>WACJ01000539.1:0-1200000 GCA_008973525.1 Stenopsyche tienmushanensis
ATCAGTTACTTAATTTATAAAAATAAATAAATATGAGTCAAAGAATAATTACTTTTTCTCGTCGAAGTTGCTCGAGTGTTATTTGTTTTGCAAGTGTCTCTGCCTCTAATTTTTCAATTTTTCTCATCAATTTGTTGACCAAACATTCTTGCTCTTGCTCCAATGTTTGTTCTAAGCGACACTTCTCTTGCCTTAGCTAAAGCATTTTATATTTTATTTTAAACTCATTGTTTTAAAATACAGAAGAATTTGGTATTAAAAACTAGCAAACCTGATTCAATTTCGTGAAAGATCATTAGTAAGACATTCTTCTTCTCTTTCATAATGATGCGCTAATGTTTCTTTTTCCTTTTTCAGAGCTTGAATTTTTTTCAAAAAGTATTAGATATATACTCTTCCTCCTGTTCAGCTTTTGCTTGCTATTTCATTAAATAATAAACACATTTCGGGTTAATAGTTAAAAATACTAAAAAATAATAATATCTACAATTTATATATTCACTTACAATAATCACAGAAGCCTGTTTCAAGGCACGATTTGTCTTCGTGTAATGACTTTACCATCGTAGTTTTAAGTTCTATCTACTACCTTTACACCCTATACAATTTTAAAACAAATATTAATAATTGAGGCATACAACTATATAAGATCGAAATATATCCATAAAAAAATACACATACAATGTATAAAAACAATATTCAAATCTATACAAACCCACGGAACCACGCTCTATATCATAAGAAGTTAAACACAGGCAAATACAAGAGCGCTTAATGCATAAAAATAAACGATTTCCGCCCAAGGCACAATTAATTTGTTAGGTAAAATGTTCATCTTCCTTATAACTTACCTAATTAAACCCACGACTTGTCTAATTTAATTTGAAAGAAACCTATTTAACAATCCTGACAACCCTACACTAAACTCAAACAATTCTTCAGCTAAAACAATTGAATCAGAGAACAGATTCCACCAGCATTTTTTTAAATGTTTTTCTGTACTATTGTACATAACACATCATCATCATCATAGTGCAGCCACAAACAGTCCACTGCAGAACTATGGGCCTCTTCAATATCCATTTATAGGAAGGGATTACATCCATTTCGTCTGTATCATACATTCACCCTCTCATTCACTCGATATTGAAGGTAGCATTACCACCGAGTTTCATTTTGAACGCTCACCCAGCGGGTCTTCTGAATGAAAGTATTGACGAAAGCTTTCACAACTGTCTCGATAGGGAGTGTGGGAGGTTTGTAAAGGCTGTGTAGTTTTCTTCGGGAGACAGTGAAAAACTACTCTAAACGACCTTTTTGATTCTACCGGAAAGGGCTTTCTGGAGTGCAAAGAGTCCAGTTCCTCCTTTCCTCGCTAGGGTGAAGACATATGTGACGCTTAAGTGCATCTCGGATTCGCCTCTACACCAACTGAGGGTGTCTCCCTGTCCACATGCAACTTACCCTAGTGAATTCGGGACTGAGTGCTTTCCTATCTCAGGTTGACCCTCTCAGTTTGGCGATTTCAAAACGATATAGAAGGCAACGGAAGACAATGCTGTTAACGTTAGCGGCAGTATATCACTCATTGGCTGACATAAATTTTTTCAAAAATAAATCCTATGAACTTACTGAGTGATGTGTTAATTTAAAAACTTAGAAATCAAATATGACTTAAGCCATAAGAATTATATATTTAATGGTTTGTTTAACTTGGCAAGTTATTTGAATGCAAATTACAACAGTATCCTTTCTGAGAATCTCATTTACAAATAGGGCAAAATTTTCATTGTTTGTATTCAATCACTTTACAGCATTGACTAAATGTTTTCCTTCAAGGACACAATTGCATATAATTGATTTTATACTAAGCACAATCAACGTATTCAATAATACTACTTAGAAATTTTTCATAATAAAAAAAACATTTTTATTAATAATAAAATAACCTGTTTTGCTGCTGTAGGGATTCAATCCGCTTTTGAAGTTGATCACGGGAAACAGGACTAGGTGGCAGCATTATTGCTCCTCCTTCCAAGGAATTCGAATCACTTTCTGAAGCAGAATCTGTCATTTTCGCTGCATCTAAAATGTTAACAATATTTTTTTATTTGAAGATGAAAATAAAAACATACATATCTTAATAAAAATATGTAATAATTACAACTTTTCATAGCATATCAGTAAAAAAATAAATCTTATTTTAATATATACAGAGTTATGTCCAGATAAGACATCATTGATGATTACAAATCTAAAGCTGTGGCTTACAGGTCCGCATAAATATTTGTGTAGATAAAGAAATGTGACATTGGTGTTAAAAAAAAAATTGATATGGAGTAAAAATAAACATTTGTAAATTGTAACAACAAAAACTGAATGCATTTATTTTAATTACTATTTAAGATTATTAAAATCTACATAAACGTGTTATCACATTGGTTGAATAATACAGCAATAAATGAAAATGTTTTTCTTCTTTGCAAAATGGGAATCTATCCAATAAACAAGAACGCAATAAATAATATAAAAAAATACACGAGTCCAGTACAACAAAACATATAACTAGATCATTACGCCCCCCACAATTAGTTATTTCGAGATCCTGTAAATACAAACATCATTTGGACGAGAGTCAATAAAGGGTGCATAATTTATTCCAACATTTGTTACAGAAACAAAAAGCATAAAAAAGCAAATCATTAAATAACTCTAGCTTTAGATTATTTATTTGAAGCTTATAGACCAGTATTGGTATATCTATGAACAGCAGATCAGACACCAGCGCGCGCATTAATTTTTATATGGTTATTTTTTATATCACAATATACACCACTTTAGGGGATTTTAAGCCAGAACTAAAAAAAAACAGGTCAACTTTCAAGTAATTGTATTATAAATTTCTTTTCTAGTACTGAGATGAGAATGTCCCTTGAATTATGTGATTTAGAAAAACTTGTCCTTTCTAATAAAGAGATGGTTGACAACCCTACCCAGGGGCTAGTATTAAATAAAATATTGAACAAAATTTGACCCGCTTCTCAAAAAGGTTCCTCATTCCTTTATTGGGAAAGGCCTCTATTGCTTGAACGTAATGATATCCCCATGCAATGCTGCTGTTGCCCTGTGCAGATTCCCAGTGAAATCTTTTGTCTTCCTTCAAATGCAATGTCAATTTAACAATGACATCTTCTGTCGTCCTGCGGACACATTGCGTCTAGAATAACAACATCTATCGCTCCTTACACATACCCTGTCCGTCTGTGCAGGAGGTGGGAATCGTCAGAACCTCTCTTTTCACAAATAAAAGGAATTAGTTAAGATGACAATATTTCTATCGACACCCGATCACCTCAATCCCATCAGCCCGAATGCAGAAAGAACACATGGGAGCAAGGAGCAGTCCAGGTACTCTGCTTTACCATGGCGGGGTGGCAGTTCCGATGGGACAATTCCGCTAAAGGTCGTTGGACGCACAAGCTAATACAGAACCTGGATAGCCAGAAAGCATGGCCAAATGTGCTACCACTTGACCCAGGTCCTCACCAGGCACGGCTGTTTTAGTAGCTACCTACACAAAATAAGCAAAGAGACCGGTCCGGAATGCCACCACTGCAGAGCAGAGTACGACGATGCTAAACACACGACATTTGTCTGCTCAGCATGGAGCACCGAAAGGGACATCCTACAGGAGCTGGGAGTCAGCTCGCTCTCC
Source organism: Stenopsyche tienmushanensis (assembly GCA_008973525.1). Lineage (NCBI taxonomy): Eukaryota > Metazoa > Arthropoda > Insecta > Trichoptera > Stenopsychidae > Stenopsyche > Stenopsyche tienmushanensis. The sequence goes on from WACJ01000539.1 coordinate 3,716, forward strand.
CGTAGCAACATGGTACCTTCAATGCTAAGGCATGGAATGCGTGGTGCAAACACACAACGTGCGCTATGCAGCAGAAGGAAGATGCTGAACGTACAAGACGACGAACAATAGAAGCATCCTCCCAACCAACATACAGGCGATATCCAGGAAAACAAAGGACATGCATGCAATACTTAGCTAGTAGCCAGGTAACAGCAGTGAATAAAGAAGAGTTTTAGTGAATAGCATCTTCGTAACCCCACACTACTTTTGGGCATGAGCCCGGCAGTGTGGTTAAACCATTTCTCCTCCTTACGAAAAAAAAAGATACTCTACTGTTTCAAAAGCACCCCCATTCCACATTACACCTCAATAACAAATATAAAAAAAAGTATCCATTGTATCCAATATGTATACATTTGGATACATACTGAATTTTTATGGTTTTTACACATTTTATAAAGAATCGATTATTTCTCACATTTATAGCTAGATTACTAGCACATACAAATATATCATCTACGTTTATATTTTAAAATAAATATTTAATATCAAGTTTCTTGGGTCTATTTTCTCTTAGATCTGTTTGTTGCAAATTCTATACAACATTTTTTACATGGACATTATAATTTGGCTGTTGGAAATACCGTGTAATGTAATAAAAACATTATAGTCTCCCACATCTATAATAATTAAAAACAGAATTCAAATGTATTTTTTTAGTACAATGCTGTAAATTTTACTGTACAAAATAAATGTTTATAATTATGATACAATTCAAGTGAAAGTCTTTATCTTTAATAGATGTCACACTTGCAATATCAACATCATCATAAAAGCTACAAGCAGTTCATAATGGAAATAATACCTCCTCAACGATTATTTAAAGATAAAGATTATATTCATGCATCCGATTTAAACATTCACCTAATCTTGCAATTGATAGTGAATTTATACATTTAATTTTTTATTAATGCTTACCCTACCTACATCTACAGATGTTAAAAATCAATTTCGTTTGGTACAATGGGTGTTGTAAAGAGCAATAAGTGTTCTCATTATCTAGAAAAAGGGTTCATAAAATACAAATACTACAATACAGTCCCTTCTCCCAAGGATCCCACTGGATCAGGTTGAAATTTGACATGATGGTTATCTTATTAACATGAAAAGATTCAACACATACAAATTATAAAAAACAAGAAACTAGACTGATTCTAGATAAATTCTATAAATAAATTGATAAAAATGTTTCTTTCAATCCTCAATTTTCCTAGAATATTTGTACTTGTGCAATGGTATGTTGTGTTACTACGATATCTGGATGACATTTTAAACATTACTTCCAGATATTAAATTAATTTCTATATAGCATATTTTTATAAGGCTCTAAATACACACAATTGATTTGCATTTAATACACTTTAGCTCCTTGTAATTGCTTTAATTGATGAACATAAATTAAACCTAACCAGAAATATGCTAATGAATGATTAAAACATATAGTAAAAGAATTTAAAACAAAATAAAGAACCTTTTTGGGCTCATAGACCACTAAATGGATTAAAATTTAAAAAATTAATCTAACGGACCACTAATTGGACTTTTGTGTTAAATATTATGTATTTAAATTCGAGTTTTCAGGAAATAACTATTAAACACTTCAAAAATATCTGAGCTCGTTTATCTACCTGACAAATTAATTGAACAAAGTAGTTCTTCATATAACTGTTCTTCATACCTAACCCTGACACAATGGAGTAAAAGTGCTTTGTTTGTAATATTAGTAGATTCATCAAGTTTTACCAGCTTTATTATCTAATTTTCAATATCTTAAAAATTACAATAATGCCAGATTTCTCTGCAGACCACCAAATAAATACTGTACCAACTAATCTAATTAACTAACCATCATCATCATAGTGCAGCCACAAACAGTCCACTGCAGAGCTATGGGTCTCTTCAATGTCCATTCATTGAAAGGTGTTACATACATCACATCCGTATCATACATTCACCTCCTCATTCGCTCGATATTAAAGGTAGCATTACCACCGAGTTTCATGAACGTATTGACGAACGCTTTTGCGACTGCCTTGATAGGGAGTGTGGGAGGTTTGTAAAGACCGAGTAGTTTTCTTCTGAAGACAATAGAAAACTACTCTAGACAATCTTTTTGATCCTACTGGAAAGGGCTTTCTGGAGTGCAAAAAGTCCATAAATATATTTAAATGAAATTTTGAGTAAATATTTTAAATACGCCTGGTTATGGTATTAACTCATTGGTCATTAACTTTTGACCCATGAGTCAAAGAAGTTAATTATACGATTACGTACATTATTTCGCTTTTAGTATTATTTATTCAATGCATTATGTTTTTAACCTCTAATCTATTTATTATTATACAGCGACTATGTTTTATGCGAAGTTCTATATTATTTTGCAGAAATTTTAGTAAACAGTTCACCAAAATATGTTAAATTGTCGATAACATCTGGAACAAATTATGTTTATGATTCATGAGATGTAAATGATGCAGACATTCAAGGACAAATTGAAACATTTGACTATTGATTGTTCAATATATAGCTTATATAATAAACAATTTTAAGCTTTCAAAATCAACGAAAGATTGATAAAAATGATACTCTTTTATGATTAAGCAATATAAATGTATTGATTTCTCGGGAAAAAAAATCATATTTTTCGTCAAAAAATGTCAACAAATCTGAAATGATTGGCGGCATGGAAACTGATACCAAAGAAGCACATTCTTCAACCAGTCGACCGCAAGTTTGCACTGGTGAGGTTGACACATCTAGCATGATATGTATTGTTCAATTTTTGTAAGGATTGAGAAAATTTATAATGGAACAAAAGCGACCCAAAAGACATCTTAAATTTTATGTTTTATACACAACAAAAGATTGCATGAATAGTATTGTTCAAAGAACAATGTTGAATCTGGAGTAAGAAATATTTTTAGAAAGCTTTTTAAATGCGAAACTACACAATTATGTATCTTCTGTTACATATGTATGCATTAACAAAATAATTACAGGGCTAAGCTTTAAGATCAATTCAGATTTACAAATGTCGAGTTTACTCATCCATTCCTCGTCAAAAAAAATGCTCTAGTAAGACCGAATTGGACGGTGGGTCTTTTAGCCAAGTATCATCACTCCTTTGCTAAATCTTTCCTTTAAGAAGAAAACTGACTTGAGTTTTTTGAAATTTGGCATACTGTTTACGGCCAGGTGGAAAATTTCTGATGCCCGGCACTGGGCCGTAGATCATCGGTGGGAAAACACTGATCTAAACGCTTTCATACAAATAATTTTACCCCAATATCAGAAACGTGGAGGAAATTCATAGAAATAAGCCACATAAATTTGGCATCGAAATTTTATGAAAATGATATCCCATTTTACCTTCCTATAAAAAGATTACATTCAGTTAAAAAAAAAATAATAATATTCTTCATCCGACTGACCGACTTGACCGACATAACAAAATGGATTTAAAATTGAATATCTAAATAAAATCAAAATATATTTTTATTTGAACCGAGTAAACGTGATCAATGACCGATCAAGGAGTCGATTGATGTGATTGAAATTTTAAAACGGTGATGGGATAAAATTATAAGAAATAATATTCAGCAAGTGTGATAAAGGATTTATAGCTGAAAAATATGTACATTTATTGATGTGGATAAAATTGATTGAGAAAATGGGTGACGCCATTTTCGGCTGGTGGTTGTTTTGAATGCTGCAAGGCGATGTTTTATGTAATTCTTATATAATTATTTAGTGGGATAAATGGTGTGCTTGGGAGAAAATTTCTGGATAAAAGGTGATGCGTAATTTGTGCTCGTCGAATGTAAAATTTTACAGGATTATTTAAAAAAAAAAATGAACAAACGATGCATAGAAAATGTGAAAAATAAATTGGAATTATTTTGACAATGAGAAAGCAATTGGATATTTTTGAGAGTGCACGTCATGGTCGTGGTGATAATTTGGTTTTAATCTAGCGTCTCTTTCGCTCTGAAGTCGCGAGACGTTGAAGAACAGGACCGAGCGACAATACAGCGGCTAAGAAGTGCAGCATATCATGGATGACAATGATTGAACCTAACCTCAAAAATTGCGATCAAAAGACACCGGCGACTCCCTCGTCGACTTAAAACGCATATAATTGCAAAAAGAAAGCAAATCAATGCGGCAAATGACACTAGAAGACTATAAATAGACGTATAGATTACGGCCTACCTGAGGGTACATCCATAGTTAGCAGCTGCGCCGATTCCCCGGACACATTTATCTCAGAGCGAACGCGGACCGAATGGGGTGGCGCCCACTTCTCCACACCTCTTTAAAATGTCCGCTAAACAATATTGCACCAAATGAAGGATACGCGACTACTACGGAGCTTCGCGAATCCTTGACACATGAAGTCCTGACCTATAAGGCAGAACACCGGGAACAGTGATGCTAAACCGTCGGTCTATTATTCGTTTCTCTTATAACATGTATCCGAAACCTTTTTTTATTTGACAGTAATTTTAACATTTGAAAAGAGAATCGATTCTTACTTTATAATATACGTTATTTCGACCAATTCAACGAATCATCACCATGCTTTATTAATTATTTCTAAATCTAAATTGATTAAAACCAAATTATTAAGCGCTTTTGTATGTAATAAATCAAAATATATCAGAAATCAAATATTACTACATTTTATTGAAATTTATTATCAGCGATGTAAATTTTTGTATTCAGAGAGTTGTAGATTAAATGATAATTTTTAAACGGGAAAAAATATTTAAAATGGCCGCTCAATTTCAAAATAGACATACAAATATAATGATTAGAATTTGAACGATTATTGTATGACAGACATAGTTTTAACTTATTAAACAAATGGTATAGAATATTTTGAATTGTTTTCGTACAAACAAAATTTAGTGTATTTTCTTTTATGTCCTATAAATATATTTAAAATAATTTCATTTATAATGAAATATAAAAAAAGCACATTTAATAACAAAATACAAAACAATTATTAACCATATGACTGTTTCTAATAAAACAAATTTTCAAACAAATATTAATTGCAGTCCAATATGATTTTTATTTGAATTGAAATAGTATAAATTATTATTACTAAATAATAATTGTAGCAATCGTTATAGTAGTATAAGTACTTAATTATTAGTAGTAATAGTTAAGTAATTAATATTTATTAATAAATAAACAATACTATTCATTTAAAATTAAAAAAGATTGCTTATAATTTTTTAAGCATTTATTAAATATGTTTTTAATTTAATTTTCAAATGTTTTCAAAAGCGGTCACATATAAACAAAAATAAATATGTTCTGAATACGGTAAAAAATATATATACAATAAAACATATTGATTACAAATAACACAGCATTTTAAAAATTCTAAATAAAAGAATCCAGCCGTATTTAATATTTTAAACGTAATTGAATACGATTTTATTATTTAAATGAATCTAATCTGATCATTCCTCGATTTTTTTTTGAACACTTATCTACGTTGATGGATCTTAATTCGGTTTATATTGCTCCGCGTTCATGGAAGGTTTTTATGTTGATATTATTAAATAGATTAGTTATGATATCAGCGTGCTTGATATTTAGCAAGTTTATTCCACTGGGGACGCAAATAAGGCTTATAAAATTTGTGCCGCTTTTGACAGCAAATCTTGTCATAACACAATTTAAATCGTCCACTTGTCTATGGATTTTAAGTTAAATATTATTGTGTATTATTAATCGAATCAATTTGTTTAACGAAGAATAATTAAACATACTCGCGATGTTTGACGTGTAAATTTATTAATAAAATTTATACAAGTTGATTGTGATTTTATCGAATCATTTTTGAAAATTAGTTTTGGGCTTAAATTCCATTTATATTTAACTATTAGATGATATTTTGAAATATGTAAACGAAACTCTTTGAACAAAATTAAAAACATATTTACATAATATAAAAAAAAAAAAAATTTGTAAACAGCTATAAAGTATCAAAAAAATAATTTATAAGTTAAGTTAATTATTTAATTAAATTCCAATAGATTATTAAATCTCAAAGCTTGAACGAACGTAAAAAGTAATTTTAAAACTATAATTATATTTATTAAAATTAGTAAAATATAATAAATGGAAAATATATGGAATAAAACATTTAATTCAAACATTTTTTTAAATTTATTAAAAATAATGTTTTTTTAAAATTATTTAATATCTACACAAAATTACGTATTTGAAACTATTGCAATTGAGTTTAGAGCAAATTAATCAATTTAACCAAATGACATATGTGGAAAATAATGAGTTATTTTCAATAAAGTTAATGATTATTTACAAACTTTTATTCCATTAATTTAGTATAAACAAAGTTAAAATATGTTTTAAAGAGAAGTATTATAAAAATCTATATGTTAAATTAAAATTGTTTAATAATTATATTAAAAATAGTTTTAAAATAGTAGCATGAGTGATTAATGGGTTAAGAAAAACTTATCGCGTCGGCTATAAACAATATGTCAGCTTAACTCGTCAGCGTTAGGTCATTGTAACATTGAAATAAGCATACAAGCTTTACACGAGTGCGAGAGAGACATGAGATATGCATAGATACTTATGCTCATATCCGGGCGGGAAATTTGAATTCTATCCAAGGTCACAGACCCGCACGCGATTAAGGTTATGTTTATGATTGATGTTAATTCGGTGAAAACAGCGCACGGCAATGCTGCAACTTGGTAAATATCCAAATTAAATGTCGATCTTTCGATTCCAATTGATAAATCACGCCTGCGATCTCAAATAAATCAGTTATTTGCTGTAAAAGTACACGTGCGATCATACAATTATTAGGTGTGCATATATCGCAGTTTGACAGAAATATCTGTCAAATTGCAGACACGTGACCGCATAACCTAGAAAAGTTTTTTCACAAAAATGTCAATTGAACAGCTGATCCAATGCAAAAGTAATTAAAATAGGGGTTACCAACATTTTTTTAAAAAAATGCATTTTTTTTTTAAAAAATTATATTTAAAATTTACAAGTGTAAATCGAAGAAATCTTTATTAATCAAAGTTTTTGAAGTTTTTCCAAAATTTTTCGTAAGAAATTTTTCTCAAAAAATCTTTTTGCATGACATTGAAATACATGTAAATATATAATTCTTGTCTATGAATTCTATAGTAATTTTGCCAAATAAGGATCATATAATGAAAACCATTCATAATCATATTTTTTCAAAAGATTTATCGGATGAGGAAAGGGAAATATAAACACAAGATATAATTTTATATTCGGATTGTATTTTTCAGATCCAAAAGTAAAAATAATAAATATAATATGACAATATTAAATTTAGTTTGTATATTCAAATATGTATTTACAGTGAACTCGGCTATATCAAATTGAAGTATGGCTTTACTGACAAATGTCTGCGCTAAGTTCATTACTGTTTGTGCATAAAACAAGAGTTCAAATTGCAGCCATCGAGATTTAATTATCCTATTATTGAATTAATACATTGTTTTGCTATAAACAAAATTCACTGTAATTATACAATTTTATATAAAATAACAATACCATGAGGATGAAGCTTACATGATCAACGTATATAGCATGCAAGTCACAAGTGAGCATGTACGTAAATTGTTATGTACTAGCGTTGTAATGACAAAATTTAAAAAAAATAATCAGATGAAATAAAATTGGGGTCATTTAAAATCAATTTTAATGTTCTCTAATTTAGTTGAATTAGAGGAATAAAAAATAAAAAGCTAAAATGAAGAATTTAGGGATACATTTTGAAACAAAAAACAATGATCAACGTTGGGAATTATGTTTCACTTAACTTCAGCGCCTAGCATATATATATACAAAAACACAAACAAATAACTATGCGTGTGACACAATTATTGTTTATTGATAATTATTGTAAAATATTAAATATATAGGATAATTGGTCTTAACAAAACTATTTACATACAATGAAATCCTACACTTTAATATACATTGATAGCAGTTCATACACGTAACAATCAAAAGTAATTATTCATCAGTATTTGGCTATTTTATTTTTTTTGCTATTGTCATTTTCATTTCTAAAACGTTTGTTTTTAATGAAAATTGTTCTGCCGCTGGGTTCAGAGGTCTCACTCGATGATATACTAACGTTCGAGTCCGATTGTCTTTTATCATTATTTATTAAATTGTCTGGTATATGCATCATTTTATCAGAGTATTTAATAGGAATTGAAACACTTTGAGTTTCACTGGAAAATCGTAATGTTTTACGCACAGAGGCACTATCAGTACTATCACTAGAAATTGTCTGATTAATTAACTGGTTAATGGAAACGATGTTTCCTCCAGAGATGGGACGCGGAGAGACTGTTGTCTCCCGAGAAGACGCCGTTTCTCTTTCCACTGTTGAATCACCGGATTGACCGTCATTGTCTCCATTTTCCATGTCATTATTTTCTAAAAGCTTACCTGAAACAAATATTCGATGTTATTGCATGAATTAAAGCTAAACGAGTATTGACTAGACAAACATATATTTTAAACAATACTCAACCGTTAAGTGTTGGAAAATTTATATCTGGCAATGATATTTCTACATTTTCACTTTGCATCAATTTTTTTAGAAGTTCTGAGATTTCTTCACGTTTTCTTGTTACAACAATTTCCTCAAACCAACCAGTTAATTGCTTAATAGGTAGGCGATAATCACTAATCGGATGCTAAAATTGGAAACGGAATTGTTTTAATAATCATTCACAAAGAGAATATGAGGCCAAGGCGACAAGGCCACTTTACTGATTCATGGATGAAAACATATACTCACTTTAAAGAAATGTTCTACATACTGCAGTAGATAAAGGCCGCAATCGGTGAAATTGTTTTGCTGCGGAATTTTAGGACAAGAGCCTTTAATTGTATCCTTTGTAAATGTTTTAGTATTTGACACCTATAAAATAAATGATTAAAGAATGCGAACAAAAATACATATTTGTAAACAGCAATAGTATAATTTATGTAACCGACCTTTGCATGATATTCACAAGTAAGATAATCGCGTAAGGTTGCTACAACGCGTGATCTAGATGCACCAGCTAATGAGTCAAAAATTAGTATACACGGCCTGCAAAACAAAAAAATGATTTTTATCCACATGATGCTTGAATAAATCAAGTAATCGGATAAAATTAAATAATAATTTGCACTTGATTATGTGCAAATTTCGCAGATTTTGACACTGTCATCCTAAATACTGTGTAAAATATGTACATCAAAAAAGTAAAATGCTTACTGTTTAATTGGTTCATCTTTATTCAACTCTTCATCGACTTTTTCTACAGAATTCGGTTTTGGATCTTCATCAGTGTCTGATTCGCTCCCAAGCATATCTAAATCGCTTTCCTGTTTAAAAGAATAAAACAAAAATTAAGGTGTCTGACTTGCTCTATTAAATTATATCACTATTAGTTCTTATATAAATGATATTGATCAAAAGGCACAATGATTCAAACGAAACGATAATTTCCAATATTATCATATTTTTTTTATGATTCTACAAGTATTTAGCTTATATTCTTACACATCAATATTAAGAAAGATGTATAAGAAATTCATATAATCAAGTTTTAAAAATACTAAAATATTATATAACTTATTTGAATTTACAAAATAAGAAAATTTAATTACTTCTGCTTCAGCTTCGTCCCTTTCGCTTAAATTATCACCATCGTTATTTAAACATAACTGCTCTTGTTTCATCATAGGAGATATAACTGCATTTCCTATGTGAATAATTTTCCTATCTGAAAACAATAAAGAAAATTTTATTTTTAACATATCTATTTTAAACTTTCTCTTACGATGCTACGTATTTAGTACGCTGTATGACATTCCAAAACCCCATATTTATTATATTTCATATTGATACAGATAGTATATCGAGATTCAATGTAGTAATGTTGTAAAAATTCCCATGATTGCAATTTTACTGCAACTCGACTCAGTGCAGTAAATACACCATAGTAAAAAAAGGTTTAAGATCACAAGCAAGCATAAAAATAATATTACAAACCTTTTTTCTTTAGTTCTTGAGGTAATACTAATCTATCACCCAGCATCGATCTACAACCATCTAGACCAGGAAAACAGATTATAGCGAGGAACCAATGACAGTTTTCATTAATTGGCACTACAACATAATCTTTTTCGAATATGTTGACATTCTTTGTCCACGATTTTACACGCAGGTGACGCTTCTGGGCGGGAGTTAAACTAGAATCCCATTCATGAGGATTTGACCTGTAAATTTAATGTTTAATAAAATTTAGAAGATGCATTAAATGTGCCGACATATCAATAAACTCATTCATCTTATATAACCCTATATTTACTAAAATGCAATTCACTATTTACAGTTTTATCTGATCAATTCCTATCGTCCATTTTAAAAGTGCTTTTGGCAGTTTTAATGTCATTAACATTTAACCATAGGATTAAATAAATATTTTAAGTAATAAATAAACTTCTAATTCATTCATAAAAACTAATAATAATTTTTATAGACCTAAGTTACAATAACATGAGAAAATATTCCTAATAAATATACATTGATTACCTATTTGCTTTATTCGGTTTTGTAGTCAGCCGTTTGTAAAAGAACGTACTAAACACGTGAGTTTTCTCTCGTTGCTCAGGTGAAAGAATTTCATGACATAGGTACTTGAGGTAAAAATCGATTATCACATCATTAAGGAACTGGTCTTGCGCTAGGCACATATAATCTTCCGTATTGATTGAAATACCACCTTTTCCACGCGGGTATATCAAAATTTGCCTAATTTCATTAGAATTTACAGGAGTACTGCAAGATAAATATAAACTTTAGCATGGTTGGATAAACATAAAATATGCATTCACAGTTAAAGTTATAAGAGGGCTGACCTTTTTCCAATCGCTAACGCTGCAATTTGCGTACTGTTAGCTCTCGTTATCATTTTGGCAGTTTGCTGTACTTCTTTCGGGCATGTTTTAACGAGGATTTCATTGGCTTCTCTCGGATTCAATTCCTCAATGCAGTGTGAGAAGATGTGTTTCAAAGCTGCTTTATTTTCATCAGTTATGGTATTCGGTAAGAGAGTTATTCGCCTATATAAGTCTTCTTGGGCAGTGGGATTATAATACGGCCCTAATAAAAATAAAATGAATTATTTACTTTTATGTCGTTAAAAATTAAAATCTCGCTAAATAAAATATGAATACTTACCGCTGGTGTCTGTCATGCTAAGCATTTTTCGCACATATTGTCCGCATAATTGATTAGTATATATAAATATGACAGGTAGGCCTTTCCCACAGTGCATTAGGACTTTTACAATTTCCTGTGATTGCAACTGAAGTTCCACATTGCAGGTTGGATCGTTGGCTGCAGGCGATATGATTCGAATCCCTTTAGGGGAAATCAAAACCTGCAATTGTCGATAGATTAGAACCTCTTTGAATTTTTATAAAATGTATACTAAATCATAATCAGATGCCACAGCCTTGCGAGCATTTATAAAATCATATTAATAAGTTACCTTTTCACTGGGAGTGTATTTATGCGATCCGATCCTAATTGTGCGACAACTGAGAACAACAAATGTGCCGGGACTGGAATCTTGCATTTTAATTTCTTCACGATTACCATCTAAAATTAAGAAATTAAAATGTGTCTTTAATATTAGCTCTTGAACATAGCTTAACCACTTTCCCGGAGCTGACACGAATACGCGTTTTACGACATAGCAAAATTGACCAAAACAACATGCAAATGCACGTATTTGATAATATTTTATAAATAACTCAACAACAGTAAAAAAATATCAAAATAATTAATAAAAAAAATAGTTTAAAAAAAAAATGTAAATTTTTTTTTTTATAATTAAATGCTTTAAATTAAAAGAAAAAACATTTTTTTTTTGAACATTTTTGCAGAAATAATTTGCCGGGGAAGTGGTTAATACATTATATTCAAAGTACACGATTTAACAAACCGTAAAATTATAAAAAAACAATTATTATACCGACAAATATTTTAATCGTGTCCTCAAATGCTATTAATATCAAAGTTGTATAAATATATTTTACTAATAAAAATTGAATTGTTATAAAAATCTAAGCCGAGACCCAACGGCTGGTTTAATGGTCGACCCCCAAGTGGTTAAACTTTTTTTATTATTATAAATTTACTATAAATATGAATAGTATTTATGAGAGTGATATGCGCATCAGCCTATTTGAATTTAATATAAATTAAGATTAAGACATACAATGTATATTGTGGACCGATGTAGAGAAAAAAAATTACCAATTTTGAGGTTAACTTTATATATGTACGTATTTTTCAAGTAAAAGTGGGAAATGTTTGTTGAATTGAAAAATGTCATAGTAAACAGGAGATGAATTTAGCTGTCAACGATTTGCGGCATGCCGATTGCAAAGATCGTTTTAAAAATGCTAACCTAAGTTTCGACGCATCCTAATGCGGGCGGTCATGTCTTCTGAGATAGCGCCGGCGCCCCCACTGACAGACACGTCAAAGCGCAGCAAGAACACGCGCTCATAGATACCGACGGTTCACAACGCGCACAAATACGGCCATGACGCCCGGCGATCGCCATTTAAAATTAACGAAAAATATATAACACAATGCGTCATTCGAATTATATCAATTATACGAATAGTACGAAGTATTTTTACAACCTACATAAAATCGACCGAATATCTAAGCATTTTTTTCTCCCGATTTTATATTTTTTCTCATACACTAAGTTCAATAAGGCATTGCTCATGTGCGCTTTTGTTACACCATAATACCATCGAGTTAATAAACGTCACAACCCAAGGACATTCCGACTGGCATGCATAGTCAATTTATTTTACGAATTGAATACTTAAAGCGTCGTATTTGTTCAAACAGATGTAAAATAGTAAAGAAAATCAACACAATATTAAAATCTATAAGAGCAACATTAACCTTTGACATATGTCTCTTTAAATAGCCAACATTCCCGGTGATCGGAATTAAAACGTCTTAATTACAGACATTCTTGATGAATTATATTTAACATCCTGATTATTTGAATTTAGCTACTCACTTATAGATCCTCTCCTATCTATTTTTGTTTTTAATACAATCCTGACTTAACCACACGATGAAGGCAATGAGAAACCACCATATGAAAAATAATTTTCCTAAATATATATTCTATCGAGATCGTCCATATCTGATAGTAGATATAGCATAACAAAAATAGCTTGATACTCAACAAAATTATCTACAATTGCAAATTATAAATATTTCCTTGAATAGATGTTTGTCAATAATGACAATTATTCCAACTCTTTCTGGCAAATTATCTTCAAATAAAACTAAAATGCAATTATATACCCATTCAACTATTGATTAACAAACACTCAACCACAGACACTTATCTCGCCAACTCTTTGAATTCATCAAGAAATATGTTTAGTTTAATGTCAACCACTGCTGATTCGTATTTATATACACAAGAAATAAAATTATAAATAATCTCTCTATGTAAATACAGTCACAATATGAACAGCCATAAATGAAAGGATCGATCGTTTAGAATGTTTTTTATTAAATCATGTTGAAAATGACGGATGTTCGACGATAAAAACGTTATTAGTTGCATGCTTAACGATTTTTTTATTAAATTTTTGGATTGTTTCTTTACAATAATAAGTTCAAATAAAATTCAAAGCTGAATGGGTTAATGGAAGAGTTTGATTATTTGGCGATCAATTTTACATTTCATCATTTTAAATTGAGTCATCTAACCTGTGTAATTCAAAACCGACTAAATCAGTGATTTGTAGATGTTTCTTAATAATGTAATAAAAAAAAATAGTTTTAACAAATAAATTTACAACATAAGGATAGTGATTAACTGTAGAAAATGAAGAAACCCATTGAAACATTGAAAAATGTTTTATACGCACTTTGTTTAACCGTTCCTTTACTGTGGTGTATTTACTACACTGAATCGATTTGTAGTAAAGTTGTAATAATGGGAATTTTAACATTACTACATTGAATCTCAATATACTATCTATATTGATATATATATATATATATATATATTATCGAATATCAATATTAAATATAATAAATACGCGTACTACGTATAAATACGATGTCATATGGCGTACTAAATACGAAGCTTTAAAAATGTGAAAAAACATGGCGTAATTCATACAAATAAGCTTCCCGTATGTAATGTGTTAATATGCAATGCTTCTAATTTTTTGATTTCTTTTTTTTTTTTTGAGGTGGCTTTTAGCGATCCCTTTTTTATGGTTCTACAAATTGTTCAAGAGGGGGTCTGTGAAAAAAAAATACTCAAGAGGGGGTCCGGGGACTACATTAGTTTAAGAACCGCTGCTTTATAACATTACAGTTGACCCGCAGTAATCTGGGCTGTCTAATCCAGGGCCTCCTGTTATCCAACATGCCAATACAAGTATAGAACATATGTATGTATGGCAGAGCTTTATCAATGTAAAAAAATGCAAAAGTGAGATTCTGGACAGCCTAAATCGTAATGAATCTTTTTGTCGGTCGGCAAGTGAATACAGTGTAGGACGATCCATAATTTATGATATAAAATAGAACCGTGAGAACATTCAAAAATTCACCTCCACCACTGATTGTGAACCAGGCAAGAGGCAAAATTTCAAGAAAGGTTAACATGCAGAGTTGGAGGAAGTATTGTAGATGTGGTTTCTTCAGAAAAAAAAACAGGCATACAATACCTACTTCTGGACCCATATTGGCCAAGAAAGCAAAGTTGTTTTACAAGGAGATAACAAAAAAGGAAGGCTTTGTAGCTAGCAAGGGATGATTGGAATGCTTCAAAAATCGTCATGGAATACATTTGATGATGGACAGTGAGGTTTTTATTTTTCATAACTGCTATAGCCATTGTGTTTATGATGTTAATTCTATAATGTGAAACCTTGTGTTGTCTATGTATATCTCACATTTTTATAATTTTTTAGATTACAAGTACTCTTTTCCAAAAAGTTCTCAGACTACAAGGGGTGGGGGACAATAGTCTGACAAATAGGATAATCTGACACCACATTGCAAAACGTTTGTCAAATTACTGCATGTTAATTGTATTCCAGTTTTAATAACAGAGCAAGTCAAAACTACAATTATTATGTCTAAGCATTCATGTAAAAAAATCATTTCTTAGGTGTTGTTTATAAATCATATTACACTTTCAATCAATTTATAATATTTAAAATTGGTGTTTTGCTACTAATTATATTAAAAAAAATCAATTGGAAAACACCTGTAACATTAATTAAAATTATATAAATTAACCATTTCATAATGTAAATTAGGGGTTCTTAAACTGGAGTTCGTGTACCTTTGGCAGTCCACGGCATGTTAGAAATCATGGTTAAAATATAAACCTTCAATTAATAAACTAGGATATTTTCTGTCTACATGTCACTTAATAAGAAACAGCACATATCGAGGGCCAAAGGTCAGAATTTGAAGATGTATTTTGGCTAGGATTGGGATGGAGTCCACAAAAAAATGTTCAAGAGGGGATCCGCCGACTACTTAAGTTTAAGAACCGCTGATGATGATGATTTGTTTAATAGTCCATTAACGCCATTCAATGCTTTCAATTTTCATTTTTATATATAAAAAAATACGAATCTATAAAACCAAAGGTAAAGTAATATATATAAAAGAAATTTCTTTTGAAACATTTTGAATATTCATTAAATCAAATTCCCTTTTGGTTTGACAAATTCTACTTTAAAAAAGGAAGAAAAGAAGAATGTAAAAAAACTTACTTGATTGGCTGTTTTGCGAACTAGCTTCCAGCTCTCGAAGAGTAGGTTCTTTTGAACAAACCGTTGAATCTATACTTGCCATTATACCCGATATATCACCAGATCCCTAAGCAAGAATAAAAAAACCATAAAATATGAATGTACTCACGAAACAATTACATTAAATAATGATGAAAAACTATCTATTTACATGTGTATTATTTAATGAACTATTTGAATCCTCTTCATCAGAACTAAGCGTTAATATGACAGGTTCAGGATCCAAATGTTTTGACCGAGGCTTTCTTCCTTTGGGTTTTTTATCCTATTTTCAAACATAAAATGTAAGCAATTATAAATATATTTAAAATCTTCCAATGAAAAAGAATCTTTCAAGTTATTATATAAAAATAAAAAAAATGTAAGAAAATTACTTACATGGATATATTTTCCGGATTTTAATGGCTTCAGAATGTTCAACTTTACAGTGTCTATTCCACAGCTAAAATAGATTTTTTTTTAAAATTAGTACATCAAGCATATGTGAAGTGCACACAGAAAATAAGTTACTCTAATGATCTGGCATAAGCTTTGCTTGTACAAAACACCCATTTACATCCAATTGATATTAAGATTATATTATAATGTATTAGTAAAGTCTTCCTAGTTTCATATAATTTAAATACAATGTTCATCCAAATGCAAAGGGTTAAAATGGTTAATTCTTAAACATCGATGCATCTATAAATCTTCTTTTGGAAAGAGTCAAAATGTAAAAAAATTCAAATCAATGAACCAGGTTACGTTAACTTAGCTCAAAATTTGATGTTCTGTAGATCATGTAGCAAACTCAAATTTATTTACATGGATAATTTTTCTTATAGAGCAGTTCAAATTAACTCGCAGACCGGATTAAAAACAATGTAATTTACTTAAACTATTATAAAACACAATTCATAGAAAATATAACTACCACAGGGTATATCAGACCAAGTGTTACCGATTTAAAACAGAATTACTTTTTTTAATACAGGTTGATCACGGGGGATATCAAAAATCGGCAAATTATTTGTCAAAAGTATGCTTTACTATATTTATTCATTCGTTTCCTTCTAAAAACTCAATGCATTAACTGCGGAGAAAAGACCTTTTTAATGATTTTAATAACAACAACTTTCGCATGAGACATGGAATGGGACTCCTGCTCTTCAATGCTTAAAAGTTCGCCAATATCTTCAAAGCCTACGTTGATGGCTAGAAGACAAATCTCTTTGATTAAATTTTGAATATTATTTTGTAAACATCCATCATATATGACCAGTTAACTTTTTTTATGCTTTAACATTGTTTCTGACAGCTTTCATAATATTAAATTGTTTCCACTAAACCCGGATGGCATCTTATGTTCAGTTTCTGATGATTTGCTCATAAACGCAATAACGGGGGTTTCAGTTCAAAGAATATTTGAATTACACAAATGCAAGTTTATGTTGCCTTTAACACTTGGTCTGGCGAACTCTGTATAATTCTGTAAAAAATATATTTTAAATTACTTTGCAGTTTTCTCATTTGTTTCCTTTTTATCTGGTTTTTTATTATTTTGTATGGAAATCGCCTTTGGCTCTTCAGTAAATTTTCGCCTGCACCTGTTAAAAATAAAGTATTGATCAATATCCATCATCATCGAGCAATTTAATCCAGGATTACAAAAAATATTATATAAATACCTTTGACATTTATTGAAATCCATTCCAGTATAGCCACAAGCTTTGCAGAGAGCCAGCATACCTTCAATATATCGCGGAGGAGGAGATGCTGGGGGTTGTGGAGGAGCAGGTGGAGGAGGTGGAACAGGAGGAGCAATAGATGCAGAAGTTGGAATAGATGTAGCAGGAATATTAGAACCAGGGGATTGAATTACTTTCTCCTGGAGAGTCAATGAATGAGCTGTTTGGTGATTCCGTATCGGTAAAGGAATTGTGTTTTACAGGCTGTTCAATTACAGGCTAGAAAAAAAAAAAACAACATAATTAGATAAATACAATTACAATCTTAGAACAAATGTAAATTTAAAAACGAATCATACAGGATTATCTAAAATTTCTTCCATCTTGTTGGGTGATCCGACAGAAACAAAATAATCAATCTCTGGTGTCATATTGGCTATGCACTGAATATGGGACTCTGCAGAAAATGGAACGTTAACCTAAAATAAAGGATTAGTTAATAAAGATATTCATTCCGGCATTGATTAAGAAAAAATGTAGTAAATCGAACCTGTTCTAACAACTCTTGCACTGTGCAGCTTTCTTTTGGCAAAGAAAATGTAATTAGACGTTGTTCACCTGATTGTAATAAAATGAGCATTCTGGCCGTTTGCTGCTGTTCAATATTATCACTTGAGTTTTGACTACCTCCGGGTGTATCTTGCTCTACAACACGTAATCAAATTAAATTTTCATAAAATTGCCAAATACGTGATATTAAAATAATATAAAAAGTAAATGATTGGATGGAAAGGTGATTGATAAAAAAAAAAGAAATATCATAAATAAAAGCTACTATATCAAGTATATTCACTCGGTCTTAATGGTGACAAGACTTGTATAGGTATTTCTTGTTTTTTTACAATACCTTGTCTTCCAGCCATACCACCTCGCCCACCTCTATTTGCTCCTCTGAAAACAAAAAAAAAAAACATACATAAATAACATTTCATTGAACGTTTGTAGTAACGTTAATGTTTGAGATGAATAATACAGCTTAAAAGACGGTAACCTATTTTCAAATGCCACAATATACGCGACGAAATTCGGTACAATATATAAAAGTTGCAAAATCGGGTTTCTTTAAGGGCCATATAAAATAAAATATGTTTTGAAGAATTTTCTTCAATGCACCAAGTCTTTGATTACTACCATTCCAGGGCTCAAATTATGAAAACTTCACAAATTAAAAGTAAAAATCAATTCAATGTGAAATTTGATAATCTTTTTATATGAAGAACGCAAAAAAATATTTAAGCTCATGGAAGCTGACACCGTAAAATGTATCAATTTTCACTGTTTTCATACTTGTAGTGGTAATAGGGTTGTCCAAAATGGACGAGGATTATTATAAATATAGGTATTCCACTTGCATTAACCCTATCGGACCAGAAATCGTGAGACAGAGACGGATGTCTTGCATCATTATACACTAGTGTATCGATGGCAAAGTCGTGCTGTAAAGATACCCATACACACCTAAACATTTTCAATATATTTTTATAGAAACTCGTAAATGTTCTTAAAAAAAAATCATATTCTAAAGAATCTTTTAACCGTCATATAATTTAGCTATAATTAACTGAAATCGCTATCGTCGGATAAGCTATTAAGAACAGAATTACTGTCTTGAAGTCAAAACTCAATTGTTCGTGTTATCATGTAAACAGGAGTTTGTTTTGATAATTGAGATACTCGCATCATTCTTATCGTTGATCAATTTTGTTATTCCCCCTTGACTGTTCTGGAGTGGCGTCATTAGTCAAATATCATCACTCATTTGCAAAATCTACTCCTTCTGAAATAAACTGGCAGGCTTGCACGGTAACCCTGTCCTATTATTTTCGCAACACATTAATAGGCAAAAATAGCTGAACAACAAAAAGCAAATGCCATGCAAGTTGAACATTAAGGAATATTCCGAAGAAATGAACGAATATTGTGTGCTATCAACAGTGGTAAGGTTCATTTATTGAGCCCGGTTTATTATCAGTCTCCACCGCTGCTGCGGTGGAGCTGACAGAAAAGTGAATTTACATTTGAGCGTAGCGTGTATGTTCTCCGGTGTGAAAGGGTTAATTTATAATAATTTACAATACTTCAAATATTTTTAAACAGGACATTTTAGAAGATATTAATTTCATGACATTCAATATTGCATGATTTAAGTTCTAGCAGTTTAAAAGCGAGAATGAGATCCTGACAAATTTATCAGCATAAATTTAAGTTCACACGTCAAACATAAACAACACGTGCTTCCAGTTCGTGTGTCCGTGATTATTCGCATCAATTGAAATACGATATTAATTATTCATAGTTCATATTTAATTCCAAGCATCAGATAAAGATGCTGCTGCTGATTGTAGCTCAGCTATCGAAACTCAAACAGTAGTGCAAGGGGGCTGATACAATCGGATTCCTCGGTCTATTTATCTCGTTTTTTAATAAATCTTTGATGAATTTATTTAAATCTTTTGACAGATCGATGTAAAGAAGACTTATTCTATTACATTTTTTTTAATTATATTATATAATATGTTTAATGAAGCAAAATATCACTCACCTATTCGTCGGTGATTGCTGCCTAGGACTTCTACTCGTCTGCAATCTTTTAAATTCACTTAGGGTAACTTTCTGACCATTACTTAAAGCAATCACTTTTTGATCATCTTCACTCACATCTTGATTAATAGTTTCAAAAATGTTTATCTGTGGGTGTTGTTCGTACACAATTTGTTGATGGTTCTGCTGGTCCACAAACATTTCTCCGGTGTATATATTTGAATGTTGACCGCCAGCGTGCATTGTTATTTGCTGCTGTCGGTACATGGGGTTGTTAGTAAACTGCGTTTGAGATTGTGCCTGTTGTGGCGATTGTTGAGCTTGTGGCTGTTGGTGGTTGAAACCATGATGAGGCTGTTGGATTTGTATGACGTGCTGTGACTGTTGATTCACAATTTGGGTATGGATCATATGACTCGGATTCTGTTGAACAGTCTGCTGTCGGACTAACTGTTGATTTCCTATATTTGTTGATTGCGACGGTGTGATTGTAAACTGCTCTGGACTATCAGATGGCGGATTTCTTTGCAAAACTGCAGCAGTTATACTCTCTTCCAAATCATCTAAATCGTTTGGATTTCCAGTTGATTGATTGATTATAATTTTTTTACTAACAGTTGGAGTCTGTTGAACCGTGAACCGATTCGGTGTCGTAACAGTCCTATTTTGCTGCTGGATATTAGGGGTCGGATGTTGAACGACGGTTGTAGGCGTGCGATTCCTCAATACTGCAACAGCGTCACTCGACGCCGGTTGCGTGTTGATCATTTGAGGTCTCGCAGGCCGAGCTGGAGGTCTAACGGGACCGGGTGTACGATTTTGGACGTTGGCATTGCGATTTGGAGGACGAGGTGTACGAGGTCGATTGACACGCACGGCAGATCTGGGAGCCGTCGGTCTAGGATTTCCCAATTGATGGTTGAGAAGCCTAGGTTGCTGTGTAATCGAATTCGGCTGCTGCGGAATATTAGGCTTTGTCTGAATTGGCGATGTCTGTCGAGGAATCTGCTGTTGAATCTGTTGCTGTTGCAAAAGTTGCTGTTGCAATTGCTGCTGTTGCTGCTGCAACTGCTGCTGTAGTTGTTGCTGTTGTTGCAGTTGTTGCTGCTGTTGCTGCTGTTGCAACTGTTGCTGTTGTTGAAGCTGCTGATGTTGCAGCTGCTGTTGTTGTATCTGATGTATCTGCGGAGACTGATGTCTTTGATCTACATAATGAAGAGCTTGTTGATTGTGCATGATTCCAGGTTGTATGGCATGTAATTGAAGCAAAGAGTGCGACGGATGAGCGATGGCCTGCTGCGAAGGCACTAATTGTGGATGCTGGAAAATATTAAAAATACACATACAAAATTAATAAAGTGAATATTTTGAATAGAATATGAAGAATTTCAAACACAATTAAAACATACATGTTGCTGAATTTGATGCCCTTGATGTGTCATAATTGATTGATCTATTATTTGTTGTCCAGGCTGTAGAACAACTTGTTCGCTGGTAAAATACACCTAATTTTAAAATATGAACATTTTAGTATTTTTAAAGAGTCTTGCAAATGTGTCCTATTCATTAACTGCGACAGAATAGACATATTTATCATTTCAATTAAAAAAATGTTGACCTGTTGATGCGAAGACGGTCCTTGAGCGGGAGGAGGAGGTGCAGCCGGTGGAGGTGGCAAAGCTGGGGCTTCATGTTGGGCTATATACTGTGCCGGCGCAACAGTATACGTACTCGGTTCTCCTTCTTGAGCGCCACCGACAATAATGCCGTGACCTTGATCCCCGGACAATATTACCTTCAATTGACAAAAAAAAAATAAGTAACAATCTGCATCACACGCTAAACAAGCACGAATATTATTAAATACCTGTTGTGCTCCGTAGCCCTGTTCATCTTGATTTAAAATATACGCGCTAGATCCGTCCACGCAAATGTTGAGTCTTTGTAGATCTTCGAGTGTCATGGGTTGGGATTGACTAAGAATATGATAATATTGAGCCATGACAGCTGTACTTTTGCAATCTGCAACGGAAACAGGAGTCGTTATTACATTTTTGTCAGATTTGGCCATTTTTAATTTGATTACGTTATTAACAGTTCATTGTAAGATATGAACTGGTATGCAAAAAGAATTTTGACGTTTTAATGAAATCATGAAGTAAAATTTACACAATATACGGTACAAAAACTGGTGGTAAAACTAAGCTAATCGAGGATATTTATGTAATATTTGGATTGAATATAGAGCTGCGGAATTAATAATTGTTTACCGTGAATATTAATTTGCTATTGGTAGCATAAAATTAAAAAATATAGACAGTTATGTTTGTCATTTTAGTTTTAATTGTATAAAAATATTTATATAAAAAAGGTTTCCCATCTCTGATATAGCTTCTGTTTGTAGTCTATTGATAATATTATTTTAAATTGTTTTGTTTTATTTACTAATTAAAGCTTGTATAATTTGATTTTTTTTTTATACAGAACGATTTTTAAAGTCAGGAACTCGAATTTGTCTCATAAATACATGACATGCACTAAAGCTATTTTCGAAATGATTGGTGAAAAATAACGGTTATGAGCGTTTAGCAGAGGTCCTTCTGCGAACCGGAGGTCCTGGATCGATCGTAGGATCTATCGAAGCGTCCTCGAGCTTTTCGTATTGAACTTGTACCTTAACGTTCCCATGGAGAATTGTTTGACGATTCGTTTGAGGATTGGCGTATTATTTTTTGACATAATGAATTTTCACAACAGAAAATATACTGTCTGGGGCGTAAAACGCTCGACGCATTAATTACTCCTTTGAAGTAATTGAAGTCGGCTGTCGAGCGTCCGTTCGGAGCAAACGTCAAACGGTTCTGGCGACCGGCGAGTCGGCGACGGCGAGGAGGGGGCGGGGTCCCACTCGGCCCCCTCGTATTTTATGTCGAAACGGGAGCTCCGCCGGCGAGGGCGGCCGAACGCGGTGCGACGGGCGAGCGTCCGTCGCGAGGGGCGCGGGTCGTGAGGGGGGGAACGTCGACCCAAGCCGCGTCGGTCGTCATGGGCTCGACTGAATAAACTCGACGGTTCTTACGTTGCGGGGTGCGGCGTTTCGGGGCGCACCCCCCGGCGGCCCCGCTGGCGGCCGCACAAGTATGGCGCGCGCGCGCAGCGCCACCTGGCAGCGCCGCACGCGCGCCACTTTCAAATTTCGCTCACCCCTCGGGTCACTACAAACATGGCGGTGAGGTTTTCAACTAGCACTCGCGGTCCGAATGCGGCTCTTCACGGACCGCGACCCGCGTTAACACCTTCGCAACCGCACTCACCTCGATCGGAGCAACGATCCAACGGGCGACGCCATTATCTATGGTTTGCCGCGACACTAAAACTTTTCAAAACGTTCACAACCGATGCACCTGCGTTCGAGACCACGCGGACACTGCTTGCACTTCAATTGACATTACTAACTAAAGCAATTCAAAAATCAAGTATATGATTGCTACAACCAAAAAAAAACCAATCAATCAATATTACGCTAATCATCAACATTAATCAAATTTCAATCCAATATAATTTAAACAATCAAATCAATCAATAAATTAATTTATTTAATATAATTTTAAAACACTGTTTAATATCAACTCAAATTTTATTATAAAATACAACAATTTATAACACTGCCTTTGAAATTCGATTTAAACTATTATTTAACACAATTGATGTACTTTAAAAACATTTGAATATAATCAACCTGGATTGAAATTTTATATCAAATTAATGACAATTAAACGATGATATCGAATTAATTTCTAAAGAAAATTTATCATAACTCACACATACAAATCATTTTTTTTTAAATAATACATCATCAAAAATATTTTATTCGAATGTGCCGATGTAGTTGACTCAGTGCAATCAGTTGGCGTACTTGTTAAATGGCATATTGAGGCTTGAAAGACTTTGATGAAAGCACAGGAAAGTCAAAATATTGTTTTAAAAATTGAAATAACGCACACATTCCATATGAAAATATAAATTAGATTGATTCGGCATGATGAAAATAAATTTGTTAAAACTAAATTTATTTTCATATAATTTATTATTTTATTTTTATGTTCAACAATCGACGCTATTGAAATAGCTTTATAAATGTTTTGGTTTTTTTTCCGCTTTTATAAAAATTTTCCCCGCTGTGAGTTTTGGGCGAAATAAATTCGCTTAAGACCATCTGTAAGAACGTCACAAACGTCAATTCTATAAATTGTTGAGAAATGCGTCGGTGAGTCACAGTCTGGTGAATTTATCAAGATCCCATTCTTAGTTGTTGATTTTGCGCCGAAATCATGTTTTCGAGCGGTCCAAATTATACCAAGCTGAAAACGCATTTGCGTTTGGCCATCAATCGTCTCAAGTTGATCGAAAAGAAGAAAACAGAATTGGCCCAAAAGTCTAGAAAGGAGATTGCGGATTACCTTGTAGCCGAAAAATATGAACGAGCTAGGATTCGTGTAGAACACATTATAAGGTAATGAGTAATATTCAATAGCTTGAAGATTAATAAACATAATCAACGCCTGCATTATTTATTGCCTCACAATTGTAACCTATTTCAAATCGGAATGATATTATATTTAAATTCAACTTTCATAGGATGTTCAATTTTCTTATTGCAATTTCAGGGAAGACTATATGGTAGAAGCCATGGAAATAGTCGAAATGTATTGCGATTTACTTCTTGCAAGATTCGGCTTAGTCACACAAATGGCGGAATTGGATGAAGGTCTCGCGGAACCTATTTCAACTTTGATATGGGTCGCTCCGAGAATGCAGACAGATATTCAGGTGATTTGAATAAGCAATATAAATAGTCGTAATTGAGCATCTACTTTTACGCCCGAATAACACCCGTTTTATTGTTCAGGAATTAAAAGTTATCGGTGAACTGTTGTCAGCCAAATATGGAAAACAGTATGCGGAAGCATGCAGGAAAGACTCTATCGACACAATAAGTGAAAAACTCAAACACAAGCTGTCGGTTCAGAGCCCGCCTAAATTACTTGTTGAAAGATATTTGATTGAAATCGCTAGAAATTATGATATCGATTATGAGCCCGATCCTAATATTGTGAAAGATGAAAACGCTGAAAAATGTATGTATTTAATTAAGTATCTTGCTTGTAATATAAACAGACGTCAGTATTTTAGTTTTTGTTTCTCTTTTGCAGCAAATGATGAAGTACTAATTGATCTCGGTCCCGGAGGAAATATGCCGAGACCTCCAGGCTTCATAGATTTTCCTCCTCCGCCTGGATTACCCATGTTACCAATCTCTAACAAGGCGTTCAATTATCCTGTAAAAAAATAACAACTTCTTTGATGTTAATTATTTTGAATGTTTATTTATTGAATGTTGACCTATTTTAGTCTTTACCACCGTACAACAATCCGGGAGGGAGTGGGGCGGGCTTTGTTGTCCCTCCGCATGATACTTCAAATCAACTTCCACCTATGACATATAATATACCACCAGGCAACGAAACAAAGGACTTAAACACTACATTTTTACACGTAAGTTTGATATTTTTAACAAAATACCTATAACGATTTTGATTTTAATTTATTTTTTTGGAACGTTTATACAATTATCTTTTAAAGGAAATATTTATTTCACTAAATGTTTTTTTTTAGGAAGAAAAACATAATCTCCCTCCTCCCTATGATTCTGTTAGCCCTGATGAAAATCTCATGGTATTTTTGTTTATTATTTTGTTTTTATTTTTTACTATTAAAAATACACGTTTGATAACATATAGTGTGAAATTATAATGAAGTAATGTGAATATTTTCAATTTTCAGAAATCTAACGTTCCAAAACCACAACCTCGTTCCAAGTTTCCTGACAATTCAAACTTCTCAAACATACATTTTACAGATGTTCCAAATCTTCCCAATGTACCGTCAGATTTTCTGCCTTCTGTTCCGATTGACAAGCCTAATACCGGACCTTCGGCACCAGATGATATCGATTTCGATGATTTAACCAAAAGATTTGAAGAGCTGAAGAAAAAGAAATAAGACACATTTATGTTTTAAACTGGCACGTGCTATTTTATTATGTATTATATATGCACATAAGCTTATGAGTCATTATATAGATTAACCGATTACTCATTTTATGAATTGAGCATGCGAGTAGTTTCATTTAATATTTCATATAATTTAGTCTTTATAGTATCAATAAATAGTAACATTTGATGTGTTTTTACAAAATTGGATATGTTATGTTTCACCTTATTGAGAGCATCTTCAGATCATATATTTATAGATTTTGTTCCAATAAGTGAAATAAGTGTAACTTAAATTTTAACATTTTCTAACAACTGAACTTTTATTTGTAAATTGAAATATTTTTTTGACAATTGTTTCTGTGTACTTCATGGTATAGAAACACCAAGTATATTATTGTCCAAAATTATTTTTTAACGTATAATATTCTAGATCAGGGGTAGTCAACCTTTTTATTTTTATTATCCACTTGTTTTCTATGTAAGTAGTAAAATATTCTATTTAAATTAATATTTTTATGGATAAATATGTATGTATACATACATTTCATTAATTATCAATGTGATCCTTAAGGCTGATAATGTGGCTACTGATTCTATCAAATCTCTGAAGTCTTTCATAGATGTAATAACATAAGAAAACTCCAACCTCCTACCATGAAGGAATCAGGTTGACTACCACTGTTTTAGATTTATCCTTAAAAACTATGTATACTATTTTATCTAAAACACTTAAAATTTGATAACGAATGCTTTTCACACATACATTTGAAAGATTTTCCATTTTAAAGACTTGTACTATATTGTAAGCTGATATTTAAACTGTATCTTAGATAATAATGACGAGGTAAACATTTTTTAAGAATACATTCAATTTAAACTTTAAAATGTAATTAATGCTTATCAATGTAACACAATAACAATAGCAATTTAATATCAAAATATGATCATTTTAATTTTAACGCTTAGTTTATATTGTAGCTTTTCCACCATTTTTATTGTGCCTTATACATTTTTGAAGTCTTATCAAAAACAATCGCACTGCTTATTGGTTTTACATAATTGATATGATCTGATAAAAAAGTTTGGTGTGGATCAATTTAAGATGAAGATTGTCATCAGACTGACTTAATTTTCAGGTTGCCCGAAAATGAAACAATAGTTTAATTTTAATAAAGCATTGATTTTTAAAATGGATGTACTTTTCAATCAATGCGTCATCTGGATGATTCATATTAAAAGGAGAATAGATAGAAATTTTCAATATTGAATATATTATTGCTTTAAAGGGATGTTTCTGTTCATCTGTGTTGTTTTTAGACAATCGGTGATGGAATATCGAAATGGTTTTCCAGAATTTTGTAAAATGTTATTATGATATAAAATTATATGTATGTTTATGAATAAAATACACAATATATCCATATTTTATTATTATACAAGGCTTTTTCAAGTTGATTGTAGATGCAATAAATGCTCATTGTTTTAAAATTGGCCTTCCTACTCAAAGCCCTAACCTTTTATGTAAAATTAAGAGTTGTTTTCTAGCTCCTTTCATCTCCTAAAGAAATGTATGCTATCCTCAGTAAGTGAAATAGTTCGTTGCTCAGGTATTTATCTTTTAATTTGTGTATGAAATTTGAAAAGCAGGATGGAGTTAGGGAGCTTCATATCGAATCACCTCCAGTTTAAGCATTCTACTATTCTTTCAGTCTTTCCCAATCATCCTGAGCTCGATTCTGTAGCTTCTATATGTATTATATATTCAATTAGTTTATTCTAATGGGAAAAATTCCCATTTTAAGCATTTAATCAAAGCTAAAGATTAATGCAATCAGATCTTAAATTAATTTCATCATCTAAATAAAAGCAATTTGTACTCATTTCACAGAGCTTAATATATAGTATATCTCTATCTTTCTTTAAAATACCTTCATGTGTTTTACAAAATGGCGGCTTTTTATACATATCATTCGTTCGTATTTAATTTCGGCTCAGATTTAACTATGTATTTATTAGTTCATTAATAAAACTAATAATTTCTTGTGTATTGTATATTTAAAAACACTAAAGAACACTGCAAATAAATATTATTATTTAATCGTAACAATTTCCCCATTTTTATTTATTAAATTCGTTGTTATAGAAATATTCAAATCATTCATTCTTTACCCACAATTTTTGCTAAATAGTTATTAGAATTATCGTATTAATTAAATTGAACACATTAGAAAATGTCACATGTCTAGATAATTGTAATTTCTTATCGGACGATAAGAAAACAAAGATTTTATTATCATTAGAAAATTCTTCAATTTATAAGTTTTATAATGCAAAGAACAAAATAATTAAGACAAGAAGCGGAAAATATCAATCAAAGAAAATATTTGTCTTTGAAATAACACACTTTTTCATATAATAATGATAAATGAAATCAATAAATACCTAATTATTAAACAAGGATAAATATAATTTTCAAAAATAAATCAATAAATTTAATACGCCCAAATAGTTTCATAGTTTTGAAAACCATATATAAATATATATTGTTAAATATTATCATTTTATACGCTCCCTAAAGATGAATAAGATTATTTAAAATATTTAAATAAGCAATTAAAATATTATAAACGCGATATTAATACTTTGTAATAAACGGTCAACATGCGACTTTTAATAGCTGTCAATTTACGTGTTAAGACATTATATTAAAAAGCATTGATTGACCTAACCTATAAAATGTCAGATATTGACATTGATATTCCTGGAAATAAAGCGGACAAAAAGAAATATGATGCAGAAAAACTACATAGATTTGAAGGTGATTATTCGACAATGCCGGATGCTTCATCTCTTAATGTTTGTATCACGTAATCAATTTGACATTTGTTTCTTTTTGAAGCTGGAGCATTTCTTGCCGCCGTAGGAGGTTTGTCAGCATTCGTTGGATTTGGTTTTACTTTGGCAGCAGCAAAGAAAAAAGATCCTCATTTCTTTAATAAAGGTATAAAATATAAGCTCAATATCAAGCGATGTAAACTTTAATATATAGTGTTAAATACTAGAATACGATTTTGAATTACTTGTTTACAAATGTTTATGTAAATAAATAGCATCATGATTTTAAGGTGTTGTGGCTACTGCAGAAATGGCAGATACTGGAGCAATGTTGGCTATGAGAGCTCTGGGCTGGGGTACAATTTATGCCATTACGGGCACTTCTTTATTCTGCTATGGAGTTTGGAAATTATCTGGAGCTAAAGATGTGAGTTCCTTTACACTACTACTACAATAAAATGTTTTTTTTCTTTATTGGAGACATTTCATTGTAACGTAACACGTTCCTCACAATCACGATCGTCCATTAATCATGACACTTTTCAGAACGGATCCACCATCATTAACCTGTATTGATATATGACGACATATCATAATATAGAAATATTATTCTTCATTACAAATTCTATGAAGAAACTATGCACAATTATTACATTTTTTACTGTTTTATGTTTATTCAAGATTTCATTATATAATTTGTTCTTTTTTTTCCTTTATAGCTCAAAGACTTCAGATTGAAAATGGGTAATATTCTTCCAAAAATACCTAAAAATGACCCACCACAGTCAAGAACAGAATTTACTGGGTTGAATGATTTATTAACCTATGTATCGACTGAAAAATTTGGAAAAACGTAAAAAAATGTATGTATTATATTGTTAGTGTTAAAATTATTTTATGTATTTATGAATAATTAAAATTGTTACATGTTGTCAAGAGTTTTCACTATAAATCCAATTGACTTATTGTGTATGGTATGGTGTTATGAAGTTTATTGAAAAAAAATCATTTTATGTGTTTTTGTTCCGTTTTTATTCAGCATTGGAAGAATTGCTTGCAAGATCTTGCTTGAATACATATTCATTTTTGTATGCCATATCTGATTCGCTGCAACTGGCAGCGCACGTGTAAATGATTAATACGCCCCAATCTATACTGTGAACCCCGAGATCCAAATCGAGATGATTGAGCAATTGCGGCATGATCTAAAAAATAAATGAACAATTAAGAACATGTAACATTTCATGCATGAATATGAAGATAAATACATCATTTGTAAATACCTGACATTCGTATTGTCTTTTTCCATTGCAATATTGACAATTGGGAACATTATCATTTGTTATAGTTGGTGCCGTTGCAATCCATAATGGATCTCCGCCAAGATCATATCTCAAAACTTGATCAGGATCTCGACTCACACGCTTTTTGAATTTTCCAAAAACTTTATCTTCTACAGATTTGTTGGTATATAATTCTAGTTCAGTTTCACTGGCATCATTGAGAGAGCCTGCTTTTTTTTCTTTAATAAGGTTTTGTAGTAGTTCCATTTCTTCTTCAACGGATTTTTCTTTAGATTCATCTTTCTAAATTTAAAAATACTGTATTGAATATTTTAAGGTTTTATTTTTTTAATATAGGGTTGTAGTTTTGAATATTTTATATACCTCATTTTCTTCATCTGTAATTAATTCCCATTCGGGAAATAATATTCCATTTTTCATTGGAAGGCTAGTATCATCATTCTGTATAAATAATATTATCAGGTATTTTAAAATATGAAGGCAGTATGACAAAAAATATTTGAAAAATTTATGATGTTCAATATCAGATGATTTAAAGTTTTTATGGCATAACTTTTTTTTAACTTCACCCGTTGATGAGTAATCACGCATATATGTATTCAGACTTGAGTGATACAGAAAGAGCATTCTTGCACATCGAGTGCGGAGATTAGTGAACCGAAGACAGAGACAGAGACGTACGTTGACAGTAAGGTCGTGCTATAAAGGTACCTCTACATGTTCGAATATTCTCAAATATTGCGAAAAGTGACAATAATCAATTATCAACAGATGACGACAAAATGAACATTAAACTTATAATGAAATTTGTCCTTATCCAGTTGAAAACCATCAGGTGTTAGGTCTTTGTAGAATTATAATAAATAGTAGAAAACCACACAAATCAAATATATACTTAAAACTCAGAATGGCAATAAAAGTAATCCTATTTGAAATGCTATTGTATCGATTAGCCCAAATGTATTGATTTCAAGCTTCAACAAATTAATTCTCTTGTTACTGAAACTGAAGACGCACATGTATTATGTTTATGTGAAAACATAAACGAATATTGTGTGCTATCAATAGTGTTAAGGTTTATTTATTGATATATAAGTTTCACTTATGCTGAACGGTTCTGAGAGAAAAGTGAATTTGTATGGATGATAAATGGTGGACATACGAATATAGCATCTATGTTTAACTCAATTTAAATAAGGTTTGATGCCTTCTTACCTTTTCGGTACCACATTTATCTTTGTGACCATTGCGCCAATCGTATATTTGATGAATTCTGCTGCAATAATTAACTTTTTTGCATTTTGAGCAGTGACTGGGACCTTTACAACCGCAAACATAGCATAATGATGGACATTTGGAATCATCAAATGGCTGAAATAAAATGTGGGAATGTATCATTATTTTTCTTAAATACAGTCAAAATGTGTAGGAAAACACTAACTTCATCTTTTTCTTCGTTGGGTGGCTCATACGGATAAAATTCATTATTTCTTGGGAGTTGGCATCTCAAAACTTTTATAGTGCTGGAATCGTTCGGTTTGTAACATTTCCCATTTCGGCATATAAAAATAAATAATGTGCGATGAAACGCTTCTTCATTACTTTCTATAGGGGCATATATCTGAAAATAAAAAAATATTAAGTAATACAGATATCCCATATGTAAAATCTCACTTATATGTGTTTCACCATAGCAAAGTTATAATAAAAGGCGAAATGGAATTAAATAAACACATTTTAATTTTATAATTCTTCTATGTGTGATAAATTATCAATGATCCATACAGAGTTTTATTTGATTATCAATCATTTCAAGTTACATGTGTTTCCCGTTTATTATGAATTCGTTATAGTATAGGCAATTTTTAGTTTCAGTTACATTTATATCGCCATAATGCGTGCTTGTAATGGATAATTTGACAAGCAAGGAACACTATATTATTTTTAGCAACACAGAATCAAATGATTAATTACTATTCCCTCAGTTGATAGTGTCTTCCTTTAGAATGTTTCCCCCATGGTAAACGGGTGGTTATCTGTATTTTACTGTTTCTTACTTAAACTGAATTCTTATTTTAAAGGAGGTAAAATATGAATAATAGAACTAATTGGCGGTTAAAAATAGCAGAGAAATGAATTACTTGACATAAGAAAACGAGGGGCTCTTTGCAAATTCCGCATTGTAAAGAAGCAGGCTGTGGTGGTCGCCTTGAGAGCCAAGCTGGTCGACCACCTACTTTACTGGGGAAAAAGCGTGCGTGTAATTTCCACGATTCGCACTCACTGACTACGCCGATATCAACAATTCTCTCAGTCTTGTTCATTTTTATGAGAATTTCAAAATAAAATTTCAACTAGATGTATTCATTTATGATATTTATACAGAATAAATATATCAGCTGCTTAATTTTATTCTTAATTGACCAGTTATTCTATTAGAATTGAAATTTTGGGTTAAACTGAATCTATCACACGTGCGACTGACTGACACATTAAACAATGTTGCCATATGATTTGCTTGTCAAGTGAATAATGCAAGATTTTATTTTTAGACGGACGAAATTTATACAAACGCCTTATAAATTAAATCATCATTTATTACGAACGAAATAAATGTGGTTGTTTTTAAATGTAGGAGGATATTTTTATTATAATAGATAAAAAAATATATATTTTAAAAAATCCCATAAAGATAAAAATAATAGTTTTGCAGGTCTTAAGAAATTATTTATATTTTTACAAATATTTTGAATGTAATGATAGCTGTTCAAATATTATTTATTAAAAAAATGAAAATAATGTTGATTGATAGAAAATCGAGACAAAGAAAGTTTATGGCCATATTATTCTGGAGGAAGGTCGTGAGGTGCGGTGTCCAGGTGCTATGAGGATGGTCCTGACGGGTGGTTAGCCGAGATGTACCTCGCAGGTGCCAGGGTCATTCGTGGCCCCGACTGGATCTGGGGCAACCAAGGTAAGAATACATTCGCCCATCTTCAACCTCTCCGCCTATCTCAATGTTTTTATACTAATTGTCAACACATATTGCCTATTACTCTGCGCTTTTCTATTATTTTATATGTCTATTTTCTTTTGCTGATTTCGTCTCCATTTGTTGATTTATAAATTATTTATTTATATTTATAACATGCATAAATAAATAATTAGCAATAATATGATTCTTACGAAATTCATTAAAATATGCTGTAAATAAATTCCTATTTTTTATGATTAAATATGGACTTTTAATTTTGGTAGATTACAAATGTCATATCTGTTTTTAAAACATGCAATTGTATAAATATAATCTATTAATCCTATAATGTGCATATATTTTATATACTATAATATATCCTAAACGATATTGTATTTCCATATTAAATTTTCAAACGATTTCGGAATGATAACCACATCGTTTGTTTGATAATTTTTCTAGTTATTCATTAAGAATTTTTAGCTCCAAGATTTGAGCGTAGCTAATGATTCTTGTCTTAAATGTGTGTGCATTTTGATTAGACTGCATGGGAGCATATGTCAAACTGTGATAATACAAACACTGCTTATCAATTCTTGAATGACTTATACTTTATATTATTAGTTTGGATCAATGTGAATGTTGTTTTATATATTTTTGTACCTTTCTATAAATTTTAACGCTACATTAAAGCCTCGTCAAATAATAGCAGTGCCAAATTTTTTTAAAAATGAACGATTTTGCTTTCATTATTGATGTAATAATTATTTTTTTTAGTTTATAAGATTGACACGAGTCATGTTTATATATTTTTAATTACATTAAAAACAGGTGTCCAATATTATGATACTATAAATTAGTTTATATTCCTTAATCAAAAAATATTGAGTTAAGATCTAATTGTACTGATTAATTACCACACGTTTCCTCATATTATGATTGCGATATTATTCAATTATATTCATTAGTGATACCTCAGGATACATCCAAAAATATATGATAGCTCAATTTGGTGTACGTTCATGTTAACATAATCGTCGCCAAGCGTGAATCGGTGAAATTTCTCATGGGGGACCCAAATTCGATACTGTGTACGGGATGAATAGGAATTTAAGGAAGATGAACTCTTAGTTTCTTTTAGATCGATACGTTTGACCGATTGCCGTTATTATTCCCGCGGAACAACACCTGTCATGTGTATTTGGCCGATATGGTGCCGTATGAGTTAATGTGCATTTATGAAGAGCTCTGGGGGCTGTCACTTAACGCGCTAAGACACAAACATATTTCACACCTAATGCTCATGTTTGTATATTTCAATATTTTTTTACAAGTGCGCTTTTGAAATATCTGCCTTGCGTTTAGTGCCTTGCAGACCTTTCGTGTTGACGGTTTATGGTTAATCCTATCTATTCATTATTTTTTATAGACAGGATTTAATTTACGTATTTTTATTTCGGTCTCGTTAAATTAAAAAGTGATAAATCGGTACTTTCGGAAAAAATTGCAAATGAGAATGTTTGAGAACTCTTCGATTACGATCGTAAATTATTATTTTAATTCATATTTAAAATGTCATGGCCTATGGGGACTCCCATTTTTCATCTTCTTCGATTTCACCATCCAGCTCGGACTTGGATTAGCAATAGTATCCGTTGGAACACATGACTTGTCAATGTATTACTTTATTGTATCATTGCCTGCTGCACTGTAGTAATTCATCTGAATTTCTTGTGGCTGCTGGTAATGCTGTTGCCTAACACTAGGGATTTAATTAGAGTTATCTTCTCGTGGCTTTTGCCTTTTATAAAATATTCTATTGAGATTTTATATTTGATTTGATTGAACTTCTAAAATAAGGTACTCGTATTTGGAGTTCAATGTTTAATTTGTTGGTATTTAATAGTTTTGGTTTGCTACACGCTACATATTGATCCTGAGTATAAATCATAATAGTTGGATCATTTAACCTGACGTTTCTGTGAATTTTACATATCCATCAATGAAACATTTAATTGATCAAATTATGTGGTTAGATAATATGATTCAGATCCGACTATGTATTAAAGGTCAGTATATTTTACTATCAATACTAGAATCGGAACAATGTGATTATAACACAAATATTAGTCATTTTTCTATCAGTTCTCAAAATTGTTTGCACAATCATTTCAATTTCAATGACTCAAATAAATCTCAATCAATTGCCAATGCGTTTAAATGTATCTCTTTATTAATATAAGATAGTTTTGCATTTTTATATGCCCCGAATCTAAAAATGGATTGTCATGTCATGCGAATATAATGATGTGTCGAGATTGTCTTATGGTGTGTTATAAAAAAGTACATACTTCGCCTATGAATAACTTTTAGCCGTCTAAAGTAAGGGGGAAGTTATTTCCTGCTTCTATTTTAAGATTACTAGAACATATGGTATGTCTGGGTCTTTCCTGTATTTTTTCACACCATCAAAAAAAATGTTAGCACATTTAAAGCTTGAGCAAATTATTGTATACCGTGAAAAAAACAGCAGTTCTTTCGAAGATTTTTTAGTGAACTTTTGAGAGACGAGAAAAAATACTGTGTATATTAACGGCAAAATATACTTTCTTACCCATACATTTTTATTTTGTATACATTTAATGAATAATTTAAAAATAGGATAGTCATCCGTTAATGAAGGTCTTTGTAAATTCGTTATTTATCAATGTTTTATGTACACAATATTTTTTATCTTAAACTGTACATTTGTAACTAAAAAATAACGTCTAGTCATTGATGCGGAAAAATTAGAACACCAAATAGTTTCACCGTTGCAGTAATAAAAATTAAGCAATCTATGCATGGATATTACAAGATTGGAATTGTACATTAATTTAATACGTTTTTATTATTTTGCGCGTCTATCGATTTCCATACATATTTGTAAACTTTTTATAAATATACGAATGTAATGTTTAAAGGATATAATAAGAGCATCCGCAGGTTAGTGTAATGCCACTATGTTAAACATGTATAAAGATTAAAGGTCAATTAAATTAACTTTCATTGAAGTCAATTGTTCTTAATTAGGCTAGTTGGGTTGAGATATACTAAGTTTATTTTTATGCAGAATTTATGCTCTTCCACGTGCACCTTGAAAATTTAAATTGAATATCTTATGATCACAAAAGACTTGTTAAAAATACATATTTTTTTCATTGTCATAAATATATCTGATAGATAAATAATAGTAAATGTAAGCTAGAATATCAAAATATAATGAATGTATTTAATCTTTCGAATCTAAAAATTTTATAACGTGATAAAAAGTGAATTTTTATATCGTATGACTAAATATTTTGTAAAATCATTTTATGTTTGATATTTTTTAATAAATACATAACATAAATAATAGCATAACAGTTACATTAAAATTGACATTGGATTAAATGATGTTATCAGTCATATCAAATGTTCATATTATTATTTCTAATAATAATTAGGTTTGTTGTAAAAATATTTGCACTTATTGCACTGTTTATCTTTATAGTACATATATATTCCTATAATAACAATATATGTGTAACTCTGGTTTATTGCAACCCCAGTAGGTGTGGTTTCATTATAGTATGTTATTTTATTACTATTTTTTCTTTGGACATTTGTGTTGCGTTTATGTACAAATAATCAGAAATTAAACATGAGATGCCTGCGGGCTTGGTGTGTAAAAAATGAAACCTGGAATGAAGTTACCCCATCATGTATGAAAAGGTGTTTGGAAGAAATTGTTGATGAACACATCAATTGTGAAAATGATGTGCAAAATATTATCGAAGAGTTGATTAGCATTTTAGTATGTGATTGAATATGCTATATCCGATATTTCAGACATAGGCGATCTCCATAGTATACTACTAGGGAAAGGTAGTAAAGTAAGGATATGATTATTTGGATAGGTCCGAAGTGAGGAAAAGGTTTAAGTGTATAACGATAGCCGCATGCTAAAATTGAATTAAATCCCTTGACAAAAAATAGGAAAGACTATAAAACAGGGGGTGTGAATACCACACGACATTACTGATGAGATCAAGACGGTGCGCCCCGCGAGTATGTGTCATGATTTAATCAATAAAAAAAGAAACAACTGTTTTTATACTGTCTTGTTACTGAAGATGAAAAGTGGGTATTATACTTAAATAAAAAACGCAAAAGAAAATGGTTTTCAAAGGGGCAGGTAAAGAAACTAACCCCTCAACCGGGTCTAACAGTAAAAATAGTTCTTTTAAATGTGTACTGGGACTCCTAAGGGATAATCTACCATGAAGTCTTTCCATATGGTCAAATCATAACGAGGGAGATTTATTTTTCACAATTAGAAAGTTTAAAAGTGGTGTTGAGTACGAAGAGGCCAGGTGTAATCAACCGTTACCAAATTCTTTAGCAACATGATAATGCTTCATAAATCAAAGATGACTGAAAACAAATCAAAGGAATTCAGTTGGCAAACGTTTCCACATCCACCTTATTAAATATATTAAATTAGTCCTTATTCGCTATGATTTGATCTTGGTAAGTTCGTCTATTCAATGCATCAATAGGGCCGTTAAAAAAATGTCAATAACAAAAATTAAGCTACCCCTCCTTGCTGACCTTGACCTTGTTCTTTCCGACTGTCATTTATTTAGATCGATGCAACATTTATCGGGGAAAAAAATCATAATCATAGAAGAGGTGAAAAAAGAAATTGAATCATATTTTATATCAAACCCTTTGAATTTTATTCTTCCGGAATAAAAAAAATATTTAATAGATGAGAAATGATTGCATCTACTGAAGGAGAATATATTGTATCGATGAAATGTTTTAATGCATATTTGTTTCAATTTAACTCCTATATTCCTAACGGGACAATCTATTAAAATGATTGAAATCTGCATTTAAATATTTATATGTAAACTACACCAGAATAAGAAACAAGTGCGAATATTATCTGGATGATACGCAATTCGGTTTCTGAAATGATTTCGGAACCAGAGAAGCATTACTAGCAGTCAATGTTTTACTTCAGAAATGTCGGGATAGGGTAAGGCACACGACATTAATGGAGGATGCTCAGAGAATGTAATATTGACTCTAAAGACCAGAACTTTATTAAAAACCTTTACTGGCATCAAACGGCAAAATCAGACATGGAAATGGAAATACAGAGGCTATAGCTATACAAAGAGGAGTTCGACGAGGTTGTATTTTGTCACCCCTATTATTTAACCTGTATTCCAATAAAGTTTTCCAAAAGACTCTGGAAAATTCGAATCTGGGAGTAAAGATCAATGGAGTCGTAATAAATAATATCAGATATGATGAAGACACAGTCATATTGACTGAAAGTTTATATGATCTTCAAAACTTCCTAGATATGATTAATGTTGCCGGAGAAGGGTTAGGTTTGACTGCATTTAATAAAATGAGGGCCTTCTTCTGTGATGAACCTCAAACTCTGACAAAGAATGGTCAAATGCTATATATGGTCAGCTCTTCTGTATGGCTGTGAAACGTGGAATCTGAAAGTGAACATTATGAATCGGCTAGAAGCATTCGAAATGTGGATACACAGAAGAATGCTTCGTATACCCTGGACCGGCATGATCACTAACACAGATGTACTTAGGAGAGCCGGAACCAAGAGAGAGCTGCTAACAAAAATCAAAAGGAGAAAGATATATCTGGGTTATGTACTGCGAGGAAATAAATATCATCTTCTTCGAATGATATTGGAGGGCAAGGTAGAGGGAAGACGAGGAGTTGGTAAGAAGCAAATGAGCTGGCTGTGCAACATTAGAGAGTGGACCAGAATAAGAAGAGTGGACAAACCATTCCGAGCAGCGCAAGATAGAGAGGTCTTCGCCAGAGTGATCGTCAACGTCAGGAGGATCTGACACAGCACAGAAAGAAGAAGATGTAAACTACATTTACTCCGTTTATAATCAGATTTAAACCATTGTATTTAGTTTTATGTGGAATTTTTATTGTAAATAGAAAATGTCCTCAATTGAAATTAGATCTCATTAACTCTTCTGCGACGGGAGATTCACAGGTGAGTTTTTTGATAATCTGATATTCAATGGGTCTCAGACTATCACACAGACGAAAATGTTTTAATTTCTTTGAAGAGATGTCGCTAGAAGGGTTTAATCAATTTATTTACATGTGTATGAATATGAAAAAATATAAAAACAATGGAGCCCTTATTGCATATACATGTGGAATAATTTTTGGCAAAAGAATATTTTATAACGAATGTACAAAAAACCACACACTTGAACAGTTGCCAAACATTTTCTTGACACCATCAATATCCAGAAAAAAATGTGTCACTAACATCATTGATATTCACAGTGGAAATATTCTTTTCTTATGCATTACTAGGAATTTCCAAATAAAAGTAAAAAAGTCTTATGTGGTTAATTATTCTATACATTTTCCCCAAATTATTTTGGAAAATATCTACACTAGTCATAAAATTATAGCATTTTCGCCCCGTTGAGTAAGAGTTAATGCACGGTAATATTGTTTGAGTGCTAAAAAACCAAATTGATTAAAAAATATGCATTTTTTAAAATGAAAATTTTACTCACGAATAAGTAATCAAAATAGTACTAGTGCTTGCAATAAATATGCGATAAAATATTCACTCTTAGAATGTAATAAAACTGACCGATTTCTGTACAATGATTATAAAACTGGTAGAAAACGATTTGTATT
This sequence comes from Stenopsyche tienmushanensis, assembly GCA_008973525.1. Taxonomy (NCBI): domain Eukaryota; kingdom Metazoa; phylum Arthropoda; class Insecta; order Trichoptera; family Stenopsychidae; genus Stenopsyche; species Stenopsyche tienmushanensis. The sequence continues at coordinate 43,881 of WACJ01000539.1, forward strand.
AATGTATTCACTCAATGGAAATATATGTAACGAACGATAGGAATTCTGTTTAGAATTATCAAGCCTTCTGTGGCATTGAAGCATGGCATGGGTTCTCAACTAGTTTTAAAGAAAGTTGATAATATTTTATCATATATTTCATCAAGCGCATAATAATATTTGTATTATAAACAGATCCTAATAATGAGTTTAATGTGCCATATTTGGATGTTATAAAAGTATGATTTAAAAGAATACATCTTAGAATTTTTTGGCAATTTTTAAAGCAATGGTATAAAGAGTATTTTTATTGACAATTTATAGATGGAGGAATTGGTTGCGTTGGAACCGTATTGAAACTAGGCGAACCTGGAAGCAAGCTAACACCAGATAACACTGTAGTCGTATGTTGGGATTATGGTTTGCGTTCAAATTACCGAACTGGTTACCAAGGTCAATATGATCTTATTATGGTCGACAATGCACAGTGCGGTAAGCGTATATTTATGTTACATACATTTATTGTTATTTTTTAAATACACAGCTAAAATGTTTTATCTGTTTTTCGTTTAATGATTATAAAATATTTACTTTTGCATGTATCACTATTGAATGCTAACATTTTACTATTTTTGTTATAGGCATTTGTCATACAAACATAGAATGTGACTCTTGTAAACAAAACCAAATTTCTGGTATGCGATATAAATGTACCAATTGCAATGACTACAATTTATGTTTTCTCTGCTACCATTCGGATATACATAATTTAGAACATGTATTTTTACGATTTGACTATCCCATTGCACGTGGGTGAGTTGTTGGCAGTCACTTTCTTAATGCTAATTTTTAGAACACATTAAAATGTGTAATTGATTTAGCGGAAATATTTTAATATTGAATTTTTAATTTTCAGGATAAAACTCACACCACGATCGAAAGAAAACAAAATTGTACTAAGAGGGATTTTTCCTGGTGCGATAGTCCAAAGAGGTGATGATTGGAAATGGGATGATCAAGATGGAGGCGAAGGTAATTTTAAGAAATTTGAATAAAACCACTAATATGTTGATATTGAAAATCTACGCACTTAAAAATAGAGCTTTAATATTAATATTTATATGACACATTGGCTTAAGAATATAAAAATAAATTTAGTAAAATAGTTTCTGATAGTTTTTACGCCTTTCATTAGATATACATTTTAGTTACATTGAGAATCATTATTTTATATGAATGTAAACAAAAGGTTAATTAATAACATTTTATTACGATGAATTTGTCAGCAAGGAAAACCCTAAAATACACATTATAATATAAATAATCAATATCCTTATTATTTTTAGTGGAATAACAATATTTTTTTCCTCAGTTTGTTCATTCAACATTTAGTCTTTCATGAAATGAAGAAATATGCAGTTCACGTTCTAAATTTATAAATGTTAGCATTACTTAATTATATTTTTTGTAAGAAAAGTAAACATTAAGAAAAACAATCAGATAGAGTCGGTGAATTAATAAAGTAAATCTATTTATTATTACTATAGAAATATATTTTTTGTTCTCTGTAAATATATTTCGTTTAATAATATTTGTATATCACAGGTTCAACTGGCATAGTAACAGACATTAATTGTTGGGCAATGCAATCGAGCAGATCTGTAGCGCGAGTTAAATGGAAAGATGGGAACAAAAATGATTACAGGTACGGAGTTCTTATAAAAAATAAATGTTGTAATCTAAAAAGTTTTTTTTATTGAAAAGATACAGACCATATGAGTGTTATTTGTTTGGGTAATTCCATCTGTCTTCATGACTCAGATTAAACTTGTGTATCGGTGTTCGGAAATTCCAAGCGAATGAGGAAAACTGTTCGCATTTGATTTTTTTTTCATTACAGAGTGGGTCACAAGGGTGCTATGGACTTGAAATTTGTCAAACCAGCGTTAGGTGGAAATTGTTACATTAAACATTGTCCTACATATGGTAATTTTATCAATATTTTTGTAAATCTTAAGTTTTCTGGAATTTAAATGTATTACTATTATCAATATTATTTTCGTTTAATAATTTAGGCAAAGCTCCAGATGAGTCGTCATATTTTGGACCTCAAGGTGGAAAGAAAAAACCAGAAGAAGCAGGAAGCTGTATGCCTCGATTATATCCAGGAGACAGAGTCCGAGTAGCCTTGGATGCAGATACCTTGCGTCACTTACAGCAAGGACATGGAGGTTGGAACGCTCGAATGGCTGAGGTACCATTGTGTGATTTAGATTTCGCTGAGTTGTTTTTTTTCAATATCCTGAATTGCACTATGCATATCACATTTGTATGAAATTTGATTTAAATTTGGTATTCAGTTATGCAATCGGTAGTATTTATAAATAAATTATTTTTATATTGTGATACATATTTTATATTATTATATTCTGTCACATTTTGATGATTTATTGTTTTAACAGTATATTGGAAAAATTGGAGTTGTCCATCGGGTTACAGAAAGAGGAGATATAAGAGTTCAGCATGAAGGTAAACACACTTGTTTAATAATATTGGTATTAAAATGAAAGATTTGTTAAAAGTATTATTTTTTTATATAAGGTTGCCCAAATAGATGGACATTTCATCCTGCTGCATTAGTCGCAGTTGTATGGTACAGAAAAGGAGATATAGTTCGTCTTACAACGTCTGCAACCCAGGCCAGACAACTTCAACGTCAACATGGCGAATGGGTACCTGCAATGGAAAACGTTCGTACCTGTATTTTTTACTAGAGTCGTAATATTTGTTTTTGTTAAAGTGTAACTTCTATAGGCATGCTAGTGTAAATCGGCTTGAATGTCATGAAATGTGAAACTCCAACTAGCAGTTTGTCGAAAATAGCATTGCATATATCGTAAACATGCTACGCGCATGCACCACGCTGTCTCTGTTGTGTCTATATGTAGCATAAAGCTACCGGTAAATCAGTACCTTGCCTATTTTATTATATACTAGCGAGTACCCAGCAAGCATTGCAATGCTGCACTTAATATGAATGCCCAGAATGCTTTTATTTATTCTTAATTATGATAAGAAACAGGTATACGATCGCACTTAGTAGTTATTTGAGAGGTACATTGAAAATTCAAATCTACCTCTTTCCGATATTTCAAGTCTGTAAAGAAAAGTTCTGTAAAGTGTTAATGTTTTGTACATTTTAATTTTCGCCGATAGTGATTTCTTCCCTAATATATTTTTCAGACTATGTTAGCACTGTTTTTCGTGTTGAATCCTGGAATTTATTTCGTTATCCATTAATTTTTTCTCCGTGAGAACAGCTTTAAGGTATTTGATCTCTTGCAATATTGTGCATTGCAAAGCATACCGGGTACTTGCTTTATTTAATAAAAATATAATGTAATTATCTTCTTGGATACACCCCCAATAACTCACCAAAGTTTCATCACAATCGGATGAATGATATAGGAATGTATCTGTTACGTCTTCCAGAATTGGATGAACGGTATAAGAATGAATGTAGTATGCCTTCCTCTGCGATGATACACGATAGCATGCTCCGCAATGACGGACATTCATTTTTATACATATTTTTTTAAGATGAACTATTGATCAATCTATCGTATGAGAGTTAATTTTATTGCTTTAACTAGTTTAGAAATAATTCAACATACAGTTAACTGGATTGATGATTTTTTATAGGCATTGGGAAAGACTGCCAGGGTTGTTCATGTTTATTCTGATGGAGATTTAAGGGTACAAATTTTAGAAGAAGACACTAAACAATTATGGACAATAAATCCAGAGTGTGTTACCTTAGTTCAAAGATATCCTGTAGTTGAGCAGCCTGAGCAAATGAATCCAGGGGGATCTTCTGTGTCTACATCTTCAGAACCCGGGGCACCTGCTGCAGATAGACCCGAAATGCGATCTTTAATGACTAAAGTAGCACAAGGCAATTTGGAGTATGTAAAAGAGTTATATGAGACTGATAAATCAATTGTGAGTAAATGCTTCATTAGGTCATATATCTTTTTGGATTCCAAATATATTTTTAACGTATATACAAATATGCATTATAGATTGATACTCCATATTGTGGGAAAACGCTTTTACAAGTGGCAGCGTATCAAGGGCACAGAGCCCTAGTTCAATTTTTGCTATCAAAAGGAGCTAAACCATATGCAGTGGACGATGAAGGCGATTCTGTCTTGCACGATGCTGCTTTTGGAAACCAGCCAGAGGTATAAAGATCTGAATATTATCCCGTAGTAATATGTCCGGTTTTTTAAATGATGTATTTTTGTAATATTTTTTTAAATCTTGCAGATCTTACAAATTCTTTTATCTGATAAGGATGTTGATATTAATGCAGTAAATCGTAGCCGTTGTACAGCACTCCATATTGCAGCTCACAAATGTTTACCTCATTGTGTTTGGGTTTTACTTCAACACAAACCTAATGTCAATTTACAGGTAAAATCATTATGTAAAATAAAATTACAAATAGTACACCGACAAGTTCTTAAAAATGTATGCTTAAAATTTTCTCTGATTATAGGATACCTATGGAGATACAGCTTTACACGACGCTATTAATAATCAAACTACGACTGGAGGTAATGAGGCTATTGGAAATTCTGTTTCTACTTTTGGTGAACCAGGACCTGCTAATGCATCTACGGCTAGTGCATCTTCTTCGTTAAGCGGATCTATGAGAATCATACAAATGCTGTGTGACTATCCAGGTATAATATTTCAAAGATTTAATTTATAAATAAATATTGCTTAAATAATAGTTTTAACATTACTGTCTTTTTAATAATAGATACAAATTGTGCTCTTACTAATAAAAGAGGATTTAATGCGCTTCAACATGCAGCTTTAAAAGGCAATAGTTTTGGCTGCACTACGATTTGTCAACGATTCCCAGATTTAGTAGATCGTCGGAAAGATGACGGATTTTCTGCATTGCACTTGGCAGCTCTAAATGGTCATGCTGATGCTGTTAGTGCTCTGGTAAATTATTTCGCATTGTCCTTTTGTAATTAATTTATATTTTTTGTTTATAAATATTAATTGTTTCTTTCTTTCCTTAGGTTATGACTGGGCATGCTAATTTGAATTTAAAAAATAACAAAGAACAAACCCCTTTGCATTTAGCCATATCTCAAGGTTATTTTACAATAATTTTTGCTAATTATTTTAAGAACTATATATTTATTATTTTATTTCAACATTTATATTTTAAGACACGGAAATACAATTATATTTAAATGGTTTTAGGACACTGTATTGTTATTGAACAGTTAGTTAATTTGGGATGCGATGTTAAAGCAAAAGATGAGGAAGATAATACTGCATTGCATATAGCACTGTTGAAAAGGGCCAATGCTCAATCATCAGAAGCACAAAAGCCAAATAATAAGGTAAATTGCTGTTTGAAAAGCATAAAAAGCTATCTTACTCTTTTTAATTTATTTTTAATAAAATTATTAATAACATATGTTATTAAAAAAATATTATTTTCTGTGGCTGTTACTTTTTGTTTATCGATAAAGAAAATAAATATTTGACCACTTCCTGAGTGAGTTTTTCCTACAATAAAAACCCATGATGTTTATTATAATATGTGGCTAATTAATATTAAAATAAAAATGAGCGTAATTTTTTTACAACTAGAGCAGCGGTTCTTAAACTGGGGTTCGCTAAAATATATATCTATATTTGAGCAAGATATTTTCATGGAATTATTTACAGAAAACATTATAAGATCTATTTTGATCAATATTTGACTAAGAAATGTTTGTTTGAAAAATTACGTTTCCAAAATTATGTAAATAGTAGGGATGGGGTCCACCAAAAAGCAGACTACATAAGTTTAAGAACTGCTGATTTAGAGTATATATTGTAATTACTTATGAGTGCAATAAAAATGTTTTAATTTCAGGACTGTCCTGGTATATATTCAATTTATTCCCAAATAAATAAACCAGAAATAGGGATTAACGCCATAACTTATGCTATATCGATATTTTTAATACACAAAGGATGTGACCCAATTGCCAAAAATAAAGAGGGAAAGTCTATTTATGATCTCATGACGTCGGATCCAAATGGAGTTAAGGTAATATCTTACAAAAAATTGTTTAGATTGTAAAAATATCAGATTGTCAATATTGATTTAATTTTGTGAATAATTATACAGATTCTTAAAGAAATGGAAACAAGAGTGGAAGGAAATGACATGGATTCTCTCAATAGTGCTTTTCATCCTCCGGATATTCCTAACAGAGTTCAATCAAGTGAATCTAGTGGCGAACATGAACAAATTGAAACAAATTTTAGAATTCTTAATATAAACACTGCGAGTGGCTTAGTTGGTGAAGATTTAGATGTGAGACCGACTGGTGTCAGTTCCCCATTACCGAATAGTAATTTAGAGATTTCACTTGGAGGCATTAATACCGGTGCTAATGTTAATGCGTCTCCATCGAAACGAAATAATTTTAATTTGATCAATTATTCTGATTTAGGTGAGAATTACTACAATTAGTATTAAATGTAATTCATCAATATATCTTAGGAATGCTAATATTTTTCTTTTTATATTCGGTAGGAGAATGTAGTAGCAGTAATAGTAGTCCTGTTCATTATGCTAATTTTATGAACAAAAGTATTGGAAAGGCTAATAATATATCTAGTCCACAACATCCAATTAGACCTTCTCGTACAAAAAAATCGAATTCGCCACCTGCTAGTAATTCAGGTTAGTTAAAACATTTTGTTTTGTTTATAGTAATTTTTATATATTTATATAACTATAATTTTTGTATCATTTTAGGGATTGTGAGTCGAACCAAACCCACAGAATGTGTAATATGCAACGAACTATCTGAAGCAAATTGTTTACTAGAACCGTGTGGGCACCGTCCAGCTTGTGAAGATTGTTCAGCACGTATGAAAAAGTGCCTGTCTTGTGGGATTATAATTGGTAATATAGATTTTTTTTATATATATTATGCTTATTATTTTTACCACTTGTGCTTAATCAGTTATGTGCCATAAGCATTTGTAGACGCAACTGAGAATCCGTCCCCACAGGCCATACATGTCTATAGCCGTAAATATATTTTAATTCTGTTTGCTATATTCTTAAATTTTATACGTCAGTGACATCCCTGGATATGTCCAGAAAAATATGGTAATTCTAATTTGAATGTGCATTTATGAAGAGCCCATTATTGTGTTGCTGGGTTGTTCCATGTTATGGGACTTCCCAGTTCCTTATGGGACGTGGACGATTCAAGGCATTTCTCCGTCGGTTTGGCTTAGGAAGTCTTTCGGAGTGTCCTTGCAGATAAGGACATGATAGCGGATCACGTACTGTGGTTATGTCCGTGCATGGAGGCCGATCGGGAAGTTCTCCTGTGCTGTGTCAGAGGTTCTGCTTCAGGACCTATTGGACACGCAGATCTAGTGGCTGGTTCCCTCGCATTCAAACAGTTTTGGCACCAAATATGCAGAAGGAGGATTCTATAGGGAATAACTTCGTAGTCTACTCCCTCCATTTTTGTTAAATGTAAATTGATTGGCATCCGGATATAATAATAGATTAATCGGTCCGGCTTAAAGCAGCTCCATGCTTGGTGCGTACTTTTTGTTTATTGCAAGTGTGTATCTGCGATGAATGAGGTGGTTTGGTCACAGTACGGTTATGGAGGTACGTGGTGGCCTCCAAAAAAAAAAACTTCTGGTATGAACTGTTTTTCATACCGTCGTTTAAAAACTTCACCACTCATCCAGGCTTTTTTCTGATGATCTTTGATTTTCTAATGACAAGCAGTGGCAGTCTGTGTCCGCCTGCTGCATTTGCACACACCATTATAGTGAGACGCTCTTTACTAGTTTTGTACTCAAGTGAAGTATTTTCATGTCTTGATGCCAAAGATTTGTTCGGTAGTTTTTCTCAATTTAAGCTGGTCCCATCAGCATTGTATATTAACTCTTTGTTGAATCCTTCTTCACCAATAGCTTCAATGTGTTTTCTTTGCGTGCCAATGATATATTTTGTTTTATTTTGAACAATTCGGATAATCGAGGTTCTGCTGTACTATTAATTTATTAATCATATTCAAAATATCATAGCCTGTGGGAACAGTTTCCGTTTTTCAGACTTTTGTCAAAAAATATCTAAACATGACTCGCATTAATCTCAAAAACTTTAATATATCTATGTTTTCAGAAAAACGGTTGACTGTAGATGGACGCACAATTCCTTGTCGTAGTCGACAACCTTCAGCTGAACGCCTGCGATATTTAGAATGTAAAATTCAAGAAATTGAAGAAGCTCACTGCTGTCCAATCTGTATGGAACGACGCCGCACAGTTGCCTTTTTGTGTGGTCATGGTGCTTGCGCCAAGTGTGCTGCAACATTAAACACATGCCACATGTGTCGACAAGATATAACCAGTAGAATTAATCTATACTGAGTTAGATTGTTGCTAAATATTAAGATAAGGACGTTCATGACAATAGTCATTTTGGAATAGAAAACATGCATGCCTTTAAGATCATTTATGTCGGATGTTTAATGCAAACCATCGAAACAATTCCATTGAATTTCGAATGTCACAAGATACTTTGCTATTTTTTTTACTTTCAATAGTAGTTTCATTACGTTTAATTGATGTAAATAATTTAGTTTCATTTCACAACCAAAGGTTTTTTAATTTATTATAGATTTTTTACATCTGCAATTTTGAAAGTATATTTTTAACATTTTCTTGTTCAATAATAGAAGTATGGGTATTTCTAATTCAATTTTACTCTGTGGTGATTGCTCAAGTTACCATATTATAAATCTTCTCCTCACTGCTGTGCAGTAATAACAAGTTTGGCAAAGCCAGATACGTGTGTATATATTTACATGCAAGAATATTTATACACATTATTGCATTAATTGTATTTAAATATTATTTATCAAAGTTGTATTATTGTGAACTAGTATTTATAGTTATGTATATGTATTTATTTTTTGCACTACTATTTACACATAATGAAGACAAGACTGCTTTTTAAAAATATTTTGCCGTTGAATCATGCAATTTTATTTCATCAACAATAAATATCATACATTAAATATAAGCGAAACTGTTACAAATATTAATTGTTTTATAAATGTAAATATAGAAAAAAAAAACTATATTGCTCTTCCTCGTTGTTTAAAATTTTATACAATTGTAGTATATAAAAAAGCGATTTCACTACTAGTAGTTTTAACATTTATTGTATTTAAATTGGGTTAATTTACAGCAAATAATCCGTACAAAATTATAATTCTTACGTATTTCATTTTCATTTAAAAAACGTTTTTATAAACGAGATTTCAATCGTAACATTTTACCTACGGATACCTTGACGAATTCTTAATAATTATAATAGATTGGAGTAGCAAAACATGTCTGAAATCAAGAATTTTATCTTCTATATTGATATTTTGATTATGGTGTCACTATATATTCTTATTTCCGTCCAAATCAACATTAACAAAAATTACGGAGTCTCACTATACAATTAAAATGTTCGTTTTGGTAACCCAAAATAATTAATTTAAAATTTTTCGTACCTGTTTGAATATGTATTTAAAGCGTGCGCATATTCATCAAAAATAATATTTAGACTCAAATGGGTTTTTTAGGGTAAAAACGAAAGTTTGCCATTTTAACCCTCAATGGCTGATCTTTGAACGGAAAAAGTAATTGAAACGAATGTCATGTATATTTTTCCACACGATTTTTAGGTCATAAAGGATTAAAATGTAGCATAATTACATTGCTTTATTTTATTTATTTAACTTATTGATTGTGTTATGTATATTCCCTTATTTATATTTAGGGCAAAGTGGTGATTATTTATGAAGACTATTTATAATTTATTTTTATACATTTAATGACACTAGTCCTTCAGCTTTTTGTGTATAAAACCGATAACACCCATTTACATATCATTTTAAAAAAAAATGTATAATAGATTACAATGTGATACTATTTGAGGAATAGTAAAGTTATAGAGGTACTAGAATAATAGCTATCTACCAAAATATCTATTTTTAAATATTTATTTGACTTTCTCATAATGTAAAATGTGTTTTATTTATGTATTTTTTTGCTACAAATTTTCAAGTCATCAGTATTAGCTTTGAAATACACTATTTTTGTATTACGAATTTTATATTTGAAGGAATAGGTTTTTATATTCTCTCATTTATCCTATTTTAGTATTGATTATTATATAAACAGGGATGACAAATTTTTGCTTAGTTTAATTATAGAACTGGAATATACTATATCTGGCAACATTTTGATGCCTCTTTCATAAAACATCATCGCCTTTGAATCGAAATAATCCTTTAACCCTTTTTTTATATCATCGTATGTTTTATAATTTTTACCGTCCAAATAGTGCTGCATGGACCTAAAGAGATGATAATCCGAAGCAGCGATGTCTGGTGAATACGGAGGATGTCAAATTACCTTCCATCCAAGGCTGTCAATTTTTTCCCGCGTTATTTTTGCAGAATGGGGGCGAGTTTTGTCATGCTGTAAAAACACTTGTCTTCGATTCACGAGAGAGGGTCGTTTTTTTTTAATTTCTGCCGTTAAGTGGTCTAATTTTACACAATAAACTTTTGCATTTATTATTTGCCGGGTTTAAGAGTTTCGAAATTAATAATTCCCTTGCTGTCCCACCAAACAGACAAAAGAACCTTTTTTGTCGTGAGACCGGGCTTCGGGGTTGGTTTTGCTACCTGCCCCTTCGATAGCCATTGATTTTTGCATCCATGGTTAGAGTAAAGCACCCATTTCTCATCTCCAGTTATTAAATCATTTGAAAACAGTGTTTCGGATTCCTTTTTCAACAAATCTTCGCATGCGTGTATGCGCTCGCCCAGATTCTCTTCGCTTAGCGCGTGCGGTACCCATCTTCCTTTTCTCCACGTCTTCCCGATTTTTTAAAAATGTTTTTTACACTCGACCATGAGCATCCAAGTTTGTCCTCAATTTTTTCGATAGAAGCCGTAGGATCACTTTCAATTTCAGCAGTCAGTATGGCGGGAGCCACCTCACATGGTCTTCCACTTCCAGGGCTATTCTTCAGATCAAAATTTCCAGATCGAAATTTTTTAAACCATCTTTGACACTTGCGAACATCTAAAATATCGCCCAGTATGCCCCAAATATTTTTAGTGGCAACCACTGCAGTTTTTTCTTGATAAAATGATAAAGCATTGAATAACGGAAAAATTCTTTGTTCGGCGAAAATTGATTAATTGTAAAATGAGTTGTTAAATTTGAATTTAACAAACTGGAATATACTATATATATATATTGATGATTTGAAAATATCAATGATATTGCAAACTTAACTTAAATCACGTCTTTATTTTTTTGTATCTGCTTTATTGTAATTGAAAACGTATTCTGACAGTTGGGAAGGTATTGGATTATTAATGCTAATTGGTAATAACTTGAAATATTTATACTCAAGATCGTAAGAATTGTGATTCTTGAGCTGTGAAGAAGCCAATTATTTTTTTCTTTGGATTTAAATTGCTAAAGTAAAACTGTAATAAGTTGTGATATATATTTGTAGATAGAGTATATAGGATATCATTTTTGTTATTGGATTTTTTGACAATTTTGTATGAACAGAAAAATATAGATTATTTCAAAAATACTTCAATTTATTTTCTATGTACATAATAAATAAAAGGATGACATTGTATTAAAGATAGCTGAAATTTTGATTAAAAAATGTGTTTTACAGATTGACAAGATGACGGTCACATTTATAGCTATAATCATTATCGATTAATTAAGGGGGGAAACCACATTAGACCGTTCGAAAAATCGTTTTTTTTAAATTTCATAAATGATTAGTAAAACTATTTAAGAATATGTTTTGAAAGTTTCACAATGATATTCCGTTTTATTCCGATGTTATGAGCCCTAAAGTGAACGCCTGTCGGTCCAGTTTCTCGAAATTCATACCAGTTAGTACGAAGTACGTTCAATCCTAATTAGAAGACCCTTATTCACTTGGCTCTATATCCCTGTACTATGGGAAGAAGAAGGAAACAAAAAAGAGTGAGATGCTGATAGAAGTCCTTATTTGCAAATTCTTAGAATAGTTTCAACGAATTATAATTATTCCTTCCCTGTTAAAAAAAATTACAACACGCTAAAAAATCGGTCTCCTAATGTAGTTTCCCCCTTAATGTGGGTCATAACTTGTATAAAATAATTATTCGTCAAAAAGTGTGCTGTCCATATTATCTAAATCACAGTCATCTTTTGAAACTTTACTTTTAAAATACTTTCCATCAGTCGTATTCGGATCATATTCATTTTTTACGCATAATGAGTGTTCATCAACACCATCAATACTGTACATTCTTTTTAAAGCGTCGTAATCCAAATCTTCATATATACATTCGACATCTTCGCCTAATACATCAGAATTCAGTTTTCTCGGTTTGATTTGAAAATTTTCTTCTAGGAATTCATATACATCGGAATAAGTAGACAAATTGTTGAAAATTTGCTTATTTTTTTTCTTTAAAACCTTTTCTAACATGAATACTAAATGGTGATGAAAGCATTGAAATGTCATGGGTTTTTTTTGGCTATAAGAAATATCAATCCAATCTTGGACACAACTTATTGGCGTAATCTTTTCATTTGTAAACATAGCTGGATTTGTTAATATTCCTTGGGCTGCCATGACACCATCACAATTGACGTTTTCAAACATTTTATCAGCATCATCCAAAGATTTTACATTTCCATTGGCAATAAATGGTATTTTTATCGTATCTCCGATGATTTTCAGCGAATCGATATCAACAGGGTCATTGCTTTTATGCCAACTTTTTCGTCCGTGTACAGTCAGAAAATTTATGCCACAATTCTCCATGCGTCTGCATAGTTCTATCGTGTCTTTAAAATTGTTGAGCAATCTGATTTTAACGGACACGCTGAACGTGTTTGGTAGGCGATTCTTAAAAGTTCTGACCAAATCATGTATTGTATCAGGTTCACTGAGTAAGCTGCAACCGTATCCGTCTTTCATTGCCCAACGTTGAGGGCATCCACAGTTTAGGTCGACGCCGTCCGCATAAGGAAAGACATACTCTGAAGCGCCAACAAAATCGTACGTTGTCTTAGCAGCATACTGTACGATCAATGGCGTGTCATTGACGTTAGTTGAGAATTCATTCAAACGAGCCTTCGAGCTTTGGCAGAAAGAATCTGCCAGAATCATGGGTGTAAAACAAAGATCAACTCCATATCTGTAAATTTTACGATTTCATTTATATGCTGGAATTTATAATAAAATATTAAATCATATAAATTGTCTTAAAATATTAATGATACATAAACTATTTCAAATTATTAAGGAATTCATACTTTTTTACAAGATGTCTGAATTGTACTTTGCTGTATCTGACCATTGGGGCGCACACTTTCAAATATGTACCATTTTGTTTCGTTTCTGCGAATAGACCATTTATGTCTGTCTTTGGTTTAGCTTTCATTCTAAATTATGCTTAATACATCTCGAACTGATAGTAAACAGAGACACGTGAACCAATTGTCACTTTGATTTGGTGTTGCCATATTAAAAAAATAGCTGCCGTAAATTGTAAAGCGAGCGATGAATAATATTTTTAGGGCGTAATCCGATATTAAAAACGTTTCCCACGTTTCACACCCAACTAATGAATAATATTTTTATATAAAAGTGTAAGGAATTTAAAGCTGTAAGAAAACGTATGGTTTATCATTTAAAAACATACAATACTGCCGTGATATTTTTTTAAAATGCGTGTCATATAATTAATAATTTATTATTGTTTTATGAAACAATAGGTATTGATTTTATATCATTTAAAAAATTATAACAATGGAAATTATTTTAGAAATACAAATGGTATTAAAACATAATAGATAACAATATTTATGGTGATGTAATATTAACGCATGGTAAATATGAATTTTTGATTGTAAAGTAATGAAAGGTTAATTTTTCATAATTTGTTTTTACTGAAGTGATTTTTGATATTTTAGAATCAGATCAATTATTCAGTTAATCAATTATTTATTAATATTGGTTATAGATGACTCTGTTTGCTTTCAATTGTTAAATAATAAAAAAGCGCATTATTTAAAAAATAGTGACATCTGTTATTGAATATTTACTCCAATCTTTTTTTTAAGGATTTGGATCGAATATTAGATGACAATTATAAAGGTAATGATAGACCAAGCAACTTTTCAGGAATTATTGATTAAATAAATGCATTTAACCAACAATTAGAATAAAACATATTGGATCTTCATCTATAAAAAGCGTGGTAATTAAATGTATTTTTTGTAAAATTATTTGTGATTTCCTTCATTGTTTAATAGGTACTATCAAAGAAAATCTGATTTTTAATTACTAGCATAGATATTTTACTTTTTATTAAGGTTTGATTTCTTGTTCATCTTAAATTTATGAGCCTTTTTTTGTGCATTGTTCATAAAAGACTCTTTTAGAGATGTTTAGTATGCATTTTCAAACAATAGAAATTATCATAGTAACATCATTGAAAAATACCAAATTCCAGAATTTTATGTGATGGTATTGTTAATTGGTTCTTAAACTTTAGCTCGGAATCAAATCCAGATTTTATAAAGAATTTCCATCCCTATCTATCAATACATTTGCGATAAAGGAAATATCATATTAATTTTTCGATTGTTCATCTTGGTTCAGTTTCAGTCTGATTACATGGCTTTGAAAAACTAAATATTTGGATGATTAATCCAATTAATATCGCTTAAGATTACGAGAATTTGGATAAAAAACTTAAAATTATAACTAACAAGTCAACGTATTAGCCCTTTGATGAGTATGAACGCCAATGTGGCCTCCTGCGCTCCACAGTGCTTTATTTTCAATGCCGTACTTGTATTTCCAATAGAATATTATAATTTATTAAAATTATGATATCAAACATTACATTTACGATCTGTTTTATTGTTTTGTCACGTTTCAATTAAATTTTTAATTAAGATTTATGATTATGCATACGAACACAAAGAATCACTCGTATTTCTATATAGGAATATCATATTTGAACGATTGTTTTTCTTAATAGAGTACTAACATCAACAGATGACAATATAATAAAAGTTAAAAATGTAATGGAATTTTTCCTAATCCGCTTGAAAATCTTTAAGTATAATTTTCTAAAAATCGAATCATCATAAATAGTAGAAAGCCACATAAATGAATTACATATATAAATCTCAGTAGAGTACCAAAAGTGATTTTATTTGAGACACTATTATGAGTCCCAAATGTATCGATTTCAAGCTTGATCAAATGTTTTCCTTTTTACTAAAACTAAAGGCACACTTATAAAGATTTATTTTGTTCTTTCCAAAATATGTATTTGCTTTGATGAGAATCTTTTACTTTGAAATTAAATCATAAATGTTGAGAATTAATAATTTTGTATGAGTAGTCTTACTACCTTATTTTATTTTAATATGATTTATGTTCAAACATTGGGTTACATTTAAAAAAAGTGTTTAATAATTGTTGTGTTTAGTATTGCGCGCGCATCCTTTCTCTCTCCGTCCCAGTAGTCCAAACGTCATTTCATCAGACCAATATGCGCCAACATGGTGCATCCATATAATATTTTTACTATGCTTATGTTATTTCCACAAATGTAAACAGTGAGTTGACAAAGTTTTATCGCAATCGGATGAACGGTATGGAAGCGCATTAAATACGTACAAACAAACATTGATTTTTATATATTAGATTATGCCTGTTACGCGCAATTCTTAGCAATAAATGGACGAAGTTTTATCGCAATCTGATCTAATTTTTATATATTAATATGATAATTTCGCTACACATTCATATATCCTCTCTTGCCTAAAAATCGCTGTTAAAATAATCTTATACTAATTCAATCATATGTAAAAGGCAAAGGACTTGAGTAAAAAAATAATTTGAGTTGTGGTTAGGTCATATGATAAGGTGATCGGATGAAAGTTATTATGAGTTGTATTTAAAGAAGTGCTTTAGATTGCAAATAGATGGATGATATAAAAATAAATGAGGATGCGATTTAAAAAGGTGTTATAGGACAGTGCCAGGCCGCAGAGACTTTCTGCCGGGTTGCAAACAGTATGTCAAATTTCAAGAAATTCAGTCAGTTTTCTTTTTAAAAAGGAAAAATTTTGCAAAAGAATCTACTTAATGACCTTAACTTTTCTTTCCAGGGGTTTTGTACAAATATTTTTAAGCTGAGAAATAAAGTCGATGCATTTAAAAAGAAGCTGGTTCTTTGGGATTGTCGCGTGCAAGAGGAGGATTTAGAAATGTTTCCACTTTTGCAAAAAAATTTAATTGCTCCTGCTCATGTCCCCAATAAAATCGAAGCAATCGCACTGCAGCCAAGAATATCCAATTTATTGAAAAAACCTATTGTTTTTATTAAATTTTGATTCATCAGACTGTCATATGAATATTAGTTATAGTTAATTATAATAACCATTTTTATTTTAGTATTAGTGGTACGAAGGTGTTAAAAGGTTGGGGAGCACTTTTGTGGGAGATTCCGATTGAATGGTGGCGAATGATGAATTGGATATATCGTCTGTGAGGAAGCTTATGAACACCCGGCAACATCCCTAACTGCAGCCACCGTTATCAGTCAGCACCGGTGTGACGTCACACAGGTGATTCAGAGGCCGGATTAATTCGAACGCGAACAGCCGCGACCGTTCAGACTGTTATGAGTTGCTCTTGCGGGCGTTCGTTCGTTGAGGTCGCTCTGTGGTGCGATAAATCACGTCTTCAAGCTCAGTGTTTTGGACTTTTTTGTATATCGAAAGTGAAAAAAAACATAAACCTGGAACGCAATAAATCAATTCATATCTATATCCGTTGGAATAAACGACATTAATGGTCTGTTGGCATAGGTTAGGGTTTTCGATATTTTTTGCATTGATTTAACGTCGATTTGATTCAGGGATACATCAGACATTTTAATAGGCGGTAAGCGATATATTTAATACAAAAAAATGGATTATTTAAGGAATGCGCGCGAATGTAATTCATCATAGATCAATATTTATCCACTTAAAATATGACTTTAACTGAATTTTTTTGTCTAGTCGGTAAATAGCCAAAAAACGAATATTTGTACAGATTTGTTTCGCTTGATCAAATATTGCGTATTTTGTTCTTATTGCCTCATTTCGTGTCCCAATTCCATACAGATCCAGGGGAAATTTTAATAACTATGTAGACAATGCCATCGACGCTTCAGTGGATGTATCAATCGTTTGATAACCCGTTAACCACAGTACGCGATTTGCACTCTACTAGTTTAATTAAATCCGAAAGCACATAACGATTTGCACAGTAGCTTAATGGATTGAATGAAACGTGCCGAATGCATTTACTGTTATAAGAATCGGATTGTCGACTTTAGTGAAAATTGTGCTATAACGAGTGGTCGCTTTTGGAGAACAGACGATTTTGGATCAACTCGTGAGGTGAATGGGAACATCCGCAAGCTGGATCAGACTTCCGCGATAAGGCTCAGATCCTTTCACTGGAACAATTTCGGTAAGTGGATTTCATCTACCTACAATATCTCGACATTTAACGACACGCAATTGGATCGACTTACATTGCCCAAAATCACAATTTTACACACCCCATATCAATTATATAGATAATTTGGTTGCAGTTGAATCATTTAGCACCTAACGGAGTACATAAATAGAATACTGTACGCGATATTGATAAAAACGAAAGAGCTTTTATTACTTGTCAAAGATCCAAAGGTACCGTACGATTTATTCAATCAACGCTTCATTGATACAAGAATATATTTATAAATTCGGCTTCATTGATTTTGCACAAAAAATACTAGCATACAATTCGCGATCGACGAAAAATAGCCTGCAGGCTTTCAAATTTTTATGAACGGATCAAACGCGATTCATAAATTACACCGAGGAGTCATTGGAAATATGTTTTTAATATTAATTTAAGTCGGATAAGTTCTATCCATTGCCAACCATTTTGATATGGTTTTTCATAGCGTATAAGTGTTTTTAAAAATGTGATCGCCAGTTACACCTCCTGCAGATTTGATTCAAGATGATTGAGTTCGACCGCTTAATTGCGGGACTACCTACAAATACCAAATGTAAGCAATTTTCACAACATTTTTTTTCAAGGAGCTAAAAGTTTTTATATTTGGCTGAATTTATGATTGAAATAGGATGAATATATTCAAGTGAGAGATGATTCTAATGATCAAAATGATCGACCGCAAGTATCTTATCAATCGCGATGATGAAAATAAGGAGTATACATTTTTTATCAAAATTCTTTCATCAACGCGAGAATATTGTGCTAATTTTCATGTAAATATAATATGCATAGGACAGAAACAACCATTTGTTAACACATTTAAAATTATTTGCACAAGATCTGCATTGGCAAGTATTATCAATTTCATTCCTACGTAGTTGTCAAACTGCCATTTCTACTACAATACATTATTAATACGTTTCTTTGAATGTCGACCGATTTCCATTAATTACATACAGAATAATGATGTAGCGAGTGACTATGAGATCGCGAATACCCACTCAGGTCTTGATTTGGTCCGTATACTGTTAAAGTATTTTACAAGATGCGTTCTTATTTTCAGCATATGTACGAGTTATGATTTAAAAAAATTCTCAGTGAGATTGTTTCTGGTTCAATTTGCATTTATCAGACAAAAATCCCTTGAACTATATTTTTAATATAATATTTTGAGAATGTAAAAGTAAATGCCATCATCATGGCCAATACCTATGTTATCAAAAAATAAGCTTTGATTCACATAATATAAATATTTTATTATATTAGTAAAAAAATTGAATTTCACTCGTCGAAAATTGGTAAAGTTATGACACTTTATGTTAGTAACATTTGATCTGGATTTTTAGAAATTACGATGTTAAAGATCGGATTTGTGACCACCATTTTGAAATGCGCTCATTTCAACTATTTAATATTAATTAACATATCATTTCTTTGGATGGAAATCACATACCGTTGTGTCCTACGTTTATGGAGTGGTTTTAATAGTAAGAGACGTATTCATTTTTAACATTTTTAAGACGTATGTAATTTAATGTTTTATTTCCATGAATTTAGATCATTGGCATTGCGTTTAAAAATAAGATGAATCCAATTTCTTGGAGAAAAATCATTTTTTTGACACGAAAAATTTCATTTTTACTAAATAACTTCACTTTAAAAATCAAAAATCGCAATTTCATCCTCGCTTTAACATATTTATTTCGAGGTCTTCCGCACTCATAATACATCACTCAATAAGTTCATAGGATTTTTTCACTTTGCACCATTTTTTTCTATATTTGGGGTCGTTTTTCGCAATTTCATCCATCAAACGCACCAATATAAAATTTGCTCTTGATGGTTCTTCATTTTTCAAGGTAATCGATGAATGAAATATGATATATGGAGGTCAAAATCTTACTAGCTGATATTTATTTTGGGCGGCTTTCGCCGGTTGCTGTCCACTCAGCTAACTGCCGATTTGACTCTGGAGTATAATGATGGATCCATGTTTCATATATTTTCACATACTGTGTGAAAAATTATGTTTATTGTACCGAAACAGCTTTAAACAGCGATCTGCATTATCGACGCGTTGTTGTTTTTGATCGACTATGAGCAAACGCAGTACCTACTTGGAACAGATTTTTCTCATGAGCAAATGTTGATGCAAAATGATAAATACATTACCTTTTGATACCTTTTAGGTGTCAGTTATTTCATACAACTTGTGATCGAAATGGTATATTGATATTTGGTTGGACGCATTATAAAGAAGATTTCCGTGGAATAATGATTTTTATTCATTATTTAGGTTGTGATTCGTTTTATATTTGTTACATATAAAATTATTCAAGGCTTCAAATTGACGGATATTGTTAGAGATAGATATATAATACATCATTCCTCACTTTTAAATTACAAAACTCTTATCTAAAGAGTTATCTATCATTTCATAAATAATAATCTGTGAAAAATATTAGGAAATAATGACAAGGGTTCTTGAAATTTTGCTCATGAAGCTTAAATTCCGTTAAATTGATGAGTGCGTTAAACCTAGTGATGTGTTAATTATTCGGTCGACAGTGTGTTATTTGAGTCTTATATGTATGCTGCATATATTAGCATTGGATAATTATTTAATGTTGACCAATTGTGACCCTTGCAGAAATTCTGCTGTAAAAATACGTCAATGAATGATTATGTATTCTTCTTAGAATGATACGTAAGACTCCAATCTATATCATCAAAAGGCTTATAAGGGTTCTTTTTTTGTGAATTTATATTTCTATTCAACAATGCCATGTTGATGTGTATCTGTGATCTAGATTTCGATTACATTTACGCTTCTCTCAAGAGCAAATCGGGTCGTCAATCTTATTTGACACTCTTATTAAATTGTTTCCAGCATTGATTCATATGTTCTTTGTTCGCTTGAATTGCGGCTTTTTCACCCTTTCATCAGATCAAGGTCAACACCAGATGACCCAAAAATTGTTGGACTTTTCATCGAAACGCCCACGTTCTTTACACAATGCATTCGATTCGTAAATGTATAGGGGAAGTACAAAAAATTGTCCGTACGGCTTCTCATTTTTTAGCGCTTCATTGTGGATTGAACCGTGTAAAATGAAGAATATTGCTTCTAGAATTGTACGTGTGTTGATATTGCTCCGAGGGTTAAATTTGTAATTTCAAGCTCTGAAAAGCTAATCAATCACGATTGACACAGTTTTGCAAATACACGGTTTTGAGCATGATTACATCCGAGCTATATATTGCATAATTGCACTAATCGTCAGTTTGCCGCTGTAATCTAAATAACGTTTTGATTTGGATCGACGATAAGAGTCATTTTAATATTAATTTGTCTGCAAAAGTTCGACGCTGTCATAAAAGCCAATCGGCAGTGTAATTGCGTAAAGTCCAAAAATGTCAATACTAAAATATGTTTTTCCTTAAAGCCTATCCAAATTTCATAAGAAACATTCAATGTGTTATTTTATCAAGCGATGTTTTAACATATGACGCAAATACAAACCTTACTGAGGCCAAAGATGAAATATATTAGAAGAATCCGCAATTACAAGTTACATTGTTGATGATTAATTTTAATGTGTTGATGTCCCATTGCCTTCCATATATATGGTGAAATAAGAATGAAATTGTATAGAAACTTTGAGATAAGAGAGAACCTATGAGTAAATAGCGAAATGATCACTACTTTTATGTGATAGTGTATTTATCATTGCAAATTAATCACAATTAAATTAATCATCCTTGTTTTTAATTTTTTTTAGGAGTACTTTGAATCGAAACCATCGATCGAAAATATGAATGATTTTTTATCTTAAATTGGATGGTAGGTTATTTCTAAGTCTAGAAGTGGTTCAAGAAGATAATCGTTATGCATATGAAATCAATTTCGTATGTGATTGCAAAAACAGCCTTTCATAGTCTCTGGAGTCTATAATGATATTTTTTAAAGATGATGCTATAAAAATTTATTATATTTAAAAGTGGCATCAGTACATAAACAACATTAGAATAGTCTACCAGAATTTTTATTAGGATCATTGAAGTCCACCAGGACCATGTTAATAAACAATATAAAAAAATAGGGGTTCAAACCTTTATGTTTTTCATTTCGAGTATTGCTCCGGTTAAGTTCCAAACATTTGTATCGATTTTGTTACGGTTTTCGTTCCAAGAAAAAAAACGGTTTTCTGTTTTTCGGATTTTTGAAAATTTTAAATGTTTTTATTTGTATTAAAAACTTATTTTCGAGCATTATTTAGAGCATTTTATTCCTTCTTTCATAATAAGCATTCTACAGGAATAATATTGTCAATTCTATTTTCTTTAATTATTGATGATTCATTAGTTAACGTTTTATATCCTTCTATGTTGATTTAGATGTTATGAATTTACAATCTATTTACTGAAATTTCTTTCTAGAAAAAGTCTAAGTCTAGATACTTTCTAGAAAGAGTCTAAGTCTGGATACATAGCAAGTATATAAAACGAGATGACATAAACAAAATACATAATAATGACTAAAAATTGCAAGCTGGAATTTGGATTGATAACAATATTAACTGAAATATTGATTTGATCAATTAATTAATTTGGTTGATTAACAAGCAATCAAGTCTGTATAAGAATAAGATATCTATGATAATAATTAAAAGCCTCAGAGAGTTTATAAGGAAGTTAAAAAAATACTATATTTCTTATAGATGCTATCCAATCCAAAGGTTCATTACTTCAATTACAAGAGATCAGAATCATTAGCTGTTAATAATTCTTGTACAGTTATTTTTATATTCCTATACTTCTTTTATAATAATATTTGTCATCCAGAATTCGATCCAATTCTCTAAAAAAATGTTTTAGTAATAATTTGCAATATTAGTGCATTTTCATATTAGAACATATCTTTAATCAATTTATAGAATAAATGTGCATATATAAAAATTTATATTTTGAAAGCTTAACGACCGCAAGGACTATGTTATACATAAAAATTGACATTAATGGTGTCAGCTTTTATCGCGTGTGATTTGCAAATTTTTTGCCACTTAAATGTCAATACCATCCGCGATGCGGTCGTTTATTCATCTCCAAGAGATGGTATACTATTAATAGTCCATAGAAAGGCACATCTTAGAAATATAATTGCATGCTTCACACATTTGTCATTTTTTAGGCCGCAAATGGAGGTTTTAATTGCTTTTTTTTTTAACAATGTGCGAATATTTCGCATTATTTTATGTGGTCGTTTTGGTCGGCGTTAGTAACGGTAGAGGTACCCAGCAGTAAGCTCATAATAAATGCCATTATGATAGTCATTTCTATGCGGATGATTTCTTCTCGTCAATGCGCTTCGAATGCGTGCCTTTTTTTTGGGATGATAATTTGGTTGGTTTGATTCGGAATCGTTGGATCTCCATCTGACCCTCATGATTGAATTTGGCACAGAAAAAACGTAATGAAGTTGTTATGATTGGAAAAAAATTCGGTATCTCAATTATTTTAATTTAATGGTACCAGCTTGCAGTTTGAAAAAGAGAAAGATCATTTTTTCGTATGAGATGAAATTAATTTTTCGATTGGAAGCTTTTTAGATAGATTTTCAAAATCAACATTAAAGTCTATTCTTTATACTTAATGTTTTCGTCATTGTGATATTGTTATAATGTAGATTTTCATATTGTCAGGCGATATTAAAAATATTGATAGAATGTGTCTGTGTTTATATTATATAATACATGCAGCCTCATCGTCATACTGTAGATTCATAATATTTATTAAGGATATCTTGACTTTCAAAATATTCTAATGGATGAATATATGATATAATGACCTGAACATGGCCTTGCTTATTTATGGCTACTCGATATTAATAATTCGGGCTATTACAAATATATTATATTTGAGTAGAATCTTTCTTGCAGCTTAATCATGATAAAAAATATGTTTAACATTCCATCAATGGTTTGAGAGTTATAATGACAATAACAAATTTAATACTTGATTTGGCAGATCCTGTAAATCAAGTTTCAAATTTTTGAGCATCATAAACAAATATTAACAAGGAAATGAAAATAGTAATAAGACGTAGATGTCACGCATGTATGATATTTAGAATGCCAAAATTTTTGTTCAATGTTGTTGGAATATTAAATAGAAAATTCTATTAACGTTAAATGACAAGTCTTTGAACTTTAGATGTTATAATATAGTATTAGTCACAATATAATTTGAATATTTCATCACATCGTTGTTGTATATCACGAAATTAAGATGCAACCACTTTCATTGCTGTATATTTAGCATAGATGGCATTTAATGAATCAAGGATTTTTCGATTCATTATTGAATAAATACTAAAATTTTATATATATTATATAAAGAGAGCCGGAATGTAATCAATATTAATTATTCGCAAAATAAGCATTAAAAATATTAAACACTTAAATCTAATTTATGAAATTATATCTATTGTTTCCCATAATTTCTATAACAATTCTGGCAAATTTTTAATCGCATTTGTATCCAGAAATCCAGTGAATAAAGTGGATTGGCCAGAAATTATAAAGCAAGCTTTTATTATTTTAATTTATGGGATCTTCCTTTTGTAGGATCATCCTTGAGGTTCCAATCACCATTTAGACTATTTTTATCATAACACTTTATAAAAACTTTGTTTGCTTTTATATTCTTGTCGATTAAAAACAGTAAGCAATGATGCAAATATTCTTCATCGATTATTGGCCTTGGTATTGTTTGTAAATAACTATAAAATAAATAGTACAAAAATAATAAATTAACAACTTTCACGTTTTAATGATATTAAAAAAATGTGTTTATGAAGCGTATCTTGATACAAACCTACTGTATAAGTCTCAATGTTTTGATTAATTTTTGGTCCACCCAATATTGATTATTGCATGAAGCATCATTATTGTGTAAGACTAAATATTAGATTGTAATAATGTATTGTAATACGCCCTGAATGATGATTCAAACAATTATTTCGAGATAAAGATCTAATATTCGTCGAGAATCTTGATAGGATTTCATAATCAGCGTATCAAAATGATATTCGAAGGCAATATTGAATGCGTTAGAATAATATTAACCTTTATTTATTAATATACGACTTGTCTAACGAGTAGGGCAAAGAATGCATAGTTCGACAGTATAATTTATTCTTAGACAAATTTAATTTCCATTATCCATGCAATTGACATTTGTCAGCCTTTATTTTGGGAGGTTTTGCTTTGGAATTGCATAATAGATTGGATGTCGATTTTTTCACATATTTGTTCTGTGCTATTTAATCATGCTTCTGTATCGCCATAAATTTTAACACAATGCGACCTTCTCCTCGCATAAAAAGGTGGTAGATTATTTAGCATAAAAATTGCATAAATAACGAAAAACAAAATCGAAAATCGCACAATGGCGCTCATGAAATGAGATGTGGTTTATAAGATCACTTGCTGGCCATGGCGACATTTGAAATGTCACTTGACACACTATACATATATATTTAACAAGAACTATGGCAAATTTCCATCTGTCAATTCTAATGGACGATGTTAAATATGTCCAGTGATTTTCGTGTGCAGTTTTTATAACACGTTATGAAATTTCAGCATGATTTCAGGATGTGGAAATGTTTGGATATGTCCAAAAATGATGTTTGCATTGTGGAGCACTTCGGAGAAACGGCATAGAGAATTTCAGAAGTTCGTTAACATCAAATAGACATTCTATTAAAAAACTACTTCAAATGAATGCCTTGCTTGTTTTTCAATAGTCATTGTGCATTTCATAGCGATTTTTTATTGATTTTTTTCATGGTCATCAAAAATTCAATTATGTGTCGACCCTCTTTCGTTTGTAGAATTGGCACCATAACTATTTCCTTTAAATAAAAACCAAATCAAAATAATACCTCCATTCGATCTGGGTTATCCATGAAATTAAATTTACACCTACCGGAAGGTCCTATAAAAATGAAAGTTAAGAACGCCTCGCGCCATCATTTTTTTTCTGCATACTTAAGTTTAGCCGCATTGAATCATCACCGTCTGAAAATCCATAAATCTTTTTCTAAAAAACTTACCATCTTAACCTGGTATTCGATATATTATACATTTTTAATGGCGTAATACAGAAGTCGTTGTATGTGCCATTAAATGTATCTTCTCAACGAATCCGACCGGTTTTTGCTATTTGGATGACTTAATTCAGACCTAATAGGACATCCATCATACACGTCCGACTAATTGTTTATCGAGCCATATTAATTATTGTTTGTATAGTTTTTTTGCTTTGAAATCAAATAATTATTCTGTTGATGCTCTCTTTTATGTATGTACAAGTTCTATTATAAACGGGACTTGTATGAATATATTATAAGCTTAAAACGAGACTTTATTTACTCAAATATGCTATGAATTATGGATTATAGTTAATTAGATTGAAATGTATACATCTAAAAATGTGGAAACGAAATTCTTAAAATTGCTTATAAACATGATGGTACTCGAGAGCTAATTAATTTAATTACATAGTAAAAATATTCAAAATGAAATTGTTATATAATCGAGTTTGATTTTTACGAGCATGATAGTAACTAATCACGGATATAACGAACTAATGTACAAATGTTTCATATTTATGTCTAAAATGCTAAATCAGAGGATAAAATAAGAAAAGCTTATGTCTGGGTGGGCCACAAAAAATGTAAATAAGTTTGAGAATCCCTTTAGCCATTTGGCATTTGATAAGCGCGGTTTCCTATTAAGATTTCACTATTACGCGGCATCAGAGTAGAGGACAAAGAAAGACCTGGTTTTTCAATTGAAGGTTCATATTTCAAACATGATTTCTACATGTCGCATAAAAGTGATATCGTGTATTTCAAAAACATATTATTTGTTAGGCTTGTCTTTATGGTATTTGAGATGAATGCACAACAAATTTATCTTCTCATTAGTGAAATCATCCCGTGTGCTTTGGACGATCCTAGTTTTGCATTTCTATCAAATTTGCTCCAAGAGTTTTTACTTTTATAGTGACATTTATATTGTTAAAACTTTTTTTCCAAAACATTTAGAAAATTCGATTATTAGTTAACATTGGAACAAAATTGTGTTATAAGAATACAATAGCATATGGAGGATATTTGTACGTATTACGGGATTATTCAAAGTTAAATATGTTATATAAACTCGGTAAAATGTTAGTCCAATGATGATCGTTAAAACCAATATTTTTCCAAAATCTATAAGATTTTACTCGTTAAATTTGGGAAAAAGTCGTGTGATTGTACTAGTAATAAGATATTGGATTGAAGAATCATTATACAAGAGTGTGATTTTACATTTTTAAATTGTGTACTTAAATTCTGGATCATCAAATCAAAGACAATTTAGATCAGATCAAAACCAGAGCTTTCTTTCAATTTCTTGCGATTACATATAGACTTTGGGTTACTGTTGACTCGAGCACTTCTTGTAAATAAATTCTGAAATATATTTATTTGTCATAAAATATTGCTTTAACTGAAAACCACCAATTATGAATACACACTCCAACAAACATACAAAACATAAAACTGGTATTATAAGTGAGATTCGCTGCTGAACAACATCAGGAAAATCTTAAAATGTAAAAGGTATTTGATGTAATTTTTTTTACACTATGCTATAAAATGATTATTTTAAGCGTAAATTCGTTTTCATGTTGTAGTCCCAAAGTTGGTAGCACATAAAAAATGACATATTTTCGTACCAAATCATTTAGCCGCAAATTGATTTGGCAAATTCGCTTTATGGCTGTTGATTGACGTTGCGGTTTTTCTTCATTTCCATAAACGATAACCACAATTTTCGCTCATGTTATTACGAGATTCGCATTGAGCGTTGACGTTTAATTTGGCATTAAAGAAGACACGGTCAAAGCGCCATCGTGGTCAGGCCATAAAAATCGAGCGTGATTGAAGAGTTCAGATCGAGTGTGAGAAATTCGTTATTCATTCTAACACTCTAAATTCTGCATTTAAATATGAACGATATTGATGACTATCGATATCGATTAAATAAATCATATCAATCAATGCGATGAGATGGATGCGTTCATGAAAGACGTTAAAACACAAAGGAAGAACACATTGAAGATGCTCATTTGATACGTAGCTTTAATGTTATGTCTCATAGTCGAATCGAATTTATGTGCTCTTCTCATGTATATTACACCATAAAATCATTTTTTATTCCTATTAAACAATTAATTTTGCATATTTCGGATGGTCTTGATACATGAAGCACGGTATGTGCAAATTGCGACCCGCGGGCGATCTGCGGTCGTTTATACGATTTTATCGACACGAAAGTAGCTTCCATGCAATTATTAAGTTGAGCTTGAAAGCTACGTGTGTTGTTTTTTTTTTCAAGCAGTGTGGTTAAAAATATTTATTATCAATTACAAGAATCTGTTAGTAGAGTTGTAAAGCGTTATTTATTGCTTTTGTGCCATATCTTTACAAGCGCACGTAAAGATTCAGTAGCAATTTTATAGGAGACAAGTTGACTTTATGATTTTGCTTTGTTTAAGCAAAAAAATATTTAAATACTTGTGAATTTAAAAACTACAGGGCTTATTTAATCAAATGTTACTATATTGATTATTGTTTAATAGAATAGAAAAAATTGTCTTAAATATAGTTCGCATTGTATTCAGATTTACCGAATTTAACTGTGTTGAAATAAAACCAAAAACATTATTTTAGAGATCATTTTGATTTCAAAAGTTAGTTGGTGCTAACTACTTTTGGTTTACAATTAAATCAAAATTAAAGTAATTCAAAATATAAATAAAGTGTTGGGCGATCAGTGCTATGCAACATATTATGATCTTAACAGGTATTTATTTTATCATGGTCACTCATACGCCTTGATTCAAATAAACATGAATAACATTTGTTCATAATTAATAATGTAAGTTTCAATTTAGATTTAATATTAACCTTTTGCAGTCCTTTTAATGGGACAATTGTCAACCATATTGGCTTTGTTTTTAAAGCGTTTAAAGACGTGATCCCTAAATCGACTTGAGCGAAATTTTGATTTTAGCAGCTTCTCGATTTTTAATGGTCAATCATTGCTTCTAATTATTAGTAAAATATGTTTTAAAGTCATTGTTTTCCATCCATGTAAATATTCAAAATTTGGATACAAAATGATTAAGGATCACTAATTAATTTACGTATTTTAGTAATACTATTATATATTAAAAAGAAAGTGTTGATGTTGTGCTTGAATATTGTAAAACTAATGACAATGTATTTTGAATGACGTAATACATTATATTATGATTGTGCGAAATTTGCCATTGTGCATTTATGTATTGATATTCAATGCACTCAACAAGTTTGTAGGATTTTTTTAATTAAAATTTTTTGCTTGATCATTTGTGATTTTTGAAAAAAATCCTACGAACTTATTGAATAATGTGATAATATGATATTTATAATTTTAATATATACATGGATCTTTTTTATGCGATTTTGAAGTTATGCGGATTTCAAAAATAATGGAACCTATACCTCATTTTTCTATAGAGGACAAAGCTTATTTATGCGAATGCGCATAAAAAAATCTAAAATTAACATTAGTGCAAATTACAACCGTTAAAATGTGAGTGTGTATAGGGTGATGTGAAAATTAAGTCGCCATCAGAAAATCAGTCATTAATGGCACATAATGAATCTCAAAATTTACATCGTATTCAAGAGATCCATTATTGGAAAAAAAAAGAAATAGCAATAGCAATTTGAATTGAAGATTTATCTCAAAAACGATTTCCCATATGTGGATATTTAATTAAGAAAAAAGCTCTTCTGTTTCATGAACTCATAAAGCAGCAAGCAGAATTCAAATTCTAACGCGAGCTTAAGATTTCCCTTACTGTGCTAAAAACTCCCGCGCGCTACCATGATATATATTTGGTACACCATATGAAATTCTGAGTCTGTCTATTATATTTCATCTCGATACTCCCATTATTAGAGTCAAATTGTAGTAAATAAGAAGAAAAGGAAGAAAGTTTAAGAATTGCATGTTTTAATTTTACGAACTGCATAAAAAAATAATGGATAAATTGTCGCAAAGTTTAATCACCGATTACATTTTAAAAAGACGATATAAACCCGATTTTTTTATAAACCTTTTTTATGCGATTTTTGGTACATTTTATTACATTGATTTGAAGTTATGCGGTTTTTAAAAATAATGAAACTTATCCCTCTGTTTTTTATGTAGTTTAAGTTTTTTTTAATGCGATTTTTTATATGTGACTCCCCGTAGAATGCAACTATCGCATAAAAACAGACCCAAGTGTATATACGTTTGGAGTATCTGTGCCATCAATTAAAAGATATCTTCACATGTTCAAGTGTTGATCTTCCGATTTCTATTTTGCTGATGATGTTTCTTTATTAAAATGCTGATTATCTGATGTTCGTTTTGACTTTAAGCGGATTATCGACGATTTACTGCAATAATTATAAAAATAAAACATTTCACGATGTCCAGTTATATTGATGGACGATTACTTAAAATATGTCTAAATCTCACAGCATTTGGGCCATCAAACGAAGTGTTCTAAGAGCAATTCCAGATTAGAGGCTTTCTTCTTCAATTAGTGCAAATTGTTTTCACACGTTGAAATGTTTCGATCTAAAATTAATTAAAGCAGATTTAAAATCTCGATTCCGGGTATCTCACATCAGTTGTTGGGAGCAAGTTCTTCAACCGTTGTCCAAAGATTCGCCAGTTTGCTGGATCGTCTCGTTCCAAGTACCATACGTCGTGCACATTAACTCCGAAGCAATTATTCAAATATAACGTGTGAACAATAAAAATTCTTGCAAAAGCAATTAAATCATTCCACCGACCATGCGCGTACGACATTAATTGATGTTCAAAAAAAAAGTGTTAATGGAAGAACGCTTAATTAATTGCTATATTGAAACAAGAAGTGCTGCGTTCATCATCGGATGGCGTACGTCATTCCACGATTAATAAATATAACACTAATTATCGGCCGAAATTCAATTTTGAGTCGATGATATGTTTTTCAGACCGATCAAATCTGATTTCGCAATTGGAAAGATCGTTTATGTCATCACTCCGGTGTGCTCGAACAAATTGCTTAATTAAAACGGCTCCATCGATTGAAGTGGGTTTAATTAGGCGTGTTGGTGTAGTGCGATTTGAATAATCGGTAGGATGGGTTCAAATTACATATTATAGCGATCGCGTTTTCAAGGCGATGGATTCGCTTAAAAATAAAGCCTATTTAACCGCTATTCTATGTTAATGTTGTTTTCCATATTTTCTCGATCGCCCTGCGAAAATTCTGCCAAGGCAAGCGGGTCCGAATTGCGAAATAGTATTGTTCCCTGTGAGTAATGATCCCTTTGATATTGCATCATAGTTATATCAATCATGTCTCGGTGCATTATTAATAGATATTACGAAGAGCAATATTTATGAAAAATCAATTAAAAGTGTAATAAAATTACCATTCAATAATATCAGTCAGTTTCACGCACCATTATTCATGATTGCGTATGAAATTGATAATTATTTTCTGGTAAATCAATATCAATTAGTTTGAGTATTAAATATTCAATGAATTCTTATAAGCAAATTATTAAGTGTGACAAATTAGAATTTTAGTTCTATGTTCTAGGATCATATCGTCATTATTATTTATATATAATAAACTAAACAGTTTCTATAAAAAGTCTTACAATTTTATTCGTCTCTATTCTTTCTTTTAAGGTTCATAATCGCTATCGGAATAAGAGTTTGTATAGTGGCTTAGATCCTGAACTCTTATTATAAAGGTTCAAGTTCAAATTCAGATTGTGGAAAAAAATTCTGTACCAACAAATTTGGGAGATCAGAAATACACTTAAACGTTTTTTTGTGCAGTAGATGCGTTCCGCAGAAAATCGCACAAAAAAAAGCTAAGACTTACATTGACTTCATTTAGTCACTTTTCAATCCTAGAAGCAATCTTTACTCTTGTAAATATCTACTTAAATAGATTGGATAATTTGGTGATGTTTTAACTTTCTAAATAGATACTATACTTAAATATTTGCCTAATTGTCTTTGAAAATAATCATCAATTTTTTTCCACAAAAGAGGATAAAGTAGATATTATAAATTTAATTCTATAGACTATTTTTTAAAAAATACAATATTATAACAGTATGCAATAGTATGATAATATTTTTAATTATTTTTTCTAATATCAATTTAATTAGAACATTGATGATCTATTGCATCGTTATTGATCTTTTGAAACACACAATACTAATTGTATACTGTAATAGCAAAATATGTTTTCAGAACTTAATAGCCATGCTTTTTGTCTCTTCAAATACTTAAGCATGTCTAAACTAAATATATAGTGCAAATTAGAAACACAAAGAATTAAAAATGGCCCCTTCTCCAAAGGCCGAATCTTCCCAATCAATCTTATTAAGTATGGTTTCGAGTCGTTATATGCTAAGGCCGTCGTATCAATACGTTTCAGAATTTGAAAATGATTCGGTATTTGCAACTACGAATTGAGGTATTTCAATCGATTATATCATCTCGAGGAGTTGCATAAATTTAGCAAATCGTTTATTATCGGTTGGGTGATCGTTCACAGTTTAATAACCAGTTTGGTTATTTATTAGTGCTAATAAACTGGTTGTTGCAGTATAATTAATTGATTTATTCCATTATAATCACGATAGTTATAATATGGACAATTTTAATTGTCTCATTTCATAACAATAGACGCCTTGTTTCATCTCTATCCCATAATGATGTGTATTTAGTTAAGTATAACGAGGTCCACTGGTGTAATCAATTATTTTTTTATAGCAAAGTGCGCTACAAAATTGATGAACAACAACCTGATAAGGCTTTGTAAAAGCTTAATTTAGCTATTGTTAATTTGTCATGGGTTGAGCTTAATGTGTTGTATTTATGGAGTGCTTCAGGGCGATTAATTGTTGTAAGTATGAAAAATATAATGTGTCTGAAATTAATTTAATTGTATAATATTAATAATGTCATTTATAAGATGGAAATGCATGGATAATATGGTATTTGGATGATTATCATCGTCCTTTAATATAGGTTATATATACAAGGTTTTGCTATGAAATAACAAAACAAACAATATTTGCTTGGATCGAACCATGACCACCCAACCACTAACATACCCAAGCAATCATGGTATTTGAACATTATTTTCATTTACCAAATACAGCATCTGTTTATTTTTCTTAATTATTACGGGAAAGAAGAAAACTTAAAATTTTTCATTGGTAAGGAATTTTAATGTAGAGTTTTCCTTTCGATAGTATTTAATCTATGAATGAGTAGCGAAAATATCAGTAATTATCGACAGCCCAACTCGCTTTCGATATTTTTCCACAGTCTGAGTTTAAATGAATCAGCAACGTTTACCAATGATTGAAATATTTGTAAAATTAAGCGATTTATTTTATAAGTGTGGGATTTTTTTTATATAATTTAGCAAGTGATTTCGATTTCATACTGAACTTTTAAGGTCAATTACGAACTATTTCTTATCGCAATCGCTTATAAAATCCGATAGTTCATCGTGATCATTATTGTGTTCAAAGAAGTGCTTTAAAGCGTTCGTAATTACGTTTAAAAAAATAAACTCCATGAATCTAATGGTACGATGTGTTAATTTCGTCGGTGAATAATTGAAGTTCACGCGTAGTTAGCTTGGAAAATAAGACCTCGACCTCCATTCGACTGGCTTTTAATATAAATAAAATAATTTCGTTAATGCCGAAGAGCATTTCTTACCATCCAAAATGGATATTAAGTCTCGTTCTTTAATTTGCTGTATCAATCAACGTCGATTCCTCGCATCATCCTTCCGAACGGTCTTTGATTATTAGTAGTAAATTTACAGTAATGAATCTATTGTGAGGGTGGAAAAAAATGACATCCACTCTGACATCATGGAATTAAGGTCATTGGCTTTCTGGAGCATTAAGATGCTATTCAAAATATCAACAATAAAAAATTATACGTTTTGGCATTCCAATATTGATCCATGGTAAATTTCGATTATTATCCATCGCAAGATTTCTAATTTTCTTCGCGTTCTATAGAGCTATTTTTCTGAAAATTTCATAGAAATTATAGTCAATTCATAGCATTATAGGAGACCACACACATCACATGTTGTCTTTCATATTAACACCTTTGATGTCTTTCACGCCCATTTGTATCTATCAATAAGATTGCTGATTTAGCATGAAAAAAGACCATTAGCACTGCACTACGATTAATAAAATTGTTCTTAAGCAGTGACCATCTTGATAAAAGAAGTTTAACGGTAACTTTAGAACAAAAAAAATAAAATAGGAAATTGTGCGTGCTTGCCGAATTTCCATCATAGTGAACAGAATAGGTGCGCTATGCGTAAAATTAGGCTTTTTGTCATTCTCTTATAATACCGTTGGCATTATTTCTTGACTTAGAAAGTATGTCACGATTTACAACCATGCCTAAATTTAGTATACAGAAAGCTTTGACAAACTTGATTGAAGAAAAGTGAATTTAAAATCCATGCATATTAATGATGACTTAACGCAGAAGTATACCTAAATTTCAGGTTCATGAAAGATGATTTCTGAATTAATTTTAATAAAATGAGTTAACCGTTTCGGTATATCATATTTATCAATTCATATAACTATTAAATGCACATCTGAACAAAGTTTAGTCATGATGATAAATATTTACAGCATTGAAGTTCCACAAAGACAGAACAAAGATTGGTATGCATAATTGTGCAAACCAAGACTTAATAAAATTTGTCATCGAATATAAATAAATCCTATCGATTTTATACTTCAGTCATTGTTTACCATAAGCAAATTTGTGAACGTTATCCAAATTTCATCTAATTAAATGATTAATTATCGAAGATCGTAAATCGTCATAGTCATGCAACTTGATCGAAAATCATTCTACCTGCCCGTCAATTATAATAAATCACATCTTGTATAAATAGAAATGATCCACGAGATGCTTAATTATATGTTTGATTTCATCTAGGAAAGAATCATCATGATCAATCTCCCAGAAATGGTATGCTAATTTTTTAGAACGGTAAAAATGTACTCGTACTTACGACGAAAAGAAAGTTGGCATTATAAACCTATTTTAATATTCAAATTGTGGTAAACAAATTTTAATAAAATGTAAGTAAATAATATAAGATGCCGCATATACGTTTCATTAATTTGTGCTCGTCGGATGGAAAATACGAGTATATTGCCATTTAATGCGTGAAATGTAGGGATTTACATTTTTTTATTATTAGGGCTGTATGACTGAATAATTGATTAATTAGAGAGATACTCTGCTTTATAAAATTTGGGTTATATACTATACATATTTTATTTCGATAATTTAAGATCCAATTAATTGAAATGCGAAATGAATTTAAGCTCCCTAGGCAAGATTTTGTAACATTAATCTTAGAGAAAATTATCTTCTTTGATTTGGTATCATTCAATAATAGTTCAATTACAATATTTGATTACAAACTAACGATAATTGAGAACAAACCAGATGGCTAATTTAAAGAACAAAAAAGATCATGCATAGCGTTTAAAATCAGTGCTCATAAAATTAAAATTGTATCGATATGTGCAAATTTTCGTTTTATCAAGTCAGTCTAAAAGTTCGTGCGCGTTTTTGGGATTTTTTTTAAAAAGTGTAAATAAAACACAATTCAACATTTTAATCAATGATATATTTTCCTGAACTATTTACAATTTCTCGACATCATACAGGTAGCTTTTTATTCCATTGCTGTAGAAAGACACTGGTTTTGATGCAAAAAACTTGAAAGTTCATTTTGTACACCCTGTTTAGAATTTAACTTTTACCCCAGTAAAAAAAAATTGTAAGACACAAAATAAGTGAAAATCACTTAGGGCAATATCTGGAGAGTATACGTCGAAAATCACTTAGCAGGATACGGCAAAAGCTCCCAATTAAATTCACTAATTTTTTGCAGCATTGTTTGAGCTGTATGCAGTCTAGCGTTATCGTGATGAAGCAACACTTTTTTGATATTCACCAATCGCGGGCATGTTTTTAATCAACTCTAAGTTTAAATGACAAAGTTGTTAACTGTAAACATCTGCATTAATGATTTGATTTGGTTCTAGCAGTTCATAATAAATCACACCATACATACACCATCAAACATTTAAGATTCTTTTTAGAATGTAAAGACACCTTTGCTGTTAGAATTGGCTGCTTATCTTTATCTGTCCACTGTTACCAAACGGTTTAAAAATGACTGTCTTTCGAAGCGCGATAATAGAGAAGTGCAGATGTTTATTCGTTGCTAGCAATTGGATTCGGATAGCTCATGCTGTACCCATTTTCCAAGCTTGGATACTTTCCCAATCTCCTTTAATTGACGAAAGACTATTTCACGAGAATCCATCCTTTCTGCGATCTGATCCACTGTTAATTGTGGCTCTGCTTCTACAAGATTTTTAAAAACTCTACAAGATCTGGCAGATTCGCCACACGAAAATAAAAAAAATATAACAAAGCACGTTTGAATAGATTATTGATATTCATTTTCTATGGGTACTAATATGCATCCGATGTTTGCAAAAATTAGTGACAGACTGACTAATAAATTAATCAAGCGACGACAAATTTCGATAGGTTCAAAATCTAATGTTAAATTGTGTTTTATTACGAACGAAGAAGCTTCCATTGAAAAAACATTGTTTCTATGAAAATATTTTTTTAGATGAAATATGAGTTACATTGCAGTTATTTTACTGTTGGAGACTAATCTAGTTTGTGTATTATTTTTATGTTTTTCGACAAGACGACATTTTTATGATGATCATGATATACAAGGGTAACCCAGTATTATTCATCATTTAATAAAAACTGTATCGTAATGATATTTATTTTATTACAACATATCGTTTTTATGGATTGCATTGGTATGTTTGATACTAAAACTCATTACGATCTGAGTGATCGTTTTATTGTTGTAATAAAAATATATCAACGATGCAAATGCAATGGCATCGAACATTTAATTGAATCTCAACCAGAAGCAGTCGGAATTCTTATATTAAGATGTGCGGCTAGTTTACAACGTTTATATGCCTGTCAAGATTGCCATCAATGCTGTAAAAAAAAAATGCAATAAATGTTTGGCTACTATGAATTTGCAGCATATGTTAGACATATACAGTTACTGGATAATAGATTGGTGGTCTCAATAAATGGAGGATATTTTTAATAAATGCTTTTATTATTTTACGAGGGGTGCAGTATAACTTTGCATACGGTCCTAAAATATAATTTTTGATCCAATTATTGTAATTTTTGGAAGATGCGTGTCTTAAAATTATTGTTAAACTTCAAATTTGATGGAGCCGAAGATAATTGTTTTATGTACTGCCTCCGTCGTGCGCGATGATAGATACGCGAAATGATGATAACGGTTATGCTTCGCTTTTATAAATTTGACGTGATGGAATAAAAACGTGATGATAGAAGATCAAAAATGTTGTACATCATTTCCGACATCAATTGGAAGATGTAACGCTCAGATAAATCATCTGTGTTATTGATATCGATTGAATTTTGTTTAAGAATATGCCACAATCGTTTGACTACTGTATTTATTATTGATATTCTGTTCGTTTTTGTTGCAGTACTTTGAATTTGGGATGATACGATCGAAAGCAACTGTAACAATTAGAACAACGTCATTTTTATGTAAGTATTTTGTAGATTAAGTGGATTTAAATTATGCTGGTTTAATAAAGTTATCTATTAATGGTACAATTATAACATTAGACTAGAAGAAAGAAGAAGAAACTAAATCCAAAAATCCTACTAATTAAACTAAAGAAGATCTTTAAATATTGGAAACTGGTTGAATACAACTCAATTAATGTAATAACGCAGACATACTATATACTCTATTACTAAGACTTATTTATATTTCAAAGACTTAATTAATTTTGGGGAAAATGAAAGATGGATAAAATCTCCCAGTTCAACTTCTAAATTTTGACAATGATCTTTGTAGTCTTTGAGCATATTTGCATGATGAAAAATTATCCTCTACTTATTTGAATTGTTAATTTATTAATGATAAATCTCTGCAGAAATAATTGTATTTGATTTTAATAGCTCAAATGAAATAATATCTAAAAAGATCATATCCTATGCACAGAAAGACCTCTGAAAATGCTATCTTACTTAACTAAATTGCCAATTTTATTCTCTATACCAATAATTTTTAAGCGTATTTGCTTTGTGTGATGTAGATATTCCTTGTGATAATTCCTCATTAGATTGAGGAAAATCTGATTTGATCAGAGATTTCAGTTTAGTATCATCTAATGCTGAGTGCCATATAAGAGTACTCTTTTTTATCTGATATAAATCATTTATGTTGGTTGATAGTCAAAATTTCCTCATATATGTTGTTTATATTTTATGTTAATTAGTTTAATCGTATAACTATGATCCTAAACAAGCAGCAAGCAATGTTTTATGCACTCTTCGTCAGTCTTATAAATTGAAATTTCATCCTTAACATTAACATTACAATGCCAATAACAATAGCACTACAAAAAATCTCATGGATAAATTAGCTTCATAGCAATCGATTGTAAGCTGAACTCGAACAATGGTCGTTAAGATAATATATTAATTTTTGATACTTATAATATAAGGGAATTTCAACAAAAATAAGACATTGATGATGAATCATTTAATCAAATATTCCCATGAGATCTCCGACAAAATATTATTTTATGCACTTGAATTG
Source organism: Stenopsyche tienmushanensis (assembly GCA_008973525.1). Classification (NCBI taxonomy): domain Eukaryota; kingdom Metazoa; phylum Arthropoda; class Insecta; order Trichoptera; family Stenopsychidae; genus Stenopsyche; species Stenopsyche tienmushanensis. The sequence goes on from WACJ01000539.1 coordinate 82,552, forward strand.
CAAATGTACCATTAAATTCGATGTGCAGTTGAACCGAGATTTTTCAATGATTGCAAAGTCAAGTTCTTATACAAATAAATTTAAATCCATGTCCTTTTGCCATTTATCAGTTGGCTACAAAGATACGTTTAATAGCCTTTTTTCCACAAATATTGAATAAATGCGCAGATAAATCTTTTATAACGGCTATGAGCACGTTTACATTTGAATACTTGAACCATTTCTTACGGGGTGCTTCGTCCAGATTAATGGTGGATAGCTCCTGTGCTCTGTATGCATTATGTTGGACCTATCTGCAATCTCCCAAATAAAAAAATAAGTTTATGGCCAACGTAGGCCATAAACTGTAGCAGAGATTCACGTAGATCCCTGTGCTTGTTAGCGGTGGCAAAAGCTCGCTCCGGCAGATATCGCCCCATGAGAGAATAATTTATTTGATGGAAGTCGTATGAGAGCTTTTTTTGACTTAATGGATATCAAATCATCGCTGAAGCAACAAGGAGAACCTTTTATGAAGACATTTCATTAGGGGCAAATTTATACGCATTTACAACATTTATAGCATTGTTTTTAGAGCTTATTTCTATCAATGACAACATTGATTGGAATTTTAATTGGGAATATTTGAAAGTCGCAAAATTGATATTGTTTATCAAATAAATTAAATACACGTTTAACACCGAAAAAAGCCCGAATGGTGTTAATTCAAAGACCGATCGCCATATAAACGGCATTCTTCAAAGAAGCATAAGAATTCGACAAGTTAATTTATGCCCATTTTTAGGTCATATAGCCAACATTTAATTATGTCTTCACGATACAAAAGAGATCTTATCGTTACTAGAGGCTGTAAAAAATCTTATTATAATATGCTATGTGCATCAGATGCATCGAAGTCTAACAATAAGAACTCTATTTCCATACGTTTGTTTCCATTGCTGAATAATTCATATTTTTTAATGCCTTGTGATAAGCATACATTTATTGCTATTAATAAATATGCTTGCAATGTTTTTCAATTGCAATATTGTAAAAGAACAGTTAATCGATGCCAGATATAGCGCATATAAGAATGAGAGCCAATTTTAAATGTTAAAGAATGTTACCACATAACTCAATAATTTCATAGGATGACTTAAAACAAAATTCGACTTTATTTATCAGCAAGCAAACAAAAATCTGTACTATAAACTTCAACTAGAGAGTACCATTAACATTATTTTATCTAAGTATTTCAATTCATAGTCAAATGTTTTTTCTTAAGTATGATTTTTTAAAAATCTTATTGAAAAATAATGAGCATTTTCTTCCGTTGTATTACAAAACATCAATGTGTTGCACAATGGGTTAATATAGAAATTCTGAATTTGGATTGCTCATGATCTTGTTTTTAAGCAACAATAAATGTACATTTCATAACGCAAAATTTCTATAAAAATCAAACGAGATACTAAAACACCGTTACCAAAAAAAATCTTCGTAAATATTTTGTTCATTATGTGCCTTAACATTTAGCACTACTCTCAGTTTTTAGCACTTAAACAAAAACAGTTATTGTAAGAAGTTGCTTTTTATGATCGAGCGAAATAGTTCAGAGTCCATAAAATAAAAAAATACTAGAACACAGCTTTTTTTCTTTCAATCAACTGTTATTCAAAAGCCATATTTTGTAAGAATTGCGTCGCCTTAGCTCTTTCATGTGCGTAGATCATCAGGAAATTCTTATTGGAAAATGTGTTATTTATTCTCCCGATGTGTTATTGCCATTTACATTGAAATTTTAACGGCATTCATCATACGAATCATGGTAGATAAATATGAATTGATTGCGTTAATAAGTAGTCAATTGAATAAATTGTATGAAGTAAGCCCATTCTATGAGTTTTTGTGATTTAAGCCTTGATTCCAAGAATCACATAATGGTCAATCGATTTAGCAGTATTGGAAATATAAGGAAAAGCATAAAACATTATCATTTAAAGCTTTATAGAATCATTTTTCTATGAATTCGCTAGTGTTAAAATCCACGTGGATTTTCCTAATTTTATGCTTCACGGTCCAGTTTGTAATTCATCATCTTCACGATCTCATTAGTCTGATGATTCTTCGGATGGTCTCGTCCCTTGTTTTTAAGTCCAACGTCCACTAATGGTCTTCCAGTCTAACTAACGACCCGGCTGTTACCATTTAAAGACTTTGAACTAATGATTATGTCGCAAAATCCAGTTCGCGTCAACAATTATTTGCTTTCGTTCCGACTTAAGGATTTATATCCAAAACATATCTCAAAATGATGTATTGTACAAGTTCGACTTTCTGATCGAGTCGAGAATGGATTGTTGACGTTTTGCAGACATATTTCAGCGCTTTATGTGACACTCCTTTCAAACGTTCTTCCCATGAGATGTGATTAACGTTTATCGATCAACTATATGAGAGAACACATCAAATGATCGTGCATAAAAAATAAATTAAAACGTTACACATTTTATTAATAGGAGAGTATTTTATTACTATAAATAAGGAAGATTGGAGATAAAACCAAGCATTTAAAAAATAATGTTCGATTCCGTCATGCTATACTTAAGTATTATATTTTATAATTTCTTCCAATTACTTTGAAGATGATGTTTCATTTCAACCTTTTTATAGCAGCATTTATTGAATGATATTTTAAAAATTATATCATACAAGGTTTGATCATTTTATTTTGCCAATTTATATACATTATTTAAATCCAATGCACTTTTAAAGTTTTTTTACATTCATAATCACCTTGATCAGAGGTAATGTATTGAAAGGGTCTGAAGTGATAATCTGTTGGTACAAAGTTCTTTGAATAGACTGCTTGAAGCATTTAATTTATTTTCTAGATGTAAAATTAAAGTTCAATCTTTATGTAGTAATTTTTAAAAGTTAATATAGAACTTAGAGATCAATCGTCTGAATTTTCCCTATGGCTTTAAGTCTTTCCTGTGGCTCTAAATCTTCAATGCACATAAATATAATGAGTATGAGTTTATTTATATTTAATTCAATTTAAAATAGCAGATCATTCCCTCTACCTGATTTAAATAATTACTCTTTTACATTCAAAAAAGCAGGTTAAACCTGGATCTGGACGGTCTGGTATATGAATATTTCGATCTTTCAATTTTATCGGGATGTGGAAATTTCCCACAATCAAGATTTTGAACGCGAGCCTTTGTAATAAAAGTTTATGAACTAACCAACTATACCAACATTTACATATTAATGCATGATTTCGTTATCTAAAATCGAATAAAATCATTCATCCAATGTCAGAATTATACCGGCAATGTCATCGAGATTCATTATTTGTCGTTAATATTCCATATGCTCGTATGAAAAGATTTATTCAACAGTAGTTAAGATGTATTCATATAGATTATGATGTTTTATAATCTGTAATTTATTTAAAATAGTTAAAGGCGATTTACGTTAGATATTCCTAGAATAGTATAACAATTTCCTTATGCTAGTCCATCAGATATGTGCAACCGGAATTGTTGTACCCTTGTGCTTTAACATTCAGTTAAAACTGTAATATTGATAGAGATTACACTAATTGAATATTAATGAATTTGAAACTAGTTGACGTGTATTTTCAATAGCTAAACAATTACGTTGATCATAAAATGCAATAGTTGAATAACGTTGATAGTAAATTTACTTGGCGTAAAGACCTTCATTGTGTAATTGATTCTATCGACTATTTTCTTGGTAGCATGCTACCAACAACATCTCGCTTTAGTTAATAAGCTATTTATTGAAATTTCAGATGATTTTTTCACAAATTTAAAAGAAAAAGATAAATATTGCGCATTTTTCCCACGTGTCTCTTCAAGGATTGTCTTATGTCAAAAGATCGCTTTGTTTTAGCACAAGCTTAGAAAACATGAATTTTTAAAGAGTTTTCGTCGATCATAAATCATGTTGCGTTTTGTGCGCGGTCCATTTAGTATAAAGAAGAAATCATTAACTCGGCGAGTGTTTAAGGCTCATGTCATCTGTAGTGTCGGCGTGCTTGTTAACTAAATTAAAGATTCTTCACGCTTTTGTTATCGGTTTTTATTTATCCCCATTCTTACCTTCGTCTTGAAATAACGCCATCCGCTGACAGTTCCTTTTGTCTTCTTCGCCGATGAGTGGTCGTAAAAAATGTTCGTGCTCTATGGACGTTTTTATATTCATTACTGCGTAGCGGTTAAATGGCGTATATTGGAAGATTTTTAGTTGAACGGTAAATATCATCATCATCATCATCGTGATCATTGTTTAGGACTTTCACGGTTGTAAATATCGAATAATTGCTTTCGAATTTGTACCAAATTGCATTATTATACGCGATTTTTGCGGAATAATTTTTTCCCGATTGTCACGTTAATGAGTATCCGTTACGAGAGATTGCTCGTTTTTTATTATATTGTTGTAAATTGCCCCCCTTCTGAAATTTAGATATAATTTCACGATAATCAACATGTGTAAACTCAAAGAAACTTGTAAACTCAAATTATAATAAATAAATCTTTGCGATTTTACTGATCACGAAAAATCAGGGGAAATATAAAAATCTCCTTGAGAAATCCTTCACCAACACGATGGAGGTTACTAAATCGAAACATTCCCGTCGAAATCTGGAGGTTTGGAAACAGTGGCGTAACTACTAATTGGCGAGCTTAGGCGACGCCTAGAGGCAGTAACTGTCTAATCTATGTATAGAGTGCATATATGTTTTTCAATTTGTTATACTAACCTTTCCCTACCGGTGATGTATTTACTACACCGCGACTCTAATAATGGGAATATCGATATGAAATATAATAGATAAGGAGTTTAGAATTTTTGTATTCCTCAATAATATAATTACAAATCACATCAAAGTATTGTAGTATATAAGTATTCATCTGCAGCGACGGAAATAAATAATTTGTCGGGAAATCGGGAATTTTTCAAGTTTTAGTCCGTGTCTCAGCAGAAAGGAATTTTATCAGTCACATTGATGGTGTTATACGAAAATGGGGGCTCATCGGTCATCAACTCGAACTAGCATTTAAATATCTGATGACGATGCCTCCAACGAGTGTGGAGGCTGGGTGTGGATTTTCAGCCGCAAGTTCCCTGGCTTCCAAAATCAGATACAGACTAAATAACGAAACACGCGATGCTTTAATGTTACTTCGGGCACATTTTCAAAATAATATTGAATTTGATTGAATTGTATTTTTATATTTTCTTAAGTAAATAAATAAATATTCTTTCGCCTTCAAGCTATTTTTTATATTAAAAAAGGACTTATTAGTAATTTTCGATCAAATTTATCGATGTAATTTCTTAAAGTATTGAAAATCCCGGTGCCGGGATCGAAATTTTGGCTCGGGATTGGATTCCCTAATGGTGACCCTATTTTACACAGTATTATGACCTGGGAGCATTTGCGGTTCTACTTTCCATCGTATATGAAAATATTGTTAAGGATAAGGGCATTTTGGACATGACTCCTTTGGCTTCGACCTTGAGAAGACGCTTTCTTTCGCTTTTGAAGTCTCTTAGTTGGACCTGTTTTAAGGATGTCAATTAAATTACTTTCACGAACAAAATAGATCATATCTTAAATATGAACATAAAATATTGGAGATTGTTCTTATTCCCCCCCCCCGCCTCAAATTACAATGTATTTCACATTGTTTATTTCAGTGTGCACGTTATATTAATCTAATTAACGCTCTGATTTTATGTCGTCGTTATTTTTTCATTTCGGTTTTCATTCCGGTTCAATTCCAAGCATTTATATCGGTTCGGTTACGGTTTTTGTTCCGGGAAAAATAACTGTTTTTCGGTATTCGGTTTTCGATTCCGAATGGTTCATTTTTGAACGTTTTTATTTGTATTAAAAACATATTTTCTAGCATAATTTAAAACATTTTATTATTTATTATATAATAAACATTCTACATGAATAATATTGTCGAATATACTCTCTTTATTTATTGATGTTTCGTTAGTTAACGTATTATTTTCCATTTCTGCTGTTACATAAGGGGTTATGAATTTACAATTTATTTATAGAAATTTATTTCTAGAAAATGTAATTTATTATAATATAATTTATTAAACGAAAGATCCCAATTTCGTTCTGGAAAAAATAACGATTTTACCGATTATCGGTTTTCGGTTCAGTTCCAGTTCGAAACATTGGTATATTAAAACGCCGTTCTTCAATTAATTGACATGTTAATCGTTGTAGAAATAACGTCTTTCTCTTATTGAACCATATCCATTGGGAAATTCCATTAATGACTTGTCTAGGAATGGGAGCATTTTATGGATGGTTGCTTTCCATTGTCTTACATATATGGATTATTATTTTTGTAGGATATGTTTAAAGAATGAGTTGCAACATTATAATTATTTTTAAAGAGTATTGAATCTTCATTAAGACTTCTTAATAGTTTTAATTTTTAAAAACCAAGAAATCAATAAATAAGTATTAGTAATCAGCTTTATTGAGTTTACAGATATTATTATAACTTTGACTGCATTTTTTCCTTTAAATTAATTCCATAAATTTTCACCATTAACTTCTTACAAACATTGATTGATTTGTTGCTGTAATTATGTGAATTAAATTTACACTGTAAAAATATTATAGAGTGTGTAATAAGCATCAAATTTAGAATGTAAAAAAATATCAAAGTCAGTAATACCATTTTGATTGAATTGAATTTGTCCATAGTGATTGAGTGATTTGCACATATTCAAATTTTGATGGTCAGCTTAGAGAAATAATTCATATTGTGCAAATGATATAGAAATTCACGATCGATCGGTTAAAATTGATTGATCGTTGAATGCATTTAACTCATTAATGACGGATGACCTGAATGTTCGAACGAGAGTGTTCTCCGCGCTCTTATTACAAAACGGCCACTATTTGGTAACAAAGAGCAAATAGGAAGTCGTAACAGATTGTCGAAAAAAAGATTGACAAGTATTTTGTGTGGGTTGAGTGAAAATACACTGGCTCGTCGAATTAACATAAGAAACACCGAAGTACACGGTTACAATTTGTCAGACGTCCTTCTAAGGTCGCCTGTGGGTCGTGGGTGTATCCTCACTCTTTCCTCCCGCTGTCATGGCTCATTACAATACAATCGAATTATTTCGTGTGGATAAGGCTACACCCCTGCTTAGTTATGAGCCGGTAACCGCTTATTAAGTAGACGTAACTCACCTATGGGCGTCTACCGAACGACAATTTGAATTTGTAATCTGACGGACGTTGCGACGATAGGCCGACTCCAAAAATATCATCAGGACGTTTGGAAACCCAATTCATGTATATTTGTCATCTGGTGCAGTCTCATTGTCTTTCTTCTTCTACACCTGTCACGAAGAATTCGACTGATGTCATTAGCAACACTTATAGGAGTGTTTGCACTTCGAGGTTGGTTGTTACATCGACGAATTCTTAACGTCTGGATATTAAAAAATTGGTTGAAATTTCGATAAAAACTTTCAAATCTTCAAGTTGTCCCTTATGGGACCTCTTTAGTGTCAACAATTGACGATGCACTTCTGTAGAAATAATTTCATACGTGACTTCATGTTTAGTACGTCGGATCGATTAGCATATTTAAAATCATGCCTTCTTGAATTCTTTTCATCATTCCCTGATGAAGAATATAAACAATTGCAGCACGCGCTCTACTAATAGTTGACCATCAATATTACTGTATATTAAGAATATTACTTATGTAAAAATAAGCAAATTTGCGTGAGAAACAAATTATACTCCATGCGAATCAATTCAAATAAATATTTGCAGACTTTCAGGCGTTTTTTGAGTGGGTGGGGGAGATTATAGTTAACAAAAAATTATTCATGCCATTTTTCAAATATTTTCTAGTCTGCTACATAAATATTCAAATATAAGTTGTCCCAGGATGAAATGCGGATTTAAGAAAAACATATTGAATTAATTTTAAGTCGAGCTCAGAATTACTCTCATAGTATAAGTGCATTCTGAAATTATTTATACACTTCTAAATTATATTTTTTCAACTAATCGTATTTAAAAAATACATAAAATGGAGTTTAAATTAAATTGAAATCATCTCTTTTAAAATTCATATAGAAAAGATGTAGAATTAGTGTTAAAAGAGTATTATTTTCTGTGATGAAAAAATATTCTGAATATTTTGAAAATGTACTTATTTGAAAATAAGTACATTTTCAGTTATCTCTATTGCTATAACTGTTTTAAATTGGAGTATTTTGAAAATCAAGGTGACGATAAAAACAGCAAATTATGGACAGTTTGAAGACGAGTCTTCAACAAGCATAGAAACGTATTCTTGAGAACCACTTTTTGTAGCGTACGACACCATAATCATGACCAATTGAGAATTTATAAAGAAATAAGCCAATATTTATGAACGATTGACATTTTAAAATTGATAATATCCGTCTGGGGGTCCGTTTAATTTCTATTTAATACGCTAATGTCTTTAATTCTCAATGAGTTTCTTCTTTTATGTCCAAATTAAATTCAAATTATAAGATGCGAAAAATATAATTGCGAAAGAATGTTGGTGATGCATCGTTGCGTCATGCATTCTTTATGCATCAATGTGCAATCAGTCACTGTTCATGTCCGTTTATCAAATTTTAAAGTGCGTTATTTAGAGATCGCTTTTTTATTAGCAATAACGACAATACAACATGAATATAGATAAAAGTGTATTAAACTCTTAATGAATTAAATACCATCGAATTATTTAATGATGATGATACACAATCATTAATAAATATAGAAAGTTAAAAAGAAAAACTGACACAATTAAGATTTTAAAGTCTGGATCAGCGGCTCTTCAACTTATGTAGTCCGCAGACCCCCTCTTGAGCAAAATTTTCTTCGCGAATCCCCTCTTGAATATTTTGTGTCGTTCTTAAGACATAATTTTTCAGACAAACAAACATTTTTTGATCAAATATTGGTCTAAATTAATCTTCTTATAATGTTTTCTGTAAATAATTCCACAAAAAATCTTGTTCAAGTATAAATAAATGTTTTTTTTTATATTTTCGCGGACCCCAGTTTAAAAACCGCTGGTTAAGACGTTGACAATGTTGTATAAGAATTCATCAATAAAATTCGATTAAGCTTCAATACAAATGACGAATACAAAGGCTTTTTGGCCAGATTTTTACATCGTGTACATTATCACATCATTTATATTTTAATATATTCTAAAGATATATTATAGATAATATTTGTGTGGGAGGGCTTCCCTACTGCTAAATTGTATAGTGGCATTTTGTACGGGAGGTACGACATTATTTGTGTAATTATTTTTACAAAGTTGATTTTTCCTCATTTTGTTATTATGATAACTCCTTTGAAAGTCATTTTGCATTTTTGATTTGAGTACAACACTCACTTTAGACAACACCCGAAAGTGTCCAAGCTTGTTTGTTAATTCTCGTATAGTATATGTTGGATTTGATTCAATTTCAGCACGCAGGATATCGTCATCCACTTTAAACTTTCTCTCACTTCGGACCTTATTTTCTAAATTAAAATTTTCATTTTTAAATTACTTACACCATCTCTGGCATTGACAAACAATTAGAGATTCTCCGAGTGTATCACAAATATTTTTAGTTGTAGTTGTTGCATTAATTTTTTGACGATATTCGTACAGTATGCAATTTCGCGTAATTTTTTTTGTAGAAAATAGAGTTCTTCAAATGTTATTCGATTAACAAAATTTACAATACGTGTAGTCAAAGGGATGGCTAAGACAACTGATAGTTAAAAATTACATATGAAAAAAACGACATTTCTAACTGGACAATCTAATACAAGCATTCCACCAAATGCAGAGCAGAATCTTTCAAGATGTTTATCTTGGCTTAGCATCTGGTTCCGGTGTTTCGTTTAACCAAAACTATTGTTTTTTCGCCTAGTATTGTTTTAAACTATAAGATTCTTATCTTTGATTATGATTTAATGCAAAATTTTATGATTTATTCGATTGTTGTTTTTTTCTTTGTTGTTTGAAGATTGTTCGTGTGTCACCAAAATGTATATTTTATTCATTCTGCAATTCTTTTTATATGCATTATGAATCATAGAAAAAAGTCTCTATGGCAATACGTTGATGGTTTGACGAGAATCTGATAGAATGAGCAATTTCAATGAATCATCATAATTTTTTGAATGACATGAACTTATAATGTATTTTTCCTCAGCTTAAGAAGATGATATTGTAGCTTTAATATTAAAGAAAAATGTTAAAGAAAAGTTATATCGAACGTGTATTGATGGGAATAAATCGACATACTCTTTGCAAAAATGCCCCTACGTGGAAAAAATTAGCTCATTTTCATAAATATAGTTTTATTAAAATGTAGATTTAATTTAGTTGCTATAATGGATAGAAATATCAAATCGAAGAACATTAAATGGGTGTTATTTATACTAAAAATGTCGTTTATTGATGGCTAAAGTCATCAAAGGGTTAATACGCTCGTTATAAATTAATTCATTAGAAATTTTTTACGATGCTTTTTTTTCTGCTTGAATTAAATTTGATAGTCTTCCAAGAACAAAGGGGTCGGACTGCTTCGTTGTTCATCAAAGATTTTTCGCAGGGCGTGATGACATGTTACTATTTTCGACACATATTGACACAATAAGGTCTACAAATGATCCGTTATGTCGCGATCCGCATACAAATCTATTTTTTCCGTTTCTCATAAGTGGTTCGAGCAACAATCAATTCAAATCGTAAGATTAACATACACTGGACGTGTGACAATCACATTTGTCATACATTATGCATCGAGGATTTTGTACGCACACCAAATGAGATTTGTACGTACTGGAAATGCATGTTTGGAAGCAACGCCTCTGCCTTTGTTCACTTTTTATAACTCGTCTTTGGCGAATGTCACATTTTTGTGATTTTTTGCATCGTTTCCCTCGCTCAAAGTCGACTGTTCAATCTGCAAGAAGTTCAATGAAAAATCTTCGAATACTGTGTAGTGGATGTAGTATTTTATGATTGTATATAATACATGATATTTGCTAAATCAACATACTGTTGAAGACTGATAGCATTTTACATTTAAGTATCCGTAACATGTCATTATAGCCGCAGTTTAACGCATTAAGCGCCGGAGGCCATGTCAATATTGATTCCATTCTATATATCCTTAAAAAGGGTGTGGCTATATAATTCGAACATTATGCATGCATTCGGCTTGACAAAAATATTCTTTGATCTGATTTTGTCAAACAGACCAATTATGGAAAATTTCAATATAACTAAAAGCCCTGTTTTCATGTACTATGCAATCCAGATCGAAAACTAAATGGCTGGTCGTTTTACTATGAAACCTGACTTTTAACAGTTATTTTTCTGTTCGGACATTGTGCACATTAATTCCAATAAAGATAAATTTGGTTGATAATATTCGCAACCGAACCTATAAATGCAATCATAAAACATGAAGGATTTATTTTAAATTGAACTATGTTACACGTTGGCAATTCGTCGATACTTAATTGACCTATCGTGTTTTGTCAATTGCACAAATAATTTATTAAATTATACATTATATTTGTTGAAAAAATTTACAACAAAAATAAGTTATTTACTTCTTTTTATGTCTTATTTTGATGTCAAAGTGTTAAATCAACTTTGAATCAAATAAATTGACTTCTTGAAAATTATGCTTAACGAAGAGTAATCCTGATGTATGATAAAAAATATTTAAAGATGTTTCTATAAAATAGCATTGATAAGAAACCACTATAATTTTCTTAATGATGAACCAATTTGCGTCAAATTCTTGTTTATTAATTTTAACGAGCTTACGCAGTTGGAGCTATCAGTTTTTCGATCTTAATACTGTAAACGCAGCTTTCTAATGCATTTAAGAAAAACGGGTAAATGGCACCGATCTCAAATTGTTCCAATTCCAAGTAATTCACATTTGCTTCAAATATACTGACTAATCTTATATTGCTCGTTGTGCATTTGCGTGGCCTTTAATATCTGGTAATAAGACGCTTCGCGCATTTTCTTAACAATCATCGGAAGAAATGCAGTGTTTTAACACATTTATTCCGTTATGGTTGATATAAAGCAATTGAGATAATATTAGAATCATCATCGATACGAAATTGATGGTATGAACTGATAATTTATTAAAATTGGTTTTTCTACCGGCAATCCGAAAAATGCACGAAATTCGATTTGAATAGTATTGAATTGTAATTTAATGCACTTGAATATATGCAATTTTGTAAGATGATTTGCTTTTGAGTTTAAATGATTTAAACGTGATTTTTTAATATGGGGATAATACGCTGATCCACATTATTAAATATTAGTCTTATTTCACGCATTCAGCGATGGTTTTGTAAGTCGGAAGCAATTATATGTAATGAATTATTTTCATACATTAAAAAATATGAGCTACTTTCTTTGTGCGTAGATGATATATTTTTTGATGCGTATTTCATCAATCAAGTTGACCCGAAAAGAAAGTGTTGTTTTAACATTTGGACGTCGAAACGGTACTGGATGAATATTTGATTGCATTAACAAAGAGATGACCGCTCACAGATATTTGCGTACATAGAAACCACCTGTTGATTTGGTCATCAAAAAAACTATGCCATCTTGAATTTTCTTCATGTAATTTATTTCGTATTCTGCTCACTCCATATGAATCTATAACCTACTTAAGACACAATGTACTGTTATGTATTCAAAATCTGTTACAATTAATTCAATTGTGTAAACCTATTTAGGTAATATTGGGGTTAGGCGTTTGTCATCGCCTTCGGCAACTCGTAAATGATCGAGTCCTCCCACTCCTAAAAACACGAGCAACAGCCTATATAAGGGGCTGCATTTCAATCCTCACTCTCTCTTCCTTTTACTTATTCCACACTCTCTCTCTTTGGAGCTCTGCTCCCCGAACCTTGACGGTATCTATAGACCTCGAGTCGCCGTCAAGTCGTTCCCAACAAATATTCGTTATTTGTTCGTATATTCTTCCTTTAACTTACGTTTCCGTATTCAGTTGTTTAAAGCATTAATTGTTGTACTTTGTTAAATTGTCTCACTACATCCAGACAATAAATAATTTGTTACCACGATTCTGTTTTTAATTGAAATATCCACCGTCGAGTACTACATACGTCTACGAAGAAGAAAATACGTAACAAAAACTGGTGTCAGAAAGCGGGATGCGCAGCAGGAACATCGTCATTGATTCTCATTCTACCCTCAATTCTCGTTGGACGGAACGAGATTCTTCTCGTCATTTTGACGATCGACGATCTCACCGATCCACGGAATCCAGAAAAAGAAGACATCAATCCCGTTGGTGGACTTCAGTCCTTTAAACGCGCAAGTACCTACATTTCGTACAAGTACCTACATTTCGTACAAGTACCTACATCTCGATGTCAACCCTGATATGACATCGACATTCATATCCATAAATTCGTAATATCGCAAAAACCCTATGAAGATCGCTGTCTCCTCTCCACAACGACTGGACGAGAAGAAGAAGACATCAATCAACAAGGAATTCAACAGTAAGCAGATAAAAAACTGATTATACAATAATTATTATCGTCATCTTCTATTTTTATCGAATGCTTAATTTTTCATAATTCGTCTTGATTATACAATAATTATTATCGTCATCCTTCATTTATATTCTATTTTGTAATCGTAATATCGAATCTCGCGATACATATTCTTACAAAAATTATAACTACCTTCAACGGTGAACAAAAATTCGCAATCAATTCAAACAACTGCGACGTTGTCGTTGAATTATCGGACGCGCTTAAAACCATTATTCTTATATTATAATTCTATAATATTTTAAATATCTCATAATGGCAAACCTTTCGCTTGAAACTCTTATGGATCTAGTAACATCTTTTGACGGAGAAAACGATTTAAATTCATATCTAAAAAACTGCGATACCGTCATTAGCCTCTGCCCAGACGATCTTAAATATATTATTTTTAAATATATGATTTGTTGCTTAACGGGAGAAGCAAAATATTACATGTCTAATTTTAAATTAAAAAATTACCAAGAGTTCAAGACAAAACTAATCGCTACTTACGGAGAAAGTACAACAAATGTACGCGCGCCAAACCATCATAAGGAGACATATACACAAACCAATACACTAAATCAAGACAATTATTCGAATTACCCACATACGATTGCAAAGTTGCGTGACTATTGCAACAAACGAGGACACTTAACAGAGGAGTGTAGGAAGAGCCAATTTTACAATCCTCGTAATAATTCATATAATTCAATACCTTCTGAAACGGTCATTACACCTCAGAACATAAATACGCTTCGACCTGAAAATCGATCGTATACATATAATCCTTCGGATTCAAAGTTTTATTCGAACGCGCATAACCGATCGCGTATCGCAATTCGTTCACATTCAAAGAACAATTCAATAAAGACGCTTCAAACAGAAAGCCAATCACGCATTCCAATTCGTTTACTTCCAAAAAACGATTCGAATCTTCGAAGTCAACCACATGTTTTAAAAGGTTCATATTCAAAAACCAAATTTAATATACAACAATCACGTATTCCAATTCGTTTACTTTCAAAGAACGATTCAAATCTTCGAAGTCAACCACATGTTTTAAAAGGTTCATATGCAAAAACCAAATCAAACGATTTTATTCTTCCAAATCATTCACGTTCAGCATTTCAAGAAATTTCTAATTTTAAAATTATGCCAATTTCTGATTCGAAATCAAACGAACCTGTGAAACTCCAAGAAGATCATTTGATCATTAAATCAAATAATTCTATTTCACATATCCAATCTCACCATTCAAATTCACAAAATATTAAATTATTTGTCAATACTGGTGACAATATTAAATCAGACTCTATTGGAAGAAGAGAGTCTTCAGATGACGCAAGCATCATCATACATAATAATATTAAAAATCCAGATCGAGATAAATTCTCATCTATTAAAAATCGTACAGATCGAGATAAATTCTCATCTATAAAAAACCGTATAAATCGAGATAAATTCTCATGTATAAA
The DNA here is from genome assembly GCA_008973525.1 of Stenopsyche tienmushanensis. Taxonomy (NCBI): domain Eukaryota; kingdom Metazoa; phylum Arthropoda; class Insecta; order Trichoptera; family Stenopsychidae; genus Stenopsyche; species Stenopsyche tienmushanensis. The sequence goes on from WACJ01000539.1 coordinate 97,708, forward strand.
AAATCGTATAAATCGAGATAAATTCTCATGTATTAAAAATCGTATAAATCGAGATAAATTCTCATCTATAAAAAATCGTATAAATCGAAACAAATTCTCATGTATTAAAAATCGTATAAATCAAAACAAATTCTCATCATACAAAATATTAATTTCAAATCGAAATATTAAAATTAATTCTGGAAAAAGAATTCGCAATTTAAAGGTCGATAATCACTTTAAAACATTATCTAAACTAAGCATTGATTATTCCACATCATCGGATAATAAGGTTGTATACCACAAAACTATCAAAATATACGAATATAAAATTCCTAATATATTTAAACGCTTAGAAAAACAAAACTTGAAATTAAAACATAATTTAATCTTTCCATTTTAGCAAAATTGCTACTCAATTGGATCTCTCTAATAAATATCGACACGGAACTCAATACGAATAAAATACACGAAATCTAGCGAATTTCTTACAATTCCAATTAATAACTTTAAATATTGAAGAAATAGATACATCTATCTACCACAAAAAATTATATTACATATCGCTAATTTAAAATCAATTCGCTCCATTCTAAAATTGCGTAATAATAACGAACAACGTATTTTAAAGGGAATTAACAACTTATTTAAAGGGGAATAAACTACTCATCAAATCCTATAAAGACACTAGGGAGTATTGTACTACGATTTCAATTCTCAACAATATTGCTCAACATAAAACTCATGTGATTCACAACGACATCAATAGCATAACCATTCTACGGACTATTGGGCCTCGATTTCCTTAAGGCTATATAAAATAAAAAGCCACGATCAATTACAAAAATTATCACCTAATTATTGGGAATAATTACATTCCTATTCGTCACGATAAAACCACGAACCATTTATGTATTAAAACTTAGATTTCAGACTTTAATCGAACTCGATATTCTGAATCCTGAAATTAAGGAAAGAATAATTCCTGATACGGAAATTCTTCCTAATGTTTATCTTTCTCGTGCGTTTACTTCCGTGCGCCCCGATTCGAAGGCGTACGCCACTATTCTTAATAATAGTGAAGACCATATTAACGTTTATTCACGTGACTCTTCGGGAACCTTCGACCCAAATGAATGTCTTTCGTATTCTTCCAACTACAAACTATTAGATCATTCTCATAACAAAAAACTGGTTTCAATTAATTATTAACAAAAAAAAATATTAACAAAAATCAGAACTTCTCATTTAAATCAGGAAGAAGCAACCTCGCTATTAACCACATGCACTGAGTTTAATAAAATATTTCATTTAGATGGTGACACTCTATCGCATACAAATTCCATCACACATGAAATATCCCTAACGTCACAATCCCCTATGTTTACTAAATCTTATCGTTACCCTGAAATTCATATAAAAATAAATAATTAAATGGAGAATAGCAATTGAACATCGGAAACGAAATCAGGTAACTGCCGGTAACGATTACCCTTTACCTTGCATATCACAGATATTAGATCAGCTGGGACATTTAAAAAAAAAAATTATTATGACTCTTGACTTTGCATCAGAGCTTCACTAAATATTTATGTCACTTAAAGACGCTGATAAAACAGTATATTTAACTCCATTCGGACATTTTCAACACTCGCGTATGCCTTTCGGGTTGCGAAACGCTCCCACGACATTCCAGAGGTTAACGAATAATGTTATAACCGGATTACAATGAGTTAATTGCTTTGTTATCTTGATGATATTGTCATTTTCACCGATAATCTGAAATATTATAATAATCAAAAAGTTTCATGAAATTTTAACGTATCTAAAAACATAATCTTCATAAACTTCGATAATAAAAATAATAAAAAAAAATGTATATATAAAAATAATAAACACGCATTTCAATATTTCAAAACTCAGTAATCAACAAACCAATTCTTCAATATTCTGATTCAAATAATCTTATAATAACTTTACGATGATCTTACTACAGATTCTTCTAATTTAGCTATTAGTTTCTTATTGTCACAAGACTAATAAGCAATAAGCAAAACAAAATAATCAAATTAATACAAATATAGATGAATCATATACATCTATTTACGAGCAAAATCGCTATCGCTCATTTAATTCTAATGACAAAAATATGTCACAAGGAATTTCGCTGGAAATAAAATAATTAATTGATAATTACGACGAAATCCTACGAACTAATACTAAAATTAGTAACGTTTTAATATCGAATAGACCCAACGCGAACATATATAATTTAATAATAAAACAAATTTTCTGGGAAACTCCCAATCATAAAGATCTATTCATGTCATTTCTTAATTTCAAAACCATGCTTGAAAATAATAAAGAAACTAAAATTGCTTCCCAAATCTCGGAAAGGGAAAAGTCAATATGGAAAAAAAAAAAAATTAAAGAAAATAATTAAAGGTGAATCTAATTATTCATTAACGGAATTCGGAAATAAATACATCCTAACGCTACAAAAGATTTAACTTAATTCACTCATAGATTCATAGAATACCAGATAAAATGTTGACTGACCAGGGGACTGTGTTTATGTCAAACTTATTAAAAGTAGCTAAACTTTTTAAATTAAAATTAATACAAACAAGTGCTTATCATCCTCAATCAAAATGATGCTCTAGAACGAAGCCATAGCACCCTAAGGGATTATTTAAAACATTATATTTCTCCATCTCAAACTGATCGGAATGACTGAATTCCATTCGCAATATTCAATTACAATATATTTCTTACATAGCTACTAAATTCACTTATTAAATTAAAACTATCGAAATCCTCACAGCTTGCTAGAGAAAATGTTATTAAAGAAAAAAAAAATTAGAACACAACAAATTCATAGTTCTGACGAAACACACAGAGAATTAAAATTAGGAGACTTAGAATATTTAATGAATAATGTAACTAAGGTTAAAAAAAAAAAATAAAAATAAAAAAAAAATAATATTGTCTTCGAAATATAATGGACCGTATGAAATAATAAAAATTCATAGTCCTTAAATATATCTATTAAAATAAAGAATAAAATAGAAAAAGGTTCATACAGATTTAGTCAAACTCGCTCATTGACTCTTATGAATATATTATGTTGTTATTATCTTCAATAAATTATTGTGAATTATATTTCAAAACCTGTTATTTCAAATTTAATTGTATGCATCACTTCTATTGTGCTCATGTATACGCATACATCTATTGCTTATTTAACGCAAACTTCAACGAGTATTATTATCAACTCTTTTGTATTAAATAAAGAAAAAATTACAACAGTTAAATTATATGATATGCATTTATTCAACTGCTATTTGTACTATGCTACTGTATATGCATTTATTCGACTGCTATTTATACTATGTTATTGTATATGCATTTTACTATACTGTTTATCTAATGTTATTCACTGAATATTATTTATTATATTCCTGTATCAAGAAAAAAAAAAGAAAAACAACAACTATCTTAATATAAACGTTTAACTACTATTGTTATATCTATGTACGATATATTATTCCTGTATTTTTATATTATTTCACATACATGTAATTAATTACTCATTTAACGTTTATTTCTTGAACATTATTGATTTCGTTGCCGTGTAAATAAAATAAAAAACACACGCAACTCAGCAACTACTTATATTATGTGCTCATCCATGATTTATAATTGTTTTCTTATATTCTTATACTCTTGTTCTAATTCTTGCTCTATTTCCTTGCTAAATAGAATTGTATCGAGCCATAAACCACATATCTTCCGAATATGTTTATTCTTAAAGGGGGAGGTGTTATGTATTCAAAATCTGTTACAATTAATTCAATTGTGTAAACCTATTTAGGTAATATTGGGGTTAGGCGTTTGTCATCGCCTTCGGCAACTCGTAAATGATCGAGTCCTCCCACTCCTAAAAACACGAGCAACAGCCTATATAAGGGGCTGCATTTCAATCCTCACTCTCTCTTCCTTTTACTTATTCCACACTCTCTCTCTTTGGAGCTCTGCTCCCCGAACCTTGACGGTATCTATAGACCTCGAGTCGCCGTCAAGTCGTTCCCAACAAATATTCGTTATTTGTTCGTATATTCTTCCTTTAACTTACGTTTCCGTATTCAGTTGTTTAAAGCATTAATTGTTGTACTTTGTTAAATTGTCTCACTACATCCAGACAATAAATAATTTGTTACCACGATTCTGTTTTTAATTGAAATATCCACCGTCGAGTACTACATACGTCTACGAAGAAGAAAATACGTAACAAAAACTGGTGTCAGAAGTGGGATGCGCAGCAGGAACATCGTCATTGATTCTCATTCTACCCTCAATTCTCGTTGGACGGAACGAGATTCTTCTCGTCATTTTGACGATCGACGATCTCACCGATCCACGGAATCCAGAAAAAGAAGACATCAATCCCGTTGGTGGACTTCAGTCCTTTAAACGCGCAAGTACCTACATTTCGTACAAGTACCTACATTTCGTACAAGTACCTACATCTCGATGTCAACCCTGATATGACATCGACATTCATATCCATAAATTCGTAATATCGCAAAAACCCTATGAAGATCGCTGTCTCCTCTCCACAACGACTGGACGAGAAGAAGAAGACATCAATCAACAAGGAATTCAACAGTAAGCAGATAAAAAACTGATTATACAATAATTATTATCGTCATCTTCTATTTTTATCGAATGCTTAATTTTTCATAATTCGTCTTGATTATACAATAATTATTATCGTCATCCTTCATTTATATTCTATTTTGTAATCGTAATATCGAATCTCGCGATACATATTCTTACAAAAATTATAACTACCTTCAACGGTGAACAAAAATTCGCAATCAATTCAAACAACTGCGACGTTGTCGTTGAATTATCGGACGCGCTTAAAACCATTATTCTTATATTATAATTCTATAATATTTTAAATATCTCATAATGGCAAACCTTTCGCTTGAAACTCTTATGGATCTAGTAACATCTTTTGACGGAGAAAACGATTTAAATTCATATCTAAAAAACTGCGATACCGTCATTAGCCTCTGCCCAGACGATCTTAAATATATTATTTTTAAATATATGATTTGTTGCTTAACGGGAGAAGCAAAATATTACATGTCTAATTTTAAATTAAAAAATTACCAAGAGTTCAAGACAAAACTAATCGCTACTTACGGAGAAAGTACAACAAATGTACGCGCGCCAAACCATCATAAGGAGACATATACACAAACCAATACACTAAATCAAGACAATTATTCGAATTACCCACATACGATTGCAAAGTTGCGTGACTATTGCAACAAACGAGGACACTTAACAGAGGAGTGTAGGAAGAGCCAATTTTACAATCCTCGTAATAATTCATATAATTCAATACCTTCTGAAACGGTCATTACACCTCAGAACATAAATACGCTTCGACCTGAAAATCGATCGTATACATATAATCCTTCGGATTCAAAGTTTTATTCGAACGCGCATAACCGATCGCGTATCGCAATTCGTTCACATTCAAAGAACAATTCAATAAAGACGCTTCAAACAGAAAGCCAATCACGCATTCCAATTCGTTTACTTCCAAAAAACGATTCAAATCTTCGAAGTCAACCACATGTTTTAAAAGGTTCATATTCAAAAACCAAATTTAATATACAACAATCACGTATTCCAATTCGTTTACTTTCAAAGAACGATTCAAATCTTCGAAGTCAACCACATGTTTTAAAAGGTTCATATGCAAAAACCAAATCAAACGATTTTATTCTTCCAAATCATTCACGTTCAGCATTTCAAGAAATTTCTAATTTTAAAATTATGCCAATTTCTGATTCGAAATCAAACGAACCTGTGAAACTCCAAGAAGATCATTTGATCATTAAATCAAATAATTCTATTTCACATATCCAATCTCACCATTCAAATTCACAAAATATTAAATTATTTGTCAATACTGGTGACAATATTAAATCAGACTCTATTGGAAGAAGAGAGTCTTCAGATGACGCAAGCATCATCATACATAATAATATTAAAAATCCAGATCGAGATAAATTCTCATCTATTAAAAATCGTACAGATCGAGATAAATTCTCATCTATAAAAAACCGTATAAATCGAGATAAATTCTCATGTATAAAAAATCGTATAAATCGAGATAAATTCTCATGTATTAAAAATCGTATAAATCGAGATAAATTCTCATCTATAAAAAATCGTATAAATCGAAACAAATTCTCATGTATTAAAAATCGTATAAATCAAAACAAATTCTCATCATACAAAATATTAATTTCAAATCGAAATATTAAAATTAATTCTGGAAAAAGAATTCGCAATTTAAAGGTCGATAATCACTTTAAAACATTATCTAAACTAAGCATTGATTATTCCACATCATCGGATAATAAGGTTGTATACCACAAAACTATCAAAATATACGAATATAAAATTCCTAATATATTTAAACGCTTAGAAAAACAAAACTTGAAATTAAAACATAATTTAATCTTTCCATTTTAGCAAAATTGCTACTCAATTGGATCTCTCTAATAAATATCGACACGGAACTCAATACGAATAAAATACACGAAATCTAGCGAATTTCTTACAATTCCAATTAATAACTTTAAATATTGAAGAAATAGATACATCTATCTACCACAAAAATTATATTACATATCGCTAATTTAAAATCAATTCGCTCCATTCTAAAATTGCGTAATAATAACGAACAACGTATTTTAAAGGGAATTAACAACTTATTTAAAGGGGAATAAACTACTCATCAAATCCTATAAAGACACTAGGGAGTATTGTACTACGATTTCAATTCTCAACAATATTGCTCAACATAAAACTCATGTGATTCACAACGACATCAATAGCATAACCATTCTACGGACTATTGGGCCTCGATTTCCTTAAGGCTATATAAAATAAAAAGCCACGATCAATTACAAAAATTATCACCTAATTATTGGGAATAATTACATTCCTATTCGTCACGATAAAACCACGAACCATTTATGTATTAAAACTTAGATTTCAGACTTTAATCGAACTCGATATTCTGAATCCTGAAATTAAGGAAAGAATAATTCCTGATACGGAAATTCTTCCTAATGTTTATCTTTCTCGTGCGTTTACTTCCGTGCGCCCCGATTCGAAGGCGTACGCCACTATTCTTAATAATAGTGAAGACCATATTAACGTTTATTCACGTGACTCTTCGGGAACCTTCGACCCAAATGAATGTCTTTCGTATTCTTCCAACTACAAACTATTAGATCATTCTCATAACAAAAAACTGGTTTCAATTAATTATTAACAAAAAAAAATATTAACAAAAATCAGAACTTCTCATTTAAATCAGGAAGAAGCAACCTCGCTATTAACCACATGCACTGAGTTTAATAAAATATTTCATTTAGATGGTGACACTCTATCGCATACAAATTCCATCACACATGAAATATCCCTAACGTCACAATCCCCTATGTTTACTAAATCTTATCGTTACCCTGAAATTCATATAAAAATAAATAATTAAATGGAGAATAGCAATTGAACATCGGAAACGAAATCAGGTAACTGCCGGTAACGATTACCCTTTACCTTGCATATCACAGATATTAGATCAGCTGGGACATTTAAAAAAAAAAATTATTATGACTCTTGACTTTGCATCAGAGCTTCACTAAATATTTATGTCACTTAAAGACGCTGATAAAACAGTATATTTAACTCCATTCGGACATTTTCAACACTCGCGTATGCCTTTCGGGTTGCGAAACGCTCCCACGACATTCCAGAGGTTAACGAATAATGTTATAACCGGATTACAATGAGTTAATTGCTTTGTTATCTTGATGATATTGTCATTTTCACCGATAATCTGAAATATTATAATAATCAAAAAGTTTCATGAAATTTTAACGTATCTAAAAACATAATCTTCATAAACTTCGATAATAAAAATAATAAAAAAAAATGTATATATAAAAATAATAAACACGCATTTCAATATTTCAAAACTCAGTAATCAACAAACCAATTCTTCAATATTCTGATTCAAATAATCTTATAATAACTTTACGATGATCTTACTACAGATTCTTCTAATTTAGCTATTAGTTTCTTATTGTCACAAGACTAATAAGCAATAAGCAAAACAAAATAATCAAATTAATACAAATATAGATGAATCATATACATCTATTTACGAGCAAAATCGCTATCGCTCATTTAATTCTAATGACAAAAATATGTCACAAGGAATTTCGCTGGAAATAAAATAATTAATTGATAATTACGACGAAATCCTACGAACTAATACTAAAATTAGTAACGTTTTAATATCGAATAGACCCAACGCGAACATATATAATTTAATAATAAAACAAATTTTCTGGGAAACTCCCAATCATAAAGATCTATTCATGTCATTTCTTAATTTCAAAACCATGCTTGAAAATAATAAAGAAACTAAAATTGCTTCCCAAATCTCGGAAAGGGAAAAGTCAATATTGAAAAAAAAAATTAAAGAAAATAATTAAAGGTGAATCTAATTATTCATTAACGGAATTCGGAAATAAATACATCCTAACGCTACAAAAGATTTAACTTAATTCACTCATAGATTCATAGAATACCAGATAAAATTTTGACTGACCAGGGGACTGTGTTTATGTCAAACTTATTAAAAGTAGCTAAACTTTTTAAATTAAAATTAATACAAACAAGTGCTTATCATCCTCAATCAAAATGATGCTCTAGAACGAAGCCATAGCACCCTAAGGGATTATTTAAAACATTATATTTCTCCATCTCAAACTGATCGGAATGACTGAATTCCATTCGCAATATTCAATTACAATATATTTCTTACATAGCTACTAAATTCACTTATTAAATTAAAACTATCGAAATCCTCACAGCTTGCTAGAGAAAATGTTATTAAAGAAAAAAAAAAATTAGAACACAACAAATTCATAGTTCTGACGAAACACTCAGAGAATTAAAATTAGGAGACTTAGAATATTTAATTAATAATGTAACTAAGGTTAATAAATAAAAAATAAAAAAAATATATATAATATTGTCTTCGAAATATAATGGACCGTATGAAATAATAAAAATTCGTAGTCCTTAAATATATCTATTAAAATAAAGAATAAAATAGAAAAAGGTTCATACAGATTTAGTCAAACTCGCTCATTGACTCTTATGAATATATTATGTTGTTATTATCTTCAATAAATTATTGTGAATTATATTTCAAAACCTGTTATTTCAAATTTAATTGTATGCATCACTTCTATTGTGCTCATGTATACGCATACATCTATTGCTTATTTAACGCAAACTTCAACGAGTATTATTATCAACTCTTTTGTATTAAATAAAGAAAAATTTACAACAGTTAAATTATATGATATGCATTTATTCAACTGCTATTTGTACTATGCTACTGTATATGCATTTATTCGACTGCTATTTATACTATGTTATTGTATATGCATTTTACTATACTGTTTATCTAATGTTATTCACTGAATATTATTTATTATATTCCTGTATCAAGAAAAAAAAGAAAAACAACAACTATCTTAATATAAACGTTTAACTACTATTGTTATATCTATGTACGATATATTATTCCTGTATTTTTATATTATTTCACATACATGTAATTAATTACTCATTTAACGTTTATTTCTTGAACATTATTGATTTCGTTGCCGTGTAAATAAAATAAAAAACACACGCAACTCAGCAACTACTTATATTATGTGCTCATCCATGATTTATAATTGTTTTCTTATATTCTTATACTCTTGTTCTAATTCTTGCTCTATTTCCTTGCTAAATAGAATTGTATCGAGCCATAAACCACATATCTTCCGAATATGTTTATTCTTAAAGGGGGAGGTGTTATGTATTCAAAATCTGTTACAATTAATTCAATTGTGTAAACCTATTTAGGTAATATTGGGGTTAGGCGTTTGTCATCGCCTTCGGCAACTCGTAAATGATCGAGTCCTCCCACTCCTAAAAACACGAGCAACAGCCTATATAAGGGGCTGCATTTCAATCCTCACCTCTCTCTTCCTTTTACTTATTCCACACTCTCTCTCTTTGGAGCTCTGCTCCCCGAACCTTGACGGTATCTATAGACCTCGAGTCGCCGTCAAGTCGTTCCCAACAAATATTCGTTATTTGTTCGTATATTCTTCCTTTAACTTACGTTTCCGTATTCAGTTGTTTAAAGCATTAATTGTTGTACTTTGTTAAATTGTCTCACTACATCCAGACAATAAATAATTTGTTACCACGATTCTGTTTTTAATTGAAATATCCACCGTCGAGTACTACATACGTCTACGAAGAAGAAAATACGTAACAAAAACTGGTGTCAGAAGTGGGATGCGCAGCAGGAACATCGTCATTGATTCTCATTCTACCCTCAATTCTCGTTGGACGGAACGAGATTCTTCTCGTCATTTTGACGATCGACGATCTCACCGATCCACGGAATCCAGAAAAAGAAGACATCAATCCCGTTGGTGGACTTCAGTCCTTTAAACGCGCAAGTACCTACATTTCGTACAAGTACCTACATTTCGTACAAGTACCTACATCTCGATGTCAACCCTGATATGACATCGACATTCATATCCATAAATTCGTAATATCGCAAAAACCCTATGAAAATATTAATTTCAAATCGAAATATTAAAATTAATTCTGGAAAAAGAATTCGCAATTTAAAGGTCGATAATCACTTTAAAACATTATCTAAACTAAGCATTGATTATTCCACATCATCGGATAATAAGGTTGTATACCACAAAACTATCAAAATATACGAATATAAAATTCCTAATATATTTAAACGCTTAGAAAAACAAAACTTGAAATTAAAACATAATTTAATCTTTCCATTTTAGCAAAATTGCTACTCAATTGGATCTCTCTAATAAATATCGACACGGAACTCAATACGAATAAAATACACGAAATCTAGCGAATTTCTTACAATTCCAATTAATAACTTTAAATATTGAAGAAATAGATACATCTATCTACCACAAAAAATTATATTACATATCGCTAATTTAAAATCAATTCGCTCCATTCTAAAATTGCGTAATAATAACGAACAACGTATTTTAAAGGGAATTAACAACTTATTTAAAGGGGAATAAACTACTCATCAAATCCTATAAAGACACTAGGGAGTATTGTACTACGATTTCAATTCTCAACAATATTGCTCAACATAAAACTCATGTGATTCACAACGACATCAATAGCATAACCATTCTACGGACTATTGGGCCTCGATTTCCTTAAGGCTATATAAAATAAAAAGCCACGATCAATTACAAAAATTATCACCTAATTATTGGGAATAATTACATTCCTATTCGTCACGATAAAACCACGAACCATTTATGTATTAAAACTTAGATTTCAGACTTTAATCGAACTCGATATTCTGAATCCTGAAATTAAGGAAAGAATAATTCCTGATACGGAAATTCTTCCTAATGTTTATCTTTCTCGTGCGTTTACTTCCGTGCGCCCCGATTCGAAGGCGTACGCCACTATTCTTAATAATAGTGAAGACCATATTAACGTTTATTCACGTGACTCTTCGGGAACCTTCGACCCAAATGAATGTCTTTCGTATTCTTCCAACTACAAACTATTAGATCATTCTCATAACAAAAAACTGGTTTCAATTAATTATTAACAAAAAAAAATATTAACAAAAATCAGAACTTCTCATTTAAATCAGGAAGAAGCAACCTCGCTATTAACCACATGCACTGAGTTTAATAAAATATTTCATTTAGATGGTGACACTCTATCGCATACAAATTCCATCACACATGAAATATCCCTAACGTCACAATCCCCTATGTTTACTAAATCTTATCGTTACCCTGAAATTCATATAAAAATAAATAATTAAATGGAGAATAGCAATTGAACATCGGAAACGAAATCAGGTAACTGCCGGTAACGATTACCCTTTACCTTGCATATCACAGATATTAGATCAGCTGGGACATTTAAAAAAAAAAATTATTATGACTCTTGACTTTGCATCAGAGCTTCACTAAATATTTATGTCACTTAAAGACGCTGATAAAACAGTATATTTAACTCCATTCGGACATTTTCAACACTCGCGTATGCCTTTCGGGTTGCGAAACGCTCCCACGACATTCCAGAGGTTAACGAATAATGTTATAACCGGATTACAATGAGTTAATTGCTTTGTTATCTTGATGATATTGTCATTTTCACCGATAATCTGAAATATTATAATAATCAAAAAGTTTCATGAAATTTTAACGTATCTAAAAACATAATCTTCATAAACTTCGATAATAAAAATAATAAAAAAAAATGTATATATAAAAATAATAAACACGCATTTCAATATTTCAAAACTCAGTAATCAACAAACCAATTCTTCAATATTCTGATTCAAATAATCTTATAATAACTTTACGATGATCTTACTACAGATTCTTCTAATTTAGCTATTAGTTTCTTATTGTCACAAGACTAATAAGCAATAAGCAAAACAAAATAATCAAATTAATACAAATATAGATGAATCATATACATCTATTTACGAGCAAAATCGCTATCGCTCATTTAATTCTAATGACAAAAATATGTCACAAGGAATTTCGCTGGAAATAAAATAATTAATTGATAATTACGACGAAATCCTACGAACTAATACTAAAATTAGTAACGTTTTAATATCGAATAGACCCAACGCGAACATATATAATTTAATAATAAAACAAATTTTCTGGGAAACTCCCAATCATAAAGATCTATTCATGTCATTTCTTAATTTCAAAACCATGCTTGAAAATAATAAAGAAACTAAAATTGCTTCCCAAATCTCGGAAAGGGAAAAGTCAATATGGAAAAAAAAAAAATTAAAGAAAATAATTAAAGGTGAATCTAATTATTCATTAACGGAATTCGGAAATAAATACATCCTAACGCTACAAAAGATTTAACTTAATTCACTCATAGATTCATAGAATACCAGATAAAATGTTGACTGACCAGGGGACTGTGTTTATGTCAAACTTATTAAAAGTAGCTAAACTTTTTAAATTAAAATTAATACAAACAAGTGCTTATCATCCTCAATCAAAATGATGCTCTAGAACGAAGCCATAGCACCCTAAGGGATTATTTAAAACATTATATTTCTCCATCTCAAACTGATCGGAATGACTGAATTCCATTCGCAATATTCAATTACAATATATTTCTTACATAGCTACTAAATTCACTTATTAAATTAAAACTATCGAAATCCTCACAGCTTGCTAGAGAAAATGTTATTAAAGAAAAAAAAATTAGAACACAACAAATTCATAGTTCTGACGAAACACACAGAGAATTAAAATTAGGAGACTTAGAATATTTAATGAATAATGTAACTAAGGTTAAAAAAAAAAATAAAAATAAAAAAAAATAATATTGTCTTCGAAATATAATGGACCGTATGAAATAATAAAAATTCATAGTCCTTAAATATATCTATTAAAATAAAGAATAAAATAGAAAAAGGTTCATACAGATTTAGTCAAACTCGCTCATTGACTCTTATGAATATATTATGTTGTTATTATCTTCAATAAATTATTGTGAATTATATTTCAAAACCTGTTATTTCAAATTTAATTGTATGCATCACTTCTATTGTGCTCATGTATACGCATACATCTATTGCTTATTTAACGCAAACTTCAACGAGTATTATTATCAACTCTTTTGTATTAAATAAAGAAAAATTTACAACAGTTAAATTATATGATATGCATTTATTCAACTGCTATTTGTACTATGCTACTGTATATGCATTTATTCGACTGCTATTTATACTATGTTATTGTATATGCATTTTACTATACTGTTTATCTAATGTTATTCACTGAATATTATTTATTATATTCCTGTATCAAGAAAAAAAAGAAAAACAACAACTATCTTAATATAAACGTTTAACTACTATTGTTATATCTATGTACGATATATTATTCCTGTATTTTTATATTATTTCACATACATGTAATTAATTACTCATTTAACGTTTATTTCTTGAACATTATTGATTTCGTTGCCGTGTAAATAAAATAAAAAACACACGCAACTCAGCAACTACTTATATTATGTGCTCATCCATGATTTATAATTGTTTTCTTATATTCTTATACTCTTGTTCTAATTCTTGCTCTATTTCCTTGCTAAATAGAATTGTATCGAGCCATAAACCACATATCTTCCGAATATGTTTATTCTTAAAGGGGGAGGTGTTATGTATTCAAAATCTGTTACAATTAATTCAATTGTGTAAACCTATTTAGGTAATATTGGGGTTAGGCGTTTGTCATCGCCTTCGGCAACTCGTAAATGATCGAGTCCTCCCACTCCTAAAAACACGAGCAACAGCCTATATAAGGGGCTGCATTTCAATCCTCACTCTCTCTTCCTTTTACTTATTCCACACTCTCTCTCTTTGGAGCTCTGCTCCCCGAACCTTGACGGTATCTATAGACCTCGAGTCGCCGTCAAGTCGTTCCCAACAAATATTCGTTATTTGTTCGTATATTCTTCCTTTAACTTACGTTTCCGTATTCAGTTGTTTAAAGCATTAATTGTTGTACTTTGTTAAATTGTCTCACTACATCCAGACAATAAATAATTTGTTACCACGATTCTGTTTTTAATTGAAATATCCACCGTCGAGTACTACATACGTCTACGAAGAAGAAAATACGTAACAGTACGTAATTATGTTATTCTCATCACAATTTGGTTTTTACCCCTCACCGTTACCCAAAGAACTAAATTAAATTTTAAATATATTTGGCATGGCGTTAAGCTGCATATATTTATAAAGTTTTCACAATTTAAAACGCTTCTATAAAAAAATTGGATGTTGATATAAACAGGTTTAAAAAGAGCAATTCGTTCACAATTCTCATTATGTTGCAGCTAAATCACCAGAGGGGGTCCTCGAATGTTCCTCATTAAGAACATTCATTTTTTGAAAATCGAAACCATTTATACGGGTGGTCCGAAATCAAGATGAAAATTATATTCCAAGCTCAAAAAATACGTTCATTTTCATTGTTAATTGCATATTTTTTGCGCAACAACACTCGAGCGAGTAAACCGCCACTTGATTTATTAACGTCTGTCTTCAGCGCGCTTACAAAAGCACTAAAACGGCCTTTGAACTTTCCAAGAAAATAAATATTAATTTCTCAGAAAGATGCTCAATCAAAGAAGTCCAATCTCAGAAGTCAACAAAGCGTCCTGTGCGTATTGAAGACTACGCAACGACCGTTCCGCATTTTTATTTAGGTCGCATGATTGATGGCGTCGTAGATGAATGATTGATGAACGATGGTATTAGCTGTATCATAATTGGCGATGGTATCTTAATTGGTATAAAAAAAAATATTTCGAGAAGATTCGAGCTGGTGACCAGATGTCTATGAATGGACAATCGATTTCCATTCGATTACAAGCATGTCGAAGAATTTATCAATTTATATTGAATGAAAACAGCTTTTGGGGCCACATTCTCTGAAATTCTCTGAAGACGAATTTATGGCACTTGAACGATTCTCACTATCGAAAATAAATGATTACAATCTAATTATGGTATAAATTTGAGCGAAATATCTCTCTTTTATATACAATATCAGTTTTCCAAAGCTGATGATCTTTAATAAATCACAGATTTAAATTTAAACCGATCTAGCATTCAAAATAAATATAATAATATTGATAAATTAAGATTTTTAACATAACTAAAACAGATTTGATATCATCAATGATTTATGGAAATAATACATGCAGTAAAATTACTTATTTTATTATTCAACTTGGCTTGTATACCAGATGTTTAAATGCAATATTCTTGGCATCATTAGTTCACGAATAATTTATTGACAACTTCTAGAAACTAGTTCTCAATTTTAGGAATGGTATCAGTCAGGAGTCACCATAAATAACAAATACACAAGAGATTTTTTTGCCATCGGATCTGCTTCTACCAGTACCATCTATGATGGATTTTATAGTACTTTCATCGAGTAGTTTGAAAAAATTGAAATACTGAAATTGTATTATATATACTATCACAATCGAATAAAATTATGAATCGAAATAATTTTTAGATGATATTCTTTATTGATAATTCATATTAAATTAAGCTTAAATCAAAATAATGCATGTTAATTTTGGGAGCTTAATGTCAAAATGAAACTCGGAAACCCGATAGCACTGTATATATGTCGATGAAATGGTGATTTTCTTAATCTCGAACTATAAAATGTTTCCGAATTTTAAAATTGAAGTTTATGATGGACGATAATTTCAATGTTTAATTGAAATAAAATAAAATTTGTTGTCTTTATCCAATTTTTTAAGAGATTTCTCCTCTTGTTTTTATGTTGAGATCGACATATAGCCTTTTTTCCTTCAGAAAATGTTTTTCATCTCAGAATTAAATCTGAGAAGATGATATCTATAGTATTTATTAGTTAAATTTACCATAAAGTAATACATTATTTGTAGGTACTGTTGTTTTGATTTCTATTTTGAATGAAATATGCTTGCACTGAAAAATGCGATGATGATCTGCTGTAATCACAAATTCAATTAAATCCTCGGACTTTGAGAATTGTCACTGTACGCTTTTGCATTGACAAGTCAAAAAAATAATTTGATTTATATCAAATAATAATTGAAGATAGGAAGTGCATGAAATTGTAAGACGAAAAAATAATGGCTTTTGCTAAAAAAAAAATGTCCCAAAGATAATCCTACGAACCTATTGAGTGACGTGTTACATACAATAGATCTTGTTCAAAGGTTATCAACTATGTTGTCTTCAACCGAAATGTCTAACTTTCAAAGATTAATCTTCGATAATATATAGATTAGTTCATTTAACATCATAGTAGACGCATAATCAAAAGCACTTGGTTAAATTCATGCCTATAACGAATCCATTTTTTTTATATTACACACTATACTTTCGATCATGCTATCACATACGGCAGCCTTTGCAACGATGTTGTAAGAAAGTAAGAAGATGAAGAATTGATTTATCGATGTTACTATTAATGAAGATTGAACATAATTTTCTTGGGCTCGTTTCTTCAACGCATAGCATACAAAGTATGCGATCAAGCGACTTCGATCGTTCAAACAGGTATTTAATTCATCATTATTCTTTACGATCCGAAAATTGACTACCTTGGACTGATTGAATTTTCATCGTGACTATCTGTGTCAAAGTTGATGGCACGGGATGTCGCGCACCCCACAGTTTCTCCGTGATTTACGGTTTGGCACCTCCGAGTACCATTTACGGTTATCAATTTATTCGTGCCATAATACGAAAGTGTTTTCGATTTAATATGCGGTGTAACGCCATGTCGGCAGGATATATGGCATTTATTAAACACGTATGGGCGCATGACAGACATGACTAGTTTCACTGTAAAAACGGTACAGTCAACCGACCAAAGCATGGCGGAAACCAGATATTTATTGCAAAAAATAGGACGGTACTTCAAGACGTAGCTCGAACAATAGTACTTCTAAGATGCCTGATTAATCTTGCTATGCCGTCTTTGTAAGCCTGTTTTGATGGCAAGGCTTTCTTTTTCTCAACAAGTATTGATTAATTCGAATGATTTATTTTCAAATTACCAAAAACCGATCCATTAATAACATCACTATAAACACGATATTACTCCTGAATGACCAAAAATTAATTTAAAACATTTTTTTCTAATAGTATCATTTTTAAGGCATTCGGTGTATATCATACAATTTTATGCTCTTGAATCCATCAAGTATACGAATCATATTATTTTGACAGAGTGGAAATATTTCCATAAAATTACGGTTTAATCTTGAATACGCAGAATTTCTTCACACAATAAGTTAAGCGTGTCAATTAAGAGATTATTTTAAAGATTTAAGAGATTTTTATGTGTGCGTAAATTTTCTTTACAAAAAAACATTAAATTAAAGAATGTATACATTATTTCTTGTGTGGTTTTTGAAATTCGCTCACCAAGCATGAATACTTTTTACAACCGTTGATTTTATATGAGCTTTATGTTTAGTTTTAACGCAGATTTTAGGTAGGCTTGATTTCCTGTGGAATTTATCAATGGTGTAAATGTAATTAATTCTTCAAAATTTTAAAAACTTCATATATCTCTAGCTTTGATCGTATCTTCTATGAAATTACGATAAAAAATCCATGGATTCCATTCAATTTTTGAATTCTACCAAGTTCTATCTGGGTGACAATTTAAGATCATCGTTTTGGTATGATATTATCAACATAATGTAGCCACACGCAGTCCAATGCAGAATGATGGCTTATTAAATATCTATTCATGGGAAAGTATCACATCCAATCATTTATATCATGTCTTGGATATTGAAGGTAATATGAATTTTAACTTTTATCTTTGAAATTATCACCCAGGACGTCACTTGGGTGAATTTATCAAAGGGCGCTTTTGCGGCCATATAAGTAAGATTTACGAGTAAGTTGTAGTACAATATAAACGGTATATTTTGTATTATTCAAAATAGATTTATTTGGCTTAAATTTTTAAGGCGTCATTAAATATATTTTACAAATGTGCATATATTTCGCGTAAATTGTTTTTGTCATCATTACTAATTACCATTAAGTGAGGGCATAATCCTGTTACTCAAATATTATAATTTTCATAACACTTGTGAAATCTTCCATTAAATCCTGTGTTATGTACTTTCATTGGAAAGCATCTTAATTTAAGTATTATTTTTCGAATAGCTCACCCAAATTAGGGCCTTTTTTGTTTTGTATGATAAAATGTTTAATCACTTCTCCGTTTTCATCCGTGTTTTATCTGAATTTTCAATATCAAATTTGATTTCACTTTCTCTTATTTTACGAGCAATTATTGATTTTGAAATTGAATCTATTTTCTATAACAGTTTCTTAGGTCCATTTCTCTGACTGTACTCATATGGCTACATCAAAGGGTACATATGGAAGTGAACGGAGCCCAAAGCGTTGGCTATGAGGCAAACTGGCTACAACCATCGACCGATAACATCTCCTATCATTGCCCACATAAACTCACACGTTAACTATCACCTGATAACTTAACGCCCATAGAAACCGTGTACTTGCTCATGACTCGCTAAAATTTACTTTGTATCCGTCAATTAGTCTTGATAGTTGCACTCGATCCATTTAACTTATCCAGCTGGACCTAAGTTTCATTTTCGCCCTTGTTGGCTTTCGCTGCGACTGACATCTCAATTGGCGTTAATGAGTTCCGATTTGGAAGACCACACGGATGCTGTTATTTTTTTGGTCAGATTATTTGGATATTGGATATCAACATAAATCATTTGGATGCTTATGACGGGAATGACAATCACTCTAACGCTATCTATAAATGTACAGTTATTAAAATATAATATAAGCGAAATAAACGCTGATTTTGATATATTCAGTATGAAAAATAATGGCAGAGCTTTCTTTCGTACATGTTAAATTGTTTATCATCTTCATTTTCTTATGACTGAAGATCATAACCCCAATGGAATGCTGCTGTCTTCTCAGTGAACATGGTTATCCACTACTTGCAATCTTCTTATGTTTGCATTGCACAGTAAGTGGTGACTCCTGTCAATGTTTTGATTTGATAATTTCGCCGTAACGGGGACTGTCATCTTTCGGAGCAACAACTATATTATGATTTCTGAGTATTTAAATCGTGATAAAATATTCAAGGCTTTGCAGGATCACTTAACCGGTTTTATCGTAAAATAAATATCTGCGAATCTTTTATGAATTATATACACTCGAGCCTCGTATAACACGGTTATATGGTTCCGCAAAAACGTCGTGTAATACAAATCTGTGTTATACAAGGTTTGAAGTTCTTACAAAATTAGGGTTTGCGTTCCAAAAAAATATCGAAGATGGTTTATATAAGTATGTGCTATCATTGCCTATCATTTAATATTTCGACTAATTCGTCTTCGTTCAACGCACGATCCTCCAATATTTCCTGAATGTCATGAATATCCAAGCCATCAAAACCTTCTCCACCAATATCACGACAAATGTTGATTGTCCTTTGATATTCATCTTTTATTGATGGTAATATATTTTCACCAGAGACTACTTCTAGCTACAGCTTTTTCCATAGAAATCCAATTCAGTTTCGAATAGAAATTTTCATCTTGATCGATGTATCGAATATAATATGTTTTAAATACTGAAATTATAGCTTGACAATTTTGTCCTTTTTTGGTCCATAAGATTAATACCGAAGTAACAAGGCGTGATCATACCCAATCGTCTTTCATCTTAAATGTGTCGCCGAAAATGAAGTTAGGGCGTCCGTCACTTAGTAACAAGGCTCTGCCTTTCAGTATTGCTTCGGCTGATGACGACAAAGAAAGAACACGAATTTTGATTTGTAACTGCAGCTCATCTCTTATTAACGATGTAAAAAGGAAAGGCTCAAAAGAGAGACAATTATAAGATCGAGTGCTCCAAAATACAATGTATTTAACCAATCACGACAATACGCGACAATTACAAGGCAAAAGCGTTCAATACGATATGGAGTGCAGTTTCATGGACCAAAATGGATGCAGTGATTATTACGAAACTACTCCACGCTACAAGAAATGAAGAGGAGAACATTTTCAAGGCAATTTTTGCAATTGTAATTTAAAACCATTTTGTGAAAAGCTCTTAGTTGATTTAATCACTACATTTGAGATTTGCTATTTGATAAAGCTCTTCTTGAATCTTCTTAAAAATACAATTTTGAAATTTTATGCATTCGAGCATATTATTTGCTATAAATAATCTTAGACAGATATTGTTCAATATATTATAAATACAAGCAGAACTATTGCATCATACTGATTCTTTATACATCGTATCAGTTCGTGCGAAAGATCAAAGATTTCATTACGCTATAGCATTTGATTGTTAAAAATTATTAATTTGCACCAATCTGATTGATTATGACAACCAACACACATGACCCAATTATGTCCTTTGACTTAATCTTTGATATTAAACGCTGCAAATATGTTACGCGTACAACGCCTCATAGATAAGGAACCTTATCGAATGTCAGTTGCAACATTCAATTCTTAACAACAATCTCCGAGACAATAATTACAAGCTATATGCATACACTCGAGCTATTACAATATAATTGTCCATACGCTTTGAATTCTTAACTTATTTTCCACACATATATTACTTTTGACATAACACACATAGCTGGGCTCTATAATTGTCTACATGTACTTGGAAAGCAATTATATTTCAAATTCGCCGATAAAATGAATAGATTTACTGAATAATGCGGATGATACACAATATAGATTGATTAAAGCAAACAAAACCTTTCACATCTGATCCCATTTATACGCACAATTTGGAACTGTCATTGTAAGAAGTGTTGTGACGTTATTAAATTATGATAAACGATCTTAGAGCTAAACACTCCATGGCGAAATTCAAAGTGTGTATTATGTGTGACATAGTTGTTTTAAAAATATCTTAACAATGGCTTTTTTTAACTAAATAACCCATGCGTTCATATTATTCCATATCGCAAAAATCTTCACGCAAAGAAGATTTGTTTATGTCTTCTGTTGGGAGAAATGACAACTTTGTACCGGATAGGCATATTTTTACGCCTCTGCATTGTGACCAATATTTGTGATGCTATTGTAAATTAATATTCACATGTCTACTTTAGTAAAAAAATGATTGTGAAAAATTACACATGATATACAGCACATGAATTTACAGTTAATATTAAGGAAACAATACTAACTGTAATGTATGTCGTCATATAGCCCAAAAGAGGACTGAATCATTATTCAAATGATGATCGAAAATTCAACTTATGATTGGTATTTGCATGATTTGATTAGCAAGCTGGAAACTTTATACAAAATTTAATATTTATTCTATAATACAAGAATAAACATTAGATGCCTCACCCTTTTACAACCTCTTAATTTTATTGAAGCGTTATAGTTTAAAATCAAAATTTATTTTCAAAGATGTGGTTTTAAAATTTCGTAGATCAAAAATCACAAAGTCGAAGAAAATATTTAAAGTTAATTGACGAAGAATTAGTTAACGTCTGTTCTAACGTCTTTGTTCAATAGCATATTTCATATATTTATAAATTCTCAAATATTCCAAAAACTTGCCACATGCCTTTCAAAATGATATATCACCGATTTTTATCGCATTTTTGAATTATATCCGGAAATTCAATCATCAATCAATTGGCTGTAACTATGAGGATACTGAATGATTATTGAAAACGTATGATGTAACATTAAGTTGATCTGGTATTATTTGACCAGGCCGCATAATCAAAGGTATCTTACATATTTTAATAAGAAATTCGCCCTTATATGGATCAGATGCTCCATCAAGACACCAACTGATGGAATGTTATATCTGCGTCAACATTGCATATGTTCGCGATTTATTGATGGAATTAAAATGTTTGTCATTAATTAACGTCTTTACGTCGTCTTTAATCGGAGCAAAATCAAATGTTAAACGCTTAGAAGTCACGTATGCGTGTCTGCTTTTAATTGCTGGTGTCTTTAAATTATGTAGTCTGCAATAGGACAGAGGCTTGAAGCTTGGGGTGGAGTAGCAACTTTTACCTGATGACATGTGACCGACGTAACAATATGTCCTAGTTACTGACCAACTGCAAAAGGTTTACCTGTGATCAATCACCAGCTTTTTTAGGTATTGAACACGCAATTGATTTATGCATATGAGGATAAGAAGTAAGTGGAAAGTATGATTTCAAAGCCTATGTTTTGCAAATGATATGTCTATCGGTATT
The DNA here is from genome assembly GCA_008973525.1 of Stenopsyche tienmushanensis. Taxonomy (NCBI): domain Eukaryota; kingdom Metazoa; phylum Arthropoda; class Insecta; order Trichoptera; family Stenopsychidae; genus Stenopsyche; species Stenopsyche tienmushanensis. The sequence goes on from WACJ01000539.1 coordinate 120,735, forward strand.
GTTAAGTTGGAGATTGTCAAGAACAATATACAATAGAGTGGCCGTTGATTGTTTGACCTTTTCTATTTATATGAGATATTTGATTAATTTATGTCGAAGAAAAACGTCAAGGCGAGAGGTTGGCATGTATTACAAGAGCAATCCCAAAGCAAAATGATCTAAGATAATTATAAGTACAATATTTTGCAAGGAGGTGTGTATAATGACAATTTATTTATGAAAATGTATCAAATATCATGTACTAAAAATTAGGTTACGTTATAAACGCCTTTTCTGTTATAATATAGTTGTGTTCGCTCAAGAAAACTAAGTAATTTATTAGCAAACAGCTCACAGGCATTTCATCAAGTTTACATACTTTCCCACGTGATTATGCGACGGCATTAACCGTACCTTAGATTGATGATCGCCCATGAGGTTTCTAATCTTGCCGTTTAATTTTTTTGCAGCAATAAAGAAATTGTCCTCGACATTGTTGAAACCGCAAGAAGATTAAAGAAAGTCGTAATCTTTTTGATGTCTCCATTAGCAAAACGAAGGTCTGCCATAATTTCCCGCGGCTTCTTCTATTCATGCGCGCAATTCGGGTCTATCAAATTCGTTTGAGCTTTTTTTCTCGACCCAGTTGCCGAAGCTGATGCTGTTGACCAATAAATTATAAAAATGGGCTTGAGGTTGAAAGTTTAGCACTTTTTCGCGCAATTCGAATTAAATCTGCGGTATGATTTGGAGTGACTATTGCCCGGGGCTATTCAAACCCGGAGATTGAAGATAATTTAGTGTGATTAGGTCTGAGCGATTTTGTAATGATCCCTGTTTTGAACAAAAACAGCATGTCGATTTGTTGTATGACATGAGTATTTGCAAATATTTCTTAGTTGTAACTAAGCTTTAGGAAAAATAACGCTTTGAACAACATGCCATAACATTTTTTGATTTTAAAACTTTTGGTAACTGTTCAACATAGAATTATTTACAACAACCCTACTCTTTAAATATTTATATTGTAGTTAAATATTATATATTTACATTGTTACATACAATTACGAGTATTTTTATTCTTTGAATGGAGTAATTTCTATCAAAGATTGAATAAAAAGACTTCTTAACAACATAATGATGTTGCGGTTAATTCGCAGCTCAGTTGATATAACTAAATTTGGTTTCATGTTTTAAAAAGCTCTAATAAATTAATTTTGTCTAAGAAAACTAAGTTTTTTTGATCAAAATCATAACAAGAGGTTTCTTTGTCATAACTACTAATCATCATTAAGCGAAGGAGCAATCATGTTGCTCAAATATTATTATTTTCATAACTTTCTTCAGCATCATTTAGACTTTTATGACCAAAGTTTTTAATGACTATATTTTTTTTTACATAGGGTGAGCCATAAGTTTTTGCGTTTTTGAAATAAACTTAAAAAATACAGATTATATTAAAATAAATATTTATTTATAAGAACAAAAATATTTTGGAAAATTATTTCTTAAAAATAATTTTGTCGAAATGGTCACCATCTCGCTGCTGGCATTCCACAAATCCTCAAATTTGGTCCTAAGATTGATTAATATTTGACAACATTTATTGTGCATTATAATGTTGAAAAATCTAGTTCTAATTCATTTTATGCATAATTGATCATATTTCTGAAGTATTTTTAATTGATTTTGTTTGGGATATTAATAAGGAAGTCTCTAGTATATTAGAATTTTAGTATGGAAATAGCGCGGTGCAAGTAGAAAACAAGTAAGAATTATAAATTAGCCATAGATAAGCCTTATATGGGATGATCGTTGATAGAAATCGAGTTTGTGATGAAGGCATACTTGAAGCGCTGTAATCAATATTGACATGAGAAAATATTTTAATTAATCTAATGCCTTTGTGCGTCTTTTCGATGAATTCTATCTGCTTCGGTATGTGAGTGATATCTTCTACTTAGACATTCCATCAAAGGTGCGTAAGCTTTGGATATTCACATAATAAGAACAGTTATACGGCACTGCTATTTTTTACTGTCGGACAGATTCCCAAGATACTGCGAGATTTAAAAAATGATGATTTGTGAGAAACGCAGAATTTATAATCCTACCGAAAGACGTGCTAAAATAAGTGCAAATAACATCTCTAAAATGTAATACGTTTCGAAGCAACGGCTATAAATCTACTTCCATTTTGTTACGGTCTCTATTGTGTGGGCTTGAAGCAAATTTAAGGCGCTACCGTTGATTGTTTTTTATGCGCTATGCTTGAACGAACACTTTTTTGTTAATCACCTAAGAAGGAGGTTAATAATGTCTTCTTGGCATTTTCTTTTCGTCTCGTAATGAAATCCATACATCTCTTGTATAATTTTTTGTCGTTTTCAAATGCACTTAAAATATTTTATGACGTTTAAATACGTTTTGAAGCGCTCAATATGTTTCAATTTTTCATCATTATTTCATGATTTATGATGCGCGTCGCCGGTATAGTTATTTGCCGTTTTCATCAACAAAAACAGCGATTTCTTGACGATTTATATTATTTTTGTTGGGATCGGCAGTTATACGTAATTTTATATCCGGCTAAAAAGATCAACAGAACGAGTGCGAAAATTTGAAGAAGTCATCGTTTGATGACGTCAATATGTTATTGAGCTTCATGTCGTACTTGAGATTAATTATGATTCGCCAAACATCCTATGGTCAATAAGTCTTCAATGATTCAAAACTGTTTTATTTAGAGACAGTTCAATGAAGACGTCGATTATACTTCTCCGCGTTGGGAAATACGTCCATTGCCACATTCTCTTTAAACAAACACTATTTCACGAATATTCAAAAATGGACAACCATCGAGCATGGTAACGGTACGGAGCATCCAAGAATTCGGACAAATCTCCCTATTTCATTTTCGTTTTTGACAGACAAGTACCTACCTGACATACATTCGCTCTTTTGACAGCCGCTTGAATTTGAGAACGCTCATGACACGAAATAAATTAAAATGTGTGAAGTTATAACTTCTCGATGGCTATTTTGAAAATGACCCGAGTGGACACAATAGGTCATGGAACCTTTGGCCGAACATCCAATGACCCGATTATCTATGTACAGTTCGCCTGGGAGCACTTTAAAGAAGCGCGTGCTTGGAGTATCAAGAGCTCGTGAAACACCTGACGAATCTGTTAAATCTTGCGAAATACTGTTTCAAGCATGAAACTGTTTCACCTCTTGATGGATAAGAATAATTTATATTCGAGTATTTACCAAAAATCTCAAGATTTTACTGCTTTAGTGGTCATCAACCTAATACAAATGTGATTTGCAGGTATTTTTTTAAAGATGAATTTCAGTTACATTTTAAGAAATCCAATTATTTTATATATTTCAATATCACCTTATTATGCCATAAGCGTTCTACTGCAAAACTAAAACTTTTTTAATAATCTCACTAAGAATACTATCTTTTTATTGATGAAAATCATACAAACTATAGAGGATTGGTTAGATCAGTTGGAAAAGATTGAATGGATCAATATATTCAATTTGTATGAATTTAGGGCGATATTATTTTGATATTATTTTAATAATATCAATTGAGATTTATATATGATATTGAATTTAGTGAAGATCGATATAATGAAATTTAATATTAAAGGTTTGCTATTAACTGTTTAGATGTCTACAATATATGATCATCTTTTGATGGTATTTGCTGGACCATTTTCGATGGATGTGTTCTTTGTATCAAAATAACATTCATGCATTTCGCTATGTTGTCTGTACCATTGAAAAATTAAAAGTTTTTAATATAGACAGTTTTTTCAAGTATAGATTTTTAGTTCGCAATCATTAGTCTGTTTGTATGGTATTCACCAAGCATATTAGAATAGAAAGCTTTATACTACTTCTATACAATATAATAAATTAATCTTCATAAGATATTATCAGAGGGATGATAATTGTAATTGAGGGAATCTAGTTAAAAAGTTAAATCTCTTAAAAACATAAAGTATTCCAACTTATCTTGGATTTAAAAATCATCTCAATGCATTTTGTTGCAAAAAATATAATAATTGAAGTCTCAATATTGAATGCAATTAATCGTTTGGTAGATATCATTAAAAGCTTAGTGTATTAGAGATTTTTGAAATGAAAATTGAAACCGCTTATCGTTGGAGAGTCATATAGAGATAATGTGGGTTACTTTCACTTATATATAGACGGTTTGAATGATACACTATCGCCCTGCAGGGAGTTACTTGATGATGATAAATTATTTTAATTATTTACTACCCCAGTTAATAAATTTCATGTACATTTTTGATCAGTAAAATAGGATTTGTCTCAATATTATTTGAATGAAAATGCACCACTTGGCAGTATTGACATGGAGTGGGCTAAGTGCATGTCGTTGAAATCAAGCCCACGTTCATATGACATTGTACTTTGAAATAGGGTCCTAAAAATCTTTGTCAAGTATTAGTCAATGACAGTCACTCCCTTCACATTACTACTTATTAGCTTTGAACTTTGCCGATATAATTTGTTAGCGTATGTGTTATTAATCGGAAAACTCTTTAGATTTAGTAAATTTATTAGTCAAGTTCAAGTCTTCTTATTGGGTTTGATATTTAGAAATCACATTTTCAGAGACTTTACGGAGAAGTACAAACATCCCATATATATTAAAATTGGATCTGAAAGCTTAAATTAAAAAATAGAAGCTTATTTAATCAAATTCCTGTTACTTTAATACAGAATTATCAAGATTCTGATTTTTTTTTTTGATAGAAATTTTCCAATTTCACTCCTGGAATGAAGATGAAATCTACAGATTAATCGAGCCTTTAGATCTATTAATTTGGAACTAACGATATTGCGTTGAAGATGAGATTAAACCAGCTTTTTAAATTATTTTATTTCAAAATCATAATTACTTTACGGAGAAATTAATAAAATAAACTAATTAAGGTTTAATTTTCGAAACTCCTGATTTAATTTATGAATTATTTCTTATATTTTCCAGTAAATATATTTGTCAAGTCGAGCTAAATCTTAATTTATTCATACAAATTTGTACCGTTATTCCTCAAGGGTCGACGTGAGTTTTATTATCGGTAACATCAACACGTGTCTTTGTACTCTCTGCAATGTTAGTGCGTGCAAAACATGCGAGCAAATTTACGAGTAATAAAATAATGCATACTCTCACGAAACTGCAGTTGCTGGAAAAGCATGCAAATTTGATTAAGGAGGAAGTAGCATAAGAATTGAAGGAATTTCTGAAAACATGAAACTTTAAGCTCTTTAGAAATTGTATTTTTTAGATATTTGGGATGTTGTTCGGGGAATTAATTAATAATTTATTATGTATGATAGGAAAAAATGCATTTTAATAACGTTGAAAGTTTGCGCGCATGAAATCTTAGAAAGTCATCAATTGCATTGAGTGATATCAACGCGCGGATCGATATGAAACTTTTATTGTTTTGGTGTGTTTTGATAATATTAATGCGAATAGATCGCTTAATAATTATTTCATAATACGGAAGATTATCTTATTGCTGAATCCATTTCAAAATTATAAACCATAAGCTTTGTATGCCACAGAAAAAAAAGCAAAAATAAGAAATGCAGTTTTTGTGGGATGCATTCAATGGAGACGAAATGCCAGCCAGATGCCATGAATGCAAGCAATATAAAATATTATGAGCAATCATAGCAACGGCTTTGAAATTTCAAAAAGTCATGGTCTTTTGACAAAGCGAGTCTAGCGGCAATAATGCACCGTATTATTATCGCCGCAAAAAGGCCTAAGATTTTCGTTTCACATACGAAAATTTACAGTAATTTTTTTAAGGTCATCCACTTCAATGTCGCAATGCCGATGCGTATTTGCTTTGGACGTTAGGCATTTGTTTTCACCTGTCAAACACAAACATCTGTTGGACAAACAAACAAACAAATGGGACCCATGCGGAAACCATTGCGGGTCACCGGTTCTACACACAGTGAATTTTCAATTTACATAAGGACAAGAGACCCGCAAAGCAAACAGCACAACCCAAAAATGCTAAAAGATCACATTGATATGCCGAAGACGACCGCGAGTCACTTTTATGAACGTTTTCATTACCGCTGTGAAAGATATGCTGAATATTGAGGTGTGCTTCGCATCTGCATGCAACATGTCGCACATGTGTCAGAGATGACTAATGAGAGAAAAATGAATACTGCTACTGTTTTTTTTATAAGGAGGATGTTCATATATTATACATAAATTAATTTATTTCAAAATTTAAAAAAACGATACCATTTAAGTACAGCAAGATTCTTTTTGCGCATTTTTTTATCTTTGTGTGATACTAAGATAAATATAGTAAAATATATATCCCAAAAACTGTGAGCACTTATAATTTAATTGCATACATTGAACAGTATAAATTTTCGATTTTTTAAAAGTACTTTGATGTATCACATAATTTTGAATTAACTAAACCTGAATTCCCCTTGAATTTCCAGAATTCAAGAGGAACCAAATTGAAATTATCACATTTCTACAACTTAATTTCTCTCTAGTATGGTTTGAAAATTGAAGGAAAATTCTCTATAACAACATTTCTACAACTTATAATCTTCTTAAGATGCCATATATTAGTCAACTCAAGTTGAAATAATTAGGGTAGGTATTAAAATATTGAAAGCATTTAATCTGACTTTAGCTGATATTACAGTTTCGTTTATGTGAATTTAATTATCAATCTTAAGTTGTAATAGCTTTCCTATCCTGGATTACAAATATTTAATAGCCGCATAGAAAATTTAGTAGTGTATTTATCGACAAAATTAAAATTTGACCCTTAGTAGAAAGCTATCATAAAATATATCATCTATATAATAAATTTCATATAATCGTTTTAAACCTCAACGTTTGATGTTTTAAGAACGGCGATGGAATTTTATTGGATAGCAATTTATTTCGATTAGTATCAATCATGTCATAAAACATTCTTTAATGTGAGTTAAAACCGAATATTTTAATATCTGCATTAATAAGAATACGCATCGATTGGGTGGCATGATCCAAGCGCAGTTTATTCATTATACACTGAAGTAGCGGCAAATTCTACTATCATAAATTTACGGAAGAACCCCGCAAGCTTACAAATCTACAGTAGAGATCTTTTTCAATAAAATTTTCAGTTATAAGATATAATAGATAGCAAGGCTTGTCTCGGGAACAAGACTTTGAAACGCCTATTAATTGTTAAGAGCTTCCAGTTGACTAGATACAGTGTAGTCAAGCAATACGTGACCAGCGTATAGGATTGCTATGTGATGAACTGAATCCCACGATTCAGTGAGATGGCCTGAAATTACTTGGCAAATTTACATAGTGCTTTCCGGGAAGACCACGTTTATTTAAAAAACTCCAATGCGACGTAAAAAAATAAAAAAGAAAATAATCCATGAATGGGAGACAAATCACACTTGGCATTTATAAATATGCAGTAATTTCCTATTGGTCTATGAAATGCGCAATAATGTTCCGGTATTTGATTTTATATAACTTATTTAAAGTTCTTCTCGATAAAATATTGATTATTAATAATCATACCAGTCAGATACAAATAAATAATAATCACATAATGATGTTAGATTTAGAGATGTTCTCATATCGACTATTATTGATGATTTAATTTTAATTTTAAGTCATCTAGATTAGCATAATACATGCCATAATATTTATTATTAGTATAATAATACCATACATTTGAGCATAAATTAATATATATTGCTGCGTATAAAAAAATAATGACCAAAAGGAAGAAAATTGTAATATATATCCAAATATGAAAATATTAAAAACCCTAAAATTTGAACTTTGTTTATAAGCTTTTCTTTGTGAAGGATCAATGTGATCAAATTAATATTATTTGCAGGTCAATCAAATATTAACATTCCTGTTCTTCAGGAACTTAATCACAATTTTAGATTGATAGCAATTCATACTATACTGCATGCAAATCTTGCCTGAATGTATCATATGGAATTCTAGTTTATATAGTTTTAACATAATGATTTTGTTCATGGGTTCTGACCAATTAATTTCAGAGTTTATAAGTACTAATTTTTCCAATAGATATAGTTCTAATCTAAATTCCCGTTGAAAAATGGAGTATTGAGATGATTAATAAAGCCGATTTATGGCAGCATTCATTTTTATTAGATAATATATTTTGGAGGATACTTGTGCTTTGACTTTCTTTAGAATCCATCCCCATGTACCCCCATGATCTTTCATTAGATATTTGTAAGCAAATTGATTCCAGTCGGAGCTTTATATTACTGCATAGATCTAATCTGAATAATCGATTGCATACTGTTCTGGTTCAAATTTGTGATTAAGATGTTATTCAAGCACGGCACGTTTGTTACAAAATTTATCGATGAAATTGGTCCATTTATCTATATGCAATTATCTCGGCGCCTGAGCCTCGTTATTAAATTGGTCACTCACAACTAGATAAATCAATTAACACGTAATAGTGCTATGCGAATATTATACATCAAATATCCGTTTTCACACGCTCATATGATTATTGCACAATTTGCACTTCATATTAGCCATAATGCTCCAGATGTGTGAGCAATTATATCGGAATAAATGCAAATTTTATATAAATACGTGTAATCGATACAAAAGTGTTTTGATGTTATATAAAATGCGCATGTGAAATGGATCGGATAATGTAATTGCGATTTGCGGATTTAATCGATTATGATTAAAAATAAAGGTGGTTATGCATTTATTGCTCACATATTAATAAAAAAGTTTTATTTTATTAAAAAATTACAACCGGTTTGATTGATTTTTGATAATATTAATTGCAGCTGCTATATATTATAAGTTAATATGAAAGACCTGAATGTAATTGATACAATGTTTAATTAAAAACTTGTTTTCTATTAAGGTTCCATAAAGTATTGTTGATTCGATAACGATGTTAAATATGAAGTAATCACGATTGGTGACCCTTGGGGGCTCAAATTTCAATTGATAATATTGAGCTAAATATTATTGAAACTCGTTAAGTCCCTTCACCAATCAGAATCCCAATAAAGAAAATTGTCTTGGACAAATTTTCAATCGTGTCAAATTGAGTTACAACTTCATCGAATGATTCGATGCCGGTATCATAGATCATTACTAAATTTGTTGGCCCTAAGGGCAACAGGCGTAAATCATCATTCGGATGCTGCTGTTACAAATTTCAAGTTTCCGAATCATTAATTTCGAGTGTCGGATCGTTATAATTTTAAATTTGAACCGATGTCGATTCCATACACGGAAACGACATCCGTTATAACTGCTTTCTTTCCTATGGAATTTTCGTTGGTAAAAATTATACACGTGCTTCGCTATTGTTCTTATAAAAGATTTGACGATCATTGTTCGAGCTTTAATTTTTTTTTGAACCACCGGTTTAAAAAGGGCGACGAGAAGATCCTATGTTATTTGGGAATGAGTTTTAAAAATTAATTGACATAAGTGGATGCGTTTGTCTCAAATACTCTTAATCGTCTCCTCGCTACGTGCTTCCAACCCGATCATTACTCAGGACAGATTATTTTGAATCACTGTAATTTTGTCGACAGACTCTAATCGCTTAGTCCGAATAATCATTTAAGATAATTTTTAGTAATGTGTGATTTAAAATATTTTCTTATAAGGTCTCAAAGTACATAACGGGACTACATTTGTATAAAATAATAATATATTCTATGAGAAACTAAGTGATGACTTAAAGTATTTTTTTTATTCAACTGGTTGGATATATTTTGAATCAAATATATAATAAAGTATTATGAAACAATTTGATAAATATAATTCATTTTTATGCAACATATCTTCCTGTGTGATGCAAGATAACGCCATGCTCATTGACCAGTTATGGATAATTTCGTTCATGTTCGGTATAAATTCTTCCCATTAATAATGGGTATTATTAAATTAACATCATTAACTATCCATTTATTTTTTCCATCCGTGAAAAATAGTTTTTTTTTGCATACTTTTGTGTGGCATGGAACAGCCAATTTACCCTCATCATTAACAACATCGTTATCTTAAAAAAAAAATACGAAATAGAAACTTGAGGAATTACTCAAGATTGGCTTAAAAATTGCGACCAAATCGATACATTAAACTGTTACATCGATCAAATCATAACAGACAATGATCCATGAACTCCGCCATCAATATAAATGCCTTTTAAAAATTCAATACAACAAAGTGCAGTAATTCATCCATGTTCATTTATAGCATTCGATTTTATGTTCAAATAATCATCAATGCAGCTTTAGAATCTCCGTCTAATAATGCTTTGAATACGGTAGTAAAGATATTCATACAAAGTTCAGCATCCACGCTTCCAGCGCATTCTCAAAGAAGCTATTGTTAATATTTGTGCGAAATACTAAAAGCATTTTATATCTTCGCCATAATAATTTAATGTATCGTATATTATAATATATAAAATAATTAAACTATATAATTAACAAATATAATTAAGAACTTTGTATCGAGAGATTGCATTATTTTGTTATTGTGCTAAACATTTGTGTACAATTCGATTTAAACATTACTTTTTAATATCTTCCTTATTTATTGATTGATTATGATGAAATCTTCTTGAAAATGGTTTATTCATATTTTGATAAGAATATACTGTTATCTGTATAGATTTTTTAAAATCATCATTTTCTACGGCAAGTATTCAGCGTAGACGGATTTATTTATTTTATGGCGTATATGAATAAAATGTAAATTCATGTATGCGTTCATCGAAATTAAATACGAGTTAAAATCATTTCTATGCATTCAAATTTTAAATCGGAAATTTCACAAAATTACAACAGCGAAAATGTACAGTGATTTGATGTCACTATATGCAACGTTATTTTTCAAGTGCGTCGAAACCGTAAGACAAGTTTTTCTCACGTAGAAAAAACTCGCTATATTTACATAAGCGATTCTGTATAGTCCTCGTAAATAAACACTCACGTTAATACGGTTTCGTTTTATTTGTATTATTTTTTCACACATTTTTTTTCGAATAATTGATGAAAGATTCTTGAAAACGTGGTAATATTTGTAATATGGTAATAATATTCCAGGATTTAGATGGTTTGATATATTATACATATTATACTTTTCAATGTAAGCATTACAAATCACAGAAATTGTTTCATCATTCACTTTGCTTAGTTATTTGCTTTTTATCATATTAAGGGACGTTTCTATCTTGTTGGGCCTAAAAGTGATCGATTTTTTGAACATTTTTTTAATGCGAAAAGTATTAAATATAGAATGTTGATATTTAGTATCTAGGCGATCTTTATTAAGCATAAAAATATTTTTTTAAGTTTGACAAAATATGGTAATGGGAGTTTGGGCAGAAGCGAAAAAAAATGTGTTTTTACAAACGTTTTTCTATAGTTTTTTTTTCATTAAATAAAAGTTTTTGAATATTTTTGAACAATTGTAGTCTTTACGATGAAGACGTATATTATACACATGTCTACTAAATTTCATAAATAATTCTCATATGGGGCATGTGGGAGCACTTCTATGAAGTTGGAAAATGTAGTTTCAAGAAAAACGCGTTTAAAATTGACCCGAAGTTTATGCGCAAATAAAATGAAATTTTTAGTAGTTACAGCCTATCTACTGTACTAGGAGAATAGAAGATACCTTTAATTTCTTCAAAAAAGTCTTTTTTAACTGACTACTCCAGTCTTTGGGTCAATTTTGCCTCTTTTGATGCTGCGGAATGTGCAGCATCAGCTTTTTTCACGCGCACCATATCCCTCTTGTTGCAAATTATTTTTGCTTGTGGTTCAATTATAATGCCCATCATTTCCATAAAACGCAGCAGGAAGTTGATGCCTTTGTTGAAAATACATGCGGCATAAATGTTCGATAGTTTTATTCGAGCAAACAATATGTTTTGGAGTCATGTGCCAAAGGGTAGCGCTGAAACTTTCGTTATTATTTTGCGTATGTCCGCCCAAACAGAATTGCAAAAGATCGTCTGACGACAGATCTGAATATATAGAACGAAAGAGTTCTTGAAGTTCATTTACAAGTGGTTGTTCGTGTTTAAAACCATGCGATTTAAAGGTTTTCGTATCTCCGTCGTCTATGAAGTTGGCATATTTGAACACCGCGAAACTCCTCGGATCGAGTATTCATTTCGATAATATCATCGACTTTCATTTTTTTAGCGCTTCCATGTGTGCTTCCCTATATGTGGCCAAGTCGTTAATTTTTTTCGCAATTAAATTTTCTTGATTTTCACTTCGGTTTTAAATTTAAAAATCATCAGTTACTCTTCGAGCTTACAATCGTATTGAGGACGTTTCTTGAGACAGCTACTTCCGTAATAATTTTACTAGGTAATTATGTATTTCTGATGAATATAGACAATAAAAATTCTTAAAATTTTGTTAAGAAAGACTAGATCGTAGGTCGTATTTGTTGCGGCTTATAGTGTCGCACCAATCCAAGCAAGCGCTCTGAATTTCATACCTGCTCCAGCTTCTCTTCCTCGGCCTATAACTTTGTGAATTTTATTTATATCGACTTGTAATTTACTGAGCGTATTTTGAAATATAGACTCTTTTTGATACATTTAAAAAAAATTTTGAACCCACAGGGTATAAACGTTCCTTAATAACAATATTAGAAAATTTTGCAGTATATAGAAGCACGTTTTGTTTAGTGTATCTTTCATTTTTCTTGATTTTATTTCATTAAAACTTTGTACATTTATTCTTCGTAAAAATCCATGTTCATTAGCGATCTTAACGGGAGAATTTTTCTAGGGAACCATATGAATTGGTATCTAATGTTTTTAAAGTGTCTTCCTAATGCTGTATATTCATATGATCTTTACTTTTATCAATCAGTTTGAAATGTTCTTTGTTACCCAGTTTAATCAAATCGGTTCATTCATCACCATTACATTTTCCAATATTGCAAAATCAAACTCGCATATTTTTATACATTTTGTGCCAATTTGGTAGTTGATATTGATTCAATTTGCATTAAAAGAGTCTATCGAAGAACGGACGTAAGATGCGTTGGAATGCAAATGGTGCGTGGTTTATGTCCTGCATTGTTTCATTCATGAAACGTTATTTACGCAGTGGATTCGCCAGACTGAGTTTGGATTAGAATTCTGTTATTAGTTATTGCTTGGAAGACCGATATATCATATGCAGGATGCATTTATAATGCACTTCGCATGGATGCAATCCCTGCTATGAATGGATTCGACGGTGTGTAGCTACGCAGCTGTGATGCTTTTGTGCTGCAGTCGTGGAGTTTATTTCATTCATCGAAGACTTATTGACCTCGTTTGGTGTTTTAAATATTAATAAATAAGGGAGGGTGTATCTTTTGACTGGTTTATGTCTTGAGATAATAATTATTTATTTGGCATTCAACACGAAAGAAAATGAACTGCGAAAATGTCGGATATTATTTGATTTACGTCCGTTTAAGATGACTATCGGCTAATAGCTTTTTGCATTTTAACGAAATTATCACCTTTGCAGGTTTTGCTGCTTAAACTGGTAAAGGATAAAATGTTGCATAGTTTAAGTCTTAATATACTTCTCTGCGTATTAATTAATGAAAAAATTAACTATAATATGAAGATGCACCTCAATTGTTGACAATGGACAACCAAACTTAGATGGAAATTCCATGATTGTTTGATGATGAACTGATTTCACTAAAGCTATCAGCACATCATCATCATCAAATAAATGGGGTTTTGTCATTTTAAAAACGTCGTTTGTGAGATTTCTATTGCCAATTCTATTTTTTGTCTGCCTATAATCTTTATGCGTATTTGTATTTTTTGTTGCTTTGTTTGCTTTCGTTTCCTGGTCTAATATTAAAAAAAAAATGTATGTTTTCTGCATCTGAAAATATAGCCGAGGTATTAGTGTAATTGTATCAATTCATGTAAAATTTAATTTATCAAAAGCAATTTTAAATTCATAAATATTTCAACTTGTCTGTGTCAAGTTTAGTATGACTGTTTATTTAATTGAATGTTACATTTATCCAACGAGAAAATTCCTATCGCCTAATTATTTTTTATCAAATTTGGCATGGTGTTTAATTTTGACCATTCACTTCCATTGAATGCATCGTTTCTTCTTTTGCGAATGAATTGTGCATACCAATGTTGAAAGTGTACGGCGTTAGAAAATATATTTAAGAAGCGCAACAATGGCCAATTTAGAGACACTTCATTTGATGATTAGTGTTTTTGCTTTACCGTTATCATGTAGATTGAGCCTATTCTTGTGAATATCGTGGCATAATGAAACGTCTCACTATTTAGTATGTATGGCCACTATTGTCATCCTTGGGACAGTTAAATAACGCAACGTGATGTATGTGAATGAGGCGATCAAGGAATCGTCAGAAAATGCTGACCCACAATTTATCACAATGGCTGAGTTCGAATACGTGATGATGTAAAAAAAAATGTTGATCAACGACCAAAACATTTCCAATGAGAATCTTTTGGGGCTTTCACTCGGGATAGGAGTCACGTTTCAAAGAACGCGAGAAGAATGCGTAGTCGAACAGGCATATTTATTTTCTTCATAATAGGCGATTATTAAGCCGTCAGTCAAAGTAACGAACGATATTTTTTTACGTAAGAGTTATCAATGAAAATGTTTGTTTTTACAAGTCATAATACATCTTCAGAAATGGACGATGGCTTTAAACCGTCTGAGCTATAATTTGTGTTGCGGTTTTCACGATGCCTTTTTTGTGCCCGTGTTCAATCAAATATTTGTACTAACGAGCTTGAAATTCCACATTAGAAGCATCAAAAGAAGTACAGCTCATGCAGAACTAATGTCAGTCTTGATGGCTCATGTAGATTCATTTTTTCATATGTCGATTTTGAGTAAAATAATAAAAAACGAAAATATAATGTGGAATTGAAAAGAAATAGGTTACGAATTGTGATCAACATATTGGCTTACGAAATGAGATTCCATTGTAATTGTATACTTTTTTATTTTATAGGCATGCACATTAATAATCATGGAAGAGATGGTGATAGGACGATGGCTATCAGAGGCGGTCATGTCCCGTAAGTGGTGTGATGTCAGCATTCTATGTGGTGGTCGACATTTTTGGGCCCATCGCCTAGTTTTGTCTACTGCCAGTCCATTCATTCGGGTAAGAATGCTTCAATCTTTATTAATATGGCTTCAAATGAATTAATTAGCATAATTTAAATATTTTAAACTAAACAAAACTCACTTTCTTACTAGGTAAAACTAAAAATGTTTTCAAAATTTAACAAAAAATATGAATAAAACCGTACGCCATTTCAAGTGTTACTAACATAAAGCTCTATTATTTTGTTACTTTTCAATACTTTAAAATAAAATTATCAAATTATATTTAACAATATTAGTATTTTATGAATATAAGCTTATTCTTTGATATAGTTCTATTTAATATAGAAGGCAACGTTGAATCAACTGATGAACTTGTTGAATGTACGAATTCGTTCACTAGAAATTTTCCTCATTTTCTTTAAAGATTTGTATACAAACTATTCATATTTAACTATTTTTTGGAAATATCAAAGTATTATAGAAAAAAATAAGAAGATTCGGGACAAAACTACAAGCAAAGAGCGTTGACTGATCACAGGATTCAGATGCCATGTCTTTTTGGGCATCTTTGTTTTACTAATACAATACTATGTTATACAATAATTATGTTTGTAGGTAAATAACTGGATAGAAAATTTCTTCTAACCAGAGAAGTTAATGTCCATATTTTTTTCACGTTCAAACATTTTACAAACTATTTTATTTGTCAATAGGGACATGCTATTTACTATATTATATAAGTCAATTACTATTATATTATACCTGAATTCTATTTTGTATATCTTAGAACCTTATATTTTAGAACAGAGTGTTTCCTACAGATTATAAACAATAGTATAAGTATATTTGGTCAGACAAAAAATGATAGTTTTAAGAAAATATAGCAGATTTCTTAAAAAAAATACTCGAAATTAACTATTTAAAATATTTAAAATATATAAGTTATTGATTCATCGTAATCTGTTGTAAAGTACGAATTAATTGGGAAAGAATTGCAGGGATCATTATTGCAGCATTATATAAATTCATCCGATTAAATAAGATAGAATATTTGCTTTTTTTAATATTAGTTCGTATTTTTTAGCAATTTGGTTGATTATAAATGTTAATAAGCTCAGTTTTAATTTACAATATTCAAAAAACGCATAAGACAATATTTTTGAATGTTTTTAACCTTTTTAGAATATTTTGAAATAATCTAAGTACACATGAAAAATATTTACATATTCAATACTTTTCAAGTAGATGCACTTAATACAATGCAATCATTTTCATACGAGTTGTTTTGTGATGTCAATGAAAGCAATTTAGCAATTAATGACATTTTAAGAACAATATTGATCGATGCAAAGTAACTTTAAATGCAAATAGTTGCCGTGTTGACATATTTTATGTTTCAGGGACTTTTACTTTCCCGGCCGAGTGATGACATACCGACGACGATAGTATTTGCTGATTTCTCATACGAAATCGTGGAAGCTCTTTTGCAATACATTTATAGTGGAGAAGTCAGCGTTCTTCCTGAGCACGTAGAAGATTTTTTGGCCCTATCCCAAGCCCTAAAAATTCACGTGGACACAACGAACGTGAACGGAATGAATAACATTCTCAAATCGACAAATTTAGTCAAGAGTGTTTCCTCTCAAGATTTGGAAATTAAGTCTAACGGTGATATATTTGAATCCAACAATAAAATAGAAGAAATCAATAGTTCTAATATCAATAGAGACTATTACAGACATAAAAGGTTGGATAATTCAGATAAACGATTGTGCAATGTGAAGAACGAAAGTTACGGTAGACATTTAGACTTAGAAGTGCTTATCAGGGGTGATAAGATATCAAAAAATGAATCCCCAATCTTTGATAAAAATTATAGTAAATTTAAAAGTAGTTTAAATTATGAAAGTAGTGTTTTTAGCAATATGTTAGTTCAAAGTGAAAATTTGCATAAAGAAAATCATATTCCTGATTCAACATTGAGTGAAATTCCTAAACAAGGAGAGCTGATAAACATCGACAAAAATCCAAGAATCATTATACCCATATGTGACAATAGCAGTGAATCATCTTGTGAATTGATAGAAAGCAGTAGTGATATACAAAATTATTCAACAAATCCAGGAATTTTACACCAGCCCATAAAATATTCACCAACATTACAACAAACAGATGCGATGTTACCGGGAAGAAAATATCATAGTAATGTTCCTAGTCCTTTTCAAAACTTGCGATACGAAGATAATCCATCAGCGTTGAATTTAACAAGACATACAAGTTATCCAATTCAAAAGCACATTGCTAATTCGCCATCATCTAGTCAATTGCCAAATTTACCAAACGTTCATTTACAAAGACTGCATCAAGCTTCCAATTTAAGAAACGACAAATTAGTACGTCCCATTCCATATTTAATGCCAATAGATAGTCTTTCGTCTATTTTTACAGCGACTGAAACCAAAATCCAACAGAAAAAAGTGCCAGATTTGCTAGATTTAACTTCGTTGAAGGGTAATTTAAGATGCAATTCAAACAGTGCTTTTGAACGAGTCAACAATATTCCGGCACATTCTAATCCAGCATCACCCAAGATTAGAGAAGACAATTTAATCATGCAAGCTAGATTGATGAACGAAGACTTAAGGAAAAAAACAGCGATATTGAATCAAACAAATCCTTTGAGATTGGGTTTCGATCACATGTCCAATATGAGGAAGTGCCTCAAGAGCGATGGATGGAACAATGGAGTTTTACCGACGTATGCCAACGATAAAGATATAAATCCCGTAACAATGGCAGATAAAATCGATTTAAGAACATCTAGGAGGATTCCACACAACAGAGTCATGGAGAGTCCTTGGAGTGTCAAAGGACCGATTTGTTACCGTAGACGGACCAAATGGAGAGAGGAGTGCGAAACGATAGTACGGGGAGATTCATCTGGTGAGGTGAGTGATATTTAATTTTAAAATCGTCTCCTTTTTTTAAAATGCTGAAATCGATTAAAAATGTAGATCAAATTGCTTTTATGATATTGGCAACTCATCGCGCGATAGAATTCGTTTTACCTTCACAAAACATTGAATAGATGGTAAATTATAATTACATTTTGAATGAGGATGATTCAAGGTCAATATTTCTTCAACAAAGACATCAATTCCCCAAATGCACAATAAAAAATTGTTCTCAATACGATCAGTTATTTATATGACCTCATCAACAAGTATAGTGATTAAATTGTGCATGAAAAAATACATCTTTTGTAGTGGAGAAAGTACACATAAGTACGAGCATATGACAGCTTATTAAAACGATGACAATTCACAGATATTATAAATTGATTATGTTAAGATTGAAAATATTTTAGCACATTCTATATTAAATACTACTTTTTTGTTATAGCGATCTGTTAGATTTCGAACAGGATACAATGCAAAATTATGTCAATTAAATGTTATTCGAAGCATGCTTTATATTTTTTAAATACAAGTCATGAAATTGATCTCAAAAGATATATAAGAGTATAGGGTCAAAAAAACTAATGCCATTTAGTTGTGCATCAATAATGATAAACGATGAATGATAAATCCGTAAACAAATAAATTTAGATATTTTAAAAAGTTGTAATCCAGTTATGGGTATTATATTTTAAAAATGAATCATGTAATTGTCATTGATACTCAAGAATATTGTGCATAGATATATGCAGTTTTGACAAAAAAAGAAGAGTTTATATCTTATATTTTATTGGTTGTATCAGTGATATCGACATTTATGATGCTCGTTAGAATGCTGAAATTTGTAGTATTTATGTTGTTATAAGCGTGTTTGCAATAAATTAGTTCGACTGTATATGTTTTTAATAGTTTTGTTGTATTATAATAATATTATAGACTATCTGAAAATAGAAAATAGTTTTCAATCAATTCTTAGATTAAAAAGTCCTTAAATCGAATGGATATTTTTTTTTAACATTACTGGTTCATTTTCATATTTATTAAATCAATAGCTCATTAGTCATGAGTTACCTTTACAAACAATCATATTATATACAACTAAAAAGATTAAGATAATGATGATAAGATGCTAGACGTTTTGGCATCTTTTTGATTTGCTAAAAAAGTCATGCTTTGGGGTTACAAAATATGTTATATGTTATTGTTCTAGTTAAAATCAATTTTGCAATACAGATAAATTTGTATTATTTGGCTTGACTTAGATTCTAGATCATTTTTTGATATATTCGATGACTATCGTAATGATGTTGTTTCGGGATTAAATTGTGCTTTTGGATGAAAATCGTTTTCGGCACACAATTTAACGTCCTACATGGCAAGTTACACATGCGAGACGATGATTTCCTAAAATTTATTCACATTATTTATGGGATGTAATTACGTTAACGATCCATGGGCGAGTGAATATGGCGTAAATGTCCAAAAATGTATTGAGTTAACGTTGCAATAACTTTTGTCGGTCATTTGTCACGTAGGATTTATGATAATTTTATCGCTACTAAGACGATGATGAACAACAATGAGACTGACCGTCATTTAACAAGTAACCGTGAATTTCTGAAAATCACAAAAATAATAACTTTCGTGTCCAGAATGGTGGCAACAAAAACGGGACATCTGTCATTTGGACAAGACTGTGCTTTAGAATTGATCTAGAATGCAACAGACGACGTTGTAATGATGCGAATAATTTTGGAACAAAACTCAAATATGGTCTAATTTTTTGGATGAAGACGAGCAATAAAGGCACTGAAAATAGAATAAGCATCTGAAGCAAATGAGACTTTGTGGCGTTTCAAAGATGGTAGTTTGCTTTAATGTCTTCTGTTTGGAAGCTTTATTTGTCAGATTTATTGTCGGTTGAAAATGCGATTTTACAGGTTGGTTTGACTGTCAAAATTTTGAGACAGGATTACCGTGACATCATTGAGCAGTGACTCGTATCATCACTACTTTTGTCGAGGATTTTCATGCAGAGGCGTCAGCGATGGTAAAGCTTTCGATATTTTGTAGGCGGACATCTTATTTCAATAGAAGTTGATTTATTGAATAGCGTGACAATGCAAGTCTGATCAATTATTGCTCTGGCTATCTTCATTAAATCGATAAACTCCATTTCCGCTGTTTCTCCATACGATTTTTTCCTCTTTCATAAATTCAAAATGTCAAGAATTATTGATTTAATAAGCAGGATGCAATTATATCAATATTTTAAAACACATTAAGGTTTTCATCCTGTTTGTAATGCGCAAATGTAATTCTGTCGTGCATATTGTATTCAAGAGACGTCTACGTACAAACATTGCGCTTTTGAGTGCGCCAAATTTGCATTCAATGCAATTAAATTAATGCTCGCTGCTTATCTGTTTACAATAAAGAATCCATCAAAATGCCGCGTTTTGGGACGATAAAAAAACACCTTGAAAATACTATGTGATAATGCATTCATGTATTGAAGAATTATACTTGTGGCGCACCTACATTTGTTGAAGAGGCGTGGAATGATTTTAAAAGCTGAAATTCAGTTTTATTGTCATCAATGCCAAAAATTGTCGATCAGCACTCTTCGGTATTAATTTCCGAAATTAATTGTTCATTAACAATTCTAGCTAAAGCACCGTAAGAAGAAATATTTCCGAGCGAATTAAGAAGATTTTAGCTAAATAATACAATTTTCTATGAACAAATCTAAATTAAACAATTTAAAGCTTAATTCCTGAAATTGTGTCTTATATCACATTGAATTTTTATCACAATCGAATAGTCATAAATAAATTGAAAAAACAAAGGATTGTCTTGAAGAATCTTTCTTAAGGAAGAGCTTTAAATTTCTTCTTTAATATTCATCCATGGCAAGGAGACACATTCATATAATCTCTATCAAATATTATTTTTTCATGCACTTTTGTAATTGTCTGAAGATGTCCAAGTTTCATTTTTGAACGCGTACCCATCGCGTTATTTGAATAAATGTGAGCTTTGTGGCCTTTTTGATTGGGAAGGCATTAACCTTTTGAGGAGTGAGCAAATTTAAAATCTATGAAGTTGTTGATGCCATAATCGCTTTACACCGATTATTTTCTATCAGCGTAAGACAATCTTCAATTCGAGGTAGAGTCAATTGTAAATAAGCACCGTTGATAGCATACAAGACCATGTCATTTTTTTAAATTAACAATACACAAGAAATCGATTCATTTGCTCCTGCTTTAAAAGGAAATGATAATCGGACTAAAGACTCAACAGCAGTCTAGAAAAAAAGAACATCGTGATCAGAACCTATGTCTTTGCACAGTTTCTTTAAATAAATAGGTATTAAGAGCTCTAGATTTGATGTAGTTTACGATTTTTATCAACGAATCAAGTACCCCTTGTCGAAGAGTTTTACTGGCAAAGACATACCGGTGAATAATGCAGTGGATTCCTCTTGCTTAGGGAGCTACTTTTTTTTAAGCTTTTTTCTGAAAACCCGATTTTGACCCAAGAATAGATGGTGCACCATCCGTACAAACCCCACAGACGTTTTTTCACTTTAATCATCGAGTCTTAAAAAACTTATTTATCTTTTCCATAATATCTTCACTTTTTGTAGTATTTTCAAGTCCACTACAAAATAGGAAATCTACTTTGATATCATCTGAATGAATGAAAACTTACGTCTATTGAATCATCAACTTGAAAAGAAAACAATGGTGAAAGCTTGATTTCATTTAAAATCTATTCTTTAACGTCTACGGACAGTCCTGATTAACGCCTTTGAAAAGTATAATTATACATACTGAGATATTCGTTGCATATTTACTTTACTGGAATCCTTAAGAATTAATTTTAACATGCAGAGTTTGATGAGTTTTTCTCCAATTATGTGATTTTTTTTGCTTGGCAATTTCCAATGCGACTTCATATGATCCTTGTACTGATGATATGTGCTCGCTTGCTGAAAACTTCCTCTTCAATCAGGTCTCTGATGTTTGCAACTAGTTTCATGTTGACGAAAGAATTCCAAATATTTTTTAGTGTGTTCTGAGTGTTTCGTCTTTAAGTGACGTTTGAGTTATGAAGGTTTCATAGATTCATGACTGAGAACAATTTGGCACAATACACGTTGTAGCTTCTCTATTCTATTTCTAGTCAAGTTATTAAAGCCGAATTTCAGATATTCTTCGGTTTTTTCTTATTAAAATAAAAATTGCATTATAGTGAATAATTTTTAGTTGACTGAAATAAGTTGGCGACCCCACAGAAATCCCTCACGACCCCAAAAGGGGACCCATAGGTTGGGAAGTCATGCATTAGCATATTCCATTACTAATCCATCCTTAAGATTTGCGTAGTAATCATCATAAACTGAAAGAACTTACCTTGTTGAAAAGGAAGAAACGAAGCAAAGCTTAGTTAGCGAAAACAATATTCGAAGATCGTGCTCATTTCATTTATTTCGTGCTATTCATTTTTTTATACATCTTCCATACATCACATATATCTGCAAATCGATTATCAGATACGTCAAGATGCAGTTAAAACCACTTCTGGCAAATCTCTTTCTTTTCATTTTAAAATATCCTCAATTACTTAAATCGGTGTACAACGATCAAAAAGTCAGATTCATCTCAAATGCTTGACATTTTGATATTGCATATAAATCATTTAATAAATTATACCAAATTCTTATACTATTTAAAAGCTGATTATAATGCTTGTTGATAAAATTGGTTTACAATCGGTATTAAAATCTGCAAGATCCAACAATTTATCTGTAAGTATTTGCAGAATGCACATTATCTGATTTCAAAATACACGTATCAAATATATTACTTTATTTAAAATCGTTTACATCTTCTATTTAAAATCTTTAAACAAGTCTTTTTTTTGAGGATGTTGAAAGAAAACATGCTGCATTTATTTGATTAATCTGATAAATGCAATATTTCAGTTCATAATATCTAACCGAGTGAGAGGATTATCATGTGACGATGTCATAATCTCGGAGCAAGGATATAGAAAATTTATATGATGCATATTATTTAATTAGCGTCTGTGATATGCACACATATCGTAATCGAGAAAATAAATTACAATTAATGTTCTTCAAATATAGATCGCTTTGAGAAATGATCTGTTTTGCAACGATACAGCATTTTAATGCCGGAAACGTGCATGCACAGTGATGCATTCGCTGCTAAAATGCATCTCGCAAATCATTTCGAGATAGCTTACCGCGACTCGGGTTTCAGATGCGATAAAAAACCGGTCACATAAATAAATTTTGAGGGTCTTACAAAAGGTTAGCGACTTCGAGTAAGGAGTCTGCTCCGCTTACATTAATTTATTGTTTTGAGAAATTTCAATCGTGATGGATCAGTGCGATATGATATTTTGAGTGTTGAGAAACACCGGTCGGAAAAAGGTCGTTTCCTCAATTGAGATAAGGTTCGACCATGGTTTTTATATGCACTGGTGTGTTGATCTAAATTGGTTTTGAAGGGAAAACGGTGTGTTTTATGGTGTTATCGTGTAGTTTGGGTTGATTTCGAGTCACAGTTTTACGGATTTCTGTCGAAAGGTAAGATAAAGTTGCATGACCGGTTGCCTATAGCAAAGTCAGGTTTTTAAATCGCAGGTCAAGGCGAAGGGAAAACTTTTATTTGGTTCATACCACTTATGTATGGAAATTGGAGCATCTGATACGTTATTGTTTCCAACTTGTACATCGAAGCTTTCAATAGCAGTTTCATCATTCTATTAAAGATATAATAACAAAATTGTATATTATATTCGTAAGAATAGATTGTATTTGCAATATTGTTATAGGAATCTTTAATAGGAAGATTACACAACGTGAAGATAATATCGTCGACTAAATTTAATGAGGGATAAAATCGTGAATCTACATCAAGATACTTGTATATTTGAGTTCGAATTTAGACATTTTAAATGTAAGGTTGCATTGGAAGGATTTTATAGTATTTTTTTTTTAATTTGGTAGCAATTTTCAAATTACTACATTCCTAGGCAAATATCTCGACATTCGACTTAGTAGCGAATTACTCCCAAGTTTCTTCATTTCAGAAATGCAGCCACTCTGCAGAAGAAAAGTCGCAAGGCCCATTTGTGTGGTATCCGACTATAATAACCATAAATTTCTAGAAAACACGGTATGTTCTCAAGTTTTAATTGGTGTCTCATTTTGACCGACATACGAGAAATGCGCTTACATGAGGGGAAACAACGTCGCCATATATTATGAAGATAATTCTGCTTATAATTCGTACCGTCGACGTGTAATTTCCCTCATATTATAGAGCAGATTTAAAAATTTACAGAAGATTGCACTATTTTTTCGTACTTGAAGGACAATTATTCAAGATCTTGTCTATAAATACGTAGTTGTTGGGATATAAATCACATTCTTGTATGAAAAACGTGGCGTTATAAATTATTGTCTTTATCCTATTATTATAATTGTAGTTATTAAATGATGAAATTTTAAACATTTCAATGAATGTGAAGAGACATTTAACAATTCTAAATTAGTAAAATATTGTTTCATCTTAACGATTCAATATCTTTTTCTATCCATATTTACAATGATTAAAATTTTCTACTCATCATTAAAATAGTTGAAATGTTTTCAAGCAATTTTATTAAAAAAAAAATACTTTAGAAGATTTGACAAATGCTTATATGAAAGTTTTAGTTTTAAGTGCAATGGAGCTGAATAACGACAATAATATGATAAACATTATAATAAAATATAAAGAATATGAAACAAGAAATTATATACCAACTCCCAAATATAAGTTCATTACTTCAACCATTCCGATCAAACGTATCAAATAATAATTGCAATGGATTTTGCATAAGTTCGAGCATTAATATATCAAAGGTATTGAAATATTTCAGATTTATGAGTTTATCTTATAACTTCATCTATCAAAGAATTAAGAATTCTTGAAGAGGAAATGATTTAATGATATAAACGTCAATGATATTTAAAAATTACACCTAGAAAAAATTACTGATGAAGTGATTTTAGTGGAAATAGCATTTAGCCTATTTATCATAACAACCCATAATTCGGAGATTAAATTGGAGGTTAAAGACGATGAAGAACGACAAATTTGGTAATTTTTTAATGATAAAAGCATAAAGAAATTCTAGAAATACATGAGGATTTGGAGAAAATTGTTTGTATGATAATTGATATTCGCAGATGTGTAGTTAAGTAAGAAATCAAAATTAACAGATTTTTCCCCTGAAAATAAAATCGAACTCATGACGCTGCAGAAGAAAGCTCTGTAAATGATAATTCCAAGTTAGAAAATGTTCTTTGATGGTTAACAGTGATGACGTTAAGAGTATTATGCAATAGTAATATGTAATGCTTTTGATCATTATTATTTCAATAAACACATTTTTCTTAGATATTAGATGAAAATTGTACCTTTTTACTTTTGGAACCCAATCCAATTTTTTGATCATTATCATCATAAATTTGATGATCAAATATAATAATTTGTATATTTAGTTACTGTCAAAAGTATTGATTTATTCCATATACAAAATAATAAGCTTAATATGCTTACGTTTATAAGGATAGTTTGTTTGGATCATCTATATGAATTATATTACTGACTGAAATGATAAAAGCTTAGCTTTACAGGATGCAGTAATTAAAAAAAACCACCTTTTTAAAATGCAATTCTTATGCAAATGAACTTTAACAGGTTATGCTTTAATATATATTTGAATACGACGTCGTGAAGTACTTCGAATACAGGATACGTGTGTACGAACTTTTTCCAGACAGCAACCTGCCTGGGCGCATTTTTGTTATATCGCAGCTTTTATTCCTGTTTTTAGTTAGTTACAATTTAATTGGACTTTACCGTTTCGTTCGAGATCCAAAGGAAGTTAATCTTTCAATGTAAAATGTCAAGCGTTGGAAAAGAATTCTGCATAATCGATTAAAGTTTATTCAACGAGAGGATGTCGTGTACTGGTATATGTAGAAAACATCCTGCAAAATAACAGTATAAGAAATTGTTTCATTTAATATCCCGACTTTGATAAATAAAAATTATTATATTATGACATGATACTAATGAATCAATTAATGACAACTTCATTAAGTAATTACTTAAAAATGCGTATTGGTAAAAAATACTTCTCTTATATAACTTGATGGTTATTAGCAACTTTCAGCATCGGATGTCGTAACGAAATCGACACTTATGGAGTGGTAAAAATCAAAATTAATTAAGCCCGGCCATAATTTGGGAGCATATTCTGATATAATTGGGATATTTATCATTTGCGCGCCAAATAAGAAGAAACGAGTATGGCTGTTGTCGTCGATTGCCAGTTATAATTTATCATTGGCAGATTGGAACTCTTAAAGTCTTGTTGAAACGCGAAGGAAGGTATGATGATGAGCAAAAAATAAGCTAATTAAAGAGATGAAACTTGATACACGAATATTACGGTAGATTTTGACTTGTACCGTTTTTTTACCCAATAATTAAATGAAAGGTGATGCAATGAAGTTAATGTCGTGCTAAGTGAAGGGCTGTTCGAATTTCTTTTTATCTCTTTAAATCAATGATGAGAAATGAAACCGACTTCTATGAATATCGATTTTTTCGCTTTCATACAACATTGCGATTTTTTTCTTTTATTGGACTTATTTCAATAAAAGTGCAAAAAATATCTGTTAATTATAATTCTTCTTAGAGAACAACAATTGGTAATCGCATATTACCTTTTTTTGATAATCAATCCGTTAAAGGATTTTTAAAGAAAATAACTATATTATGCTTATTGTTTATTCTTTTAAACTATATTAACTTTATAAAAAGGAAGAGACACCAAAGCTGGCCTTAAATTTAAAAAAATACAGTTTTTAATACAATATATCGAGATGATTTATTTAAAGGCTTTTGGTTCTGCAATGGACTTGGAGCTACGATGAAATGAAGATTATTAATGTAAAACTGTCTTATGGAATGATTATGTTGTTTACCCAAACACTTGCATTCATTCCATTATTTATTACCATAAACATAAATTTGGCATCTACTTAAATTTTCCATTATTAGCCGTTATTTATAGTCATTTATAACTTGTTCTGTAAATCAACTTCTATATAAAGATCTTGACATTCAGACCAAAGTGTCTTTGGGAATATTGACTGTTACATTTGATAAAGATCATAAGCTGAATGTCTGTGTGGTTGTATGCTTTTGGTGCGATTAAAATACAGCAAAAAATGAAAGCTTATGAATAAATTCATACGTGATGAAATTGCACCGTGCTGCGAATAAAGCTCGAAAGCTCATTTCATATTATCCTTATAAGGCATCATGTGAAAAGTCTTAATAAGCACATTTGCCGTACAAAACAATGAGATATATAGATTTTTTCGTGATCAAGACATCAGCATCAAACTGGTTCATCTTTTATAGAGGCTGGGATAAAAATTTAATGGTCCATTTAAGATAAGGCGGCCTCTCACGACTTCCGAGCGATAATTTCATAACAGATGTCTTTATTGTATGATTTAAAATTAAGCATTTCGTAAACACTGCACGTTCTGCAACAATACTATTTCATAAGGACGGTCTCGTAAGCAAAAAAACATATTTTTTATCAAAACACAAGCGTATCCGTGATTCACACTTTGATATTTTTTGTCGTGTTGCGATCTGCAAAAATCGCCAATTATCTTCATCATCATCAAAAATGGAAAACGCAGTTGAAATAAGCGGATAAATGGGCAACATTTTCGGGATATATTGAAAAATTGTAGGCTTTAATGATACGTTGGCGTGATAACATCTCGTCATTATCGGACGTAAATTTTTATCCATCATTGCCGTTATTTTGCTTATCAATATTTTGCAATGTGTGTTTTTTTAATCATCATCATCATAAAGTTAAATTTATTGGCATTTTTAAAAGGAATTTATGGACTGAAACAACGTTATATTGAGATTTTATCAATATAAGAGTAGCGTTTAATTCGGATACCCCTCTGATATCCAGATACACAACTTATTAACATTGCCTCAGTTTTGGATATCAGTGGAAGATGAATATCCATCTTTAAGCTGTAAAGCTATACATTTATTAATGTCATTTTCAACAACTTGTTCATGCGAAAAAGCCTTTTCATCAATACTACATAAATAAAACCACTTTTATTTCAGTTTCAGTGGTCCGCAAAAAAATCCTTTTTTTTACCGATTCGCATGTGTAAAAAGGTTGGAGAACACTGATCAAGATAGTAAGATGGGTGTTTTGGATGCTGAAATCCACATTGTTGAATGATTGTTTGAATTTTGGCAGACATGTGCACTGATTCATTATTTTCTTTACTTTCTTATGACTTTTCTCAAGAAAACTTATTAATTGCCCTAAAAGACATATTGACCGTTGAATGACCATTCCAGCAGACATTGTTTTTAGAAGTAGAAGAAAAATAACCAGTGTATACTTAAAATGACCTTATTTTAATTAAAATTTCATTTTGCAGTATGAGAGAGAAGGTTCTCTATAAAATGGTTTTAAACCCTCCATACTTTCTTCATACTGACGCAAGTCCTTTTTCGATTGCTCCTCATAACAATTCAACTTAACGTTGTGTGTTTTAATATTTGGGAAGCACTGTATAATTTGTGAATTAATATTTTGTTTTTTCTGGAGCTCCCCATGTATAATTTTTGGTTATAAAAACATGGTGCATAATGATCCGATTTATGGCGGTTATCTCAGAACCAATTAGGTTGTAATTGCAGAGGTCGTCTGTAGGGCAGACTTTGTTGCTAATGATTTAACCTAGTATTTATTTCGTTTTTTAAAATTAATTATATCAATGGTTAATATATCAAATGTGATTCAACATGATAAAAGTTCAAGTTCAAAAACATTCCATCCCCATTCGAATCCTTTGTTAGTTTTCAGCATTTTTGTATCTCAATCAATTCCATCTTCATGGAATTCTGATTACAGTATTTTTTTGGTGACACACAAAAACGAAAAAAAAAAGGGTTTTGTTATAAAAATTGAGGATACAATAATATATTTGTGGTTACAGAATAACGGCTTTTTCTAGAAGTTAAATCTGACATATTATGATTTTAATACAAAAGTACTGTAACATCTATCTCATAAAATTATCTCTTTATTGCTACTGCAAAATAAATTGTTCTTTGCCCTGCTTTATAAAGGAACGCTGCAAATTGCATGTCTACAATCTTTTGCAAAATTTCTCTCGATTCAGGTTCGGCTTTAAGGTCGTCGCAATTATAAAACATTAATCTTTCAGTATCATATCATTTCCTGAAAGCTCTCCATACTTTAAGTCGATTTACGCGATATAAAAAATGGATTCCGTCCGATTACACATTTATTAGTATCAAAACGTAACGCCCACCCACAAAATGCATCCACGAATTTCAAATGCATTAAACAGCTGATCCAGTTATAGCACAGCGGGAGAGCTTTTTACTCGATATTCAATTATAAATTATAAAAAATAGTGCATTTTTCATCTCTTGTTCTGAGTCGTACATGTGAAGATGGTTAATTTGAAGCGTGTACTCAATCTTTTGTCTTCGTTGTATTGAGACTATTATATTCTATTGATAGATTTTTTTTTGAAAATGGTAATAAAACTCATTGAATGTAGTTCGTCTTCATGTCGGGTGTTACAATTTTTGTATATGTACATCGACACCTTTAACATACAATATTGATATATGAATTGCTTGTTTCATTACCGCTTGTCAATCAATGTCTAGGTTGTGGTCATATAATTAAATAACAATTTCATGCAAGAATACGTTGCGGTTTTAAGTGGGTCAGAGTTTTATTTTGGCAATGAATTACAGAGCTGAGCGACTTGAAACTAATGATAAAATCTTCTCCTTTATTGGCTTGGTGTTTAAATTTCAATAATACGACACTGAATGTGATTTTATTAAGAAATTTATACTGAGAAATGTATATAGATTTACAGATCGGAGAAACATGGCAGCTTGGAATGTGTCGTTTGCCAAGTCTTATCAAGGAGTTAAAGCTTCAGAGAGAGCTTTTATTGTACTGTTGTAGAATTTATTTTGTTTCACCTCTGGTATTTTTCTTGATGATTGTTTGTGGATAAATTCAATATTAAAAAATAGCAATAACGAATAATTAACGAAAAAAATATTTTTGCAACATCTGAAATTCATTGATTATTATTATCATATCAAAGTCTGATCATTGCAGAATTACTGTTTTTTCAATATCAAAAAAAGGTTTAAGTCCACATTTATACCTGAATAAATTTCAAAAGGATTTATAGGATTAAATACATGTTTATTTGTATGCGGTGTATCAAAAACGTATTATATTTGAGATGTAACCTTATTAGTAAAGACCACCAATGGATGAATATAGCCTTGCTCTTATTAATTAGGTTTTTTTTAAAAAAAAGATGAATTGAAAACGATGATTCGGTATATTGTGGTTATTAAAAGCGTATTATGATATTAATTTGGGTTTCATTAGAGCGAATTATTTTGGAGGCACAAGATTGATGACTTTTTGATCGATGGACCAAAATGGCACCTGTATTCTTAGATCAAATTTTTATTCGATTGAATGATTCTTTTAACAGTCTCTGTGTATGATTTATTGATGTGTTTAATTTTTCAGGTGCGATCAATCACGTCTAATGTAACTGTACCGGATTTATCACCAATTAAAGTGCATGTGGAAGCAAAAAATTGTGACAAGCAATTTGTTAAATCCAATGATAATAACAATAACAGCTTTGAACAAAATCAGAAGAAAGCTAATCAGGATGCTGGCGATATAAAATTAGATAGTGGTGAACGTAAAAATGGTTTCATTGAGGGTCATAATGATGGTAAAAATAGTATTCTGGAAAGAAATGGAAATTTCATGTTGGCAGCCATTTTGGATCGTAAAAATCCCAGTATTAAATACAATCAAAATGTTCCAGATAAAAATATTGATCATGATATTTCGAGCCCTTCGAATGTTGATGTAAAAATAGAAAATGATGAGGCTTCAAAGCCGATCGTGGATGTAATCAAGCAAATCCCAGACGACCTGAAAGTCGAGGACCCCCTTGATGACGTTTGCGCCTTAAAATGTCCATCCTGCTTCAAAATGTTCACCTCCCGTGCAACTTTGGCCGCCCATGCAGCCACCCATGTGTCAAGAGCCCGTTACAGATGCGATCAATGTGATAAGTCTTTTTCGCAATTGAGGAACTACAAATACCACGTGTCGGTCCACAAAGGCACTAAAGAATTTGCCGCCACGTGCAACGTCTGCGGGAAGTACTTCAACGACAGGGGATACCTCAGCAGTCATATGAAAATACACAGGTAATGCTTTTATTAGTTCTGCATGTCCGGTCCAAAACCACACGTGTGGTTTCGCAATTAAATTCTATTTAAATTGAAGAAAATAGCCTATACTTATTGCATCGGCTGTGTGTTTTTTCTACATCAATATTTTACTTGATCTTCAATGTCAATTACATTTTACATGGCAATTAGTAAGATTGCCCAGTTTTATAGAATTAACTATCAATTCATGCCGTTCTGAAATTATTTGAGACATGAAATCGTGTTTGAAACATTAAGAAACCATAAATAATCCCTGTCGTAAGTTCAACAGTGCACATGCAGATTAAACATAATGAAATATCGTACCTCCAGCATGAAATACGACTGTAAACATGCACCCACATTAAAAAAGGGCCGCAATGTAAAACAGTTGTGAAGATCCAATTAACGACGCTATATTTTATAGAAATTCAACACGAAGAAGAATGGATCGTTAGACAATTTAACAATTTTTAAATCTCCATTCGAAGAAGCCATCAGCAACGACCCACGTGAGGCAAACCCGTACTGGCATACATAAGATTTCTACTCTTAATGGCGCAACATTTTATTATTAATTGACAATTTTTTCAACATGGGCTCCGTTATACGGCGGCTCCCTTTGTTAAGGCCCAAGTCATTTATTGCATTTTTAACATGCCCCAAGCACACAATCATAACTTGGCAAATGTATGCAATTTGAAGAAAAATGTCAACGTTGGTGTACAGTGAGCTTTGCGGGATTCGTGGAAGATTAATGGTGGACATGCTTTTAACATCTTGCACAGAATATTCTATTGCATCTTGAACTTGATCACGCTCTTGATCTCTATTTGCTAAGTGCACGCTATCATTTGAAGATCGCATTGGATATCTGAAATAACTAATTTTGTCTATATAATTATATAATATATCAATACAATATATAATCCTCATTTTTAAATAAATAAATTTAAATTTTGCTAATTGAAAATGTAAAGATTTGTGATTATCTATGAGCGAATAGGGAAAATATCATTATTTTCATATTATATATAATTCTTGTTCCAAATAAATTAATCATAAGAATATCAGAATAGAATAAAGAATTAAAGAAGATCTCTTTTAGAAAAATCCTGGATCGAGATGATTCATCATACATTTTAAAATTGGCACAGTGAAAATGTTTCCAAAATCTAAATTAGGATTTAAACCTTTCTAATAATAGTACAATTTCTTTTTTTTACATACTATGCATGATGAGCTTTATTATACATTTGTACTTGGATTTAAGTAATTCATGGAAAAAACCGCATAAAAAACCACGGAATTTATAATATAACATATTCACATACGAAAAAAAAAATTTAGAATCCATTATACACTCAAACCTCTTTTTGTGCGACTTTGAAGTTATGCGTTTTTATTGAAGCAATTTTTATATATTTTTTAATTTCATAAAGAGTATACGTATCGAGATATTTTGGATAAAATAGGAAATAAATCTTCAACACTAACCGAAATTTGGAAAAAAAAATATAATTTGGGACTGTGTAAATCATGCTATCGTTGAATTATGACCATGCCTTTATTCTGGTTTAGATTTTTGAAAAAATTGATTTCGTGTTTTTGCATTTTTCCAAAGTTTGGACATTATAAGAGTTGTAGTTTTTAAGGGGTTTAAGGGGTAATATGTGTTTCTAAAGGTAAAGAATACATATTTTTTTTAACAAAATTTAAACATTATTTCATATTTTTTTTATTTAAAAATGTTGAAAATTCAGCCATTGAGATTTTGTTTTCAAAGACCCCTTAGAAAATATTATTTCCGTGGTAGTCAGAATAACTCATGATAGTTTTATCTGAAATTAAAAAAAAAACTAAATATTTTCTGTTAGTATGTGAGTATAACTCATGGCATATATTTAAATTGCAAATTTTATGATAAATTGATAATACTAATTTTTATATTTAGTCATTTATTTATATTGCACATAAAGCTTTTTCGGCTTGTTTTAAGCTTTTTTATAAATTGGCATAAACCAAATGATGTTTGAATTTAATTATCTTATTGAATTTAAATTAAATCTATTTTATTTGGATAATAAAATATAAATATATTTTTAGATGTGTATTAAGACCTTATTTAGCATTAAAATACAGTATTTACCCTTTTTGACATTAAGCCTTGTAATAAAATATGGTTTATAGTTCCAAAAAAGATCGATGCAATTCGTATTCCATAACTGGTTATGAATATTCCTTCATTACTTTTCTCACGAGTTTATGTTTATTGAGAAAATTCCGCCGAAACAAAATTAATCTTATCGTCTTACACGTGTTGAATTTCTAGAAGAAAGTAATTTAAAGTACAGTTTAAAGACTTCCCCGGGCAATAAGTCGATATTATCTGACAAAGAAAAATCTCACAACTTGTTTCATAGAGTAAGAATGCTGATTAATGATTCATATTGGATCTCTTAAACACCCTGCATCTTAAAGGTACCATCCGTGTAATCATCGATTTGTTGCCCCAATTTCGCTGATTAATAGTCAAAGCTAAAGGCCGCATTTATGCTGATTAAATTTACATAAAATTATATGCATCCGAAGTGTTAGCTGAAAGTGTGAATCGATAAAGTTAAATATTTATCGACGCTTAAGAATTTTCGAATTGAGCCATTTGGGCGTGACAAATCCGACATCATTACGTTGTGTTAATCTTGATGTGAATGAAATATTTAATGAAGATATGACTGCACTGCGCAATGATTTATGGGCTCCGTGCATAAGAAATGACACTCGATGGATGGCCCTTTGCATTTGATGACCGAAAGTATCATTTTTCAATATTGATTTAAAATTATAAAAACACTCTTGCCGCATTTTGATGCAGTCTATTGACGCGTCGTCGTTTTACCACAACAAAGATTCATATCGAATGAACTGTTGCTTTTAGTATTTCACACGCATGACCCTTTTGATCGATCATTTTGAAAGCTAACTCTTAGATTTATGTCCGATCAGAGTTTCATAAATGATGATAGACCTGTTGTTGTATTGTTTGACGTGGTTTAATAATACTAGTTTTCTATGTGGAAGCAATTTATTGCTTATTTTATGCTAATAATATGATCACATCTTGCTCATCAAAAAATATTTCCATATTATTAAAATGAACACGTATTATAAGAGTTGCTCTATTTTAAACGAGTTTAATTTGAAGAAAACTTAAAATAATTTTGGACATGAAATTAAGTCAATGGTTAAATTATCATATGTCTACATGAAAATTATTCATGTTTCGTTCAATATTTTTTAATTAAACATTAAAACGCTTATTTTTATATCAAAAACCAACAATATTCTCATCAATATTCTTGCATATGTAATAGAAAGACGTATGATCCAATTTTTAAAAATCCAATAATTTAAAGTAGCGAATAACCACGAAAAATACAAAAATCAGCTCAGGTTATGATTAGAACTAAAACATCACTTAATAAATTTGAAGTTTTTTTTTGAAGAAATTGCGAAAAAATGACCACAAGAAGAGAAAAGTTTAAAATGAAAAAATCCTACGAATTTATTGAATGATGTGTTAAAATAATAGCTAGTAAGAGCCATGTTTATTTGGCATGCGAAATGTTTATATCAAAAAATGCAATTATTAATATTTTTAGTAACATTTTCATATTAAAATTTATTTTACTTTCGTCAATTTGAAGTATTGAGAATCTCTTGCGTAGATTGATACATTTTCTCTATATGAAGAAATATGTATTCTACGAGACGCATACAAAGAATAGTTCATTTATATTTTATAATTTGCTTTTAGATTATATTTGGTTTAATATAGTCTTATCCTCTTCTTAAAGTGCCAATTATATTATTAGATTTAAACGATCTCCATAAGACATTTTTCCAGGGAAAGAATTTTTCATGCGATGGCTTCTTATTTATCTTCCAATTATGTTTGCCATCAGTTTTAATATTATATTTATTTTCAAGGGTTATTGTTAATATAATAAGGTCATATTTGGCTGTCAAATGTAAACTCATAAATTACAGAGGTTACAAAATTCGGTCATAACTTATTCGATGCATAAAATGTGATATCAAAAACGTTGCAGCAACTGGGTTAAAAGCTACCTTGAAAGCTCTTTGCGATTTTAAAGCTTTTTATTTTATCATATACATTTATTTATTACAGTTATAGCATTGATGAAGAGTTTATGTAAATTATTTGACATGAATGTAATCAAAGCAGCATTTCCTTATGAAAGGCAATAAAAGATGTACTTTATGGTATGAAGTATGGAAGAACCTCGTATTCACATTTTGAGC
This sequence comes from Stenopsyche tienmushanensis, assembly GCA_008973525.1. Taxonomy (NCBI): domain Eukaryota; kingdom Metazoa; phylum Arthropoda; class Insecta; order Trichoptera; family Stenopsychidae; genus Stenopsyche; species Stenopsyche tienmushanensis. The sequence continues at coordinate 156,697 of WACJ01000539.1, forward strand.
TTCGTTCACATCTGCAGATGTAGAACATGCCACATTTTTTATGATAATATAAAGCCAATAATGAAATTTTTGGTTGCAGGAATCGAAAAGAGTATCAGTGTCCTCATTGTCCAAAATCTTTCAACCAGAGAGTCGCTTACAACATGCACGTGAGAATTCATACAGGTCAGTATTTAAAAAAAATCATACAACAAGCAATCAGACATTTTTAGAATATAAATATATTCAATTTCGCATCGATGTCCGTCAATATCTTTCTCTTTTTCAACAACGCCCAATTCAAAGGGTCGCCGACATTACATTGTGTTTAAACTCTCATCACCGCGAGATGTCTTAGGGTCATCAATGATCGCGTTCATTAGACTTGAACTATTCATGTCAGAGTACCATCTTGAATGAATGTGCACTTTTATGAGTTTATTTAATTACTACAATAAAAGACAAACCGGATGTTTGGGCGTATTTAAAGAAAATTTGGACCGGTTGTAAAATCCGCTTTAGCTATGCACGTCGGACGTAATTGCAAGCTGCATACATAAAATAGATGTACGCAAAGTACCACGGATTTGAGTACGATTTGTGCCTAATGGGTTAAGAAAATTATATGCATTCGTATGAGGTGAGAAATCTTCTATGTGAATAAATAGAATAAAAGTGTTGAAATGAAAATAAAACGGTAGATGAAATAAGGTCGCATACTTTTCGGCGCGTTTAGAATGAGTGCAAAGCTAGACACGATCCTAACAAGAAAATAAAGACGTCGTAAATCGTTGAAAAATAAGAGATTTTAAACAGTAAAATTTACTGTAGTTGAGTGAAACGATCAAATTATAGTTTATATTTTTATCTTAGGTTCGCTATGGAATTTTTAGCTAATGAATTACAGGTTATGCTCATTGGGTCGAATCTATTTAGTTTTCTGAATATGTCAAAATTTACAGAATATCACATATTGTTTTTCAACGTCATTGAATAGACAAAAACCATATATGATTTTTATAGTTCTTTTTATGATAAGATAAATTATTTTACACATATTCAAAAGTTAACGCTATAATGCCCGATGATACAGCATATGTGTCATGTCTTTGTCAAATGTTATTAATCGATTGTATCACAAGATTATCTTGATTTCATCAACATACAAATCAGGTACAACTATAAATTGAAAAAAAAAAAAACAGATGAGGAATAGAAGCTGCTTATATACTTAATGTATTTTCATCGGTGATTTTTTTAACATTCACGATGGACATTATTGCGAATTTATTATCATCGTTTCAGAGTAGATCCTCGATCAAATATTCTCTTATCGATGATGGTTTATTCTTGGGATATAAAAGTCTTTAATTAAGGATTTTTTATGTGATTTCATGGAATCAATGAAATATATTGTAGATCGATAGATCACGCAGCATCTATTCAATTAGCGATTAATGAGAGCAACTGAGACAGGTCTCATGAAATAAATATGCCACTGAGATAATAAAAATTGCTTACCATTACGTTGAACATCGTCTGGAACCAGCTTCTGTATTTGTATGACATTTAATTGTGCCTTAATTGAAAGTCGGTGACTTTTTATCGTAGGGATCAATTCCAGAGCGAAGCTTTCTCTGTAGTATCAGTTGAAATTTATATCATTAATGGGATGAAGTTCATCATTGATCTTTTTACATCCTGTATAAAAATAGCTTAAGTAGCCTGATTATATGGAAAGAAAATTCGTACAGTTGTATCAAAGTTTGTTGCTGGAAAGTTTTCAACAGATGATTACATCCAATTTTCATATAAAATTGCGACCACCAGTGCGGTGTTGGTCGGTAATCGCGACGTTTAAAGTTAATTTATTTATCCACAAGATAATAATTTAACATCTGAGAAACCGCTCGGATTATCCACAATTATTCGAAGTTTTTGCAGAAATAATGGGACTCAAATTAAGCCAACGTAACAGTTGACGTCCAAAGTGTCCCTTAATGCGTCGTTAAAGAGGCGTATAGAATTTCTTCAAAATGTTGTTCATATGATAGCGTTATTGATATGGTCATTATGCGATGTAAATTAAAGCAAAATAAGCAGCATCCTTACAATTTTGCTTGGAATTTGCGAAACGTGTGCAGAATTTAATGAGCCTTTAAATATCAACATAGTATGGACACATCCAAGAATATGCTCGTATGAAATATTTTTTTATTTTACTTAGGGGTGAAACCACACCAGTGTGAAGCTTGCGGTAAAGCCTTTTCTAGGAAGATGCTATTGAAGCAGCATTCGCGCACGCATAGTGGTGAAAAACCTTATGCTTGTAGTGCGTGTGGTAAACGCTTTGCAGACAGATCTAACATGACTTTACACATGCGATTGCATTCAGGTGACAATATAAAATAATGCATTAATTCAATATATATATATATATGTTTTTTATTGATAATTTATAATAATTTTATTGTCAATTTTTAGGTGTAAAGCCCTTCTCTTGTAACCTGTGTCCGAAATCTTTTACGAAGAAACATCATCTGAAGACCCATCTGAATTACCACACCGGAAATAAGCCATATGCTTGTACAAAATGTGGTCTGACCTTTAGTCAAAGTAGCAACATGCGAACACACATGAAGAAATGCTCAGCGACCACCAATATAGAAGAGTCAAATAATTCAACAGACGCTATTGTAACCTGATCTTATAAAACTAATCAATACACAATACTTATATTTTGCAAACATATTTCATATACAACATATTATTAATAATTACGATTAAGTAAAAATAATAATTTAAGCAATAAATATAAATTTGTCTGTGATAATTGGTTGAAAATTTGAAATTGATTATATAAAACTATAAAAAAAATTAAATTGTATATACATATTTGAAATTCTAAATTTTGTTATAAATTAAAAGATAATTTAATACTTAAAAAAATAACCCTTTTATAGTAATATTTCATAAATATTTATTTAATTTAAATATTATAAATATTTTTTGTAATATGTATAACTATAATAAATTATGTAATTTAATATTAAACGATGTCAATAAATATATTTTAATGTTACATCAATTAGTAATTTTATACTGTTTTTACATTTATTTAAAGCGACTTCAATTTACTCAGCAAAATGAAGATATAGAGATTGAAGATGGTTAACATCGTTTTATTGTTATTCTTATAAAATGAGAGGCAGCGACATTATTTGCGTAATTATTCCTACAAAGCTGATTCTTTCTCATTTTGTTGGGAAAGTTGGGATATTTTAATAAAATTCCCGCACTAGAACTTTAGCCATGTCTACTGAAGCCCTAGTCATCTTGTATCGAAAGTAGATGACGTTTATTGAACAATAATTAAAGTAAACTACTTGTAGACAAAAAAGCAACTTTGTAGATTTTAATTTAATGCCGGTATGTACCAATATTGATTGAAACAAACATTAGCTTTGTAAAAATGGCGGCAAAATTTTGGTCGCTGCCTTTTTTGCTGTTATAGACTGTTATTATTTTTAAAATATCTAAATATTTAAGATTTTTTTGAATTGAATGATTTGGTTTGATTTTAATTAAGATTTGATGATTGTATCTCCTTATGAATGTTCTATCAGACTGATTTACAAAATCAATAATATTATTTTTTATTAATGAAAGGACTATTGTATAAAAATCGAAATTAAAATAAATTAAAATATACATTTTCCAATTTTACTTCCCTCATAAATAATATGCATAATTAATGTTGTTTCAAATAATAAACCTGCCCGTGCTATTGATATTGATGAGGGTATCAAGATTTTCGAGTTTTATTTGTAAAAGCTCACCAAGGGAGTGTAACCTGGATGAAAGTAACGAATGGTTATTTCAGACTCTTCTTAAAAAAGGTTTTCTGGAATACAGTACCTTCTTTTTACAAGTACTGGGTTGAAGACTCCTACAATTACAAAATAATGTTTCTGACATCATACTACTTATTCTTCTAAAATTTAGAATGTAAAGACTTTCTCTTTAAGAGAATGACCTTTCCAATTTGATGAGTATAAAGCGGTTAAAAATCTTTTTTTTATAGTTGCAGAATTCTTCGGCTACCAGCTTCTAGTTCAGGTATAGTCGTAGTTCTTTGTTCGTGATTAAGGGTACCAAATATTCGTAAAATCTAATCGAATATGATATGTTAAAATTCGCTTATGTATACGAGGGTGATTCAAATATGACTCGGATTTTTTTTGTACAAATTTATTAGTGTCATCATATTTTTCTACAAAGTTCCCTTTATTAGAAATAAATTTATTCCATCGGATAGGAAGGCTCTTGATCCTATCACACAAAGATGGCGAGAAGAATCATCCTCTGTTGCGCAACGCGTTTTCTCGTAGACAAAGGCGTGAAGTTTTCGGTTTCAGCGAAATCAAAAGGATCATAATTTTATTTACATTTCAAAAATACATATTTTAAAAATAAAAGTGCATTGAACGTTTCTACTTTTAAACTTGACCATAATTTCATTTTTATTGAACCTGCCATCGAAAAAACCCTTTCAGTTGTCATTAAGTTAGGTGTGGTATTTTAAATATTTTTACGAATCGTGATCGATATTTTTGAACTTTTTTGCATTTCTTTGTGGCTATTTCAATTAGGAGAAGAACATCGAGCAATTTTCTTAAAAAATATATTTATTCATCAGTAATAATTTCCGATTTTAAATCCTTTAACGATTTGTTGACTGATTCAGAGAGTAGAAGAAATCTTTTTGTCATCATGATTTTTGAGTTCCATTTTGTTTTAACTTTCTGGATTACTTAACGGATTATATCCGATTAATTTTATAAATATTCGAATATACGAATATTGACACCTGCCAAATATATTCGAATATTCGATTGGGACCTATTCATGACATATTCCATTACTAGTCTATGTATTAGTTTTGAATAAAAATCATGAACTAAAAAATCCTTCCTGTATCAAAGAAGTAGAAAGAAAACTAAGTTCAAATGACAAGATTTTTTTACACATCTACAAATCATATAACTATAAGATGTATTATGCATCCATATGTGGCAACCAATACTATTAAACACAAAGAATAAGTCGGTTTGTTGATATAAGAAAAGACATTACAAATAAGTTGTATTTTATTTTATTTATTTCATGGAATATCAACAGGTATATACAAAGCTAATTAAAGATATCCACTAATAGACAACGAAGTAATAATGAGTAATACATCTTATAATAATACAGAAAAAATATAATTTAGGCCCCGATGTTAAAAAATGACTTTGTGATGGTTTGTTTAGCTGCATTAATTGGTGTATTGAAAAGGTCTAAATTGTATTCTTTGCTGAGTTTATTATATTAATATTATAGTTGCAACTAGTTCGCAAAATGTAGCTATTACTTCTGTAGTTGGTAAATTAATGAGGCACATATAACAACGATCTATAACGAAGAACAATAGATGAAGTTCTTAAATACATTTTCGAAAGAAGATCTGGACAATCAACCTCGTTAATAGCAACTTTCATTGGAGCCAGAACATTAAGTAAATTTCTTAAAATCATTAATTCACTTTCATCAATATTCTTATCCGCCAATGTTTTATTATATTTATATAAACACTGCCTTTGAGTAATGGTTTCGTCCAGGTAATGAATACCCCAATAATCGTGTGCTTTTTCGTCGATTTTGTAAAATATTCTATTAAAAATGATTACGAATACTATTTGGATATTTTTCCAAATAGTCAAATATGGAATAGTTGAAAAAAGGGCCAAATATATTAATATCCGGATATCTGAATTGAAATCCCTAGCACCACTGCTTTATCCCGTTGAGTTACCTTTTAATCTTGTTCTTGGTGCATAGATACAGGAATATGTGTATAATGAGACTGATCGACAAACATCTAAGAATTTTTATTTTCATTAATATGGCAGCCAAAATAAGAAGATAAAGCAATTGAACTATTTTATAAATATTTATTGAGTCATTCAAGCCAAAAAAGGACTTAATCTTTATGTGTCATATTCGATATCGGACGCAGGCGATCTTCATAGAAGATTTTACTATGGAAAGAATTTATTATGGTGGTTTTCCGTTGCCTTTCACACTTGGTAAAATCAAGATAGGATTATTTGGAAAGGTAGTAAAGGAGAGAATCTATGAGTAAACAGCGAAATGATAATTTAATTAATGTTGCAAATTCAATCACTTATGGGCGTCCCTACATGACTTTATTAATCGCTTCAGCATTTACTTTTTCAAATTCAGGAGTAGAGTAAACCTAGATTGAGACAATCGATCAGAAATATTGATATTTCCGATCGCTCAAATTTGTTGGTAAAGCGATTTTTTTTCCATAATCTGGATTTGAATCCGAACATTTATAATAAGAGTCTAAGATCTAAGTCACTATATCAACACTTGGTCTATTTTGATCTTGTCTTGGTGATGATCGATGAAGGTGGGTAGGGTTATTATAATTATTAAAATTTTCATTGTAACTTATTCATAAATCATCTCTTGCACAAATATTTCTATTCAAATAACCTTATATTCGATGTACGAGTACTTACAGATATTATATCTTAAGAAGAGGAAAATGTTGATTGATAGAACCATAGCATAGTTCAAATTTAATTAAATGAAACGTCATTTTCGTTTGCTGGAATTTTAAATGCTGCTATTATTCGACTATTTTTGAAAGCTCATTAAGAGTCACTTAACATAATATCGAAATATTCATAATCGTTAGATTTTATTAACTGGACGATATATTAGAGAAATCAGATAGGTCTGTGGATAATTCTATGTTGTAGTTCATCATCAACCGGCGAGAATGTATGAGATTGGAAGCAGATCGCCGGAAGGAATAAACAGATATAATCAACTGCACTAAACAACTATTGAATCATTTCGAAATTTTAACCATGATTCCCACATTTAATGGCGGTCGAGTTTTCCAAAACTAGTTTTGTTAAACAAACAGTCCTATCATGGTTGATCTTCACGCTGCGTTTCTTCGCACGCACACTACCGGCCCTTTTCCAAAATCCTTGTCTTCCAATTTTTAATACCAATTATCTCCAGATCTGATGTCTGTTATGAAAAAGAGCACAGCTAATGCTATCGTGATTTATCTGGCTTCATTTCTTTAAGATGTACATCAATCATGCATTATATGGTTGAACCTTTCCGTTATGAAAGAAACTTCACTCTCGATTGTATGACTGACTTAATACCTTTCTTTTCATTTGAAAATATCGAATCAAAATAAACATTGGTAACGGCTTGTGATTAAATCTTTTGATATGCATCGAAGATCGTATGATTGAATGAGGTTTTAAGTATCACATTTTGAAAATAATTATGTGAAAACTCAACAGTTAATCATTACATCTATGGTACTCATGACAGATCAATATTTACGATAGTCATGTTAGTTAGTATAAAAAAATACATAAATCTAAGATCCGTTAGCATATTCGATTGATTGGAGATTATATTTATATCATTATATTATAATTGTACTTTAAAATATACAGTAATTATTTAAAAGGTCATTAATTATCATTATATTAAAGAAAAAAAATCGATAAATCTGTTAAAATTCTTTAATATTACGAGTGTGTGATTTAAGTATTGCTCTACATGTCAACTGCAATTTATTCTTCGGAAGTCTCTTCATAACACACATTAAACGCTTAAAGAATGCTCTCACTCACATTAAAGATGTTGAAACTTCCTATTCATGTTGAACTTTATGGATAAGATTGCGAACTGTAGAATGAAAATTATTAGTGACTAAAAAATGCCACGAGTTTTAACGTAAGAATATATAATTAGCATAGCTAATCTCAAAGAGAAATGCATTTACACAATTTATTTAAATAGAAATATTTATACAAATTATGATCTATGAATGAGTTACAATACAAATTTTAATAACCCTGCTCAACTTCATCAAATCATCTATTTTCGCACCTTTTTAAATAGATCAAGTATTGGTATAGTGGCTTAGATCTTGGACTCTTATTATATAGACTCGGGTTCAAATCTAGATTATGGAAAAAAAATCACCGCATAAACAAGTTAATTGATATTTCTGATCAATCGTCTCGATACAGATTTACCCTGATTTCCTAGATTTGAAAAAGTAAATGCTGAAGCCATTAATAAAGTCGTACAGGGACGCCCATAAGTGAGTGATTGAATTTGCAACAATAATTAAATTATCGTTAATATATAATGATAATTTCGCTACTCACTCATAGATTATCTCTTCTCCTACCTTTCCAAATAATCCTATCCTTACTTTAACAGATGTAGAACGGGAAACCACCACATTAAATCGTTTACCTAGTAAGATGTCCTATGGAAATCCTATGGAGAAGAAGAAGATTGTACTAATTATTGATGAAAATACAAATAAGATGCTACGATCCTTATTATTTTCTAAATGTTTATGGGGAAAAATGTAATTTTTAAGTAGCAATGTGCATTTATTACATCTTTTTCTTTTAGTAGTAATGGGATTAATTTACATATTAACATACATTTATACTATAACAGTACCTTACGCATTTACGATACGACTGATTGAGTGCTAAATTTTTCAAAAATTATGAACAAAAGCCATTTCCCACATTTCGATATTTGTTCTTTTGATCTATGTCACAATGCCCGCTACATTCAATAACTCCGTGAACTTGAATGTCACGATTTTGACTTTATAAACATATTTTGGACACGGTAAACACAAAATCAAGGGTCACTCGTTGCACAATATGTAAAGAATTTTAGGTAGAAAATGTACGCACGTATTCAAAATTAATTTGTGACCGCAATTGTAAAGAAAACCTGAAATGCTCGATCAAGGGGTCACGCTTTTCTAACAATTACTCTTCCCATTTTGAAATCGGCTCACGCACATGAGTCACATTCATCTCTGCATTGTTGATAATTATTAAGATTTTGGCCCCTTTTAATGCACTTTTACGAACGAATTAATATCGGTTAGATCGAGAAGTTTGGTCGTATTTTTATTGCATAGCTCGAAGCTCTTTATACTCTCGTAAATAATGTTACTTTGCCGGACATAAATATTCATACGCGTCCGCTCGTAAAGCGTTATGGATATATCAAACCCAATTATATGTATGTTTCGGAGAGATATTCGAACATTTCTTATGAATAAATAACGAAAATTGTACCCCACAGCTAAAATAGTTACAAATGCGACAAATATGGATGGATAAACAGCGTGCGTATAAAATATAACTTATTTCTCGGCTTGGTACGTTCATAAAGAATGTGCGCGATTGAGCAGTCCTATAAAAATGTACGTAAAAAAGCCTTATTGTATATCATATTGTACGGTAAACCCATTCAGACCTATAGGAAAGTCAACGTAAATGGTTGAATAAACTATATGTATTACAAAAGCCGGATGATCCATTCGGCATGATGGTCATACGTATTCACGATATAAGGAGCTTTTAAGAGCTTAAAAAATGTGCTCTTCGAATATGTTTATTGACCTTTTCACAATGCATCTAATAGTATGTATTTGCAAAGCCTTGATTGCTACATAAGACGATGAAAATGTTTATTAAATAGATAATGATTTATAAATATAACGGTTATGTGTTATCATAGAAATTTAATAGAGAGAAGAATTAAAGAGTGTTAATTTGGGTGGAATTTGTAGATAAGGCAAAAATCATACGAGACGAATAATACACGGTTACTATAATAATGTCAAAGTTATATTCAGCTGCTTTATTTAAGCAAAATCATGCTAGTCAGACGAAGTAACAATTAATATACAAAATTTTTGTTTAACCAAAAATAAGTCATCAATATCCCTTTAAAATTAATAACTGGATATGTCAATTTGTAAAATTTCATAATTGGGAAGCAAAAATCGAATCAGATTTTTTGTTGATTGTAATATCACTAAAAAATTCAGGAATGTAGCAAAAAAATTATTTATTTCATTGATGATGATTGATGATTCTTTCTATCTACGGAATAGTATATTTTCAAAAATTGATACATACGGGTCTAGTTTTGAATTATGCGATCATTAAATTACTTGGCCACATCAACAGTAACTTCTGTATCTTCGATACAAAACATGATCAAACTATGCTGATCCGATTAGAAGTGCGCAAAGAAGAGGTGCTTATTACGTAATTTTTACAAATAGAAGCTGAATCCTTAAGAAAAGCTTTCTAACGTAGTGCTGAAGCATGTTACACTGGTATCAGAAGTAATGGATTGGGAACGAGTCAGCGTTACAAAATATGAATTCTTCTGTAAATTTGAGTGCTATTCAAAGACTCAATTATCTTCTAAAATTTCATTTTTGAGCCACCAAGTTCCATATTGATCGTAAATTTAGTCTAATGGGAAAACAACGATAAAGGGGCTTCCCAGACATATAACAGTAATTTTGCTTGTTAAAACGTATTTTCTGTATGTTCTTATTTATTTAAAATTTTAGAAGGAAATTGCATTATAACAAATTTGTAATATCTAACTTCAGCTCATTATTGATGGCGCTCTTTCTACACAACCCTTTCTTCACAATTGACAACCATCAAAGCATGAATCATAATATGCCATATCCGATATCGGACATAGGGGATCTCCAAAGGAGATCTTACTAGGGAAAGGATTTATTGTGGTGGTTTTCCATTGCCTTCCAAACGTGGTAAAGTAAGGATAGGATTATTTGGAAAGGTAGGAGAGGAGAGAATCTATGAGTGAGTAGCGAAATTATTCAATCACTCATTCATGGGCGTCCTTGTACGACTTTATTAATAGCCTCAGTATTTACTTTTTCAAATCCAGGAAATCAGTGTAAACCTGGATCGAGACGATCGATAAGAAATATTAATATTTCCGATCTACCAAATTTGTTGGTAGGGTGAATTTTTTTCTACAATCTGGATTTGAACCCCAACCTTTATAATACGAGTCCTGGATTTAATCCACTATACTACCACTTGGTCGTTGATGGTATACTGAGTCAAAATTGTGCGTGATTTTTTCATATTTTAGTGAACTTATCTAGAATAAATTATTGATTACATAACTTTTTTATTTAAGTGGTATTTGGTATCTCTGTAAATCCCTAAAGAATGTTTGGATGCTGTAAATCCACTCCAACTATATTTTTATATTGTAGTATTTGGACAATTAGTATTTATTTTATTTTTTGTCGAATTTTTCGATCTTGCCCTTGTTAAAATCCCTTGTCGTTGTTGTCAAAAGAATGACATCTTGATTCTTAAACAATTCCACATTGCTGATATCAAGTCCGTCGAGCATTCCACATATTCCTCAGAAGTATCACAGGAAAGCTCTTTAAAATGTTTTAAGGCCATCAGTTTACAGCTAAGAATTCTGTATTTTTTACTGATAACAATATAGATACGTTGATTCTGACATATGCCAATTAAAATTAGAAGTTTTCCGATTTCTTTCTGCGTTCAATTTATATTTGTACCATTTGTGTCATCAATGTTTTATAAAATTGAAAACATCAGATTTGAAATTATTTATATATAGTTATTATAAAATATAAATATGGCTTTGAAATAATAGGTTTGAGAGATGTATGTATGTATTTACATGTAGGGTTGCACTACAAAGCATATATCTTTTTTTATTGTGAGTCAAAACGTTTAGAGATAGGCACAAAATGTTCTTCAAAACGGCTTGCGTAAGACTTCCTAATTCATAAAAACTATGATCTTTCAACATAAATAAATAATTAATGGAATCTTAAATAGTTCCCTTCTATTAATAAAGTAATGAATTAGACCAAAAACCTGTTTGGAGCTCTATTCATATTCAAATTCCAAGTGAAGGACGTTTATCTTGACCTATTAATACACAAGATGAATTATTTATATAGATCACAGGCTCCATTAACTGCACGATCACAAAGTCAAATCGGAAAACCAAAACCTGTTCCTTGAAATTAATATTCGAGCTCTTCGTATTTACAACACTCGAGAACGAAAATGCTACGTATTCGGCGTTAATTTTATGTCCATACAAAAACGCATCCAAAAGAAAAAGAGCGTATTTTGAAAGTCGTACGCCGTCCCGATAAATATTCTTAATGCTGGGCTGTTAAAAATGTCGTTAATTTTTTTCGTTTTGCTTTACTTAAACCAGTTCTTAATGTCAAGTTGAGCAGGACGATACGATTAAAATTCCGGGTAGGCTCGCGCAAGTATTATTGTTAATATTGGCGTGTAGCTATGAACTTTTCGAAAATTGGCGTTGTCTGTTTTAAAGAAAGGTCGACGAGCTCACGTCCTAGCTGAAAGATGATAATAACATCCTTTGGTGGCTCGTTGATCAAATCGGACATACATATGACAAGGACGAGAGTGAAATGTTAAATGCATCCAGTTGTTTCATATGACAGAAGTGCTTTTATGGCTTTGTTTGTCAATAAAATATATACATATTCGCCAATGTGAGCCCACAAATTAAGTGGTTTTCATATAGCAGTCGCATAAAGTATAAATGATGTTGATATTTTGCTCAATTTGTAGTTATTTGGTATTGCTTTGAAGGTCTTTTTGAGAAGATTATTAAAAGGTGCAATGGATGGAAGAGTAATTGACTTAATTATTATTTTAATTCAAACTCAAATTGCAGTGAAATATTGAGTCCATCGTCTTTCCCAGCGATGATAATTTGAACATCTGCAAATATATGCATTAGTGTATTGTTATACAGGAACAGAACGCCTTTTTAAAGTTTTTAACGCCCTTTTTCTTTGTTGGCCTCTGACGAAGTAGTAATTGAGTGGGTATAAGATATTTCTATTATGATAGATTTCTGTAACATAATTTTAAATAAGAAAAGCCATATATTGTCCCAAAAAAAAATTTGCCATGACCTTTTTTTCAACATAAATGCGATGGAGGAAGTTTTATTTCTTCTTCATGAATTTCATACTAAATTCTATAACCAATTATTCTGGGCTCTCATTGAGCAACTCTTCTGATAGTAGCTTAACATAAGTAACTTTTTATGAAGCTATTTTCATGAAATTTCTAAATTACTCCTATTGTAATGTCTCTACACTCCGATTTTTAGAACATTTTTATATGTCAATCTGCCAAAATTAAAAATTTTATGTTCTAGCAAATTTCGTTAGAAGTGGCTTCCATTGGTTACGTAATAGAAGAGACACATTCATTCGTCTTTCTTCTCTACTTAAAACACTTTTTACTGTACCATATGATAGAACAAAATATATGTATTAATCATGCATTCAAGTATCAGCTTAGGCTTCTAAACTTATTCAGTAAAAAAATCAAAATTGATATTTGCACCAAATCGAATAATTTCTGAAATCCTCATATACACAATCACTTAAAATTATATTACAATAATTATTTCAATTGCAGACTGAATGTATTATTATGTGTACTCAAAAACATGTATGCATTAATAGAATAATATAGTAATGGAACGCTTTTCGTCCTATTATGAATGAATTAATAATCGCCAAATATAGCAAGAAGTAGTTGAGTATTAAGCCCTTTAACTGGTTCAGTCTCAATATAAAAAATCTGATACAATTCAATATTATAGAGTGATTTAGAATATGATGAGAAATTCGATAAGAATGATGATTTTCTAATACTTTTATGGATAAACATTAAATATTTAAGAAAATACAACCGATCATCCACGTTTAAAATATATCTAAATAAAATTTTACCTCTTGTTAAATGCTAATATTATACGAGTATATATGCACATTAGCATTGTAAATCTTCACTTATTGGATGTGCAATTGGATTCTTTGTATTTCCTTTTTGAAGCACTTTTCAGTAAATTTAATATTATTGTTTCGAGTACTTTTTCTGTACTTTCCAAAAAATCTACCCAATCTTTAAAAATACCCTAATTCCTTATTGAAAATATTGCAAAAACTCTAAAATGCCATTTGATTCATTCAATTCCACCGATAAAGATTTCTTCTATTTTAGTTGATACTTGTATTTCTTTTGATCATCAATAATATAATACCGATGTTGCACTTTAAGTTCGATGCGAACAAGGTCCTTATGTTTCATGTAACCAGTTATATATAGTGTTATTAATTTAATCACTGATCAGTTTAATTAAATACGTAATCGATGTAGTATATTTTCAATAATATGACCCTTCATTTGACATACGTACTGTCAGCTGGCCTATACGATTTATAATTAATATCAAATTTATATGTGAATATTGATATGTTGAAAGTCTAGTTTTATATTGCTGTAAATTATGTAAATACTCAAGCATATAAAATTTCTGAAAATGCATGAACTAACAAGGGAAAACATCGAAACTATTAATAGCATTAAAAGTGAACTTATAATATTATAATAGAATAAGTATTTGACATTGATACATCGATGCTAATTTATGTATTGATGCATTTATATAAATATATATTAGAATAAAGGCGTAAAGATAATGTTAATTTATGATTTTAATTACATATGTTGATAGTTTTATTTATCAATGTCCTTTAAGGAAAGAGTATTGTTCCACACGATGAAACGCATAAGAATTTTTAAGTCTCATTACATTTCACTTTATGCATTCACGGCATGCAATTTAACTGCAAAATTACAATGACTACTGCCATTTTAAAATATTCTTGTCGCCAACTTGCAATCGTCATACCAACCAAACCAAAGAAAGTTAGCGAGGAACAAAGAATCAGAAAAGAACGCCTTATGCAGTTTTGTCTCGTATTTGTGTCATGGTGGCCACAAATAAAAAAATCAATACGAACCCTATAGCTTAAATTGCTTTCCAATTAAACATCCATTTGGCTCCACCATTTAACATTCTTTCGCCGAAAAAAGATCAAATAGCCAGTATTGCACCAATTATCAATTTAACTGCTGCATCGCTCCGCATGATCTGATTCTCGTCTCTCTCGATTTGGCGCCAAGAATTTTTATTGACCTTTCGATGTGTAGTCGAACTACGAAGTGATCCCGTTAAATATTGTCTTGTTTAAATGCAGACAACGCCACGCAAATTTAAATTTTTATATACGAATAAGTCTTCGCTACCGATCCGGATACGAGCTCTTAAATCCAGCTGACATTTGCACAAGGGCGAGCAGGTTTGCTGAATGTCTGCAGGGTGAAAAAAAAGACATTTCATTGACTTTGAATTAGTGAAGTGAGTGTTGAGTTTACATGTATATATATATACAAAGATGCGGAAGGTAAATAAGTCTTAAACGGCTTTGAACCATCCTCATTAATATCATTTTGAAATTTAATAGCAAATTATAGAAATTCACTAGACTAACAAAATTGTGAAATATTACAAAAAAATCATTAGAAATATCGAAAAAATAGTCAAAAATTTTACCTAGTATTTTCCAGGCTGGATTTGAACCTGCGTTTTTATAATAAAATCCAGAATTTAAGCGCAAAAAAGTTGTTTTCATATGACAATTATTTGATGAGGCTAGGCTGATTATTTGAGAACATTTGATTTGGTGACCTTATAAATATAAAATGTGGATTTTTTAGTGGCTTTTCGCAGTTTCCTTTTTATGAAACTATTGCCAACCCTTTTAACAAGTCTTTCATGGCGTCGGTATATTTTTAAAAATATGATTATCAGACATACTTCCTGTAAATTTGAACCCAAGATGATTGAGTCACTAGTATTAGCGCTTATTCGCAGAACTAATGTTGATTAAATTTTCTCGGTATTCACAATTAGAGGTTCCAAATATTCGTAAGATCAATTATTCGAAAAGCGAATAAGAAATTGGTAATATATTCGAATATTTCAGATATATACGAGGGTGATTCAAATATAACCCGGAATTTTGCTGTACAAATTTATTAGTAATATTTAAAAAAACAAATCTTATATCTTAATTTTCTACATAAATCCCTTCATTAGAAATACAAGTATTCCATTGGATAGAAAACTTCTTGATATTGTCACTGAAGAAAAAAACAAGAAGTACCATTCTATGTTGTGCAACCCGTAATTATTCGTTTTCTCGTAAGAGAAGGTGTTAAATCAAATGAAATTTTGAGGATTTTGGTATCAAACAAATGTTCCCGATCCCAATCGACCGGTTGATCTTGAAGCAAAATTTAGTCGATCCCGATAATTTAAGTTGAGTTAAGGACTTGTTCTTATTCGATTTCTGGAGTTATTACCCGAAATGAGAAAAAATTAATTGAGAGAAAAGATGAAAGGACAAATTATCTCTAAAATAAGGAATGACTATTAAAACTAGCATTTTTAACAAATTTAACTTCTATATTAAATTAAATTAATTTGGAATTACAAGGAAAATCCAAAACCATTATTAATATGGTTTCATCAGTAAATTCTTTCAAGATGAAATTGAAACTATGGATGTCGAAACTGCGAAAAAAGGATTTAATCCATTTTTTTTAATTTAAAAGATGTAATTGGTGAAAAATATAATTACGAAGAATATATTGCTGTATTGGAGAAAATATTGGATCAATTCAAAAAGAAGTTCGCAGATTTTAAAAAGCTTAATACAGTTTGCAGCTTCATATTATCACCGTTGAATATGAACGAAGAAAATGTTTAAAGTCATGCTCAAGATATAGCAATGCTATTTTCATTGGACATATGTGAGGTTGAATTGCAATGAATCGAATTCACCTCTTCTGATATATGGAGGGTGATAAATCCAGAAAAATATTCAAATTGGAAAGACGTCTATCTCCGTATATCATCATGCTTTGGAAGTACATATTTATGCGAATCTTCATTTTCTCATACGAATTATATAAAATCCAAACATCGGACTCATTTGACAGATAACCACTTTGATGACTGCATGCGCTTTGCAACGAGTGCTTATCAACCAGATTATCTGCAGATTGCCAACAACACATAATGTCAAATATCTCATTAAATTTAACATTTGAATTATTGTCTTTGAATCAAGAAAAAAGTGTATAAATTCTTTGCTATTTTTTCCCTCTCAAAAATGAAATATATGTTGTATATGTATATAATAAAATGATATATTAAAAAAAATACTAAAAGCACATTTCCTATAAGAATCATATTAGAAGCCAATCCCAAGACAATTTTAAATTGAAAAATAGCTCCCAAGGCAAAAAAGGTTGGGCCCCCCTGTCTTAGAACTTAGGTAAAATGCGATAGACAATGATGATTTTTTTTTAATTGACTGCATTCAAGAGTTATTGCTTTCCGCCAAAGTTTGATAGAAAATTTAAAAAAATATTGTTTTTCAATATTTTTAAGTTATTGTAGGCCATCATAAATTTCAAAGATATTGAAAAATAAGTTATATAATTGCTAGCTCATTTTATTTGTATATTTATTATGTGTTTCAGATAATATTGTCGTTTTTTTTTATCGATATTACACTTAAAAGAGAAAGAAATATTATTATAATTTAACAAAGTAATCCTTTTCAATTTGAAAACCTAAGGTAATAATTTATAATTGTCATTAAAAATAAATTCTGTCGTTTAAATAATTTAAAAATAATCTTCATCTTCATCAATAAGGCATAAGATTGTTGTACTGCAATTTTAACGGTCTTGGGTGACTTCAGATGAAACCATTATATATAAGAATAAGGTGCCCCGATCATGCTCAAAAACATCCGAAAGATACCGAAAAAAATCTCGTTTTTATAATTTATCGAAAACCGGCCCGAAGCAGTGCATAAAATTGAGGTATATCGATTTAACAAATTAAAATGATCACGACCCGAAGATCTTTTATTCCGATCCGTTTATATTAGCGTTTCAGGTAGGCAGCGAACGTACATAATAGCATCGACAAAAACCATTGAGATTCCTTCAAACTTAAATAATGAATTTGCAAAAGATCTAACGGAGTCGAAGTGCAAAAAGTGATTAAGAAAACTGGCTCGAAGGCCATTAATAACGCTAATTCTGGATGGAAATGGCTCTTTACAGATTGATGATTATGTTTAACGCGTGGAAGCATATGACGTGAATAAAGTGGATACTTTAATGAAGCTTTAGAAATGATTCTAACGAGCGCTTCTAAGTTTCTCAGCTTGATCATGAATGGATATTAACTGCAATAGTTTCATTGCTTCTAGAAATTATTGTAATAAAACATCAAATAACATTCTGAGTGATGATTTATTTAAGATCCTGTTATATTTTATAGTATGAATAAATTTATAAAATATCTGTAATGGGGTCATAAAAAGGCATTAGAGGTCCTTGAAATATGAATAATAAGGTAGAATAGTGTATTAGTTATTTTTATAAAACATTTTTTTCCAATCACATTCAAAACAAATGATCCATTGTTGAAAAAATAGCAAAATATTTGCAAAAAAAAATAGAATTTACATTTTTTTCTTTACTGCTTAAGTTGTTTTTTCTCTCAACACATTTCAGTGTTTCGCAAGTTTCGCGTGTATATAACGATATTTTTATATATTATTTTGTATGCGTCAAAAGCTCAAACTATATAAAACACACGTTTTTACGCAAACGTGCCGGAATGTGTTATATTCATTTGCAAACGTCGACCGCCTTCATTGGAAATTTTTATAGAAATAAAGCTGTTTATGTGATAGTTTTTTTTATTGCTATATGGCTAATTTGTGATAAAATTATTTTATAGAAATGTTTGGGAAACAAAGTTTCTATGGATGAGTGGCAAAATAACCATTATTTTAAAATTATGTTTTAATTGTTCCAAAAATCAATCAATCTCAGTATTTTCTTTTTCTGATCCAAAAAGAGTAAACGATCGAGATGATCGTTTAGAGATATTAATACTTCCGATCTCCCAAACTACAATAATTGTTTTTTTTCCGCAGCTCGATTTTAATGTACATCTGAACCTTCACAGTAAAGATCCTAGAACTAACCCACTTTACCAATACCTGGTCCATGAATTTATAAAAAGAAAATTCTTTATGATTGATTGGTATCTTTTTTAAGAGAATTTCCACATCTGGACAATCCATAAAAATATATTTTGAATACAGCTTATATGTCTACCATGTATTATGTCAGCAGCATTTCTTTCATACCATATTTGGATATTACACATAATAATAAATAGGCCAAGTCGCTCAGAAGGGACATTTCTGTGGGTTTTTACAGGACCGGTTAATATAACATTAATGATAAACATAAGTTTTATTTTTTCGCAACTTTATGTATAAAAATATGAAGCAAAAAATCAATACTGTTAATTGCTAGCAGATTTTGTGATCTTATAATAGCATCTGATATGATTTTATTCGGAATAGCTATAGATTGTTGTGAGATTTAGTTAAAAATTTGTCATATAATGTTTTATCATATGCATAATAAACACTTGAACGATGGACTATAATAATAACGTAAATGTTTTTTCAAGAATTAGATCATTGATATTATTTAAATAGATCGCTCATATGATAGGCTAATAATTTCCAAATAAAACCAACGAACCATGATCATGTTACATGCATTAAAAAATATGCAAAGATGAAGATTTATTTGTAGTAAAAAGCTTTGGTCTCAATTTAATCAAAATTGACTATCTGTTCCAATTTTTTGGGAGTGCATAAATTATAATTCGATTATGTTTCCCACGTCTAGCATTTGATCTGAAGCAAAGTTATCTTCATAGACAATCGAAGGAATTTAAATTTGTAAATCGCTGCATGACATTAATCACGTTTATATAATATACATGTTCTACCATTGTATCGGACAGAAAAAGATCGTGTCTCATAGCAATTAAATAAGTCCAGACAGCAAAGGTGATATAAATGTGAACCAGATTTTGGCATTGATGACTAAAAGACGAGAGCCAAATGTCACTTGATCAAGGATCCACTTTTGCAATCCTTGCTCACGACTCGGAGATATCCATTCCCAAATGCTGACCATTAAAAAGTCAATCAAATTTATTGCACATTGCACTTTAGTGTATCGTGACTTACGGCCTCGTATTTCTGGGAATACTCTGTAAAGATAATCCATTAAGTGCCCATGATGTAATGTCATCCGTCATACATAAACATCTTCCATCGGAGATTACTTCTTTATAAGGAGATATCAAATTTTACAATAGTGCAAATTGATCCTTGGGGCGATGATCTTCATGTCAGAATCTTAATGCAAATTTGCATAAAATTAAAAAATAACCATTATGATTGCTTGAGAGAAAATCACAACAATTAAAGCAAGATCCCCATTTCGGATTCATTTCAATGAAAGTTGCCCATTGGAAGTTTTTTACCTTTTAAATTGCTTCTCAGCAGTACGTGCTAGAAAGGTTCTCTGAATCGGAATTTAGACAAAGTTACACGTTTATAATTAAAATATGCATTTAAAATTTTACAACTGACCCTATATACAAAACTAGGTCGTTTATCCACAGTTTATTGATTTAGGGCCTACCAAAAATACGTGGATCATCTTCTAATCGACAGATTTATGGCAATCATATACGCCTTGTATGTAATTTATAAGCCCACATGCGTTACTTATATGTTCAATTATGTAAATTAACACAAATGGAAGAAGCCATCTTTATTATAGGCTTTAGAATTACTGCTGGACCGAAATTTTCAAACAATAAAGCCATTAAACGATGACGAAAAAAAAAAGATTCAAAAGTAGAAAAGCAACTTTCAATAGACCCACATAACAATTATTTTTCAATTGACAGCTGCACTTTAAATTAGGATTTTTGACACCTGTAAACCTCGTAAATTAGCTTGTCTGATGAAATCTTTATATGTAATTTATGAGGATGAGGTTTTTTTACATTTGGCAATACTATTATAGAATAAACTAATCATTATCGAACACAGATTATTTACAAATTTGGATTGCATGTTGGGTTAATAACCATATAAAGCCTTCTTTATTAATTGTAGTCTATACTATACACGATATTATACAAAGTAAAATATGTATAATTTTTTTTGCTGCAAATCACCGGTCCAGGACTTCCGTAGTGAAGATTGTCATCACTCGTCCATCGACATACGTGGCTCCCCTTACTCCCACTACTATACTTTGTCAAACTTTAAAAAATATTTTTATATTCAATAATCATCCAGTCAACATACTGAATATCAACATCCTATATTTAATACTTTTCGCAAAAAAAAATTAAAAAACCGATCCCTTTTAAGCCCAACAAGGTAGAAACGTCCCTTAAATTATGTTATGTATTTATTGATGATGAATTAATCAACACTTTGTATCAGTTCTTAAACAGAGGTATCCTAAGTTTTGTACATAAACTTTATTTCTCTTAATAATACGTGTTAAAGGGGTATTTTTTCAGTACTATTCTAATTTTGATTTTAGATCTTTCCACCGATACAATATTCTCGTTTTGAGTTCAAGTTCTTTTTTATCTTTGGATGCTTTCCCAATAAAAACAGGGAAGGTGTCGGTTCTATATGCGAAGATTTCATGTATAGATACCTTCGTTTGTTTCTCTGCGCTATTTTTTAATTAAGCTTTGTGAGAATTTAAATAATAGAATTTGTTGCCAGATGATTGATTGAATATAGGACTGAATGTTTAGTACTTTTTGCTTTAAAATTGTCTTATTGTAAAATAGGATTCCAGCAGTAACTGATAATATGCAAAAATCCAATGATTGACATTTCCTACTTTTAAAAAAAGTATGCCATGATGCCATTTTTAATTAAATGTTTTTATATCATCTAGAAAATCAGCGAAACAGTATTTTTTCTTCAAGTCTTATATAACTGTTTGATATTGATATATTATTGTTGAGATCCAATTTGATTGATGGTATCAATTTGTTTTCCTCAAATATAGGTAATGGGTAAGCTGATGGGTTCATTCGATTTGACATCTTTGATATTATTCTTGAATTTCTTGGATGAAAATGAGTTTTGGATACTTTTAATTGTGCAAGAAAGAAGCTCATTATATGAATACATATATGAACTGCATTAAATATCTAGGTCGGTTAATTTCGTTTTCTTCTTCAATATTTAATTTTCCAGATTTTTTTTCTTAACTTAAAAATAATATCAAGGCTCTTTTGTGAAAAATTTGGGGAGGGTATATATTTATATTGCATGATGTAAATTATTAGACAAGATTAATATTGAAAGGCCATCTATGAACGATATATAAAACTTTTATAATAATATCAAAAATAAATTCTAAATATCAAAATAATAAATATGTATATTATTTTATAATTTAAATTTAGTAAAAAATTTTATTTTAAATTTAAACAAATATTTATATTGATGTACATCCATTGATAATGTCAATTTTGTTTAAATCTTAAATTAAGTTGTTAGTATTTATTCATAGATGTCACTAGTTAAATAAAAAATATTTTTTATTTTCATGTTGTCATTATTAAACTTTCAATATTATCAATGTACATAAAATCTAAATTTTTAGAATTCCACTCTTCGTTATACTTTCTTTTTTAGATGTGCTTTGTTTAATGTAATATAATGACAAGATCAAAAAATAACGAGATGGGTAATAAATTAATAAATCGTATAGAATTTATGAAGTATGTTTATTTTCTTAAATTTGGTCTAATCTCTCGATCTTTATTACAGATATTACAAGGATACTGTTGCAATAATTATACCAATAATAAACATTAATACACGAGGATGATATTAAAATAGTGGAAAACATGCGAATCACATCTTCGAAATTAAATTACACATACATTTATTTCTCCCCTTAAAATAACGACATTATAATTAATGAGAAAACATAGGCAATACAATACAAAACATCGACTCTTATTTGAAAAAAAAACGTATAAATAAATTATCGAATGAATTAAGAAAATAAATTATTTTATACAACAAAACATATATACAACGATCATTATAAATTCCATTCAGTAAAAACATATAATATATTTATTTTTTGCAAATGTTAGTATACCAATATAGTATGCAGGAACCGATTTACTCATTTATATACATACAATATAAATTCGTTGAAAAGGGAAGATCAAATTATATAGCTGTTCTGTTGCGATACAATGTATCAAAAATATATTATGTATGGGATGTTCTGATATTTTATAATATTTATAGAAAATTTGAGTATTATTTTAATAATTTTTAATGGAAGAGTTATTCAAATTGAAGATTTTTTTAAAATAAATAATATTTAATACAAAGAGATCATATTTTAAATGGTAGTTTGTTCGAAAAAAATCATTAGGATAGTTAATCATAGACAATAAAAAATGAGTCCTTAATATTACTGGAATACAAACATTGCTGAAAATCGTATAAAAATGTTAAAGAATCATCCAAAGTCATCTACTTTTTTTTTCATTTAAAAAACTGTACATCATTCAGTCAATCTTGAATCCCAATGTTTGTCTTTAACTATATATATTTGTTATATCCATACGCGTATTTTACAAATGTTTAAATCTCATGAACTCTTTTGTACAAGGCACCATATATTCTGCTCTCAATTATACATTTTGTTACAAATATATATTATGTGGAAAAGCTTGAAGATTGAAAAAGAAGAAAAAATCAAACAATCCTTCAAATATTTACACAATTCATGGATTACATATTAAAGCGAAAAGAATGAAGATTTGTAATTTTTTTTATCCCTATAGACGTAAAAAAAATATCTTTTTTTTTCGTAATTCCATATAAATTTGGCAATAAGTTCACTATATAATTTATTAGAAAAGTTTATTAAAAATTACGTACATTCAACATTTACGGGCTCTCCTGTTAGATACATTTATAGCTAAGAACATATTTGAATTGTACCATTTATATATAGTATACTTCAAGCCGATATACCGCAACTTAAATAGTACCAAAGAGGCTCACACAAACAAGGATGAGATCCATACAGCCTGTTTGAGGAGATGTCTGTAGATTAACACATTAAATCTGTACATAGTACATACTAACAATCATATTTTAAATTTGTAATAAATAAACTATTTCCGGCTGAAACACTGGACATAAATAAATTTCTCATGAAATCAATATTCAATATATTAAATTTAAAAAATCTACTGTATCTGTTTTAATAAATCCTATGTGCCTGTTATAAATCAATTTCGAAAGCAATTTTTCATTCATACATTCATTCGTTAATATTTTTAATTTCGGTGGGATCTTAAAATAAGGATTTATTTCGCAGAGGAAATCAAACCATGCATACTTATAGTGGAAAAATTTCGAATATTAAATTTTTTTTAACGATGAGATTGAAGTGTTACATATGTATAGTGTATGTCACCGATTTGTGCACATTTAAACGAATAAAGCCAATCCATCTCGAAAAATTGTTACGATCCATTATCATAAGTAGTATAGTAATTATAAATATATAATAATTTATTAAGAATGTAATTTACAAACCACAAAGTAACAACAATTGTAAGTTTGAAGTCTAATTCAGCACCATGTGTTATTAAAAAAAATTGTATCAAGAAACTGGACTATTCAACGGATCAAAGAATGAATATAAATCCTATTTATTGCGTGTATTTGTGTGTAGCTATACTGTAGTTACTAAATATATATAATATCAGCTATGTGTCGAAAACATTGTTTCTGAAGTAACACGAGACTATATATTATTTTCCTTGTAAAAATATATATTATTTTAATATGAAATATTTGTACAAACAAAAGGTACACCCAATGTAATTGAAACATTGACATGTATGCTCATGTAATCGTAAAAAAATAAAATAAATAAAGATCAACAAAATATTACAAAGGTACGCCTGTCATTTAAACGTGTATGTTACAAAATTTACAAATTCATTCGATTTTAACAAATATTCCACAATAAGCGAATCTGTCATTAATATTCGACTTCTTCCTTCACTTTCATTTAATACACGTACAAATCCTCATATCTTTGGAATTGAAGATATTTGATATTTGGTTTTTTTTTTAAATCAGAAAAAAAAATCGGTAAGACTAATAGTTTACAATAAACATCAAATAAGAAATATGTTAAAATATCAAACACCAAAATCTTAATGTACATTATTTACAGCATTACATCAATCCTGGCTGAATAAATTAGTTTTTTTAAGATAACTAGGCACAGACATAAATAATTTTACAGACTAACATGTACACAATAAAGTTACGTTTATAAATAATGAAAAATATATGTTAAACAATTTACATCAAGTCTATCGAACAACCATCGTTTTATACATATATTAAATTTTGTTATCAATAAAATTTTGTTCGATATCGTCGAAAACAAACGTTAAATGGAGATCAAGCATACCCATGATGTAATTTAACCCTCGGTAGTTCGTTCTAAAAAAAATCTTAATTAAATCAGGATTAAAGTTATGACGTTTGCTTCAAACCCAGTCTTAATTTACATATAATCACAATAGTAACAATTTGAAAAAAAATATCGATGTAACGAAGTGTCATTCGGAAATCACAGAAATATAAAATAAAAATAGTGACGAAAACGATGATCGTGAAATCACTGCACTCGCATTGTCTATGTGCACTCTATTATTAGGGGTTGGTTTGACTCGATGACGCTAGGTCTGGTTTCGTCGGCCTGACGTGGTGGGGTGTATCGATGATCCTGCTGTTGATTCTGCGGATGGGATTGCCCCATCGGCGGCTCCGGACCCCGAACCTGATGATCTTGCATGTTGGGATGCGACTGGTAATCCAGATGAGGAGGAAGCATCGGCGGCGGCCTTTGCAGGAAACCCGGTCCCAGCAGCATCGGCAGAGGACGCATATCGAACGGCTCGTCCGGACTATCTTTACCGGGAGGACCTGAATAAAAATAAAAATTATATTAATCATAAATAAATCGGGTCATGTCGATGAAATCGATTTGTGAAAGTTGTCGCGATTCTTGAACATTTGGTTGTTGACCCGCGGTCTAAAAGCAATGAACGGCGAGGTCGTTGGCTTCTTGTCGATTATGTGCACTTTCCCATCTTATTTGCAAGATCGTACAAGAAAAGTAACTATTTTACCACCACTTGGCTGGTCCTCCGAGTAGGAGACGATTGGAAAGTTGTGCAAGGTACTGCCGTGTATAAGTGAAAGTGGCAGTGTTGAGGTTCACCGCGAACCAAACAGTCGCATTTATTATCATTACGAATAAATTTAAATCTTTATAATGAATATTCTATTTCGGATGTATTTTTGGAGTGTTGTTGTATTTGTCCAAATGTGCGTGGTTTGTTTTGGTGTGGTGAAATAATAATTTGAATGGAAGTGCTCACCTAAATATTCAGTGTTAGCTGCGTTCGCCATGGCCAGCTCTTCTTCGATGTTGTTGGGTTTGCAGCTGGTGGTCTTCCAGTGCGTCCTCAGCCCCGAAGCGCTGATGTACTTCTTGTCGCAGCCCTGGCAGACGTACGGTCTGTCGTTCGTATGCAGCCTCTTGTGCAACTTCAAATGGACGAACTGCGTGAATTTCTGCATGCACAAGTCACAAGCATACGGCTTTTGCCCCGAATGGAGCCTCAGGTGAGTCTTCAGATTGGACGTAGACGAAAATCTTTTCTTGCAAATGTCACACTGATGCGGCTTCTCTCCCGTATGCACCAGATGGTGCTTTTGTAAATGCGCTAGCTGGGTGAAAGACTTTGTGCATACGTTACATTTGAAAGGTCTCTCGCCCGAGTGGGTCCTTAGGTGAACTTTTAAATTTGAAAGTTGACCGAACGTCTTACAGCAGACGTTGCATTCATAATGCATTTTGCCATCCTTCTTTTTGAGCGGATACGGCAGGCTCCTATAGCCTCGAGATCCTTGCGAGTTCGGACTTAAAGGACTGCAACTGCGCGTGCAGGATCCTCCGTCCGGGCTCAGACTCCCGTGGGGTGATGGCCTCGACGGTGATAAATGCTGAAGTGGAGGCAACGGTTGCATCAAATGAGGATTTACACTGGCGTTTTGGAGCATACTCAATTGTGAACAATTCTTTATCGTAATCACACTGGACGATGCTGGATATTGAGAATGATGCCCGTTTCTTTCGTAGTGATAATGGCTCGACGATATCGGCGGAGAATGGGCATTCGGAGAAGATCCGCTCATTTGAGTGATCATTGTTGAATTTGGCGGTGAATACATGCTATAAGGATACGTGGGAGATGGATGACTTTCATATCGCGTTTCCCTGATTTCTCTTATTTCCCTGATTTCTCTAATTTCAGTCGTATGAGGAACTATTTGGTGGGTAGGAGATGCGTACATTAACGCGGGAGGTTGCGGGGACGGCGCTTGATGATTGTTGCGCGGGATGATAATTTGCGGTCCCATGGGTAAAATGCTAGGTAGGGGACTCGCCAAATTTGAGCTGGAATCGGGACTGCAAGCGTTCCCATATCGTTGGCTCTTCTTGTACGAATACGCCATTTCGGTCGGAGACGTAGGAGGCGGCGTCGCATTTGGTTGCCGTCTGTTAGAATCATTGTTGTTCGTATCTAACCGATTTCCGGTCAATATTGTTTCTAAAATGCTCGAACTCGGTGGGGTATATCTCAAAAATGTGGCAGGAGGCGGTGGGGACGTACTCTCTGCTTCATAATAAGGTTTGTTCAGTGGAACGACGGTGTGTTGAGATGATTCTAAGACTATCACGGTGGACGTAGCCGGGTCCCTTCTAGGAGGAGACGGCGAAGAAAGAGGCATTTCTTCAGTCGGATCTTCGGCTATGATTAATTCTTTTTCGCTGTCACAGTCCACGTCTTTGTTGTTTTGATAGTGATAGGCGCGAGGCATTTTGATTTTGACTTTTCTGAATTCGTTTTTGTGCATCTCCGCCATGTCGACTTTTTGGACGATGACGGTGGTTTCTTTGGGTGCGTTTGCTTTTTTAGAGCAGTCTAAGACGTAGTTGTTTTCCGAATCGGAGTCGCTCGAGTCTTCGGGCGGAGTGAAACCGTCGTCGTGGTATCCGTTGCTGTGGTAGCCTTCGTCAGATCGCACGGACCCGTCGGCCGGCGTCAACTGATGGAGATCATACGGAGCCTGCGGCGGGGCCGCCGGCGACTCGACGGCTTGGACGGGCACATGGGGAGGGCTTCCTTTCTGTTGTTGTACTATAATCGTTGTCGTTTCTCTGTGATGGATTCTGAGCGGAGATTCCTGTCTTTGGTGTATCATTTCCGGGGAGAGTTCTCTCTGATCGACGATCATGGGGGAAGGTTGGGTCTTGTAGACGAGAGCTGGTGAAGTCTCTCTCTTGATCATGTGGCGGGAGGTGGGGGAGGTACGGCGGTTGATGACGCGGATCGCTTGAGTGTCATGAACTCGAAGAGGCGATCGGTGGGGAGGTGCGGAGCAGGCTCCCGGTGGTATCGGCTGATGCGCAGGTGGGGTCGGCTGTCGAGGAGCGTGTCCGGGAGATTCCGGCCTCAACAAGTCCTTCGGGTGCGATAATCCTAGTACATATTTCATGTGATTGAAAGCGATTTCCGGATGGACCGGCGCCGGAGGAAGACCATATGCTTTTTTAATAGTTTCTTCTTTGCCTGCAATCGAATTTCAGAGTTAGATTCGAGTCTTAATAAAACACACTATTTAAAATTTAAATCATTAGATACTCACAAATAGAATATGTGGCTCTTTCTGGATCGATATCGTAGCCTAATCGCTTGGCGAAATCTTTACAATACCACACCATAAGTTCTTCGTTTGGCATTATATCTCTGCAAAGATAAACAAATGTCGTTATACAATGTCTGTAAAGATTTTTTTTGATATGTGTTACATAACGCGCAACGCTAAAGGGTTGCATTACCTTATGGTGTAGAAATAAATGTGTTCTCCATGCTGGCAGGCAGCCAGGTTCATGACGGAGAAGGAGTAGGCTGACGCCACATACCTCATCCAATTGGCCATGCTCGTATCCGACCCATCCAAATAATAATAGTCGTTTTCTTTGAATATCTGCAAAAGAAATGCATAAAATTTAGCATATTTTCAAAGATGATGTTCGTGACTAAAAATGGATTTACAATACATATAAGTTAGAATTTTTACTTTACAATCTACCATACGAAGCATATACAAAGCTACGAAAGCTCAATCGAAGCAGTTATTCAAATTTATAATATAACTCACCATAATATTTCCATAAGTATGATGCCTAACAGTTTCCTGCACCTGAACCAAAGAAGAGAGAAGAAAACTTAGAATAGGAAAGATAGGGGGGATAGAATCAGTATTTTACAGAAAATACCAAAACCACCAAGCATGTAATATACACAATTTAGTATAAAATGTTAGTTATGGATAATTAAAATCATATTAAAATATATAAGCTCTCAAATTATACACAATAAGGATATTAATCGAACACCGCGGGATGCTTTAATTAATCCATAAACGATATGTACATTTTTGTCGAAATATAAAGGATACGTACCCTCCAATAGTATCTCCATGATATCTTGTTGTCGGGATAATTTGGTGTTCTAGTTCCTTCGAATGGTCCAAATCTTGTTCCTCTGGGTATTACGCCCGTACTCCACACGCCTTCGGTCTATAATGTTGATCTTATTTAGTATGGATTCATCGGATGATCGTTAATATTGAGGGAAGATATTAAGATATTAAGACTTACGGGAGTGTTGGGAGTCGATAGTACTACCGACGGCTTTAGCGTAAGACTTCTTGGGAGCGTCTTTTCGGCACGATCTGGTGTTCCCTGAGGGCACGGCACGTCAGGCACTATGTATACGGTCAACCTTTCATAGTCGGATTCTCTAAGGTTGCACATTTCTGGTACGTCATCGCGCTGCTGAGCATGCTGCTGATGATGCTGACCAGCTCGTTCCATATTTGACTGTAAACAATGAAAAAAATATTTTTCAATAAATTTGTTTTTAACGATGAATAAAATATTTTAAATTGTTTTAATGAATATAATTGTAGGGTTGTTCGATATGGTGTCAAAAATCCGAATTTAATTCGCAATTAGTATAGTTGTTTTGTCTTGGATAACGCGGCATTTGTGCGGTCGATATGGGGGGCGTCAACTTACACAGTGACCCAGTTCGTTTCCTTTGCGCATTAAGAACTGCGCACCAATGCACCCGGCACCGAATATCTATGCAACTAAAACCCGAAGAACTTAGCATCCTATTCCTTGAATTCCCGGGATCGGTGTACATGTTAAAGTTTGGGATAGGTCGTAAGGGACCGGCGAATTTCCCCTAAGACCGATATAATGCCATTTTATCCACTGCCATGTATATTTTCATATCAAACGACTGATATGCATAAATTTTTATTTTTAATCAATGCCAATCGTATTGATTGGTTTTTAATATTAAAATAAAAATAGGCGGATTTATCATATTTTTTTAAATTGCCTTAAATTTATTTAAACTTGCCCCTGATATTTAATGCGTGTTTAAATTGGATGTTTGTTATCTATCGACCGTGAAACGTCGTTCTCAAGATCAAAGTGCATTTCGCAAACATTCTTTAATCCACTTAGAATCCATACACAATCGCCGATGCACAATTCAATGCGTTTTTGTGACGTAAACAGGAGGTCAGGATCGCTTTCGGTTTCATTGACCGTGACCACCTATGGAATTCACCTACACATAAATTGCAGATTATAAAACTGAAGTTGCGATTCGTCCTTTGAGCGTATAGGACGGACCGATGACATCACAAAGTTGTAATCGAATATTATTCTCGAAATTCGAACATGAAAAAATTATGCACTATCGATCGCTTTATGATGATCATTGATCATTTTTTCGAGTGTATATGATACAAATGTCGCTAAGACTATGATAGTTGAAGACCAATAGGAAAATCACTAGAATTTAACATACAATTGTTGTTATTTTCCGATGACATGATGCAATAAAAATTTAATAAAATGGAATAGGAAAATTTAGAATCCCCGGATGACGCACGTTTGATTAGATTAATTAATAAATTATGCAATATTTATGCTATCATAGCTAAAATAAATAAATTAATAAATAATGTTACACATATATAAATCAATAGAAATTCCCTTTTTTATCAGCGATCTAATCGCGCTCAAACCATTTCCGCTTGGAAGATATCTCATATTTATTTTAGGCGACATTTATTACGAGGAAAATATCAGATTTTTTCATAAATAGCATGCAAAAAATATATGTATTTTTGCAGCAAATCGGAAGTATGCAACGTGCAGTCCCGATGCAGCGCCGGTGCATTACGTAAGCGGTGGTAATGGATTCGACAAAGGTCAGGTGTGGTCGGCAGCCCTGACGTCACTGTTCAACTGACTGTCAAGGTGAGGAGTACATCATGTACCACTCTTGGGACAGTGACCATCAACCTTCGGCTTAAACTCGAATTAAATCAATCAGACATGTGCGAAATTGCATAACATTAAATGTATGCGAACGCACTCTCGAAAATTTTTCGCCGCGGGCGAAAACCGTAAATAAATACATTTTTACCGCAAGCATCTAAATATTACCAACATAGAGTAAATATATTATTTCGTGATTATATTGCTTTTATAAATAATTCCAAATGTGGTATTTTTAAACTTAAATATTCAATTTATATACTGAATTTAAAAAAATATATGCAATTTTAAAACGCATTGTGGTTTGCAGAATGACCATCCTATTCTTAATCAAAAATATGCATCGATATGAGCCCATGAGTCCCAACCTGCTATCGTTTTGTGAGCTCAAACATTTCTACTTTGTATATTGTCCTATGAATTGTATCAATGTTATTGGCAGGATTGCAAAATACAATAAACGCTGCACACAAACAGAAAATAATTCGGAAGATGGATGCCCAAATCGAGTGAGAAGTGCATGATATTCAAACAAAACAACAGTTAATCATTTGGATCAGTGACTGGCCATAAAACAATGAAGATTCACTCAGATCGTAAATAGGCAACATCAGTTGAATCAATCGTAATCGTACACGTCCATTCTGATTTTTTGTCAACAGAAAGATGCATGACTATAATCATCATTATTGGTAATGCTACTGTAAACCCTAAGGGAGCGTATTCCATTTATACGAACACATTTTTTTAAAATCAAAATCAGAGCCTAATATGAGGATAATATTTGATAATCAGGAAAGAAAGCCAAAGTCGTTTTTTCCATAACTTTTGGCATTTTTTTAATAGCAATCACTTTTGCACAATAATATTACGTATATAAAATTAAGATAAAACTGATTGAAATATACGCGTTACCGCCAAAAATGCGGCATAGCGATATATAGACGTTGAACTACTGTTAGATATATGCACTTTATGCGGTGGCATATTTTATTTTTGTTAAATAATTTCAAATACAATTATTATTGCATATGCATGATAAGAGGCGAAATTGGTAACACTTGATCTGGCGCATCTTGTATTTGATTTTACAATATTTAAAAAATTAAAAGTTTGATGATACCTGTTTCATCGAGCGTCATCTTTCAATTACGTCGGATGAAAATATTTCATTAAGATATTTGAGTCTTTAAGCGCACGTTATGTAAATTCCGATCATTGCACAGTATATAGTAGACAATGCGATTGTCAAGCTCTTTGGGTTGCAATGGGCGGACACGTCCGCTCATAAAGTGTCGATCGGGCATGCCTTATCGCGAAAAATAGATTAAATGTCTCACCAGTCTCATGATTCTCTAGTAGCAAAATAAATTTATTTCGGTCTGCTCTCTTTGCTCGCTTTCATCACTTTAGTAGTTCCGCCAACTGCAAAAAACAATTAAATCGCTTGAAACTTTTGTGGCGGCATTGTGGTAATGAATGATTTAGGCAGCCGGTGCATTCTTGAATGTTTCTATTTTCGACGAATAATTTTCACCTTCCGTCAACATCACGGATAGTAGATAAATAGCTTTTGGTAGTTTGAAGTTGTGCCAAGCTGGCACATGTCCAGTTTGGGTCACAACTCATTTCCCAAAGTGACGTGAGATATGAGGAAATGTTGAAAATTCTCGAAATTGGTTTATGGTTCCTTTATTGACATAATCCTTCGCGGAAATAAGCTTAGACACTTTCGAAAGCTTCCAAGTTTAAGGATAATCTGAGACTTTGAGCTTTGCATCTCCGTCGCAATACGTTCGCAGCTTTCGGAAAATTTCATAGATAGCCATGAAAACGATTTCGTATGAATGTGTATGGATTGTGCAACACTTATGCGATATAAAGTACTCAATAACAGCGCTTGAGATTTTTTAAATATACAAATATAAAATAAAATTACAAGAAGCTTGCGATAATAAGTGGCGTGGTGCGTCCTTCAGGCACTAAAGTACTATGCGTCAACACGTCGCCTGTGCTAATGCATTGGGCTGTTCGAATAAGTCTACAATCTTTTTTTAATGCAAAAATTCAAATGGAAAAATGTCTATGTCTGTAAAAATAATGCTCATGTTCAGCCAAAGATCGTAGAATATTGCAAAACATGTGTTATTGTGACCTCCTCAGTCGATTCATTGATTAATATAGCGGAGTTCAAATGTCAAATATCCAACAATAATAATTGCAAAATCGAAAACTTTTCCAATATTACTCAATCAATAAAATAGATTTACATGGAAAAACCCCATCACAAAAATGATTTTATACGATTGGATTTAATCAATGAACTGTCCTTTGATGAATGAATATCAATGCTTGAACAAGTTTATCGCGGGTCAAATATATTTTTAGCCGTGTTGAATTAGATAAAAGCATAAAATGATGGATCAGCATTGTATTTCTTGAATTAAATGCGAAAATGCATCGTAAAATAATCGCAATCATTGATTAAATTTTATAATGAATGAACATCATTTAAGTCTTCATCATGGTCTTTTTCGGAAAAAAAGGGATTGGCAATGTAAATATATCATATAAATGATTTGAACGCATTTTTCCCCATGAATTGATATTGGAATTAATTCTATAATAGGATGATTTGTTATGCAGATATAAGTTCAAAATGGTGATAATGTTACAGTCTGTGTTAAGCAACACTGTGTTGTTATGATAATAAAACGCAGTAAAAATATGGTTATCGTGTGAATAATATATAATAAACTATATTCTATATATTATTTTTTATTAATAATAAATATCGACCAAATATCCCTAGGATCGTCTATGTCAATGTATGGTCGGTGTAAATTAAAAACTATCGTCGCAAAATGCAGCGGGGGGAAAATTGCATCACTTTCGATTGCCGCATCGACCTTCACAATGCATTTATGATATTTCTTATCGGGATATGCAGTTATTTAGTCGCATTATGTACCATACGATAAAATGAGCAAATGCGCAATTATTGCATCCAGATAACATGAAATGGCCACCACGTGCTCAATTTGCATTCAGCGCTTCCAAAACGTCAATTCAAACTACAGTAGTTTCTAGAACAACAATATTATTATCGTGGCCTTCACCTTGATCACATGCGATGTTGTAATATATGGTGATGCATGAATTTATGCGAACGTCGCATAAAATTGACGCTGATGATTAACCGGACATCATTACAATGCTCTTAAACTTCGTTGCTAAAGGAAATCTATTCAGATTTAGGTGGAAAAACATTTCGAAATCAATTGCTTGAAAAAAATTACGGTAGCGCCATTTAAAAGGCGACATTTCCGAGGTTGACCCCGTCACGAGATACGTCAAGATCGATCGTCTGAAATCGCAGATTGCGGATTTGGGTCATTCATGAGCAGATTCAGACAGCGCTCATACGTATGCGCATGCAGCTGTTGCAATTAAGAATGCAATTGAAAATTTTGCTTTACAATGGTGCAACAAGTTCAATGTGGAGGTCTCGGCGGTGCGCAATGTCAATAGATAAATGCGTAATACGCTCATTTGAGGTCACTGTGGATTACATGCAATTTGCACGGAAGCTTCGCTATATACAAACATAACTCCAGACCATATTCAAACGCCAAAAAATATCGCTTGCACCAAAGAAAATTATTTGAAGCGCATGATACACTTCCTGTTAATATTTGCAAAAAATTGCAAAAAATCGATTATTTTTTGAAACAATTGTGGTATGATTTGATTGCGGTCGTCGGATCTTTTTATAATGGATATCGTCATAGTCGCTCAATAGGCTTATTTCGTATTGCGGGAAAACCAATTGATTGCACTTAAAAAATAAGTAAAACTTGAACTTCAATCACATTCTGCGGAATGATTGTGCTAATCTCTTTGAACTCGGCTTGTTCTTTGGAACACTCTCCATTTTTGTCGATTGAACAAATCTGGCATTAAGCCATGTATCAGATTCGTCTAAATTTAATTTGTTTAAATTATTAATAGGAGCTTAGTAAAGCTCAAATTTATATCGCGACATTTGTAAGGGGTGTTTTTATGTAGAATAGACCAGACCAAGTGTTGCCAACGTCGCTAGACGCTATTATTCTCAGATTTGAACATGTACACTTTAACAGAATGTTAAAAAAGTTTTAGTGCAATTGTCAGCATCTTGAAATGCATTAATGATAACAAGAAACGATCAGGGATTTCCTTGGATTCAGAAGAATACGATTTTGAAACAATTCGGAGCAGCTAGTGACAATGAGGCATCGAGAACCTGGTCGGGTTATGATTAACGCTATTGTTACAATTTTAACACCATTGTATGACGTCTTTGAAAATTGTTTCTACGCAGTATATGTCTTCAATTATAAATTATTTAGAATTTATTGTTTATTACAAGATATGGACAATTTAAAAGCGACGTTCATCGATAATAGAAGCGTATTTCCGAGAACCATTTTCATTTATGTGCGACATGTTCATCAGCAGATTCGATGCCATATAAATCAAAGGCGGCTTTGTTGAATAATAAGATTTAAATTGATAACACTTGATTTGGCGAATCATGCAAATCTATTAAACGTTTGGAAATAGTTAATGTGTGGCACTTATCCGTTTCATCTCATGCTCAATACTATAGAAATTATGTTGTCGCATTGACTGAAACACTTCTGGATATGATTACACAATCTTATTTTCAGCATTTACTGAATACCCGAGATGACCTTAAGCTTCTGAATGGAGGAAAATTCAATAGCACACGTCGATATCTTCAAGTGCGCACCGAAGAAGACGACAAGGCCGACTGTGATAATTGAACATAATTTGTTGCAATACATCAATCGCTCATATGACATTTTTCATTGCTCGAATGACCATATCGATAATCTCAAATCTAGTTTTCAGAACCAAAAAAGTCACGATTGCCATGTTATTCTAGACGTTCTACAATAAGTAGGGGTCGAATCATACAAAGTGGATTTAAAACGATGAAAATCTGCAACAACGTGCAATTTATTGATCGTCTTTAACAATGACACTTTAATATCGATGATAAATATTGACTCTTATAAACAATTTGTATTGTTCAAGAAGGTCATATTGTGTAAGGTTTTAATAATTTATGTTAATATGGGATATTTTGCAGCATGACTTTAAAATTATTTACGGTTATAATTAATATTGATTATAGTTATTGGCTCTGTAAAAACAGAAAGATTTGTCTGGCTATTTTCCATATGCAGATATAATAATTTGGATCTGATTAAATGTTAATTTAAAAGTGAAACTATATGGACGCTCAAGAACTTAATCCAATCTATGATTGATAATTTTATGAGGACCTTCGAATCTGGTATTGGCTAGTTTCAGCAATGGATATTGCATCCATGAAACATTGTCGTTCAGGCACGTTAATGCACCAATAAAAGATAATGAAAACCATCTATGCACTTTATGCTGTATAAAATATAAGTTGTGTGATGAATGCAAATATTTACAAGCGTATTATGAGTGCATCTATGTGTATTAATTATGGGGATACATTGGAGGGTGATTTGATTAAAATATTGTTTTGGATGAAAACGAATGAGGTTTAATTGATGTAATTTAACGATTTATGCGCATATTTACTGTTATAATTAGCTAATGGAGATGTTAGCTTAAAGAAAGTGTTTCTTGTTGTTATTCATGATGATTTATTTTATTTGTTCATTCCACACATATTAGGTCGCATCATTAAATATGCCTTTTGATAATGATATCATTGCGTTATGTTTATAATTGTGATTATAGTGGGCTTGTTGATGAACAGTTTTATCTCCAAGTTAGAGAGTCAATGTCAAGTGCAAGAGCAACCGTTTCTTCCGCATGTTTGCATTTGAGACGAAGTCTCAATTAACGCACTGCAACACGGTGCATCCAGATCGAAAATCGTCTTAAAATAAACGCATCCTATTGACTCCATGCCAAATAGTCGCAAGGTCAGGATGGAAGATGGTGTTGTATCGTGTGCGAATAAACAAATAGAAAACGAACGAGTGCAGCAAAGATGGAAGCTGAAGTTTTAACCTTGCATTCTAATTATATCGTGGAGCAAACGTGCATGGATTGCATGTGCAGAATGCTGAAAAATAATGCACTTTTTTCCGAAACGATAGAATTTCTTCGAAAGAAGTCAATATGAAAAAAATAATACAATATTACAGACCCGCAAGAGTGCATACGCCCAGCAGCTATGCCCGGCTATCGTTCAAATGATAGCAAAAACGCAGGAAATTTGCTTTATAACATTAACATTTTCAGAAAATCTTTTCCTTTTTGGTCCGCCACACGATAAAAATGATTTTATTATTCCATTATATTTTAATATTTATGAAACATAAATATAAATAATGCGTAATGACGATTAATTGTCAATAGATACTTTATCAATCAATTTTTACAACAAGAGGTTTGTGGTAGAAATTTAAAAAAAAATCACAATGCACTTATCATCATCATGAAAATTCAAGGACTGGACAAATCAGTTCAAACCAGTATGAACTGGATGCATATTTACGATGATCCTCTAAATCTACCGCCGTTTCGCACATTGAAAAAGGGCCACAAACAATTCTTACCGGTCTTATCATTCATTAATGCGATTTATACAAATATCGTACTAATGAATGATTTTTACTACAGTGCACTGATTTAGCCGATTTTAATTATGATAAGAAATGATTCACGTCGTTGAAAAAATGCAAAAAAGACACGTGCTAACATGTCTAATACTCATATCCTTGTGATTCATTGAAAACCGCTAAAATAAACTGGCATTGAATTTACATATTTTTATCAAAAATAAAATATGTCGATTATTTCCCTATAAGTACATACATCTAAAACCACAATCATTTAAAAAGCAGGCTTGGGCATATAATAGCTAGCGAGCCGCGTGCGGCTCTTTCATAGTATAACGCTCTTTATAATAATTTTGCGACTTAGCAACGAAACATTATGCTTGGATCTTCATATTAAATATGATTATCTCAGTTTGGGAACATTACATCAGAACGATAAAAATGAGATTGTTGTAAAAGCACCCTTCGATACGTTCGCTAAGGTTTCATAATTTAAACTCATCGAGTGTATGATGAGGTAAATTCTTGATGGATTTTAAACAAATATTGCACATTTTCCACTAAGATATTTTAGTCCAGTATGAATCAGATTATCTTACATTGCAAAAATATTAATATTCAATATAAACCGGTTTTGATAACAATATGTTTGATATAGAAATTTTATAAAAGGGGTGAATTGCATTCTTTGAACTCTATGAAGTTATTTGTACGAAGGATATTTTTATCGTTATGGAGAATTTACATTATCATTCCAAGTCACTAATTGTAATTACAACGAGCTCGCTACTACGGTTCGTTGGATAAAAACTCAAATTAATAAGATCCACAATATTTAATACGATCAAATTCATCATTGAATATCGCAACATGGATTGCGGATGTATGATCGTATGATTCAAGTACGATTTGGCGGAACTCAAACAAAATCAAATTTGATCATAGATCATCAATAGAACCATTCGGTTATCAGACAGGTTCTCATCGATCCGCATGCGTTGGGTAAACCATCGCATTTCTTGGACCTCGATGGACATGTGATCTCCGATGGTTATTTTTCAACGCGTCATGTTTTTATTTTCATTTCAATGTCACTCTTCTCGTTTCAAGAGCAATTGTTTAAATGAAAAGTTGCGCAAGATCGTTTGTCGCGTATTATACTGCATCCGAGCGAATACATACGCGCTCATGGCGTACGAAGTTTTTCCGTGAGGTTTCGATGCGATAAGGACGTTAAAAATTAGGACGTATTCTTGGCAAAATATTAAAGCCTTCGAACGAAGCAAATCGGTTCGGAAATGGCGTGAAAAAATTACTTACTTGAATAAGATGGTTAATATGTGCGTTGAAATTCGAGCTCGAAACGCAATAGGATAAACATTCGAAATTGATGTGGATTTTGTGCATTTTTCATGAATTTATAGCGCTCATAGTGTGATGGATCGATCGTGATTAAAATTGTGCGTTGATTGTTTTAATTTAGGGGTGGAATCGTGCTGAAACGATTACGACGCAGCCGGTAGCCTAAGAATGGAGGCCATATTGGATTTTCACGTTTGTTGGTATTGAACGATGCGATATTTTCATGAATGTCGATTTTATTAGAAAGTATAAAGCCTGAAATCTGTGCATTATTTAATGAAGGTTTATTTATGCGAAATTTCAGCTGAAATTATCGCTTTCATCCGATGAAAGTCAAAGTCACTCACTGCGTTGTTGATATTGTTATGAGCAGATTTTCCTACCATAACAATAATATTCGATCGACTCTGCTGACAGGTGAATTTTGTTGATGACGTTAATTTAATATTTATATTGATCAAGCACGATTTATAACGTAAATCTTGCGAGATAATTCACTGATTTTTGCGAAATAAATATGATTTATTTGCGGAGAAGATGTAAAAATCTCCGTATAAAAATGGCACTTAAATTATAGATAATCGATTTAATAAATCCACTCATGATGTTGATCGGTCGTTTTCAACCCCTATCACTCGATTAACGTCACTTCACTGTCGAAGGGCATAGGGAAAGGGTTGCAAAGAGATCGACATCATGGGGGCTTGTTTACTTTGGGGAGCTGGTGTTGCGTGCAGCCCGTGGCGCGGTCGACGATGCACTCACTTCCTGGTGGTGCAGCCGGGAAATTCGGGTGCAGTTCTCTCGGCCGCCGCGACGCCGAGCCACTGACCTTCCCCAACGGCTTATCGTCGAAGGCGCAGAAGCAGCAGTGCCCGACTTTACCGACCGACGGCTGCACTTGTACGGTTGCATCCGCATTGTGAAAAACAAGGCGTCTCTTTCGCACGAGCCGGGAAGCGCCGATCTAGGAACTTCGATTGCGGAACGGACCAAAATTAATGCGCACATATTACCATATCTGATGCTGCACTCGGTGCCATCGTCGACAAAATTCTTCAGCCAGTCGAAATGAGAAAGTCGACTGATGTGCGATCCATAAAAAACCTATTTCATCCCGATGAAAAATATAAACATAAAATATTTTCGGGAATTTATATCAACCCATTCCATCAATAAAGTACATTAAATACATCCAAAGCTTATGTGCTAAAATTCAAAAAGAATATTTAACGATTAACACTGGCTTAACCGCACCCGTCAATTGGACAGCATTTGAACTTTGTGGCAAAAATTATTAAAACCCCATAATTCTTAGCAACTTTTGCTGATTATTATTTACGAAATTATACGAATATATATTCAAATGTATGCCTTTTTTAGCAACAAATGTAAAATTAATTAGCGGAGGACTTCTTTCTAATTTATCGAACTTTGAGAATGAAGTTGAGATTCTTGAATCTGAAAGTGAACAGATTGAGGATATAAATTCTTACGCACAAACAAATTTAAAGTCAAGCGTACCATACGGAATTCAATCAATTCATTCCTACAAAAGCTTGATATTGATTTAGATAATTTGACAAGTATTGATAGAATTATTAGAATTACATGCCATATATCGAGTATTGATTTTCAATGCTATGTGATATTTATTGCTTTCGTTAATAATCTTGATCTTAATCTCGATGATGAGCCATCAACGAGAATAAAAGTGACAAGAAGATATGCGATCAGTCAGCGTATCGTTTGCAGCATCAAGTTATTAAAAATGCACTGTCATCCAAATCTAAATCTAAATAATAATTGTTTGCGTATTTCTTGAAAAAAATGTTTGTATGGAATAAAATAAAAAATAAAATAAAAATGTTATCATGTAATATATGATATATTTTGAAGCAATCTTCAGAATAAAGCGAGGGTTTTCTTTTCGTAAGTGTCGCAAAAATATAGCGTTCGTTTTTATCCTTTTTCAGTTTCACGATCTGAACACACCATACACTCTCTATAGTTTCTCCCTGATCTACCTTAAATAAAATAATTTTCTGTATGCTATCTTTCGTCCCTCAGCTAATAAGCTAATTTACGTTTTATTCATAATGAAAAATGAATAAAACGTAAAAAGTATACGTACTACCAAAATAATATTGAATTACTGGACATAAATAATATTCAAGATGCGCCACAACTCGACGCAGACAATTGTTTTATGCTCTTTACCTGTACCGATTCAATTCCTCTGATATTTAAAAAAATACCAAAATGTTATTTGAAGTTCATAAAAACTGCCCAAGAAAAATTCGGCCACATGTAGTGGCCATAGATGTAAGGGTTAAAGGGAATCAACTCAAACGTGATTCGGTTCGAATTGAGATCCATATTTGATCATATAACCGGAGCTTTAAAATTCATCTCAAGATTGGAACGCAACGATCTCAAGCTAAGATTTATTACGATGATAACATTTTTTTCAGAATCAAGATAAACTAAGCCATTTTGTTAAAGCTAGCTCACCAGTTTATATATTTTATATCAAAATTCTAATGATGTATCCCCGACTTGCGATCATTTTTCTTGTGTATTTTAATGCGATGATGACGAAACATAATTCGTGGCATCGTGTTAATTTCACGCTATGGTTGAGATTAAAAGACTTGTTTAGCGTCGTAAATACAATTACAATAGTAATTAGTCTGAGCATTTTGAGCCAACCGGTTCTGAGCAAATCCTTATCGTTTGGACGTCTCGATTTTTGCGCATGTGCGCACATCTCTTTTGCGCAAACGGAGAGAAGCGATCCGCGGGACAAGTGCAACTGCACGATGCACTATCGCGTCTTTTAGAGACAGCCGGGTACAAGTCGATGCACACTTATCGCACAAAACTAGGTAAGATTCAAGTTCATTATTTCTGGTCCGACGACCGCGTCTGGCGCACCGCGCTCCTCGTGTGCTGCCAATCTTCAACATCGACGGCATTAGAACTCCAATTTTAGCATGAAAGCGAAACGATCCGACCGATGGTTGCGGAAAAATCGATTTTCCGATCAAATTTTCATTCAAAAGCACCACAGCGACATTGAATAGGGTGTGCTCGATGCGAGATGATTTGACCTTTCCACGCCGACGATTTTAATATCTAGCAATTTATATAGGCGACGAACATTTTTTCCATGTAAGAACGAAATTCATATAGCGTGCATGAAACACACATTGATGGCGTTTGTAACGCGATACAGCTCGTCGAATGAATTTTCATTTTAAAAAATGATATAATTTTAAGCACGTTTTTAGGGATGGGGAGGGTGTGAGATAATCGGTTTATATAACAGACACTTCGATGCAATTTCGGCATGTTAATGGTGTTAACATGAAGAATTTGGCACCCAAAGAGTGCTCCCGCATAGCCATTACGCAATAAAAGTTCGGAGACTACCAGTCTGCATTTATGGAATAACTGCGCGATGCAAGTGTGGATATCGCCATGAGGATATCCGTATGATGGTGCAGTGGTGTGACTATGTCCACCGACAGGTGGGGCTGTATTCAGTATAGAAAGAGAGAGTGAAAGCCGCCGCCCGGGGGCGGTGGCTGGGGGCGCCCGAGAGTCAACGACCCCGCCACAGACGTAACCTGATTTATTCGTTACGTGTTTGTAAATATACAGGGATGTACGGGATAATGTTTACGTTTCAGTGGAATCGTCCTAATGCGAATTAGCAGCCAGTCAAATGTGCTCGCGCGACGATAGCATGTGCGTAATTGCCCATCATAATTATTTTTCAACGCACATTTATGGGCGTTCATCCGAAGTGTAGTCTAATCGATTCATAATAATTTGAATATCTATAATAAGTTTGTCTTTTTAGTTCCGAAAAGCTAACGAAAAATGCTTAGCCAATTTGATGTAATTTAATAAGCTTTGTAAATAAAGTATGTATAATATTTACAAAATTGTTTGGAATTTGGTAGAATATATGATAAAATTAAATAATTTGATAAAACTAATATGATAAGCGTAACCTGCTATAAAACAAACAATTCATGTCGACAGTACAACGATAATATTCCGATACAATTATTATTATAAACCATTATTTATATTATCCTTATATTTATAACCGTTTATTATTATCATCCTAATCATATTTCATAACGGGCCACTCAAATTCTAATTTTTGTCCACTCTCGCAATTGTGTATTTAATTACTCTTGTCAAAAATACTTATCTATTAAATGAATGTTATGCGAATATTAGGGTATCATTGCATACGAAACGATATATCGACGTCAGGTACTGAATGCAGTATATGTACATTCATAATACTATGAATCTAAAAAAATATAAAATTAATACATGT
The DNA here is from genome assembly GCA_008973525.1 of Stenopsyche tienmushanensis. Lineage (NCBI taxonomy): Eukaryota > Metazoa > Arthropoda > Insecta > Trichoptera > Stenopsychidae > Stenopsyche > Stenopsyche tienmushanensis. The sequence continues at coordinate 200,433 of WACJ01000539.1, forward strand.
ATATATTGTATATAATGATAAACATGATAATGGTATATAAAAACATATTCAAATTCAAATCAAAATTTGTTATCATTAAACATATTTTGATTTGATTGGCAATCGGCATTTCATATGATTTAAATACATATCGACCAATTGCACGTATCGATAAATACCATCATAACTTTTATTGTCAAGCAAATAAATAAATTTGTTATAAACGATGACCTACCTCAATTATTAGATTTTTATTCTAAATTTGAATTTATTTTAATTTAAAAAAAAATGTATAAATGATCTCAAAGCGTTACAAATTATGTTACAAATTAAGTTCCATGGGAAGTGTTTGATCGAATCGATGCACTGCAAACGACGCTGTGTATGTATCTAATTTACGTAAATTGCAAGAAGTGATTCGGTGCAAAGGCTATGCTTTTCGCTGGATGTGCAATACATCGTTGCCGATAGGAGGAAGAAATTTAAAGGCAATAAAGGAAGAATACGGCCGTCTGCAGGAAGTACGGATGTGTTCGTAGCAGGACTGGTCGATATCTGGCGAAGACGCAAGTCCTGACCCGCCACAAGCGTCAGTGCAATGTGCAAGGAAACCAGCAGACATATTCTTAGAACGCTAAATTTTCCATGGCGAAATTTAATTTCGCACCTTCGCAGCGTCGGAAGGCGGACTCTGCGACGCCGAACGAAAGCACATAGCGTCACGTTTTCGTCGACTGTTAAATAGCACGAAATTGTTGCTTACCGTCTGACGTACACGCATCTATGTCCATGTTCGGAATGTAAAACTGTAAGTTGTTCGACATAACGGATCTTGTACCATCGCCGGCGACGAAGTTGTTACTTTTTCTTATTGTGTTGGATTCCACGAGCGATTCCCGCGCGAGCGATATTTTCAAATTCCGAATAACATTCGTCTTTCGAACACGACGCGTTCGACTATCATACACGAAATAAAAAAGAATTCGATTTTATGTTACGAGTTACTACGTTATGGCTCTGCATTGTAAATTTACCGTTGCATTGACAAGGCCGCGCGAGCGAGCGGGATGGCGCTATGCAAATGAGCGCGGGCGCGACGGAGACGCTCGATATCGCGGCGATGCGTTGCAAAGACAAAATAAATAGTGCACTTCAATTGTTTAAAAAAAAAAAATCAAAATAAAACAAATGAACGTCGACCTTGATTATTTAAATCAAAATTAAAGTGCAACTAATCAGAATGCAAAATAAAAACAAACCGATAAATAATAAATACAAAAATTTTAATATTTTGAATTTAGTAATTATAAATTGTTTAATTTCGATCATATCCTTTTTTTGTATTAATCAGCATTTGTTTGAATTATTAATTATTATTTTATTTATTGAGATTTTTTTTTTTCGATTCAAATTGTGCGTTTAATCGAGTGATCATCGTTTGGATGTTGTTTTGGGTCATTATCGTTCGGCGTTTATGGGCCACTCTGTACAAAAACATTGAATCTCGTCGAGGTCACTGACCGTTCTCGACGTTTGTTCTCTTTTTGTCTGCACACACCACTGTCTTTTCGCTCGCATGTGTGTGCGCGAAATAAGATGTTGTGATGATAAATCATATTTATCGAGCAAATCATTGATCAAACAATTAATTCGAATATCGACGATGATAATAACAGGGTTTGAAGTGATTATCGGATCGGTGCCAAATGAAGTTACGGATGTGTCCCCGGTCTATGACAATTTAATTCGGGATTGCTTTTGACAAATACCCTGGATATTATGGTTTTGCGATGGTATTTGTGCAGGCTTGTCGATATACCACTATCACCATTACTAGCGCATTTATAATCTCACTATAATCGCATTCAGGCGCCATTCATGCTTGCGTTCTCTTTGGGTGGTGCGATTCTGTCCTCTGTCTACGTTCGTAGGGGTGAAAATTTTTAATCAAATTTGTTGCGATAAAAATGTTTAAAAAAATGATGTAGCGTTTTATATTGTTACAAATTTTCGCATTGTTACGGATCAAAAAATATATTTTTTCCATAATATCCATAAATTTATGATGAATTTGAAAGGCTTCGTTCTTGAATGATCCCAAAAATATTCGACGCCAACAAAAAGCAGCCCTATAATGTTGTGAAAGTTGGAAGTAGAGCCTTTACTGCCACCCCGTCGCCTCCCGTTCCAGTGGGGCCCGACGAGCCGAAAGAGCCTCCTACCCTACCAACCCCGACAAACCTACCCCAATGCGACGAATTTTGCGTAAGGTTATTGTCCTCCGATCCTAGCCCAATATAGACGGCATTGGGAAGGCTTTATTTCGCCCAGTTATAGGCCAAACGTTGAACCCATCTCCCCCATAAAAATGTACCGAACACCATAACATCCGGGGTCAAATTATGCAATAGCTTAAATTTATACATTAAATATATATATCGATTTCACATATTGAACAAACGAAAAACGATTAATAATGCTAATTGATGCCCACTTTAAAATATAGTCTTATCTTAATTTTCTCACGGGAAATTAAGATTCAGGATTTTCCTTTGTTGAAGTAATCTCTATATATATGGTGCCATTAAATTAACGGTTACTAGGCAACTCTGCTGTATAGTACTTTGCTAGAGCCGCCAGTCTGTCTCCATAGTAATAATGCTGGAAAGCATTTACTGCATGTTTTATTATATAAATTCAAATAAAATAATAACAGTATTGTATCATTGCACATGAAAAAATATAAAAATATTGTTGAACATATGTATGTTGTGAGATTTAGATTGATGTTGTTAAAACATAAATCGATTAATCTATAAATGTATAAATATGATACGATCAATTTTTGTTGTACGATATATATAAAATGATGCATTTAAGAGTCAAATTTGCATGCAAATAATTTTAAATGATAATTTTTTTGCTGTTATCATCATAATTAAATTTGATTAGGATGACATGAGAATACATGTTTTTAGATTGATTTTTTATTTGTGTTTTTTTCAAATGGATTTTTCGATCTCTAAAGATATTTCAATGCTTCGAATCGTTCGTCGCCGTAAAAATTAACGGAGCAAATAATGGTATTGTAAATTAGAGCACTCTGTAGACGGTAGTGGAGAATCTTGCGTCGGTCGTCGACCTCGACTCCATATATTCTCCCGTGAAAGCTCGCTACTCTCACAACCACACCGAGCTTTTGTGGAACCTACCTCACTGTGAAAGCTCTCGCAAGTATATAGAGGACACAACCTCACCCGTTTTCCAATGCAGCCTGCAGCTAGGTCGACAGCGAAAAACTCGTGCATCGCACTGCGGAAAATGAAAGGGAGTGGCGCTTTCACCGCTTTCCCTACATCCCCAAGGGGTGAAAATCATTTTCCATTTTCATAAAAATTACAACAAGGTCTCTATTGTGACTGGAATGATTTTCGCATTAGAATTAGAAAATACGCTGATCGAATCACATACGAAATTCAATATAATGCAAACTGTCTAACATATAATATTTTTACCGATTAAAAATATTTAGACAAACCGATTAAAAATATTTTAATAATATTTTAAATAATTGATAGATATACGAAATTGAATTGTTTAAACGCTTTTCTACCATCAAGTGATTGAAGATATTGATTGCGCATTGGCCTGGTGGTCATTTTATAAAACCACCAAAAACATAATGTATTTAAAAAAAAAGCTTTTATCAAATACTACTTAAAAAAATAAGTAAATTAACAGGCATTTATTATCATCTTGCGTTGTATTTAGGTGGCAAGATACATCTATTTCGTTTATGGGTAAGGAGCTTTAAGCTCTTAAGCACATTTTTTGTGGCTATAAATTACCCCTTTTATCACATTTAAGTAAAGACTTATAAATTTGAAAGCCGTTGTTCATTTCCGTTAACCAGACATTGTCGACTTGCTGGAATTTTCTCTATGCATATTCATCACCCTTTCATGTACCTGGCTTCTAGTAGAAATGCTTTCTATTTGGCTGTTTTGTTGTGGTCAAGGAGCTACCTGTTTGACAATGGTCTCAGTTCAGCGTGATGTATTGAAAGGCAGTCGCTAATCGTCTTACATTGACCATTTTTGAAGAAGGTAAAAGTAAAATACGCTCGGATGTCCCAAACAATTATTTGTTTTGCGCTCGAAAATGGCCATGCGCCGAAAACGGCAGATGCATTTCGATATTTTGAGTGGAAGAACAACACACAAATGTGTGCTGAGCAATAAAAGATTTCTTAAAATCGTAGATGGATGCTTAAATATTTGTTCGAAGGATTCCATATGCATTTGCAGCCCATTGTGCATCCATCTATACATTAGATGAAATAATGCATTATTCAAATGGTATTTTTTAGAGCCAAATATATAATATGATTTGATATGAAACTATGTGCATATTTACATGCAGAATATCGCGAACGTCTGTAATTACGTTTAGTTGATGAAGTCTGTGCGCAAAGGCTTAATCCGTCCTTTCGCTGAATCAATACGCTCGTCTCTTCCAGGAAAGCGCGAGGTTCCGCATCGACGATGGCGTCGTCTAGCTGAAGAGGTTGACTGGGTGGTACCTAGAATGATACCTCAAGGTGGTTCTAATGTACTTAGCCTAACAAAGGTAGCAAGTAGGCAGGTGAAAAGAAGCACAAAGAGAGCGACAGCCGCACCAGCGAGGGACCAACCTAACGGTACTACGTTCCGCCACACGGTTCTATAATAGCCAACAAACAAGTGCCCATCGTGCATTCAGCTATGACAACCTGAGATGCATTCATATATAACAAAAAAATTGCAAGATGCATCCTACGAATCTCTTGCATGTCTTCCGCACACGTCGAACAAAAAATGCGGAGCGATTCCGTTATTACACGGCCGCTTTCCGAACTGAACCCGTTTATATATTTCAGCCGGTATAGAATTTCATCATAATTATAGGATAAGTTTAATCAAAATCATTTTTATACAGAATTTCAATCCAACATGTAGATTAATCAAGCTTTCAAGGATACCTTGTATGGTTTGGAATACTTTTTTGAATGGTTTTAATGACATGATATCAAGCCAAGCGTTTCGCGGCGGTAATGATTCAGCCAAAAATTTTCAGATGATGGACACATCCGGCTCAAATGTTTTGACCAAGAAAAATTTCTTTCGTTTGAAGAATTCTGCATGATACAATATTTAAAAAAAAAAAATGCAACACACTTCCTTTAATAATTTGATCGATGATTCTCAATCAGCGTTCATTGCTTGATTCCATCAACTTGAGAGTATTATTATATGGAAAATGTTTATTTTTAAAGAAAATAGTTCATCACTATATTTTTAAGAAATTTTATGCGCTTGAAAATAATTCCTCTTCCATATCTTATAGAAGATATTGTTTTAAAATGAGGTTACTGCGTTTTAATAATTTTAGTGCAAAGATATTTTGCGAGAGCACTTCGACTCATTGTACATACTTCTTGCAAAATATGCTCATCTATTAAAGCGATATAACGTCGTTGGTGCTTTGCGCATGTATTGCCAACGACGATATATCGTTGTCTAGCAACTAAGAGGGTTAAATTGCATCATGCGTATTTAATTAAACCCAAGCTTCCCTAATTTATTATAGTGGTCCATATTCCATTCAGCATTCCTGTTATGGGGTTTGATTTTGTTTATAAAAAATAAAATTGTTGGCATCATAAAAAAGAGTTTGATCTGCTCAACATCTGTCACAACGGCATATGCTACTTTGAACAATATTTGGATTAATAAAAAAGTGATCCACCCCTTCTATTGAATATATATTTAAGATCAGCACCTCCTCCAGACATTAGTGACCTGCATTTAACAGTTATGAACATAAAAAAAATCTATCTGTGACCCAGATAATGTAATACGAATCGTTGTGGAAAGCCGACATATGCATTTGCCATCTGCTTCCGATCTATTGCAATTCGGATGGCTTTATTTTGGGCACGCGCTTCATACAAGAGGAGAACTACCAAATTGTAAATCTGAAGTGTGTCGTCTCAAAATTTCAACCAATGCTAAAAATATTATGTTAGCATCTCGATGATTTCGATTGTGTCCTAAATTTACATTAGGATATTTTTGGAGTCCCGTTAGGTCTTGAATAAAAAAAGGTTTCGTCGTCTTTGGACCTTTTTACATCCACGCCAATATGCTTTTTAACGCGTATATGCGTTAAGGACTATTTTTCCTTGTCGTTTTGTGTCATGATAGATTTTTCTCGGGATTTGATTCTTTTTAGCATGATAGCGGTCTTCTCCGAAAAAATGATGTAAATGCAGCAGGTAGAAACGGTAGTGCCGATGGATGCACTATCGAAATGAGATAACTTAAAATCGAGCCTTCCTCGGAATGCTGAATCCTCGAGTCGTTATCGAATTCCTCGGACACTTTCGCAAGTCCCGATTCGTCATTAAGGCCCCATTACACGTTCGCGTCGAGTTTATCGCACTTGTGTCGATTCATTCATAGCGCCCGACTCCGACAGCCATAATTAAAGAATTGTCGGTGGAAATAGCAAATTCGGCTTATGGATGTTGAGATTCACCGGTAGTGAGCGGCCAAGAACCGATTGAGTCCACGCGAGTTCATCGGCCTTTGACCACCGAAAACAAGTAACAAGTAGTTCGGCTTCGGCGGCCAACTCACCGGAAAGAGTGCTGATACATGATCTTCAAGTCTAATCGCCATCTAATACACATCAAATGTATGCATATTTTTTGTTTTTAAATTGGGCATATTGAAATGCGAGGGGTTTGGTGGTGCTTTTTTGCGAATTTCCTGCATCACTTCCGCCCGAAGCTAATTTCATTCATGGAAATCCTGCCGAGAGGTCTTAGACTGCTGTCTGATAAAATGATCTTGTAATGACTCATGTAGCGAATTTTTATATATTTTTCAGATTAATGTGCATTTAAAGTATATGAAACACACAAAAAATAATTTAATTCAATTAAAACATCGACAAGCATCAATGATCGTATATGAATCGAATTTATGCAGCATACATTTGAGATGATTAATTTAGACTTTGCATGGATTGCATACAAAGATCTTCGATATTTAAAGATCAAAATTCAGCAGATTTGATATTTGACGATTTAAAATTAACACTGCCATTATGTGTGTCATAAATCTTAATCGGCTCTCTCTCGTCACTTTTTTCGAACTGATGATGTCAACGTTGATTATCGTTATAATCGATCTTTTTTCATCCGTTAGTCCACGAATATTTTTCATTCCTCATCGATATTATGTCGACCAACAAGGAAGAGAGAGAGAGGCCGCCGACCGAAAAAGAACCGTTGTTTTGTATAACTGGTTCTCACAGCATCTCACTACTGAGATCTTTTTTCATCTTACACCACGTAGAGAGATGATAGGAATGTCGATGCAGACACGTTAAACGTACTGCCTGGAATAATTATCACATTCGTGATGGACATCGGATGGATTAAAAAAAAATGCGACGGTGAAAGTTGGGCGAAATACTTGATGCGGATGATCATGTGTGGATATGGTAATCGGGAATGCGAAACATATGAGATAAATCCATCAATGCATCATCTACAGTCAATCTTTCCACAGCACATTTCTTAGAATTCAAATCCAAAGCTTATTCTTATCTATTTGCAAAAAGGATATTATGGGCATTCAATGGGATGTAACCCGAAGCTGATTTTAAAATACCAAGAATCACAAATCATATTATTATAAATAGGATAGCTCGACATTATTTAAGAAAATAAGCATGTTTTCAATCATGTTCTATGATTTAAATGTCTGAAAAGAACAAAGATAGCCAAAAAAAACTGTTGTAAAGTTCAATGAATTGAACATCATGAGACCTTGATGTCTGCCTTAAGGATAAAAGAGCCCTAGCAGGATAATTTGATGGTGCAAAAAATGATGCATATTATCGCAAGGTCAGATTGTTATATAACATTTTCCTTAACGATTTGGCAATGTGCAGATATTTTTTCCGCAACAAAAATTCTTCGCCGATGGGAAGAAATAATTCACCCAGTGGCAATTCTCAGATTTAAGCCGCGTTTCTATTCAGAAGAAAACATTTTCTCAAGCGAATGATTCAGCTTAACGCTCCGCATCGGCAATATTATAAAGCAATTCGCTAAGAATTCCTTGGCGAAGCCTTTATTTAATGCAGATAATATTCAAAGTCGATATGCAACATCGAATCATAGCTCAATAATGCAAATATTAACATTTTAAGCATTTGGTACTCATTATAAACGCGATAATTATATCGTTAAAAGCGTATTTTCAGCAGATAAGTTGTCATGTAAGTTTTTTTTTCATCGATTAATAATTTAGCATGTTTATTTACAAACAAGTCTATTTTCGTACGGAGTGTATTCCTCAATTTATTATGCGGAATATGAAACGAGTTTTGGTCGTGGAAGTCGCATTGAAATTCTTGAAATAGCATCAAAGTCACATTCAAAGCTTTCATATATTGGCGTATGAAGACTCTTGCGAATAAATAACGTTTCATACATGCGCATCATTAAATTGGGCAATAAATTTATTTCTATGTATTTAATTGCATCAATAGCATGCATCCCGATTTATATACGGGATTTTATTGCGGGCTGATATGAATTTGCAATAAAACGATGCATTCGGATTTGGTCGGCTCAGGTCGGAAATCGTCGTTAAAAGATGCCATCCGATTGGCTAACTTCAAGAGCGGCCATTGATTTATTAAAATGATCGATCTGTGGAATATAATTTCTGTTTGGGTATAATTTCAATTATTATAATTCTTCGGGCGAATCTCAGCATTTGGATCGCTACGTAGCATAATATCGACGCCTACGTAAACGGCCAATTACATAGTTATCGATTGTTAAATTTTGAGTATGAGATTTGTTGTGCATAAATATGCTTAAGGAGGAGCGAAAAAAATTATAATTGCGCACATAATCATTCATTTTTATAGTCATAGCCATTAATTACACGAGTCATCTTCGGCAGTCTCCCACCACCTCCTAGATCTTCGTTCGCGAAATCATTCATCGGAGTGATGGCACCGGTGGGCCACTATCTATCTTGCTATGCTAGACGATTGGGTCTATTTTCGCCCGGCGGCGTTAAGGAGGCTATCGATGGCCAGTTCAACGACCGACTTTTTCGAGAGTTTGATGCCACCAAATATTGTTATATCACAACGAGTCAGTGTCATTGCCAAAAATACGCGCTCTATTGTCATCGCGGGCGAGATTCGATCCGAGGATCGATCGCTTGGCAGGATCGCATCCATCGCCCACAATCGAGATGTAATTTCGCTTGCATTGTGCCATGTTTGGCTACCGGTGGATGTTTATGCTGGGCGATGACATGTTGTGGCTCGGTCTGTCGATTTGTTTGTGATTTTGTCGGTTTTGATGTTCGTCCTTGGGCGTCGGGAGGAGTTATGGTAATTCGGATGATTGCCGGATATTGTGTATTGGTATACCGGAAAAGTCGCGAGCGCTTGTAAGAATTGATAAAAGCAAAAAGTACACGAAGGCATTATGGGAACGCACAAAAAACTTGGCCTTTACAAGTTCAAGGATTCGCGATGCGGTGTTGATGCTTCTTTTTGTGCTTGGGCACAATAGATTCATACGTCAGTTGAGATTGCTCACGTAAAATTTATTTGGATTCTATTAAAATTTGTCGAAGATGAATTTATTCGCGTGAAGAAATGTATGGGAGATCTTCAGCGGGTTTCGCGCTTGCCTGCTCGTTGAAGTCTTTTAGCGCATTACGCGTGATTACCTTTAATATAATTGATAAACTATGGTTTTTACACATGCGAATGTGTATTTATGGTTACATGGTATTTTGTGATATTGTTTGAGAACTATGATTTTTATCAAGTTCATAGATGATAGTGCAAAGTCTATGTTATGCACTTTGCGGTCGAGCGAATCATTGAAATTGTATGAGTAATTGATATTTACATTAGTCAAATTTGATTCGTGTAAACTCACCGTTGATGTAATGACTTAATATCCGAAATGAGATCACGCTTGATGATTTTCAGTGTCGATGAATAAATCCATAATCCATTTGGAAATGCACAGAAAATTTTTCAAAGCACTCTTCACCACCAACACAAACTTATATCCTTCTCCAGTACTGATCGCCACTAACATTAAACAGGCATCGTACGTGTATGTTTTTTCACGTTCACAAGTTATGCGGATTTCACAATAAAGCAGCGGGTATGATAATATTCAAGTTCAATGCTCGCCGTACGATGTCAATGTTGTATCAGCATACTTCCGGCAACAAACTGCATCGGAGCTGACTGCACTCGTGTGATGCGATAACACTTAAAGACGTATGTTAATCACTACATTTTCATCAATTTACATTCGCACAAATCGAGCACTCTGGTTTTGCACACGGTTTGATCCCGCAGATGACGAGATGACGGACATGTCTTTCCGAAGACTGTTCGGTTGAACTGCCAAAGAGCCGCAAGAAGAGTCGTCGAAGTGGAGGAAGAGAGGACGACGATGCGGCCTGTACGACGTGTGCGTTGTGACTGCGGCCGAATGCTCGCAGTCCCGTCTTCAATGAGGCGGGTGAACGAACTGCGCTCTGCTGCGGCGAAGTTACGTCTGTTACATGACGGGTTGGGCTTCGAGCCCAACTCCGTTACGTCCTCAAGATACTTCCTCATGGCAGCGCCCTCAATGGCCCTGCCGGCGCTCAGCATTAGGGTCGCCCTTGCTCAAGGCTTTTGCTCAAAGTCAAGGCTATCCATTTTTGCACCCGATCACTTAGATACCATCTTCCATGCATGCATGCACTACACTCCATCTATTGTAAACATGCACATTTTGTGAAGGAATTGCCATCGAGCATGATATTCCCATCAAACATATGCCAACCACTCCTAATCATAAATATCAATGCAATGAAATATCGTTCACAAACGAAGATGGTTAATTTTTAGCAAATTTAAGACCTGTTGTTGCATTATAAATTCGCCAATTTAATAACGTTTCTCAATATAAGTTATAAATACCGGTTAATATGGCATGACTATTTCAAAATTTTAAGGCATTCCAAAAAAAAAATTAACAAGTTCTAAAACTGAAGACAATGTGCAAATAATCGAAGAAGTGTTACATATAATATTCAAATTAGTACTCAGACAGCGACAACGAACAAAATAATATTACAAATAAGCATCGAAAGCATCGTGAAAATTATGTAAGGATCAATTAATCAAATGGTTTGGGAAGAAATTGACTGTATTATCATTGTTATAGTGCAGCCACAGAAATAAGAAAGGGTTACATTAATCTCGTCTGTACAATAAATTTACAATTTCAAGGCAGGAATTTTTATTCCAGTTAGCTATAGAAATTGGCTCTGTATAATCAAAAGAAACGTGGGAAAAATAAAATGTACCGAAATCATCATCGAATACAAGTTCATATTCGGATAAGATATATATTATAAATAATCTCTTTGTTAATGTAATTTAGGTAAATATTTAACGTAATAAACTATAAAAGTCCCATTCATTTTTAATTCTCTCTTCCAATTTATAATTGAGATTGTATAAAGACAAATTTGTTAGTTATTTTGACCAGGCACGATAGGAATAGGTACTCTAGAAGTGTTGGTAGATTTAGTGTTAACTATATTTTTGTTCTTAGAAATCCCCTCCCATCCAAACCCACTTTTCGATAAATACTAAGAATATTCAAGGAAAAACTGAATCTTTTTAATTTAAAAAGTGATTAGTTTCAATCGTTATACGATAATAATCATTATGTCAACGTTTTTATAAATGGAGCTTAAGCTAGGTATTTATCATTAGATGCGATTTTGAGGTATCCTCATAATGCCTTACATTCATAAGCTGAAATAGCTCTTTTGAGGAACCCTAGTCACCAATATAAAATTAAACCGTATCTGTATTTTAGCTTCCTCTTTCGAAGTTGCAGAATCTGACATTCATCATTTGGAAGTTTTATCACTTCAGAATAGGTACTGAGACCTGAATCTAAAATGTCATTTCGTACAACCATGTTTTATGTCACACATATAAAAGATCAAGAGTGTGGATAAAACGATCCAAGATTTCTCGTACATGATACACAAAATATTTTCTCAAAACATTTCCTTTCTTGAGACTTATCATATGGTAAACAGTTATGTTCTACGAATTTTTTCGTTAGTGATTTGTTTCGTAAAATTTTTAGCAGTCATATTTATCAATTAATAGAATACTGGATTTGCTCTTAGGTGTACAAAAAAAATGTTTATTTCAATTGAAATTAAGATGCCTTGATTATGTTGCTTATTTATTTTAGTTACATTTTTATATATTATAATCTACTAATTCATCAATCTTCGTAGCTTTTTTCAGTTTAAGTTCAATTAAAGAATTGATGGTACTTTTTATTCATATATCTAGTCACATAGTTATGTTGAAATTCTGTGAAGAATATCCCAGTTAATCGTATCCATAGACTGGAAGAGTGCAATGTCTGTTTCATTTAAAAAAATATTTTAATGCGATCCTCATATTTTAGTTTATGCGTTAGCTAGTATATATAACTTTAGAGAAAAGTACATGATCATCATGGACACTATTGTAAGTGTATTTTGAGATGCATTTTTTGAGCATCACTCTTATCGGTGCCCTAAAATCATTTCTAATCAAATAAATATGGTCTACTGAACCAACTTTTATTTAGTTCTACGAAAAACTGTCCTGTAACTGAAACTGAAAAATATCAGAATTCCCTAACAAAATGGCCGCAAAAGGGATGTTTGACTCGTTCACCTTTTTATACATTTTTTAAAACTTTTATACATTTTTTTAAAAAATTTCCTTTTATTAAAATGATTTTTTACAGTTATTCTTTTTTACAGTTACAATTTTAGTTATAGTGGAAAAAGTTAAAACAAAAATAAGTGCCCTATTACTAGTGACTTTATAGATTTGATGGGATGAAATTTATATCATTTGATTTGGTGGGCACTCCATAAGTTCATACGCCAACTCTACATATAGAATGTGAATCAGATCATTATTTAGAGCTTCTTCACTAAGGAACCAAATTATTTTATTGATCGGTGAGCTCACCAATATGACGATCCTTGCTAACGGAAGAAAAAACTAGAAGCGCTCTTTCAAGCATTTATAATGATTTGATACTCGCAAATGAAACTATTGAAGAATATAAGAATAATGAATCATCTATCAGTATTTTATAAAAGTATTTTTTGAGACGCAGTAAAATTTTATATAGTATGTCCAATAGCAATAGCTTTTTAAGTTTTCTGAATATATCCAAATACATATACGTTTTCAATGTATTTATACTAAAAATATTTTTAAAAAATCAAAATTATATCATGACAGTTGTGTCTGAAAAAATTGAATTCAAACCTCTTAAAAGTAATAGGATATTGTTATAGTTTACTACTAAAAAGAAAATGCTTTGTGAATTATTTTGGAAGTTGTGATTGTAATAATATTTCATATTTATAGTTTAATCTAAACACTGAGAAAATGGTAAAACTAGAAATCTTGAATGAATCTTCATACTAAATTTGCAATCATTATACAACCAGGAAGATAAGATTACCTTGGTGATATAAAACTAACACTTGTTCAATTAAAACACGAAGCGGACGTAATTCAATGAAATCATCATTGTAAAATCCGCTATGTCTAGAAGTGAGCATATTAGAGAGTAAAAAACTTGGGTTATCTGTTTTGGTAAGACTTCATCATGATTTGAGATTTTTTTACATTTAATCATATAAATACTGTGTCAAAAAAATAGAAATATTCTTAGGTGTACAGGTGTGGATTGTGCATCTTATTCAAATTTGAATCGACCCTTGGCCGAATGATCAATCAAGGTTCTTAACATGTTAGTAACGTGTTGTGTATTTTTAATACTATTCACATTATGCTTTAATCATAGCCATCGTCATATAATATCATAAATGTTTAAACACAACGCTTATGCTTCTAAAACGTTTATTCTGAGATGAAGATTTCACACATTTGATTTTTATGAATTCCAATCTCTGTTTTTGACACTCAAAACTTTTTTATGGTTATCTTCAATAAAATTAAAGTGAAAAATTTAGATATCAAAGTAGTTTTTATTAAGAATAGACCATAAAAAATAGAATCACCTCCATATAACACGTATTTAAGAGTTTATTATCGAAATATTGAATTGCAAATAAGGAGGTTTTATTAGCAACTATTTTGTTTATAAAAATTGATCTTTTAGTAGTTTGAATGAAATGTGAAAAAATGCACAACGAAAAAATAGATTTAGAACTATACGACATAATTGACTACATCAGGATATTATTGCAGTGAGTGTGACTATGAATCTATCGATGCATGGAAATGCTTTACGATTTTGGAGTGTAATAACCTCATAGCTTTGTCCATCAAAGAAATAAAACCGTCAGCATTAAATGCATGCTGCATAAATGTATGACTGAAGTTAGCTCAATATGTAAGTCTGATTTAGCCAGCCGAAGACAATACATGCAATAGTATAACTTGCAAAGTTTTTAAGAGGGAAAAGTTTAAACGATATTGATGTCGACGATATTCGAGAATTACAGTTGGAAAAATAAATTGATGAAGCAAATTTGTTGGAAATGGCATCAGGGATAACTTTAAATACAGATGATGATACAAATGGTGAAGCTGTTAAATGCTTAGACTTGTTGAACAATTAGAAATACATATTATTTTTAAATAAAAGCTTTACAAGTATTTAGAGCATTGGTTCCCAATCTTTTTCGGGGGGCGACCCATTTATATAAAAGTCTTGCGACCCACGACTCTCAAAAAAAAAAAAATGCAAAACCATGCAATTAATGAATACATATTTATCTTTATCTTTAAACGAAAAAGAGTTAAAAATCCACTCTTCCAAAAATATGTAGACACAAATGGAACTAAAAATCGAAAGGCAAAAGGTTATGAATGATACATATCACACCAAATTTGTGTGAGCAATTTTTCATTCGGAAGTAACGCTGAAGTTCATTCTCAAGGGATTCAAGATGTCCAGAAATCTCCTCCTTATAATTTTAATTAATTTCGCCTTCAGATTTATCTAACACACTGCAGAGTTTCTCAAACATTGCAATGTTTCTAAGATTTATTTTTCTTTGCCAGTTTTGCAGCTTGGATAAAAATGCCCTGAGATTATCGTGACATGCGATAATATTCGTTTCCTTTCCCTGAAGTTCCAGATTAAGCCTATTTTGCTATTCTAATATATCTATTAGATACGCTACTCTTTTCAGCCAAGTTTTGTCGATAAAGTATACCAAAATGTTATGTTTCTCTTGCACTTCCAGGAACAACTCAATTTCATCTTTCAATTCATACACGATTCACAACACTTCCTTTCGACAAGCAACGTACTGCAGTGTAGAAAATAGTAACATCATGATCAGAATCCATGTCTTTGCATAGTTTTTTAAATAGATGGGTGTTAAGAGATCCAGATTTGGTTTAATTTACAATTTTTATCAACAAATGAAGTACTTCTTGCAGAAGAATCTTACTGAAAAGGGCATACAGGTGAATCATGCAGTGCTTGGAAAGCTACTTATTTTACTTTTTTCTGAAAGCCCGATTTTGACACAAGAATAGATGGTGCACCATCCGTACAAATCCCACACATATTTTTTCTAGTCTCAAAAATTGTATTTATCTTCACTTTTTGTAGTAGTTTCAAGTTCACTATAAAATATGAACTCTTCTTTGATATCATCTGAATGAATATATTTCACGAAGACAAGCAACTGAGCACACGATCTTACGTCTGTTGATTCATCAACTTGAAAAGAAGACAACGGTAAAATCTTGATTTCATTGAAAATCTACTCTTTAATATCTAGGTATTTTTTGCTTAGCAATTTCCAATGCGACTGCATATGATGCTTGCACTGATGCTGTGAACCATTGCTAAAAACGTCCTGTTCGATCAAGTCTCTGATGAAAAAAAGATTTTTTTGCAAAACATTAAAGATACTGAAGAAAGCATCGAAAATCAAAATATTTCTTAGATTTTAAATTCAATTATTTAATTGTTTTTGTATTAATTCTATGTTTTCCATAATTCAAATTCTAACAATCTTTAAAGCTTTGAATATCTATATGCATGTGACATGTATTAACATTTGCAAGAATTATCCATGAATTATATTCGTGAATAGTAATCGATTCTATTGATGAATGATATTTATGTTTCTCATGTGAGTCTTGTTCAAAAAAGTCTGAAAAGACAGTGCTTATTTATAATGACCACGAACGCTTTCAGATGATAAATTTTATGACATAGCATTTCCACTAATCGTGTTCTTACGTAAGTTGTACAAGCAATATTATTCGCATCCTTTCATAGAGGAAGTGCACGATGAACATTTTCACGACTTTAGTGAACTGAAAAAATTCGAATAATGTATATTGCTCATAGCAATAAAAAGTCGATTGAAGTAAAAAATATGGATTTACCGCAAGTGTGCATATCGGTTTTATAATATCGAATAATTATTATGCAGCCGATAGTGATGACTGTAAATCTCTTCCGATAATAAAGTGAATGCTTCATAATGTGAGTCATTGAGAATACAATGCTGCAAGAACTCGTATTTTGTGGCCTGATACCTGTGATCCGGAATGGGATGGTTGTCGCATGAGCCTTTTCGATTACTAAGGCTTTAACACCGGTTCCAGATATAACGGTAAAAACTTATACTTTTACCTGCATCGTGAGACTATAGGGATGCAAGATACCTAAGGGCAGATATAATCAACTCTGTCAAATAATATACAGTTATTATTATTTAGAATTAAATCAGATCATGTCCTTTAATCACAGGTGAAGAAGTGAGAAATTCTTATGAATCATGAGTTTGTATCTTGCCCTGCCGCTCAAGTCGCCAGAACAACAATCTTCTTCAAATACGTTTGCTATTGCCATTTCCATTAAAAAGTTCCGTGAAATTTCAGTATCAAAAATATATTTATGTTAATGAAAAGTGTACGAAACTAAATAAATGATAAAATGTCAATTTTGAGATTTTGAAAAAAACTCGACACTGAAAAAGTTAGCATTTGAACTTCAATTTGAAATATTTATATACAGAAATTGAATACGTATATCCGGCCTGAAAGATAGAAGGCGCCGAAAAACCGGATATGTCAGTAACTAAATCATTATACAATTCATGAAATCGTTGTTTTATTCATATTATTCAATGGTTACTAATGGTTTGGCCTTTTCTTGTTACATTTCGAATACGACAATTTGATTTATAAACATTTTTTTCAACAATCTAAATATTGATATCATAAAAAGAATAAGTAAAGTATTAATTGAACAATCATCAAAAAAGATGATCTAATTATTTCAGTCTTATTCATTGATCTTTCAAGACTAAATTTGAATATAATGTGCCTTCATTGAAATTTTACTTGTATCAAAACGTATCGACTACCCAACATTAAAGAATTTATATTATTTATAATATTTATAAGGAAATAAATTATGATGTATTTAAGATGCTAAGTTTCGAAAATTGTTAATCGTATCTACAACGTTAAAAGCTTAGTTGACTGAAACATTTCCGATTTACATTGTATAAACATTGATTGACACAAAAAATAGCTTTGTAGAAATGGGTGCAAAATTTCAGTTCGTGCTTCCCGTACTACAAATTCAACCCCAAATATGATAAAGCATAATCCAAAAAAATAGTATCAACATTGATCACATATTCAATAGAATTTGAATTTTTGATGACTTTAACATTTTTTAAATAAAAACTTATTAGATAAAATTAAGGATAAGAGCATCATTTGCAATAAAATTGTGGCTAAAAATTTACATTGTACTTAAATTTCAACATTTGGAGATATTTATGATACTATATCGATGTTGATGTCCGATTTAATTATTGCAAACCATATATGGTAGCCTTGCCCTCGAGATAAGAGTATATGAACGCAATGCTGTTTATAACCTATTATTATTTATTTCAAATTACTTTAATAGGCATACATCTTAAATATAATAATTTAATTAACAAGTAATGTCATTTATAACCCCTGTGGATTACTACACTCAATAGGCTAACATTTTTGCAACTTTCTTTTGAAAAAGCACTTCAAATAGTTTTAAGTAGCAAAAGTTACTATGTAAAAAAATAACAGCAATGTTTGTTTGATATACAAATAATGAAAACCTTTATTAGATATATTAATACATATACATCTGATTTAATGTGCAAATATAATGATTTTATTATGATAGGTGGCAAATAAATAACATCCGAGCTCTATATATTACTTGATCGACGTCATATTTTTTCAAGTCGTGTAGGATGAAGTAAAAATGATGATTACGTGATGCTTTAGCTGATGAGAACAGATTCTTATATATGGAAAGATCAACGATCTGAGGAGCGTAGGTCATATAACGTAAACAAATATTTTATGCAGATCATGATGTATCCAAATTGTGTGAAAGATATATTATGCAGAATCTTTTGGCATTGTAATTGTTTATATTTTTATGACGTGGGTGGGGTGTAAGAAAAATTGTCGATTGGGAAAAAAGTATTTAGCATACGCGCTCAATGTATTCGATAATCAAATGTATGAAAATAATCTACCACTAAAGACACACTGATTTATGGCACATTGTTTTATACTTGTGCATTTTACAATCGCTTTTATTGACGCAGTTGAAGTGTGTTGTAAAAAACTTAGATGATGGTTCTGAATTAGCAGATAAGATCAATTTAGCTACCTGCTTGTTTGTATCATAAATAGATCTTTACATTCAGGAGATTATCTAAATCATTTTGGTATTAGTAAATTAAACCACCATTAAAATATTTTGTTGAGGTAAATACGTCTAAAACCTCTAATTGTCGTGTATTTCACCAATATCTGCGGTATCATTTGAAATGTTAAAGATTCACTTTTCGTCACTCTTGTCTTCATTTAAATTCCGCAAAATTCATGTATGTATTTTTAACATTCATCATTCAAAAGTATTCAAATAAATGTTTTCTGTCAGCATCTAGAGCGATCAGGCTTAATGTATTTGCAAATATTTAAAAATAATTGAAGCTCTAAACCGCGCTGTTGTGGGCTTTTATACGTCGTTTCGCCATAATTGCCTATTAATTGAATATAGCGAGTCTAATTTTGAGTAGAGTCATACCGCCTCTTCACGTCCGTCTTGTTCCGAAACAATAAATTGGCTCAGCGATATATTTATGCCATTATTCTGAGGCCGAAACACTTTTGTCCGGAGGTTCATTCACTTTTAAACTTGGCATTCCATCGACTATGCTGTAATCGAAAGCTTTTTTTGCGCTCTGGCAAATCTACCGGAGCCCAGAGATCGATTTCGGAGAGAGATTTTTTGCTTAGACCTATCAGACTAGCGATTTAGGTGGAAAAGGACGCCAAGGTAGAAGACTACATAAAAAGATTGCGCTTCAAGTAAACTTTGGGCGGTTTGGCTTGACGAAGTTGGACTCGAGCTTTTTATAGAAGACGCTAACACAAGTCATCCTTTTTATACCTATGGCAGTGTTCTAACATGCCTATACTTTTATTTTACTTTTCGCAATTATTTATAACAATCATATTTTTTTATTTAAAAAAAAGTTCCGATTTTAAAAGTCAAAATTTATTAGTTTCATACAATTCACCAACTCTCAACCACAAAATGCTAAGAATTTTACCATCGACAATAGCATATGACGGATCATTCTATGAAGAATAAGTACTCGTACATGCAGAGAAAATATTGTATGTCAAAGCCAAACATATTGAATGGATAATCAATCATAAAAGCTCTTTGAAATCGAAATTAAGAAGGTTCTAGAGTGTTGGCACGAAAATGCAGGGTGCTTGAATATATGTATACATAATTTTAATCGTCGGATGATGGATACTATTGAAATTAATACTTCTTAGGCATTTGTTAAATGTTGTTGAAATTTAAATAGTGATTTTTAACAAATTAAGCATTTATTGTTACTATTGGATGAATTCCTAGAGACTTATTTTTTAGAAATAGATTTTATTTATAAATTATAATATTTACATATATGTTGAATTTAATATTTTTATGTATGATATAAGTAGTTCCTAAATATTGTATTTCAATAATAATGCGTTGGATAGTTTTTCATTGCTTTCTATATAGTTTTTAATTATTTGAACAAAATCTCCGAAAAACTACGATCTTTCAATTTTTTGATTTGCAATACACCAAGACAGAGATTCTCATATATTGTGAGATGCACGTTTTGAGCATCACGGAGATTTTCATCGTTGCTTTTTTCTGGGAAAAAAAGACTGGACTTGGCTCCAGATCCTCCAGATAGCCTTTTTTAGCAAAAGCAATCGAGTCTTTCATTGTTTTCCAAGGAAACATGCTCGGTTTTTAAAAAATTACACACTTTCCATATTGAGTAGGATGCGAAAGTGTTATTCGAAAAATGTATTTAGGTGACCCGTTGGATGATCGTTCAGACAAAAAATTCAAAGATTATACCATCTTCAATATCGACTGCATGATGAGGTGAATTTTTGATCCAAATGATACAAATAAGGTCCCACAGGATTCACAGGAATGTTTATGTTTATTCTTTGATGATATTATGAAATACATAATATAACCCTTCTCTATAGAGTAAAGTTCTTAGTAATTCAGTAATTCATCTTTCGAAAAATCTTCATATATCGGAAGAATTGCTTTTCGATTTAGTTAGAAAATATAGTAGAAAATAATAATATATTATTATGGCTAAAATGTTAAATTAAGATTTTATGTCATTCAATAGCATTTTTTTGCTGCAATCACCATAATAGCTTGTTTGTATTTAATGTGCCCAGATTATTCAAATATTACCATAAATATATTTTCTAATTTCAGGTTCAAATTTCTACAAAATGATCTTATCAAAATGTCAGGACACTATAGAGAGTAAAAAACCAAATATTCAGGACATGGTATTTAAATGGTAAGTAGAGATTATACTCAATTCCTTTTAAATATATAGAATTTTCAATGTCATAAAATTAACATCGATCAACATATTTAAAAAATAATTTATGTTTACGATTAGAGATGCGTCATATCTTTTCTATTCTATTATAATGCAAGCAGCGACAAAGATTGTCAAGAATTTTCATAAAAGTGTGGCGAGTAAAGAATATATTTTCCCATTTTTCAAAAACAAGTTGACAAATCCAAAGACAGCGTAATTCGCATATTTATGCTAAGCAGCAATGTTTCATGATTATTTAATGGATGATCAATAATACAATGGCCCGATGGCGCATTGGCCCGCATGACTCACGAAAACACCGACCTGAAGCTCCAAAAACAAACAGAGAATGATTCTGCAAAAAACACTTTCACAATTTCTCCGTAAAAGTGCTCTGAATCAACAACCTTCATTGAATCACAAATGTGAGACTAAAGCACTGTTGTTTTTGCTCGGATTGTGATAATGGAACCGGAAAGGACATTCATAATTCATGTCATACGAATGCTAGATTCAAATTAATTCAAAAATTGCACGCCAAAAAGTAAAACACAATTTCGTCGCAATTCGACAAAAATGTCTATCGATTATCCTGATTGTTAAAAATGTATAAACAAAAAAATATGAATACAACCGAGACCGTTATAGGGACACGATGCATTGTTTTGACTTTCCCTATTGAAATCCCGTTACGACGTCGGATGAAAAGGATCTATATTTTAAAGGAATAACTGTAACCTGTCAAAAATGTGTAACAGTTGTCTTCGAGTTGCCGTAATTTATAGCATGGGTTGTGTAATCTTCTCTTTTGAAAGGGTTCGGACCAAACATTTGAGAAAAAAGAGCAGGATGCAACCTTTATCGAAGCACCCACAGCTGCCGTAACTGTAAAGCGCCGTATAAATTTTCAACAAATATTTTGAGAGCGTCTAACATTGACAGGTGTCTATTAAGGATGCATTTTTTGTATGATAAATTGGAAGCACGATATGAAAATCATGCATGTCCAAACCATTTGATGCAGCATATGCACGTATCCGGATTTTTTAAATCGTTTTATACAGTAATTTTACTCAATCAAGGTTCATATAAATCAATGCTGTTTCGCTTAAAAACGTGCATAAAAAACTGAAGAAAATGTTATTCGATTTATTGTAATGTCAAAATGTGCCCTCGCAGGATTTGTTTTATGAACTGTGGAAGTACTGTTATATTTCCAAGTATAATAAAAATATTGTTTTCTAGGAAACTATTTGCTGTGGAATTATGTGTGGAGCGTTCCCACACGTCTTAAGAACATTTTTTTACTTTCATTCAAAGATAATTTATGACAGTAGCTATCCACACGAGAATTTCTATGCTTTCGTATTATTGACTAAATTTACTGTTGTAGCAACGATGTAGGTCTGTTTTCGTTACTGAAGCTTTCAAATGAATACCCAAATTATTTTACTACCGTTTTAACTGATTGCGTTGTCTATGTCTGAATAGCGTTTAGAAAGTACTTGGTAGGGTGCCATAAATCTTATAACAATTTACATGGAGGTAGATTTGTGGCTTCTGTTTTCCATTTTGAAATCGAACACAATGTAAATATTTCTTACTGTACTTTTTTTTAAATTTTCATGGGGATCAAACTTTGATATGAATAACCTAAATGTTACGATTATTTTTTCTCTCTTTCACGTTATCGTAAACATATGAAGCATAGAATATTTTTTTAGAGATAGATGATTTTAATATTTTTTGCAAATCGGTCATTCATAAGTGACCTTACCTGACTTCGAATCGAGAAAAACAGGATAAATCAGATCAAGACAATTGATTGAATATATGAATATTTTTATTGCTCCAAATGTATTGGTATGGAGATATTTTCTAAGAATTGGTCTATGAAATAAACTGCAATAACAATAAGTTGGTTTTTACATATTCAATAAATTCTTTGTAAAAAGTTCTAATGGATGCTATCGAATTTGTTGAAACGGTATTACTTAACTTTCTTCTGTTTGCCTCTTCTCGTAATTTTATCCTTGACCAACGACAAGACAACAAACAACTTTCTTTCACAATTTTATTACCGGCTCTCACATGGACCTACCCAATAAAGAAGAAGTATCTAATCTATTTTTACGGAACGTGTCGAAACATACATACTCCGTTAAACGAAAATAGTACAGCTCGTAAACGATTTTCGTCAAAGATAATGTTAAAAGTCCAATTTATGATATAGTCATCGCTCAGTTAATATGGTTAGTATTGAGTTAAAAAAATAAATACAATGAATTTGTCCATTATTTATTCTTTTGATCTTCCGTAAATGTTAAATCTGTTTTTTCCATAAGTAATTTTCTAAGGAATATCTGAATTTTATCTGGTGATTTTATATTGATTATCCCATATGGTAAAGCCGGAAGAGTGCTATATTGATATGAATATAAGATAGAGTATAATCTACAAATCAGCTGTAAAATTATCGTTATTTTTAAATAATATTCGTGCAAATCCGTCATTCACAAGTAATCTTGTTCGGTCTAAGCTTTTTTCCACGATCTGAATGTAAAACTGAGTCTTTATAATAAGAATTCAGTAATCAACCCACAATACCGAATTTTGATCTATTTTATAGTAGCAACCATAGTCACATGCAAACCACTACAAAAAATACAAAACTTCTTTTCCCTACAGAGGAGAGTATAATATAACGACTTACGTAATCCTCAAGAAGTGTAGCTCAAAATCGCTTCTACTCTTCTACATCTTATCCTTTCAATTTAAAGGAGGAATTATTTCTTAAATGTGAGTTTAAGGGTGAGAACAAGAATATTTAATTAACACGGTCACTACAAAAACAAATTATGGATGTGAATCTAATATTGACAAAACAGATTCACCAATTATTATGGAAATAATGTAAAATCAACTGCAAATTGTAAAAAATTGTGCTATGTATTTTAAAATTGTATTTTTTCTTTATATCTTTATACCAAAAAGCGTGTATCTTTTATCTTATGATCAACTTTCAAACTTGATTTACACAGTAACTTCCGGAATCAATCTATCGCATAAATGAAAGATAATTTATGAATTTATCGACAAACTCATTAATGGTCTTCCTTTCATTCTATCAACCAATGCATACATTTTATCCATTTTTAAAGATCTATATTATTTTTTAGAAATTATGTTTATTAATTCGTATGATAATTTGTATACTATGGTTTAACTCGCATGTCCATATTTTAAATTTATGCTTCGTTTTTTTTAATAAAATTATGCTTATTGAATATTTTAAAATTATGATCCCAAAAACCATTGTGAGAAATCAGCTCATACGCTCTAAATAATAAGGGCCAATCGAATCGTTATTGATTAAATATAATAATGGATCCACTTGAGGTCACTTTTATTTTTATATTCGAATATAAAAAGATAGAATGCATAATCTATTAAATCTATTGATAAATTTCTATCGTACATACAAATTGCTGATCAGGATTAAAACCACTTACTAAGCGTCGAACCTGCCGCGCCAGTGTCGTGGTCCACGACACGTCCCACCGCGGCATCCAAGCAAAAAGAGGATGGTCCCCAGAAGGATCACTCAATTTATTGAAGATGACAGATTACATTTTAGCCAAGAGGAGTCATAGCAAAAAGTTTCGGCTATATAAACAGGTTCATAGGTACAGTAGATTGCGAGTTCGACAACCGAAACGCCTTGAAGCGGCCATTGCCACAAACGCGCCCAGATGTACCATCGCTGATCATCGTTCTATGACTATTTATGTATCATAAAGCCAGTCAAAATTATGCAATTCTAACATGACTAATCTATTTTAATTAGTCATTAAACTAAACTGGGGATTCTATTCAGTAAGCTCGTAAAAAATGTTTTTTTTATAGTCGAGCATGACGCCATTAAATATCGATCGACCACCGAAATGTCGATGCCCCGTAATTAGCAGATCGTACCTTCATTAATTTGCATATTAAAATAAAATCGTTACAAACAGCCTAAAAAAGCTCAACAAAGCCTTCCGACGGCTACGTAAGAGTGAAGCTTCTTCAAGGACTTAACCTTGGCTTAACAACCATCAGCAACAAATTACCCCTGTGATTGAAGCGTGCTATATAATGGCATTGTTCTTGCGATTCCTGTAACAATTGATTAATCATTGTGTTTGCCTTAATATAACCATGCTATCATGAACAAAATATGTTTCGAGTGATATTCCTATGATTTAACAGTCACGACTTGGCGAAAAAAAATCTTCGTCGAGAACACAAATTGTTATTGTCAATTATTTTTTGGTATATCTCACTTTTATTTACAACGAAATTTCATCATAGTTCTTTGGTCAAGGTCGATCACAAACGAACCATCCTAGTGATCAGTGAACTCATGTCTAATGTTAAACGTGAAATGCTGAAGATATAACTTTTTTCTTGTTCTATATTAAACCATTGAGTGAATCAAATATTTTTTGTTTCGTCCATAATTGCCTCTAGGATTGCGTTTTTTTGTTATCATGGGCATTAACTTCTTTGTTCTTTCGCACAATCAAAATTGTTTGAAATAACCTTGATGTTTTTCTAAACGTGTTTGATTCCCTGTATTTTTACAAGGCGGCTTGTTTAAATGTACCTTAAAATAATTGCTTTAATAATTTGATCTACTTTGGTAAAAATTAAAGCGATTGTTGCCGATAGTCTTTTTTTCTATTCATGTAACATCTTGATGTATGTAAGATTAATTTGGATTTGGATCGGACGAATTGTTGGTATTTAGTGTTGATTTGAGAACTTTTATTATAAAATTTTAGTTCCTATTTATCGAATATTTTAATATTAACATGTATTTGATTATGATTTATTATCTGCCATCTAATTTAATCGAATACCGATGATTAAACAATATAATTAATCGTGTATTCATCACTTTAAAAAAATCATTAAGATACTCCGAGAATGCTAGTTCCATATTGAATTTTTGGGCTATTGATGATGTATTTGTTATTTTGTACTGATGATCGTTCTATAATAGATATATATTATATAGTGTCTTGAATAAAATGTATCTTAGTTCTATGTCGAATGAGTATTTAAACAATCATCAGGTTGGATGGACAATGAAAATTCAAGTGCTTGTGACTTAATACTATTCTCAAATGTTAAGCTTGTTCTTTGGAGGGTGACATATAATCGCACCTGAACCAGCTTAATGTCTGTGCAGAAGTCATTGACTCCCTTCAACGATCTTTCTATGTTCCGAGAGCTCCTAATAATGATCATCTTTAGATATATAACCTGAGAGAGGAATTATGAAATATCTTAGTTTTATAGCTAAAATACATTTCATCAAATGGGCATATTATCTTAAAAT
Source organism: Stenopsyche tienmushanensis (assembly GCA_008973525.1). Taxonomy (NCBI): domain Eukaryota; kingdom Metazoa; phylum Arthropoda; class Insecta; order Trichoptera; family Stenopsychidae; genus Stenopsyche; species Stenopsyche tienmushanensis. Next base: position 226,938 of record WACJ01000539.1, read on the forward strand.
CGATAATATACTTAATTTTTTAAGAGACGATTTAATAGTATATTTTCTTGTCTCCAAACTATGAAATACCCCTGGTCCTCTTTTATCACCATTTTTTTGCACGGATTTGAAATAACACAGTTAACAAAATACACAAAATTTGTAAATTTATAACTTTTTTATTATAAAAATATTTGTATGTACAAATAAATAAAGTTGACTTATTTGAGCTAAAGAATTTCATATTTTGAGTTAATTTTAAGCAATAGAATCTATATACCATTTTTATATGGACACCATCACTTTTTTGCACGGTAGTCTTTGGAACGTATCCCCCATGCAAAAAGAAGTTCGGGTGTAGTTTGTTTTGAGTTTGATAACCCCATTATTTACATCGTTTTAAGAATACCAATTTGACGATTTTTATGCAGAGTGACTTGTTCAAACAGTTAAATGTTTTATTAGTCATCCTACGAAATTATTGAGTGTTGTATTATATGAATATTTCGGATTCAGAGTGTTTATTACATCATCAAGACAGAAAACAAGCTTAATTTATAAATTTGATTATCTTTACACCCAAACAAATGCTGTTTTATAAGTATTATAATTTGTTATTCAAATAAGGTGTGCTTGCATTCTATCTATAATATAAATTTTCTATGTAAAAAAATTAGCAGTATTGAACGATTTTATCTCGATTCTTGCCAGAACAGAGCCTCTGCAAAGTGGGTGTCATCATCAGCTTCTTCGGCAAACGGTCGCTTCGTCATCGATCCGGAAAATGAAAATCGAGATAGAACTTCTTAATTTTATGGTGAATCCTCCACGGTTGACCATGCTAATGGATGAGTGACATAAGTCAGATGTGTAATTATGTTTAATTCATATTGGCGGGCGACGTTTATGTCAAGCAACATAATTAGCTCGATAAGAGCGCACTTCATTCTTAGCGAATGTGGAACGATTTCAATTTTTCCATATAAAATGTGTGCTACAGAGCGCGGTCGATAACCTATGTCATGGCGTTAGTGTCTCGATTTTTCTAGATATCACCATGCTTTATTTATTTTTTCTAGACAATGTACCACATATGAATCTAGAGCTATTACATAACATCAAGATCTAGAAATTCAAACGCAAAGATCAATTATCATCGGGTAAACATTGATATAAACATATTAAGGTTTTTTTCACCGTGCGTTGATCTCTAAGTATCATCGATTTTTAAGTAACAAATTTATGTAACAAACCATTTTCATTTTGTCATTTCCAAATTATTTTTAATCATCCGTTATAAAGCATTGCATAAATTTTCAAATAAAAAAACGTTATAATTTCTCTTTATGTAAGTATAAGGAGCAAGAAGAGCCTTATATGACATCGCTCTAATTTCACAATCATCGAAATTCAATAAATTACGGTATGTTTACCTCACATCATGCTAAATTCTTATATCACAACTCTATGGTATCATCAAAAGTTGATATAATTGTCAATAATTCTATTCTGTGATGTGGTTTAATTCAATCTAATTTCCATACATATTGAACAGATGTAAAATACTCATGACATTTCCATACTATTTTCTTTGCTTATGTGTTGAAATCAAAACATAACTGGAACGGTATATCATGTTTTTTGTATCAAACACTTTTTAAAATGGAGTTTGACTATATATTCATTTTAATAATAATTGAAATAGTTAGCGCTTTCTGGTAATCAAAAAATATAAGATATTTTTTGGAATATATTAATGAGATGATCACAAAATTGCCCTTCAATTTATTCAGAGACCCTAATTCTGCTGTGGATTATGTGTGGCTGCTCTATGATAATGATTGTACATTTCTTCGATATTTCGAACAACTAGCTTATGATCATTCCGCGACGATCACAATATCTTGCCTGTGATGCATATTACTAGTATTAGTAGTAGATAATAACTATTTCTGCGGATATTATTTGGAAAGTTAATCCTAAAAAAATCAAAAAGTACAAGATAATTAGAAAAAAGCATATCGGGAAAAAGAAAAACCAATTGAAACTCTTGTATTCATAAGTTGCTCTTCTAAATATTTGATTATTTGTTGAAAAGTTTAAGTGTTTTTTTTAAGTAAGTGAAATCATCATTGTAATGTAATCAAAAACAGTCCCCTGTAGAACTGGAACTTCTTCAATATCCATTCATAGGAAAGAGTTATATTCATTTCGTCTATATTATACATTCACCTCCTCATTCGTTCAATATTGAAGGTAGCATGATCTCCGAGTTTCATTTAAAACGCTCAACCAGTAGGTCACCTGAATGAACGTATTGAAGGGCGCTTTCGCGATCGTATTGATAATGATATACAGTAATGACTTGAGTAGTTGTACAATGATGTAATGGAAAGGATTTTCCGGAATGCAAAGAGTCCAGTCCCTCTTTTTCATCGCAAGGTCATTGCCTTGGATAGGGTAAAGTCTTCCGTGACACTTAAATGCATCTCAAATTTCCTCCTATACCAAATGAGGGTATCTCCCCGTTCACGTGCAATTTATCCAAGCGAATTCGGTGATTTCTTCTTTTAAATTAACCCTTCCAGTTTGGTGATTCCAAAACGATATGGAAAGCAACGGAAGATAATGTTGATATCGTTGGGAAGTAAGATTCTTTATTTGTTCTTCCTTAGAGCAGCCTGCTTGTTGTTCTTCATATACTTGTTTTGTTCCTTAAGCGTCCTGACTCTGAACCAGCCAGGTTCCAATAAATTAAATAAACAGTCATATTTAGTTGAAGAAAAGTCCACTAAAAGTTTGAAACAGCGTGTGGCTACTAGAAATTGAGGATCTACTCAGGTTGTAATCTGAGGACGAATGGAAGATATTAGAGATAAAAACGATATGATGAAATAAGTAATAATGAGCATATTTTTTTAAAAAGTCACACCGAAATTACTAAAAAAAATTGTTTATTTAATAATCAAGTTGAAGTATAAAGCTGCATATATAATCGCAAACAAAGTTATGTGTGAAAATTTAACACAACATTTAGCATTCTCTAGACAGCCGTTGCATGTTGATAAATTGATTGTTTAGAATTATTCCATTGATTTATTTAAGCCAATGGCAATAACCTCTGAGACCAACGCTTGGGCCTTTCCCTCTAAGAGATGATGCTCCATTTTTAGACTTATAAAAAGGCAAATAAAATCTAATGTTTACCATGATGAGTAGGAGTGAATCACAAATATGGCTCAAGTGTGTCCATAACGAGTTTTGTCACCTCGCACACTCCGAGACTTACTGCATTGACTTTTCTATTCAACAATCTGGCAAAAAAGCAGTAACGCAAGAGCACATACTTGGAGTGTTTGAAAAGTTGCGATTTTTTTGCACGTTTCATTGTGGAGCAAATATTCGCAAAAGATCAAAGTCGCCGCGACCTCGTATGCCACCGTTATGTCGCTAGAAAAAAGCCTCCGATTCAACCTTAAATGATATGTCATGAGTTTGAATACGAAATATGATAATACTCTGACCTGGAATTGGGCAAATTTGATGACTTGGTTCAACATCATCGAGTGCAAGTCGAGAAAACCGTAACTTTAAGTCACGATTTCATCCAAATCGAATTATTATAAGTCGTTGCTGCTGCAGCTAATATATTTACCGTTTGATAAAATTCGATTAGGCTTCATGATACATTTTGGAGCATATTTATTACACTAATTCTTATTGAATAACCGACCGATGGGAAAAATTGGATTGGGAACTGGACGATGAGTAATAGTGCACGATTTGTATACTACAATTGATTGGAAACATAATCGGACGTTATCTTCTGAGGGCATCATCAATGTGTTGTTGGTTTGATTAAAAATCGTAATTGATGAAGAAATTAAGCAGCAATTGATGTAAATTTCGAATCAATTTATAATTTGATTGTTCGAGATAACTGAGAAGAATTAGAAAATATTAATAGTTTTAATCAATTTAATGTAGTTTGTGAATGGTTTTTGTTGGAAAAAGAGTAAACATTAGACTTATTGTGTCTTTTTTACTATATGTAAGTATTCTCTAGAGTCTAGACATTGAATAATATGTTGACTTATTAAACTATCGCCTGAGCAGTATAATGAAATGTTGCAGTGTCAAGTTGTGGCGTCAGGTTCAATGGCAGATGCAGTTCGCACGATCTGTCGTTTTTCTCTTATGCTATCGAGCTCACTTCCTACAACTAGTTCTTTATTGGGTCTAGAAGAATTTCCCTTCCTTTTAATGTCAACACCTACTTTGAGTGCCAACAGCCAAATACACGTTCCATCTTCAATTTTAACCACTGTTATCGAAAAACGTATTGATTACAAAGCCATTACCGATCAAGCGATACACTTATTTTTTTGAGGTGTCTCTCTGTTTGTCCGAAGGCGAGAGGCGCGTCCTCCAAATCGACGACCCATAAACCGAACAGCCTTACGAGGTTCATGCGAGACATAGGTGTATTTTTTGCTCGGTGGATAATGAAGAGTATTTTTTCGATCGGTATGTAGTCCAGTGGACTTCGGTTCTAGCCGCAGTTCTATCGTATCTAGGTGGAGTTGAGTCTCAATGTAGGCGAAAGAGAGTTCGTTGCCCGACCTCGTGCTGTTTAACTGGTTAATCACTGCGATTACCTTTCTTTTCGGATTTGCAACGTCGCATTTCTTTGCCAAGTTCATGTGTGCTTCTGTCTGCAAATACCTCTTGCGATTCACTGCCGTAATTTTGATGGATGCATCCGCAATTGTTCTCTCTTCAGGCAATATTTTGCAGCTTCGGCGGAGCGGCTTTTCAGTGTCTTGCAAAAATTTGCAGAAATAGGGTCATTGATGCACGTAGAAATCGCTCACTGCATGTTTTGACTGAATATATGACATTTTTACTAATGAACGATCAGACATCTTCCTCAGTAGTTGTATTTGTTTGAGTTTCATTATATTATATTTACTATCACATAATTAGCTTATTTAAATTAGCCACAAATAGTTTCAGCAGAACTAATATCCCTAAAATATTAAATTAAGAAAAACGAAAAAAACGATTACATCCACATCATTCGTATTATACCCTCATCCCCTTATGCGCTTAATATCGAAAGTAAGTTGACTTCTGAGCTTCATTTGAGAATGCTTATCCAACAGGCCACTAGAGTGAATGTATCGAATAGAGCTTATATGGTCTTCTCGATTTAAAATTACTAGAAGTATAGAGATTGGGTGGTATTTTGAATGTAGTTATTTAACGGAAACGATTATACAATGTACTCTCGATTATCCGTGTATGAAAAATATTATTGTGTCTTAACTACCAAAGCAAACGTCTGTTCTCATCTTTTAAGGAAATTCCAATGAAAAATCTTTCTATCGATTATTATACCCAGAAAGAGGCATGGATGGATAGAGAGATTTTTGGAAATTGGTTAAAAAATAAATAGGTTCCAGAGGTGTAAGATTTTTTAAAAAACAATGGATTTCTACACAAAACAGTAGTATCACTAGATAATGCTCCTTCTCATCCGAACGAAAGCGCATTGAAAACAAGTGATGGACTTATGATTGCAAAATATTTGCCGTCTAATGTGAAATTTTTGATCCAACTCATGGAACGAGGCGTTATAGCATTAATAAAATGTCTTTTTCGTCTCACCTTTTGAAAACTATCGTTGAGGAAGAAGACAACTTGATCAATTTCTGGAAAAATAGCACAATCTTGGTCAAAATTAAAGCCAGAAACACTCTTTTAATCACAGAGAAAGATTCTTTCTGGTATGGAAACAGATAAATGCATTCTGAAGAGAACGAAACAAATGATATAACTGAAATATGTGGATTATTAGAAAATTTAAAATGCTTTGAAAATATTAATAGGGAAAAAACGTGGAGTGGCTTTATCATGATTTAAAAGATCCAGGTTTTGAATACATGAATGATACAAAAACCGTTTCCTTTCTTTCTCAATAGAAAGAAGAGGAGAGTGACACTACAAGTAAAGTAGATACCAATAATTATATTAGTTAAAAAACGGCGTTGAATTATGTTGAAACATTGCTAGATTACTCTGAACAAAGAGGATTTAAATATGATGATATAACATCTTTAAGAAAAATTCGATTTTTTTAAGAAAATCCCAAAAACAAACAAAAATTACAGATATTTTAAAAGTAATCGTATACATTTTTTATATTTTGGTAACGCTTAGTACTAACGGCAGCTTAACTATGAGTGTTTTTCTTAATAAATAATAAGTATTAAAATTATGAAACTAAAATTTGCCTTGTAAATATGATATTATATTCGAAATCTAATGTAGAAATTTGCTGATTTGGATTATCCGTGTTTCCTAGTTATCCGTGTTCTTTCTCCCCAGCATTAGCTCGGATAATTGAGAGTCTACTGCATATCGATTTTACTGAAATTAACTTCCTGGAGGACAGTGAGTTCTATTTTACTTTTTGAAAACTTACACCGTTTATACAACAATATATTCTGAAAGAATATGCCGTTGAGGTATTACAAAAAAATTGAATATGATGTATTCCATATAGTACGGGAGACAGTTTTTTTGTTTCAATCAGTGTTCGTACAATGCAAATGGTATTACAAAAAAATTGAATATGATGTATTCCATATAGTACGGGAGACAGTTTTTTTGTTTCAATCAGTGTTCGTACATTAATATATTTTATCGTAAAAAAATACAAAAAATATTTATTTAATTGATATCCAAGGATATATATTAAATCTTAATCTTCTGCAATGAATTATAATTAAATTTAATTATAATTAATGTTCACATTAATAATCACTATGAGCTAAATATAGAATCATGGAGATATGATTAATGGTTTATTAATGCGAAACTTTCAACGTGTTGGCTGTCTATTCATCTTATGGTGTTATTGTCCTTATAGTTAGAATAAATATCACTGATGCAAAGTAATAAATTTAACGTATTGTCTAGTAACATATGTAATTAGATACTCTGGTTTGGGGGTGGTATATTTTTTTATTTGCTTTATATTTTTATTGGCTTTTTGATCTAAAAATAAGAAGATGGCTTGATTTAATATTAAAATTATTGTTGAAATAATTTCAAAAAAGGCATCATCATCAATCAATAGAATCAATGTAAACACTTTAGAGTTTTTTAAAACGTTTGTTATAAGTTCTTAAAGGATTATTTTTGTGCATGTTTATAAGGCTGATGATATATATTTTGTTCATCCTCTTTGCATTTTCGTATACAAGAAATAAATTTTGCTTTAAAAATATGGTGTGTCATCTTTTATGTCATCGTGTTGTAATATGATAGCGCATTTAATTGAATACAATTTTGTGTTTATTTTTAATATGTAAATTTAAAAAAAGGCTTTGCTGGTGTTGGTTTTTTCTTCAAAAGTGTTCACATATTAACAATGGCATTATGATTTTATGAAATGCTGGTGTGAAGCTGTGATCGCAGTTCAAGACAAAGGTCCCGTATAACAGTCGTTATCCGTTTATCTGCAATGTGACGTCATAATTTACGAAAACTCTCAGAGCCAACGACCGGTCGTTAATAGCACCACTGCAAAGATGGAGATTAACATTCACTGCATGCGTTTTGAGCACACGGCTTTTAATTTCTTTCAATCGTCCACTTGATTTTGAAAGCGGTCAACTCTCAATGAAAAGCATCAAATATCCGAAAAAATCGAAAGCCCAGTTCCATCGCTCAAATCGGAAATCCAATGATCTAATTCGGTTTCGAAATGGGAAATCATCGAAGGCTTGTTTAGGACTTTACGAAGTATTTCTGAGTAGTTAAATTTTAAAGAAATGATGTTTGTCTTTAAGAAGAAATGTTAATCACCTATGAAAGTTCTGCTAGGCTTTTCCAATGCATCGTTTAGTCATACAATGATGTTGGCATGGAAGAAATGTGCCCATTTCGTCATTCCGAAAAACCGAGACCATTTCATCTAATAACACTTCCTATGGATCGATACAAATTACTGTTCTTCGAAATCGACGATTCAATAAAGCGTTAAGGGGAACATCACTCTCAATAAGTGAGTCAGTTGCAAATCGGTCATCATCAACGTCGCCTCTAAAGCAGCAACGTATAAGAACCAAACACGCAAGTCTCACGACATTGACTTGAGCCGTTTCTTCGACCATCGAGTCCATCGTCGAATTGCGAACGAAGAAATGTTGTGACGTACGAATAGAAAGGTTTAATGAACTTCTGAGGCTGCTCTATGAGTAGTCAGCAAAGTGTTACGAGAGAATATGCATAAACAAGAGTAAACACCGGAAAGTAAGTATGTAGTCATATTTGATGCGAACGAGCGAACATCGACGTACAAGAAGTCGATGAACGAAAAGTGGCGTGAAGAGCGAAGAAAATCTCGCGAAACGTTGTAATCTTTTGAGCGCTGGTACATCACGAAACATGATTGATTGGCAGTCATCAGCGATGTCTCATTAAATTACAGATTTCCATATGATATCTGAATTTGAACAACAAAATCAAAGCTTTGAAAGGCTTGTATGGATAACATGCCGATTGAAAAGAACAAATTGCTTTTGAATTTTGAAATTTTATAATTAGTATAAAAATGCACGTATATAAAAAGAATAAGGTCGTTCTAAATTTACGAGAAAATAATTTTGGCATGACTTTCAATTTTTTTCTTTTCGTCCGATGCAAATTACGCGTTGCATTGAATGGAATTGAAGACTCACTGCATTTTTCATTGAAACACCATAAATACGAACAAACATATTAATTAATTGCGAAATTGATTTAGTATTTTAAATACACTATATTTACCATATTCTTTAAATATGAATATTAAAGCATACTATTATCATGGAAAGATTGCAATAAAAACAACCTATTTTTGATGAAAATAATCATAAACATCCTCTATATAAACGAGGATCAAACTACTTAAAAGATTTTCATCTAGCCTTTACTTTTAATTTGAAATATTTTGTATATAAAAAATATAATTTTTATATAACATGGAACAAAAACGATAAATTAATTGAAAAATATGCTATTTAATTTGCAAGACTAAATCATCGTCAGTTTAAAAGTTTTCTTGAAAGTGAAGTACATATAATATTTGTTATACGTAGCTACAACATATTTTCAGCCTTGTAGGCAAAAGACGTTTATACAATATGTATTTACAGGTTTAAAATATTGTTATAGATGTCGGCCAACAACATCATCACGGTTTTGTTTACATACAATTTTATAACAACAAAATGAGAAAGAATCAGCGTTGTAGTAAAAATTTCACAAATAACGCCTCTGTTTTTCATACTATAAGAATTTTTCCATTTTTCATGTTGTGACAATTTATTTAAGTGTTTACTGATGAATTTTACTTTTCGAAGATTGTATCAGAAATATTGAAATACTGCAGTCTGAAGACTGTCTTTGCAACAGTGATTTATTGATTTTAAGGGAAAATCAAAAATATTTGAATTATTTCAAAATTATAAATTAAATATTTTTATTATTATTTTTAAGAATCCAATGCAGTTTGTTCCTAAAAATGTTTGGTGCTCTCAGCTCTATATAATAAAAATACAATGTTGTACGAAATATATCTCTTATTAACTAGGATACATTTATTTTTCATTTAAATAAATTTGCTATAGATATATAGCAAAATCAAACAACGAAGGCTTGAAGTATAGTTATTGCAATTAATCTAGTTTCTCGTGTAATTAACTCATATACTAACGAGTAAGCTCAGGATGCTCTTGATTTTCTAATAGATTTCAAAATGCTTGCTAAATTAATCATATTTCTATTAATGTCATAGCGGCAAAATTATTCGATATTCAATTGAATACACAATTGAAAAATTGCTGATTTATTCAAATGCCTTTTATAATAAATAATAATTCAAATGTAAATAAATTCAGTGCACCATTCTCTTGGATGAATGATTAAAAACAAGGATGAATTTATATGAGATTTTTGAATGCATCCCAAATTCATTCGCATACAAATTTTAAATTTGGCAAAAGGATGTTGGATTATAATAATTTTGATTCATTAATATTCTTGTAATCCATCATTTATTTCTTCGAATTATAAATCGAGATTAAATGCATTTGAGTCACTGCTTTTAGAAATATTTTCCTCAGGTTCGATCTTAAAGTGTTGATTGGGTGTTGTGATCTCAATCGATTTGCAGGTCGTCAAACTGAAACTGCTTCTGGTACGCCAACTTTCATAATAATGTTAATTGACTGAGTGAGCCAACTTGCATTTGGTTTACTTATCTAAGCCAAGAAGGCCAAAGAACTCTTGGGAAATTGATATCGAGTCGAGTGAGTTGCTCTGCTTACCACCAAGTAAAACTACTTTTGGTTCAATGCTACAGATTTGCGATTTTTCCATCAAAATATTTACAACCCTCTGAATAAAAATCCATCCATTTTTTTTAAATATAGAAGTACTGTTTTGATGATTGCGCTTATGAATATGTATAAATTAATTCAGGATTTTAATATTTTTATAGGCTATCAAAGGCTTCTTACAAATAAGGCTAGTAGTACTGCTATGATACTCCACATTCCTTGACGATATGCGTTACATTACGTAGTTTTCTAAAATACGTAAACAACAACTACAGGGTAAATACAATTTTTTCTCGAAATAAAAGTTGTCTTTAAATTAATGTTAAACTCATTATGTTTGATCGAATTGAATTATTTTTAAAGTATAATACAGGCTTAATTGAATTTCAAAAAATAAAAGATTCAAAATACACATATTCTTAAGCTATAGAAATTTCCTATTGATACTTAATGATAAAATTGGCAAAAAATCGGCTAGCATAATCAAATAAGCGTTGATGATTGTGAGCTTTTTTGCAGCGGAGCTTTTTTTCTCTTGTTGGATGCACCGAAACCAGCGGGCACCATAAACGCTTTTAACTGGGCAGACAAATTTGTTTTTGATTTTTTTCTTGTATTTAATTTGAATTTGATAATTAAAATCCTTTGTGAGTTTTTTTCGGTGAATGGTGTAGAAGTGTGGCGGTCGAGTCCAAGGTAAGTGGGACGATGTTCGCGGTTGACCCACTGAGTACAAGTATGTTGTGTGCTGACGATGTGGCAGCTTCCTCATCACACTACTCGGAAGTCTTCCATCGTCATCAGACTTCCCGACCGGAACACCTGAAAAACCAAGAAACTTTCTTCTAGCTTTCAGAGCTCATGTAGAGCAAGATAACTATAATTTCACCCTGCAGGAAAATATGACAAAAATATTCCATGGACAACTTAAATATACAATTTTTTTTTCAAACAAACCTGTATGAAATTTCAATTTTAAAAATAGATAAAGCCTTAAAATATTTGGATGAAAAGGGGGGAAATGTGTGTAATTATTAATGGACAAGTAGTTTTTCATACAAAATTATGCTATTACATTAGCAAAAATGATCTTTATTTTAAGCGCAACTACAGAGTTATTATGTTTATTTCAGCTGCTGAAAAATTTCATTCATTTGTAAATAGAAGTAATTAATATTTTGAACGCATGCGAAGTTTTTATTCGTCATTGTGAGAAAGTAACGTGTCGCTTTCAGCGGATTTGCGATCGCTCGATCAAGAGTAACGGTTTCTTGGACCATTAAAGCCCGCCAAGAAGAACTTGAGGATTTTTCGGTTCTGACGTCAGGCAGGGCAACGAACTGGCTTGGCCTCTGCTTTTACTATCTCGTACAACAGCGCATCTCAAACTTCTTCTCGACAGTGGAAAAAGTAACACGCGCATCGGCAAGAAGTCACGAAACGTTCGCGAAAATTCGGCGCCACCCAGCAAAAAAATGATGGTATTACTTCACAAACGAAAAATATCATCGTAAACTACGACGTTGTATATTTATTTTGGTGCTTAAATTGAATTCATAGCAATATAATTTGCATCCAAAATCAACGGTTGGATCGGGCGCCGTTGAAAACGCCCTCGACCGCATTGAGCGCGCCAATACGAAACCAAATGAAATTTTGGCGCCATTTTCAATTCAAATTCGATTTTTCGCAATTTCCTAACACACATAGAAAAATGTATACAAACATTTGTGTATATGTAAAGTTATTCAAGTCATATTTAATGGGCGCCAGGTGAAGCATTTCTCTAGGTCAGGCTGGTTCGTTGATCCACTTCGTATATTCTAGATAAATCTTCATATTATACAACATCTCTTTGATCCCCCTCTCGTTCGTTAAGAAACTCTTTATTCCATCTACTTGGGAATAAACTTATCATATATTATAATAATGCATTTATCGCATGACGCTAAATGCGCATATGAAACGAATGCGTTGACACTTTCTTTATTTGGATAACGAACTCGAATGAAATTTAAATAATTCTAAGATATTTAAAATCATGTAATATTGAACAAAATGAAAAAAATGCTATTCAGAGCTGTTAACACCGCCGTCGGAATCATTGTTCTGTAAAAGGTTTTGATGCGATAATAATTGCTTTTGATTTTTTTTTAGGCGCAAACGAGTCCTTGATCATTTAATATCAATTTCAAGCGATGATGCTGCCAGTTTTTTGTAATCCTTGAGATTTACACAACATTTTTTTGAAACACCGAAAGATCAATTATAATGCAATTTTGTACTTAAATCTTCAATTTCGTGATCCAGTAGTTTATGTTCATTTTCTTTAATATATTATAATAAATTACAATTATTATAATCTATATTCTTTCAACCAAATTGCAATTTATGCATGGATTTTTCTTGAATTAATCACTCAACTTTAATTCGTTACATAGGGCTAAAACGCATATCAATTGATACTTACAATATTAATAACATTGCTAATTAATCACAAACCAAACACCATAATTAATCTAAGATCTAACTGCTATTTAAATATAGAATTAGACTTACAAGTTTATTTAATATTTTCCACTTGAGTGGCTTTTAATAGTCCTTTATATGAGACTATTGCCAGCCATTTTACATGTTTTTTCATAGTAAATATGTGGTCGCCAAGCATACCTCCTATATATTTGAACCCAAGATGATTGAGTTATGAATACAATCACCTAACTGTGAAACTCAACAATTAGATATGATTTTTAAATGAAAACTTGCGCCAAAAAATATTTGTTTAATAAATTACTAGCACATTTTTTATATAAATATTATTTTTTGTGCATATTATACAAATGTCAGCCTATCTGAAATATCCTTTTTTTTGCGGGTTTCTTTTTTATTCTCTGTCATTCCAATTTTTTGCCATCAATCGACTATCGCATGCTTATTCATTATTCCTGAGGTCTTATGAGGTTTAGTCATGTTGGTGTTTACAATCTGTACAAAGTAAAAAAGCAACAAAATGGTTTAATTTACAGTTAATACCTCTGGTGAAAATATTTTTAGTAATTGAAAATGAATATTCACTGGATTTATAATACATTGGCTTGTTAAGAAGGTAAAATATGTTATAAAATAAAAGTATTTTTAATCCCGAATCTTCTAATCATTAGCGATATTTATTGATCAATATCAATAGTGGATAGTTTAATATATTCATTAATTAATCAGCAAAGTAATAAATATATAACTTTTATGGATTGCAGCAAATTATTTTGTTGGTTTGTGAAGCTTTCTAAAGCTTTAAACCCAATTTAAACCACTTTATCCCAGTATAGATATCAAATATATTATTATGCTATAGTATTTTTTAAATTAATTTATTACGTAGAATTTACCCGGTAAAATTCTTTGAATAAATTGATCCTCTTGGCAAAACGGGCAATCTTGCCGGTCACGTACATTTAACGCACTTATCTTAATGTGTGCGAAATTATTCTGCACGTAAATTTATTTTTTATCTTTAAATGGTATATCTTTGAATTCCAGAGTTTTCAATACACACTTGATGGTTATTTTTCAAGTCTTGGGCATTTTCAAGCTCAAAGCTCCTTTCTCTGCCCTCATACAGCAAATGATGACTTTGACCGCGTCCCGTTAGTAATCTTTGAACATTAAATAGTGGAATTCGGCCAGGTTGTTTACACTTATAAATGAAATTGAATAACTATTGTATATTTCATAAGTCGTTCAAGTTCGACGACCTTATTCGCGATTGGCGCACTTGTGCGCTCGTGAGAGTTGATTGTGAAAGGTGATGGAACTTGCCCCACAATCTCACGCCAACAGACTTGGTCCAACTGCACTTGACTGTTGAGCCAATTTAGACATCAACCAACTACAATTATGGAGATGATCCCCGCAAGAAAGAATGATAACCACACGGTCGACGTTGGTTGGGCTCTGCGGAAATTCCTCATTTCGGTGGACGAGGTTCATACAGATTGACCGCAAATCATGACGAAGGTACGTCTTTCGTTTCTATTCTATGCATTTCCAGCGTCGGAAGAGGATTAGTTTTCAATTTGGATTCAAAACTCATTACGCAATACTGGCATCGTATGAATCAAGCAAAAGCTATAAAAAGACATGACGACGTTGTATGTTTAATTTATGATTAAAGTCCAAAATATCTAATGTGTTTTTAGACCTTGAAATATCGGAGACTCTTCAACTGCTATGGTGTCTATAACATACTTGCTCTTACAAGACAAATCGATCAATTTTATACTTAACATAAATAATTTATTAGCATAAATATTGCAATTATATGCGTATTAATCACAGTATTTTTAATAAAGTTTTTATTTAGAATTATTTTAAATATTGTCTATGACCAACAATGCAATAGTCAATATATTTTGTTACAAAATAACCATTCAAAGATATTTTAAAACATTTCAAATAAGTAAATAATCACAGTAAAATTTTATATTTCTATGTGTATTTTTATAAAATTTACACCCTCTAGTGCCTTTTTATAAATAATTTCAGTGTAAGTCAAATTAGGGGATGTTTTGTAGAATTTTACATATTTCAAATTTCTTTAAGTTCTGCCGCATTATGATAATACCCTCATATGTGATTCAACTGTTAATATGTTATCACATTTACAGTTTTAACCAGACAAGTAATGCGAATTTAAAACTATTATTTCAGACAACATTAAGACTATTATTTTTGCCCTCTGGAATACATTTTCAATTTCATTGAAGATTTGTCTTCGAGTTTTGGCCACCAAAATCTATATGAGAATTTTCAGCAGATTTATACTTTATTTTAATTTAAATCACGACCTGAGCATATCTTTGCATTTTTATAGCCATTTGGTGATTTAAATGATTAGTGAATTCTCTACTTTGTATTTCTTTATGAAATGCTTGTGTTTTAGTATCATTTTTTTTCAAGCTGAACCTCTGTTTGTCTATTCGATTTTAAACTATGTATTCTTGAAATGCTGTAATATAGTCAATATTTTAATATTAGGCAAATATAGCAAATTGACCAAATTCTTCTGTGAAAATCGTTCTATTAGGTCATTCGCCTCCTGGAGAAATTACTGTTAATTTTAGGTCACTCAATAGCCGATGGTGTTTCTTTTTTAATATGACGCAATATCTAGGATAGTTTGCGATTTTATAAGCAGTATTATAGCTACAACAAAATCACGTTGGTATCACTTGGTCTGTTGGATGAAAGTGCAATCCCTTATAGCCATCTACTAAATTAAAGCCTAATTAAAATATATTCAAAGGAAAAAAAGGTTACATTTTAATTGATAATTAATTTTAAGGCACGATCGCATTGATTTTCCTGAAGAGTGTTAAAAATATTAAAGAGATTTCAGTCCGCTTTGCATGGGCAAAGATGACGACAGACATCACATAAATTACTCTTAAATTCGCAATGATGTATTCTCAACGTCATAGAATGAAAATAGAATTCTATATTTATTAACGCCATCCAAAAATATAATGTTTACGATGTGCCACGTAATTAGACTTCTTCATTCACTAAAAGTAACATTTACCGTATGATCAGAATGCAGATACTGCTGATACTGATTTTCTTCATGGTATCTTCATCTTAGTATTTCTTTTAACGTCCATAGGTTCGATATCCTTAAAGTATTGAGTCGAGATCGAAGTGTTCATTAATGAGGATGTTTTGCATTTCAATTAAGCAATTTTGTTACCTTTCATATTTTATGATTTGTAATTTTAATCCTTCTCTAAGTATTCTAGATTAATATTTATTAGCTTTAAAAATATCATAAGAAAGCAATCATGTACGTTTATTTAATGAATGCAAATTTATAAATTAACTTGTTCTAATTGTTCTCAGTATTGATTGATTTTTTTATATAATGAAATATCTCCTTGATGATGTGAATAGGGTTTTGAACTCAGATCCAGATCATCATTCATTGGTCTGAATAGCAATAGGTTGGCATCATGTTGTTGTTTTTAGAACAGCTTAACATTTAGAATTAAATTTGTATAAAACTTTCCAGGTGGAAAGTCTTCCTTTAAATATTCAGCAGATTCGATTTTTCAAGCTTGCCTGAAAAAAAAAACAATCACTGCTTGAGTTGGTGTGGAAATTTGTTGATGCCGGCAATGATGCGTGTGCAAGGCAACGTGACATCAGTGATCGCTTTGACTTTTAAATGTAGTTTGCATGGGGAGTGCAGTGCAGGAGTAGGTGCAGTGCAGTTGGGTGCACCTGCGTGTTGGGAGTTGGGTGTTGGACGTTGGGCCGAAGCTCACACGGCCGCCTATGTGTGCCGATCTCTTCGTCGCAAAAATGTAGCCGAGCCGCGAGGGTCAAGTCGGTGCATCGTTCCACTTACCCACAGAAAAAGTGCATTGCCTCCTCTGCATCGAGACGGACAACTGCTTGATGAGGGCTTCGCGAAATGCACTTACCATACCTTCACCGACCGAACCCTTCCAATACCTTCTAATGCCTTACTTATCATAATTTTTTCCTCCTAAATAACCCATGAAAATATAATTAAGGGTCTTTCAGATAGTAAGCATATATATTTCATTAAAATTAAAATGTAAATCAAAATTTAATTTGTCAGTTTTGCAGCTAAAAAATATCTAAAATCAATTGCTTTAAAGAAGAACCTTGTCAACTTGAACCATTAAAGGGCAGAAATCGGTCGAATAATAATGCAAATATTTTTTAAAATTGAATACTTCAATATTTTTTAATAAAAATATAGAAATACATTTTTGTACAAATATTTTACCTTTACCTAATTTTAATAAATATAATTTTTTTGGAATTAATAATCAATTTATTGTAAGAAATAATGCACAATATAAATTTAAAATAATAATTAAATAATCAATCAAATATAAATATTTTTCTTTTTTACCTTGATTACATTTTTTGCAAATGAAATGTAGTTGTTGAATTATCTTTGTAAAATCGTAAATGGAATGTTTTTTCTTCTTGTAGAAATTCGTGATAGCCCTCGGCAAGTACTTCTGCTAACTGTTGTAAAATACTTAATATCTTTTATCCACTTGTTTCTTTATAAAAAAAATAATGCATAATATTGACAAAATTAAGGACATTCCAAGAAAAAAATTATACAGGCCAAGTGCTTGGATTTGATGCTATACTTTCTCATCATTTGTTAGGTGACATCAACATCGAATTTAGTTTTACATAGTCAATTGGGCTCAACAAGAGTCGAATTCATGTAGGATCTATTTGGATGTTGGCTTTGTTTATTCATCGAATCGAATAAAAATTACTATGTAAGTGTTCCTGCTCATAAAAAGAAGGTCCACATTTTGAGCTCTGGCTGTAAAATTGCAAATTTTATTAGCTGATAAGCACCACGTGCATAACGAATTGCAAAAAATACCTACATGAGGTTGAAAGTTAAGGTCAAAGGTATTTTATGTATTCCAGCGGTCAAATAACCGTTCATGACTGGGCTCTGTGTGATTAGTATAAAATTGTCATCGATTCCATTTTGAATTTCGTGATCCACGATATGTAATTAAGTAATATCATTGCGTTTAAATAGCTATTATAGTTTGACAATAACAGTTATCGAGCGTTGATAACTTAATCCATTGGTTGTACAATCGACGAAGACAAACAATAGTCAATATGTATCAGTTATGCAAATCTTATGTATCAGGATGTCAATCAATTTATATAATAACGAATTGTTGTCAACACTATTATAAGAGGTATCATGATTAGCATAAAGATGAAATCATAATATCATTTGTACTGTATTGTTCATTAGGACCAAAGAAGAAATGCTTTATTATGATTTATGATTATGAAATATATTTAGACGGCATATAAAAAGAATATTTTTTAGAATTTTCGATGGTATCATTAAAAGTTAACATCATATTTACAATCTTTAGGCAAAGAAAATAGGCAATTACTATTTACAACGTATCCAAGAACGCTTTTAAATGTTTCTTGAAGTATAAAGAGTTCAATCTTTATTTTATTTGCATGTTCTTACATGACACTCAAGTGCATCTCATCTCATGCATCATTTCCTGGCGTTTTATCTCAAATACACAAGTTTACTATTTTTTAAATATTCATATTTCAGTAATAATATACATACGATTTGTACAATGAAAATGTTTAAATTTGAACAATTACGTATGATAAATCAGATTTAATTGATGCTAAACATATAGATCTAGCCTATTTTAATACATTAGAATTACTACCAAATCTAAGAGCATTCATTTGGATTTTTTTTTAAATAAAAGAAAATGTATATTTGATTCGCCAAAACAACATCAGCATCAACTCAAAGAGATAATTTTTGCTTAAGATTCTATTTGCTCATAATGAGTCTCAAAATCATACCTCAAACTATCTGCAATATTATTTATAGTAAATATTTATAGTTATTATGATTATTAGTTCTTCGTTTTATATGGAAGACATAATGAATGCTAGTTTTATTTAAAATTAATGATAGATCTTCCGAAAAGACCCTCACGCGATTCCCAGAAGTGCAGAGAAAAGCGCAAGGCAATGGCGTGTCCACTGCGCGTCTCAATGGGTAGACAATCTTATTTACGTTTCTTGCGGAAGTAAGCCGTGATCTTCTTGCTATCAGTGCTGTCTTTTTTATTTGTAGATGAAATGGGTCGAGAAATTAGGTATCGCTCATGTAGAATAAGAAGAAGCACATTGATTACATCGAGGAAAGCTAGAAACACCTCGCGCAAGTGACGCATTTTTCGTGTAAAAGTTGTTTTGCCGGTGCAGACTCGTGACGTCAATTTTATAATTGTCTGCACGACGAGAATCTTTCGTCGCATACTTAATCTTTGCGATGCAGAATGCATCCAAAGTAAATAAATAATAAATTATCTTGCCGAGTTTTATGGCGGCATCTTCGGTAGTCCAGAAATATACTCACTCTCGAAGGTACGAGAATATACGCCTGTGCCGGAAAACACTGTTAAATTTAACTTCTGGAAGTCGGCCGTTGCTATACTACCAAGTGGTACCTGATGTACTAAATATCATTGATATCGATTAAAATTTATTCGGTTATATTACACCAGCCATACAATTAGTGCTCTTTTATTGTGTATTTTACCAATGTAACCTAATTTAGGTTACACATACAAATGTATTATGTTTTTAACGATAAGATTTAATTAATTTGAATTAAATTGAATTATGTTAAAATATCTTATAATAATAGATTGTCCCGTTAAGAATGTCGTTTTATTCATACTTACTTTTTGATCATTAGTTGTGTCTCAGTCATACCTTTGATAACAAGTATTGTATATTTTGTTAGTCGACTAACAAATAAACAATTTACGCGAAATTGCATACTGTACGAATATCTTCAAAATACTAATGCAACAACTGCAACTAAAAATATTTGTTATATACTCGGAAAATCTCTGTTTATCAATCAAAAAGTGAAAATTTTAGTTTAGAAAATAAAAATTAAAGTAGATGATGATATCCTGCGTACTGGAATTGAATCAAATCCAATACAATAGCTTAGATATTTCCGGAAAATTATTCAAATACGCTCGAAAAAAATAGAAAAGATAATAAAACAGGGGGTTTAACAGGGGGGTAGGTGTCATGATTTAATCAATAAAGAGAAGAAACCACCGTTTTTACATTATTTTGTGACTGGAGATGTAAAGTGGATGTTTTACTCTAATCAAAAACGCAAAAAAATGGTTTTCAAAAGGCCAGGTAAATAAACCAACCCCTTAGTCAATCACTTATCATTTATTTAGATCGATGCAACATTATTTATCGAGAAAAAATTATAAACTTAGAAGAGGTGAAAAATGGAATTGAAACATATTTTATATCAAAACCCGTTGGTATGGCTGTCATCTTACTTTTATATACTTATGAATTCTTAAAACAACTCGTTAAAAAAACCCCTATGGGTTGTTTTTTATCCGAATAATTTTTGTATCACTATTAAATTTATTTAGGATTAATCTCCATGCGCTTTGTTGCAAAAACTGCAGTGTTATTGGCCTCGTGTACATTATTTAAATTTCCAATATAATGTGATCAACTTTTTGCTGCACTTTTCCATCACCCAGTTTCATAGCTATGTTGAGAAAAAACAAGATCATACTGCAGCTGCCGTGCGTGCAGTATAGTACTTCATATATAGATCGATAACTAAAAGTAGGAGAACACATGCTTTTACCTGAAAGTGCATAAAATTGTAGTGATGCAGCAGTATTGCGGTTAGCGGATTGATAGTTCAACGATCTTGCGAGAGAAAACTTTCTGTTCGTATCGACTAATGCAGACGTGTTTATTTTTTTCCGCAATGGTCTTTCATTTTATTTCCTTCGCAGCTTCTAGGAAGAGTCTTTTGATCATATTTGTGCTTTGATGCCCACTAAACGTTTTATGAGTCTATTAAATATGATTTTAATTGAAATGAAAGTTCATTCAGGTGATCGAACTATATAAATGATATGCAGGTATTCAGGAAATAAGCATAATGTGTCAGCTTGAGTGTTGAATATTAAGTTGATCCATTTCGACATCTCAAATCAACGTGCAACAGGAATATATTTTATTTTGCTGAGAAATTCTTAGCGACATTAAAAACACGTGATGTGACATTTACATGTACACATCGGTACTTACACGCGTCATCCTCATCACTATCAAACGCACTGCATCTCAAACGGTTCCCTAATACATGCGATACATATGCAAAAAGTCTATATTAGAAGAAATATTTTTTACTATTATTCTTATACTTAGCAAGCTGTATCAACATTTTTGAATAATCAAAATACATATTTATTAAAAACATAAATATATATAAATTATTAATTATGATTTGATTAGAACTAAGATGGCAAATCTTTTATTTTTAGAAATAAAAGTAGGAAAGTGAAACGATGCCGGTGGATTATATATAGGAATGAAGTTCAACAACCATACGTACCTCAAGATGAAAACGATGCATAAAATCTGAATTGCATGAATTCATTCTACTCAATTCCTGATTTCTAATCCTATTCCCGAAAAGTTTGTAAGTGTTTTCTATACTGAACTGTCACGTTGCTCTCCGCTTTAATTCCATAAGTAACACATTTCACATCATGTGTATTCCAGTCGTTGCTCTATAATTGAGATAAGTTATACGGTAAATGATCTACTGCGATAAGGAAGTTATATAAATAGGAAATCAATGTATACTCAATCGTTTTACTTCCATCGAATTTATGCTAACGTGCATTAAAAAATAGACAGAATGCATACAATGATAAAAATATCGATTTACAATTATTTATGCAAAACGGCCAGTGATTAGCAGAACATCCACTAGCAGGACGAAGAATTTAAGAAACATTCGGAGAAGATAATATTATAATGGTCTTGCACAATTGCAATAATTCTAAAAGATAAATTCTTAGTATAATTTCAAAAATATCACCCCAGAGGAATTACGCCAAAAGCAATCCACTTAAAGATTTGTATAAAACTAGCTGTCAATTTTGAATCATTTTACTCCATGTTCAAGGTAATAAGGTGATCATATTGAAGTTCTATGTGGATTTGTACATAATTATATCAGGTCAGTCCTAAAAGATCGTGCGCATTTCCAAAAATTCCCAATAATTAGATTTCGAACCTGTCGAAATTTATCATCACTTGACTTCTAAGTAAGTTTTTCATCAATTTTCGTAAAAAGCAAATATATCTGATTGTGTATTGATATTTTCATCATTATTAGATAAACCTCCCATTGCATTAAATTCTTAATTATTGCATTGTTGACACGAAAGATTTATATAAGTGAAAATATACTCATCTCAATTACTCTATATGCAATTAGATGCGAATTTACGTAAGAATCATTTTTACAATCGCTTCCAGTGAAAACCATTTATCTAGAGCTGAATGCATTAAGCAGACGTTGACTTGTTTTTCAGAGAATTTAATTCATTCATGCACAACCTGCGGTACCAACAAAACTATGCATTAGATGCAGTTTTCAGGGTTAATTTTACGCGGAAAAGACTTAAAAGTTTCTAAAGGCATACGTGACAAATTGAACGAACTTTTTGTGTGTGACGCACATTGTTAAATATTGATCAAGATTGTTAAATATTGATCAAGATCGTTAAATATTGATCAGATTCGGATAATCATATTGAATATACGCATGTCTCTAGATGGTATGAAAATTTAGTCGGTTCAACGGATGATAGGTCGATCGTATTGATATATCGAGCATTGAACTTTTTTGTGAACAATTGTTTCTTTAGTTTGCCAAAAGATACTAAAAACAAACGGACGAAGCGGTATGATATAACACTCCATCTTACGTGTCTTAAGTCTACGTGCCATTCGATAACCACTGTAAGCCCAATCAAAAACTATTCACTTAAGTTTTAAAATTGTTTACCTGCTGTATAATGTTTGCTATGTTCAGCTAAAATATTATATAAAACATTTACCATATTGCATTAAGCACTGTTATAAGAATGGCTCGTTTAAGCTATTCCTCATCCTTTGTATGTTGATTAATTCAAATATGCATCGTGTTTTAATCCATTTATCTGAGAGATTTAGTCGTTCATTTTGCACACGGAGCTTTCGCTTTATTTACAAAGCTCTTTGATTAAAAGCTCTTGTATTTAGCTCTCAATTCCACATGTTTTCAAGTCTGAAGAAGAAATGCTTGTAATTATTTTATTAAATATATAACGAAAATGTCAACGTGCAAATATTTAAATTATGCAGCGTCCAATGAAATGCAAATTGATTTTGTCGATACATGTTAATCTCACGCATCAATGCAATTTTAATTATTTATGTAAAAAAAAATTGCAATGTCAAATATACACAATGTATGGTATGTTTATAGATTAAATATTACTAAAAAATTTAGGATTTATAATATTTATTAAGTTTAATAAAAAAATCAACATATTTATCATATGAATTCATAATGACGGGACAAAACATTCCATCTAAATCCATATCTTTTAACATCAAAGCAACGTGTAATCTAGCATTATCATGCAGTAATATGATCATTCGTTCACTGTATCCTGAATGTTTTGTAATTTATTGTATGGCATCTTCGTATAGCGTTCTTCTTGGAAGCTTTGCAAATTAATTCTCAAACATTTGATAGGTGTTTGTCCAAATTTTACAATAATAGCTTACAATGTTGAATACGAATTTTATTTGATTATATTCCTTACAACACATTGTACAATAAACTTTCAATATACAATATTTAAATCATTTATAATTTTTATAATTGCTAACATCACGTTTTCTATTATGTAATTATAAATCACACTTGGATGATAAGGAAATGTTGTACTTCTTATCGATGCACAGTATAAAATTGCTGAAATTACAATGTACTTGAATAAAAAGTGAACATGCAATAAAATGAAGTACTTAAAAATATATAAATATGTAGATTGATTAATCTTATTGATTAGATAAATATAAATCTTCCATTGAAATGTCATAATGATGCTTTTATGTTATGTTGATTAAAAATTATGCTATAATTCCGACATATCATAGTCAATAATAAGAACTTGTATACGTGATTCTATCGCTTCCTTTCAGTACAAAACCGTTTTTAATTGAAGTAAATCTTCTTTTGATATTCTCAAATTAAAATATAAACATTTCAACTGAATACTATATCAAAAACCAATCAACTAATGCGTATTGAAACCATTACGAAGCGCAATCAATGCACCAGATGGATTTATGACGCTCCAAAAAAGGGATATCAAACACTTTTTTTTATGAGAGTACTAAAATCCCGTTAGGCCATTAATATTAATGAGAACATATGTTACGTGGCGTAGATTCGGGGACTATTTTTTATCGATTAAAAAGCGTGCCCTGCCCCATTGTGAACCCTTTTCCGTCTTTAGAGGGACGATAAATTACCATCGCAGGCTGAGGGCATCTTCAGAGAAAGGCCTGTCTCATTATTATGGCCATTCGTCTTGTTAACCTCGTTCGAGTCTAACTGTTTAATTTTATTTATGAGATATTTTTTCCTAAATATTCCATTAGTTCATTATTTTGTTTACTTGTTGATTGTAATGAGCTTTTGAATAATTTTAATAACGTTCAATCCTTCATGCAAGATCATGGAGCTTTAAGCTCATCAACGCAATAATTGATCTTCAATTTATATATTTTTTGAAATGTGTATATCTTTGAATAATTTTTCATTGAAAATAACATAGTTTTGTATGATGTATGAACGGGCAAGACAACGATATATGCTCATAATTATTTACGCACTCAAGGATAAATGTATCCATTTCAAGGATAATCAATCAAATTAGAGTTTTTTGAAGTTATTCTAATCATAGAAAGCTTTCTTATATTTTTAACCGAAAAAGTAACGGTAATGTATTTACGAAGAAAATTAAAAATAGGTAAGGTGTTGTCAGATGAGTCTTCTTAGTAAATTACTCTCATTCATCAATAGATACGAGGAAAACTCGTCGATAGCATAATTGATGTCATTGTGACGCATGATCACTGTTGTCTGGGTCATGGAATTTTTTAACCATTCAAGGCATCTTGATTAGTTAGTTTGTTCTATATAAAATAAACCCGTTAGGAATTGATACTGTCTTTAATAAAAGGGTCGTCATAAAATATGTAATTTAACCCTACAGATTTTAGCTGACATGTGTTCAGGCACATGCCGTATAACATATGCTATTTTTCTTGAAGCTACGGGATAATTATTTAAATTGGGTCATAATGGAATATGAATTAAATATATAGTAAAAGGAAACCGTATATTCTTCTCATGTCAGGATAAGTATGCTTGCGTCAGGCGAAAAAAAACCAAGTATCATAAATGTCTACAAAATACACGTTAGTGAATCATATGTCACATAACAGTTTTTTGTCTAATCTGCGTGATGTCCTCATTATTTTTCGGTAATAAATTTTGAGGAAAAACTTCAAACGATTCCCGTTAGAAAGTTTCTTATTCAGTTTGTACTTTGCATTATAATCTCGAAACGTCTTTTTAGTTTGTCAGGTGCTATTTGCAGATCGATTCTGTGATGATATAATAGGGAGGTGAACATTGGTTACAGCAATAAACCGCATACCGTTATCCGACGAAAGGAAGCATCTCAAAGAAACAAATGCTTTCATAAGAATATACAGTTTCAGACTCTCGCAAAAAATATAACTGTTAAGGTCGTCGAAGCAATTGCATTGGTTGTTTACGTAATGCTCGCCTGTTAATTTGAGGGTAGACTAACGGGTCTTCATCCCTGCGTTTTTTGTCTCGAAGATCCTTGGCGTCGAAGACAAACATAGCGGTATTCCCATTATTCGAAATGTTAAGACCTATTGAGGATTTTTGTCAGGAAGCCCATAAATTTAAACCACATTTCATGCAATTTCCGTATCCTTGCACAACAGTAACGGTATTTTAGCAATGATTTACTGCACCATAGCAGTTTAGAGCTAAAACCAAAACAAATAGAGTCTCAATGCAAACCTCAAACAATATTAGAATGGCATTAAAAAAAATCACTTGTTTTAGCATCGAACGGTATATTTTTTGACGCTTCAATGAAAAAAATCGAAATGAATCACTTGATGGATGGCTTTCAAAACAAAGATCTAAAATGACCACGAAATATATTGTTGAAAAATCATAAATCTTTGTTTTTTTCATGTGCTATAAAAAAAGAACTTGTTAAACAATAGTTTAGTGAATTTGACATTGTAATGCAAAAATATTTTACCAATGGTACTACTGAAATTTTGACATTGTATTCTATACTATAACAGAAAATCAATTTCATGCTTTATAAAAAAACGTTCAAGAAAAGATTCAATGCATCATTCAAACATGAAATAGATTTTAATAATTACCAGTGAAGAATTATATCAGTCTTCAATTATAAGCTTCTTACAACATAAATATGCTCTAAAGACGTATACAATGTCTAAAGATGATTATGTCTGTATGAGCAAACTATTTTGATATAATTTATTAGTATTTGTCTTGTTAAATCTTTAAAATGGGAACGATTTAACAATGTTAATATTTAAGTATATTCAAGAGCAACAATGGAAGAAGAAATTAAGTGTTGGTGTAATGGTTGAAATCCTGGACTGGTTTATTCCGATAATATAATAAGCAAATACAAAAGGCATAGGAATTTTTAACAATAAATAAAATATTGATAAATTATGATACTTTAGCTAAATAATCATAAATATTCCTATCTTAACTTCCTGTGGGAGACAAATGGGATTTTTTTCTTAAAAAAGTCGTCTATGGATATTATCAACATTTGATAAACCCTCAAGATGGAGAAGCTGATGATACAAATTTGATGGAAATGTAGAAGTAGAATGTGGAAGTGTAGAAATGTCAGAAGACGATATTATATAAGAAAACGATGAAATTATTAAACATTTAGCCATATGATGAAAGGGCTGTGTTTAAAAATTAAGTTAATTAAATTTATTTAATGAAGAACTTCCACTGAAAATCAAAATTTAAGAAAATTGCTCATTATTGATTAATAGTGCTGATGAAGATTCATAATAACGTTAATTTTTTAAGAAACTTATTAATATGCTATATAAATGATAATTATAATATTATCAATAATATGCGATAGAAAATTTTAAAAAAAGCCTAATATATTCGTATCACTCAATAAGTTTGTAGGATTTTTTTCTCCTTCATTTGGGTAGCTTTTTCGCAACTCCTTTTTAAAAAAAATTCTACGAATTTATTGAGTGTTGTATGGAAATTCTAAAATATAATAATCTTAAAATCCATCACATAATCGGCATGTTTTAAAAGATAGTTTTTTTAAAGGGTTGATCAAATTATATGCCAATTATGGATCGCTAAAAATACTTTATATATTTGATTCTATATAAATTTTGGGTTGGGATTACAAAGAGTAAGTACGAAAAGAAAGCTTATACTATACTCAATGGTAAGATTGTTTACATCGGAATTAACACCGCGAAGAAATAAAGTGGACTAGTTTTTGTGTAGCGAATTTTAGCGCCATTAACGTCTGTCTTGGCGTTCATAATAATTAGTTAATTTATCATGACCCAAAAAGAGACAAAGAGCAATCTATTCAAAATGATTTCTACCTCCTTACCTTTTGGCCTTAAACCAATGTATTACTTTGATAATATTCAGATTCAGTTAGGTTTTGAAAATGAAATGTTACGAAACACAATGCAGATTTATAAATGCTTAAAAAAACATATTTTTACTGTGGGATTGGATGCATTTTTTGCGAGTTTTCGCTTATAAGAAAGTGTTTTTAAGCCTTGTCCCACGGCTAAAACCCCAAGATCTTCGTTTTTTGTGCAGATAAAAGGCATCCCTCCGCAATTATTAAATGGCCTTTGCAAAAAAATAACCGAAAGGAAATTTTATGCTTCGGCATCCTTTTATGTAGATTAATATTACCAGGAAGACATTCGCTTTATTGCTTTAAAACTGCAAGTTTACGGCGCGTAATAAAACTAATTGCGTTCCATCTTCTTTACGCAAACACTTTCCGTTTCCATAGTAAATATTATAGAATAGACTTTGCGTAAATTGTTTAACGGTTCTTTGGAAATAATTGATTTTTTCATATGACCATGGACAAAATGTTAATTGAGTATCATACATTTACTTGGGTGTCTTAAAGTACTGCAAAATGAACAGTTAATCGATGAAATAAGTTTATCCTGTTGAATAATACATATGTATTTATTTTAAATTTGTATATAGCACTCATCATAAATGTGTTGTTTGTGGATTAAATCGTCTCTGAATTTCGAGTGAAGCTATTGAGATTTGATGAAAATTTTGGCAGATTTATGATATTTTAATATAATATTGCAATATGTATTTGCAAAGGGTCTGGCATAGAATATGATAATATCAAGTTTCTGTGAGCATCCCGTTAAAATATAAATGGCATAGGCTTTAGAAATCTCAAGATTTTTTATGCAACTCAAAGGTTTTCACTATCCCTTATTTTTTTGTGCAAAAGTGCATTTTACTGTTAGGTCGAACGCATAAAAATGCAAGGCCTTGAAACGTTCATATACCTGCATCGAACAGGATATTTTAAGGCTTCACAAAAAGTGCAATAAAATATAATCGCTATGCAAGGTCTAGTTGCATAAAATTGTGTAACAGTAAACAAGAGCGCATGTAACGGTATTTCAGAAATGGCTCGAACTATTTAATTTTGGTGCATTTTCTCTTGTTAAAAATTTAAAACATTTAATGTCGTGGATTGAATTTGCAAATTTCAATAAAAATAGATGTGATCCAATCCAACATGAAAGTAAAAATGTACAAAAACGCAGATTTTTTAAAAGCTTTTGGTGCATTCTCAGAATCGATCGGAAGGCCAGATGTGGTCTGAGCTTAACAAAAAAAAAAACAAATAATAACGTACCGTTATGTTAAACTTGCTCAACCGGCCAAGTGCCGATGCCTACTTAAAAGTGAACCCAAATTTTTGGGTGTGCTCAACATTTCTAAGACTGGTCTTCAAACATCTCTGTACGCTCAATTGGTGAAGATATGATATTAAAGACATGGATATATTAAATGATAAATTATTCAAAATCTGCATCTTTTACTCGATATTAATATTTAGCTATTGAAGTGTGAATATATTGATATTATAATTATAACTACATGTTCTCAAATATTTATTTGTTTCATTTTAGATCCATGGCCTAATATGCAGCGCGTATTGCATACCCCAAAAATTGGGTAATTTCAACACGCGGGTAAGACACGAACCTTCAGCTCCAAGACGTCGTTCTTCATTCAGCATTCATCTGATGTGCAAATTAATTCAAATCAGCCTCGGCGTAAGTTCTTTGCATAATTACGTGGTTTTAATGTAGAGACGCAATCTGTCACTGTTGAATTAAATTCCCAGATGAAAAACAAACAATTTGCCGGCCAAGAATCCCCACTTTCAAAACCATACGAACTTTGGAAAGTATGACATTGAACTTGCGTGAACTCAATTCGTACTCGCATTTCGCATACACACCATTTCATAAGAAACAGCTTACCCATTATGACAGTTCTAGCATAATTGTGGTAATTTTTCCGAGTACAGCGGAAAATGGATTCCGAAAAACCGCAGCTAAAAACGATTCCATTGATGTAAATATAAATTGAAATGTATTGTACGTTTAATGTATAAGAATATGATCCTTTCCTATGACAGGATATTAATGAGGTTCTAATCTTGCAGTAGACCGTGTGTGGCTATAAAATTGTTATTTTGTATTGAATTGCAATCAGTCAAATGTTCAATTTGTATCGACAGTCATTGTAAAACCAAATTTTATGTAATTTTAATTATACAAATTTTAATTAAATATAAGCTCAAATCTCAAATGGAGTGATATGGCAATAAATTGCATTTATTGTATTGAAACTATGTCTATAATTATGTCTTTATTTTGTATAAAATCAATGGAATAACTCATTCCCTATATTACCATAATATATTGAGAATATTTTTTAACAAACTTTCAATAATTGTTATAAATATCAACAACATAATCACCATTTTTTAAAATTTTAAATAAGTGAAATACAAAATTACTATTATGTATTTATTGCAACTATTGTATTATACTTATTCACAACCAGGAAATCATAAAAGCTCGAATCAAGATGATCGACCAGATATATTCAAATTTCTAATCTTTCAAAATCATTATTACAGTAAAATTTTATCCGCAGTCTTGATTTAAGCCCAAACCTTTAAAATTAGAATTCAAAACCTAACCCAGTATATCAATAAAGCTATTGAGATATGAAATTTATAAAACATGAATTAGCATCAATCCTAAAGAATCCTACTAAGTTCAAGTTTTAACAAAATTACAAATAGGATATTTCTTAAGTACTAATTATTATTGAACAATATTGTTGTACGAAGAATAATTATTATATAATACAGTGACAGTTTGGGCTTACTAATAATGCATGAAGTGCTAAGAATTTAATTTATAAGATTATAAACTAAAATTGTTGAAAGGTCAAACCTTCGAGGATATGAATAAAGCTATGTTTCTAATAAAACAGTAAAAATTAATATAACTTTCTTATCTAACATAATAAAATATTATTCACAAATATAAGAAAACTATTGTTTTTTGTCTAATTGCTATTTTTATCTGAAATTTCTATGAAATCGGCGTATATTTTTTAGAAATTGAATCTAACAATCGCCTTCGGTCGGTAATTCCAGCTACTTGAATCGGAAGATAGCAAATTTATTATTGAATTGAAAAAGTTGATGGAAAGATACTCGATGTGATCTTTGATGGAAGGATGTCTGCTTTTTGTATAAAAGCAATTAATTCCCAATGGACTCCGCGAGTGTTTTAGTGACACCCGCTGAATCTTGATAAAGGAAATTTGATATAATTAATCAATCTAATTGGATTCAAACCAACGATTTCTTATTGCTTGGGTGCGTACTCCATCCACTAGGGCCTAGTGGATGGAGTGACTAGGCTCTTATTATTTGTAACAAATAGCATTTTTTTAATGCAAAAATGTTATATAATATACGTTTATAGATTTTATATTACGGAATGAATTTTTATATTACGAAAATTCAACTCTTTTTGTATATAATAAAAAAGCCACTACTTTCAATTTGAATCTATTGATGAATTTGATGATTTTTTACACTGTAGTCAATATGTCTCCAAGTCGAAATGGGCAAAAAATTATCGCATATCCGAGAGATATTTTTTCCGATTGCATGCGATAAAAAAGAAATCTCGCGTAACAAAGCGTAAATTCAACATCACGACCTTAGTTCGACGAAACTAAAATCGGTGAGGTCAACAAACCAGAGTTACCTATCAGCCTTCCAATAGTGACATCTATGAATTCGCCGTTCGAGCTCAACAAATGTATGCAGTCCAACAAGAAAACCACGGATTTTTCTGTTCGGCTATCTTTTTTCATCGATTGGATGTTCAACGACTGTGTTTAATTCGACTTCATCTTCGTGGCAACAGAGTTGAATGGCATGTTAATTAATCTCGGAAAGGTGAATTTCCGCTTCGTGCAATAAAAACGTTTTTAGTAACCATTAAGCGACTTAGCAACTGCCTTTGAGGTTTTTGGATGCGGAATCCGCCGGTAGCAAAAGATGAACATAAAAACATCTTAAAAACGGCTTCAAATGGGTTGTACGATACATATTTTTAAATAAAACTAGATCCTATTGCAATTCCAACAGCATTCTTATTAAATTGAATCAACACTTTTTTATGAGACAGTTTTTTTATGTACAAATTCCATTTAGAAAAATAATGAAATCACTTCCAATAACTATAATATGTTAGATTTAAGATAATGAAAAATAAATAAGTTTCACATATATAATATTAAAAAAATCAACCTAAATCTAATACAAAATTTGCACAAACATATCTTAATATGTCGATCTTTCGATTCGATTTGAGAGCAATTTTAATTTATTTAAGACTTTTTTATAGGATAGGTAAAGTGAACTTTATATGTCAATAGTTAACAAAAAAAAACTTAAGCATTAATTTTAATAATTTTACATCGCAAATTAATCAAAAGAATTTAAACACAAAATTATTTTTCCTATGTTTCCTGATTTTTAAGGCTACATTCCAAAATGTAATGAGTGAAATTGAAATTAAATTTGCAGTTGATAGGACACAGTGGATAAAACTGAAACCAGGTGGATCTAGGGGTATGTTCGTATTATATTCGTAGAGCATCGCAGGGCTTACTGGCTTTGCTAAGAGAAATATTATGTCGGGTTGTGCAACTAGTGCTTTCGAATTGATAATTGATAGACACATAATGAAATACATAAAAGTTTGCACTGAGGCACGTCGAATTTTGAAAAAGCTGTATGTCCTGAATGAATTATAAGCATCAAACATACAGGCGTACAAGTAGAAGACAATTATAAACGTTTTCCATAAACCATTACTTTTATAATAAAACAATGTTTAGTGTGGACGTTGTTGAGCAAATGACACACAAATATAATGTGAAAGCAGGGAGTTTCCGATGGCCCCTTCAAGTTCTTCTCAAAATTTTAGATTTGACAGCGATAAACGTGTGGATATTATATAAAGAGTGCACCGGATTAAAAATATCCAAAAAGGAGTTCATATTTTGTTTAGTCGAGGAATTAGCTGAAAAAAATAAGGAGAACATTTGTCAAAGATTTCAACGTCAGAAGTGTAAAAAAGTGCCAAATGGGCTACAAAATTTAGTATATTTGTACAAAATCTGCTTAATAAATATAATTACTCTATGCCATTAATATTATTGTTATAAGAAACGCCCGTGTGTGAAACGTGAAATAGGTATGTAAGAAATGCCCGTAAACCTAGTGTTAATATGGATGTTTTATGAATGAGTGGAAAAATTATCATTTTCATCATTTTAACTTAAAATTTATAGAGAATCCTGGTCAATTTTGTTCGGTTTTACAAAACCAAGTATAAAATCTAGATTTAAACCCTTATTAATAGAGTTAGTTAATAGAGAAAATATTGAATTATATTCGAACATTTTGAAGACATTAATGAGCCAATAGTTTCACAATCGACAATATATCTTTGTTTAATATCCAAAAAGGTAAAGGATGTTTGTCTTTTAAGTTATAATCAATAAAATATTATTTCCTAACGGACAAAAAAAATTACCAAACGAACAAAAAGACAAAATTCTTTAAAAATATCCATGATAGCTTATCGAAGAAGTAAAACTCTATTTCAATATGGAAAAATAAAAAGGTTGTCACTTGTGTGACTACAAAAAGCCTAATGTTTATAGTAAATTGTATAAAATATATGAGTAACGTTGATCGAGCAGATCAATATGTTTGGAATTTTTATTTGAGCATAAAATCATTTAAAAGTACTTGTAAAAATCTTGCCTAATATAGCCAAAATCATTTCAAGTTGCTTGTGTAGCCGAATAAAAAAGGGTTATGTTTCTATAATGCAACCTATTTTTCTTGACCTTTATAAGTTTTTATGCACTCGATTACTATAATAACCGATGATACAACGCATGTACCATGGTCCGGAACGTTCAGTACATGTATCATGCACCAACATTAGTATCATATTTCCACGAATTGATACTATCCAATGATACAGATTCTGCAACATGTTGTACATTTTCAAAATCAAACCCAGGCAAAATTTATTCAGGTAACCATGAGACTTCTCTAATTTTAACATGTTTTCGTTGTTTTTAATTATTTTAAATTTTATATATAAATTTCATATTATTTGCGAATTAGTTATTGGTTCTAGCCATTTATCCAATAATTTGGATTGTTTATGATTCATATAATAAAAGCGTGATTATTCAGCTCATTTAATAATTTAATAGTAGATGTAGCATTTGTGTTAACAGCTAAAACACAGTGTCGAACATTGACGTTCAGTAATTTGTTGGTGGCGTCTTCGCGAAGAATCGTGCGTGATATCTGTTGCCGTGCTGCTGCTGCTGCTGCCATCCAAATTCAAAGCAGCAGAGTACGCCATCT
The DNA here is from genome assembly GCA_008973525.1 of Stenopsyche tienmushanensis. Lineage (NCBI taxonomy): Eukaryota > Metazoa > Arthropoda > Insecta > Trichoptera > Stenopsychidae > Stenopsyche > Stenopsyche tienmushanensis. Next base: position 260,995 of record WACJ01000539.1, read on the forward strand.
TCGGTTTCTTTCCACAGAAAAACGAGAGGCCAATATTTTTGTTGTGGCTTCTAGACGAGGTATAGACCGATAGACAAAATTGCAACCGAACAAAGAGTGAACGCGATGTGCTTCCTCGAGAGAGAAGCTCTCCACAATTTGGAGCGCGAACTTGGTAGAGTTCGTTGACTGGCCGGTACAGTTGGCGGCAAAATCGCAGCAAATTTGACGATCTTGGCGATAATGAGGCGATGGAATTGTCAGAAGGAATTTCTTCGAATACTGTACGGCTTTTGCGCCGGTAAAACCGGTGCGAGTGTCAGTAGACAGTGGTTTTAATGGGAACAGAGACAGCGAATTTTTCGGCAAGTCAAAAACCAGGCTGCACCATTAACATATGTTAACACGAAAAAAGGTACGATAATTGTATCAAGTTTAGACAAAATCATGCAAATTATTTATAGAAAAAAAATAGGACAGAACCATCAATATATGCTAGGACATCATGATGAAACACCTAGGATGATTGACTAAATCAAATCTCGCTGATTTTTTTTTACTTAGGATAGATAGTTTTTTTTAATACAAATTTATTATTATTAAAATTATATTCAATTATATCAAATATGAGTCTTCTCCCGATAGTCGGAGGTAAAACGACTCGGCGCTCGATACGCTTTGCGAAAATAATTCGTTTCTGTGATACGTTGAGTTCTTCTGGACTTGTCGGCACCTCACGCCGGGGCTGCGCCCTCCGACAGGGCCCCCTTCATCAGTAAGACCGTTTCATCTTGTCCTAACGAAAATTACACGCGAAACATTATAATATAATGCTAAATTTTATTACATCTCATCCTTCGTTATCGCCTAAACATGCGGCTTATGGCAAACATCGAAATTCAAAGAAATGCATTTTTTGTGCCGTTCTTTTCTCTACCTCCAGTGGGCCGTTCCCAATCGACGCTTAACTGTAATAAAATTAAGGACTTAAAAACCTTTCAATAATTGTCAAAGTTTAACATTCAGTCTTCTCCCGATAGTCGGAGGTAAAACGACTCGGCGCTCGATACGCTTTGCGAAAATAATTCGTTTCTGTGATACGTTGAGTTCTTTCTGTGACTTGTCGGCACCCTCAACGCCGGGGACCCCCCCCCTGCACTCTCCCCCGCGCAAGTTCATTCGTACGCTCTGACGAAACGCCGATTACACTTGTATATAAAATTCGCGAGTGACGCCGAAAAACATTGTTTTTACGACATCTGCACAAAAAATGGAACATCTTCACCGCGTCACTTGAGAGGAACTACAACAAGGATAATAACGCAAGTAAGATCATAATAATCCAAGCTTCCAAGGTAAGTGAATTAACAAATACTCGCACACATCCGCCTCCTACTATCACATAAACACGGGAACACTGGGAGCAAAATGCTTTTTCGACTGCTCCCATAATACAATCTTGACTATAAAACTATTTGATATGGACCTGACTATTTGATATTACTTGATACCTGACTTTAACCTATTCGTTTCAGCTATGTCTATATATTTGTTTCCAGTTACTCCCAGTCTGACCGATTAAATATTATTTGATTGTGCCCGGTAGACACTAAACGTCAAAGTTCGAATACTGTGATGCGACATAACTACCCCTTGCTAATACAATTTGACTAATACTTTTGCGGCCTAACCACATTTGACTACTCCTAACTATTATACTTATACGATTTTATGTATTTTAACTATTGGCCACTTGACTTTTTTACAGAGTAGATACTTAAATACTCTTCTAACAGCAAGCTGATATCCAGTTTATATACTATTCATTGCTTTTTATACGAATCTTAACTTGCATGTCGCTCGTTGTCTCTTGCATGGTCTCCCCTACTTAGCAGTATGGAACTCGAGGAACCTCACCGGTTCGGATCCGAGAGGCTCTAGGAACGGAGCAGGAACAAGAAGAACACCAAGAAGACGGCCTCGAGGAGATGCATTTGATGATCTTTACTTTGCAACGAAAAACAACATTGTCTTCCGTTGACTTCTATATCGTTTTGTAATCGCCGAACTGAGAGGGGCAACCTGAAAAAATGGCGAAACCACTCAGTTTCGAATTCGCTCGGGTAAGTTGTACGGTGACGGGGAGACACCCTCAGTTGGTGTAGGAGCGAATCCGAGATGCACTTAAGCGTCTCGTATGTCTTCACCCTACCCCGGCAACGCCCTAGCGAGGAAAGGGGGGACTGGACTCCTTGTACTCCAGAAAGCCCTTTAATTCAATAATAGAATGATCAAAAATACTTTCAGTCATCAAATTTTAAAAAATAGAATAAGCAGAGTAGAAAATGACGATCGTGTGTTCAGCAATGTGGAACAGTGAACTGATGTAACCCTCTCTTTGCCTCAGTCAAGTTCAATGCTTTGGCATTATTTACTATTTGCTTTTAATGCAAATAAATTGCCCTTGTCCCATAACATTTAAACTTGATTATTTCAGCCTTTCCATACGAAATTTCTTATACATTTAGCTTTTATAAACATGTATAAAGTATTAATAAATCCATCAAAATGCATTATTATTATGGAAAAATAGATATTTTTCTGATCTTGCCATTCTTTACATACTGTTTTGAATGTCGTGAATTCTTAATGTCTAATTATTGACGCATCGATGAGCGTTAAAATTGACTGCTTATATGTATATCCGATTTTATACCCAAATTTATACAGTCATCAACCACTTTATCATGAGAGCATTTAAAATTTGATTCACAATCATCCAAATTGGTCGAAATGAATCATTCAATGTAAATGTAGCCTTGACCGATGTGTCAATGATGCGATGAGCTTTTCTCGAGATCCAATGGAGCAGCGCTTTCCAACGCTTGGGCCACTCTTTTCCGAATTTGAAAATTTTGAGGTCTTCAGACGATTAGGATGATTGACATCGTCGTCTACAAAAATTGCATAAGCAAGCACGTCACGTCGGCGAAGAGTGGTCGAACCATGGTATGGCCAATGTGGGCCACGTCGGTCACCGGCCCACTTGCTGATGGTGCGACAAGAAGCCACCAGAGACGCCACTCTACAGCTTCTTCTTCTGATGAATTTGGCGATGATGCCATGATCTTTTTCGGCAATGCTATTTCAAAAGAAAAAATATTGAACTAATAAAAATATTATGCTCTGGAACCCAAACAATATTACCTTGCAAGGATTTCGTTGAATAAATGTTTGGATATACCATTAAACGTGAATACATATGATGATATCCAAAAAATGCAATATGGTCATCCAATCGAATTTTATTTATTTGGATTTTTTCCTGCATCAGATCTAATATAACGTAGTGAAATTTTAGAAAATACATTAAAGACAGTCTATAGATCTAATATCAATAAAACGCTTGGAATGGCATATTTAAATATGGTATAAAAAATCTTATGCCGAGCGAAAATAAACAGGAAAATTAATTTAAAAACTTCCATATTAATTATAAAATAATTTTTATTGACCCCCAAACCTATTTTTGTATAATATTTCAAAAATTCAATATCTAAAGATGATGATTATCGATCATTTTTATACAAATAATATGAAGATTTATATGTTTATAATGCTATAGTAGATAATGGCAAGGACAAGGTCATAAGTCATAAAAATCAACCGATAATATGCATACGAGGATAGCTTCAATAGTGGTTTTGACACACTTATCGTTGACTTGCTGTAAAATATCATATAAATTTAGATTTAGTATTTTCTTAATAGTGAATTTATGTCAAAGGATATTTGTAAAATTGATAGCATGGATGATATTTGAGAGAAATATTTAATTGCAGCTGAGAGCTTATGATAGAAATAGATCCTTTTGTAACTAGTTTACAATAATTTCTATACGTAGTCGTATGAACCAAAATCAAGCAAAACAAGACTGTGAAAAAAAGCCTTCATTCCAATGAATTAAAAAAAACCTGTTGGTTTAATCTGTAAGACCATTAATAAAGTTAGGCAGAATCATCTATTATTACTTGATTTGCAATAAAAATAAATAATTCTTATTTAAATTAATCGAATCATGTTTGATTATTAGTATTGTAAGACGACGATTCATAGATAGATATTGTTTAAGTCGAATCTAATTTTGTAAGTGGTTTTATAATAATAGTAAAAATAGCATGGATGTATTTGATGCTCTTTGTGCATATTATGAGAGGAGAAATAAAAACGATCTTCCGTGGTAGCCAATACCATGTTAGTGTTTGATCGTTTCTTAGTACTTGTGAAAGCTTTTCTAGTACAGAATAGTTGGTAGTTACTTGTGTGTTTTATAGCTTCAGATGAATGGTTACATTAATGCAATCGCTGCATTAGTATATTTTATTCGATCGATTTTACTGCCAATTATGGATAAATAATACCATTGGCGATAATTTTCATCTTGCTAAAGGCAAATCTAAATTTTACGATTTACTCCAAATATATTTCAGTCTTGTTGAATGTTATACTAATAATAATGTAGAAATGTGCACGTCTTTGCAGCGTTCATAGGGGTTGAATTGGAGTTGTAGCTCGATATTTTTAATGTGGATATTGATGATTAATAATTTGCATATTTTATCGAAGGCTCTAGTGCTTCGAGTCTTCGAACCAATGGTTGGCGATTTCATATTTGCGGCAACAGCCTCTTTGGACAGGTTCATATGAGTTCATTGCCACAGTTTCGTAACACTTTTCTTGTGCAACTCGCTCTTGCGACCATAAACACTAGTCTGCACACGCGCGTGTACAAATGTGGCAATGTGCGTTCATCCTCTAACAATGTTGGTGTATACAGACAAAGACCTCGTTGGATGTTAAAGAATGCATTCCTGAAAATGAGAGCGCTAAACGAATCGGCTCTATAAATCATTCGATTAATTAAAAATGAAAATCCAAACACTTCGACATTCAAGCTTGAAGTTTTTTACAGGCGCTTGGCAAATGTTTGATACACGTGACTACCGACATTATCAGTTTGAATAAATTGAAATTAGTTTAAAAATTATCCGAAATGGAAAATTCAAGAGGGATGCTATTGTATAATACGATCTGTATGCTGAAAGAAAATGTACTGCGACTTTCCATATGATTCTGTTACCCCATATAGAGATTTTAACATCCGGAAGCTCCCGAGCAATATATCTCAATGCAAATAGTCTGCCAGAAATGGATACATATAAAAGTTTTGAGGCTTTTCTCAGCGAATATATATCACTAGACACTGTTAAAAACTACTAAAACCAACTAAACAAACATTTTATGTATGTTGGCAGCACTAAATATTTTACGACCGATCTCTTCCTTTATTATTTAAATGTCAAAATGAAGATTTTTAAAAGTAAAATCAATAAAAAATTAAAAAGCTTAAGATTCCAACTTCGAAGATAAAATTTAACAACCCTGTAAAATACCCGTAACGGCGTACTTACTATGCTGCTTTTATCTAAACTTTTAAAAGCCTTTAATTGCGACTTAAATTGATTTGTCTTTTTTGATTTCACCTTGACAAATCCTAATGGAAATCTAAAAATGACCCGTTTTATTATAAAATATTCCGGAATATCAGCTTTGCTTTGATTCATGAATATGCTTTTATTTAATGTTCTAAATTATTGCATGCAAAGAAAGAAAATTTATTTAGTTCAGATCGAAAAAAAAATGCGAATATTGAGTTTGAAGGAAGACGATCATTTTAATATTTAAGCATTTGTGCATAGTTACCAGAAAGAAAGTCTTGGCCCTAAAGCTATTTATTGGTTAACCACAAACACTGTCACGATTCTATTATTGTGCCAATTTGAAGCAAATCATCAGCTTTTATTTTTGAAACGAGTGTCTGCATCAATATTCAACAATATTTTTTGATCTAAAACCCCTTTACAAAATATTGTGCCACCTAAAGTTATGCCTATTCTTATAATAAAATAAGGTGTTCAAATTATAATTACAACAATTTCATAGGGTATTTTATCCAGTACTAGCATTGAAAACCATGTTAGATTTGCATGTATTGTAGATATATTTTAAGAAGTCTTCAGTCCATTATGAATATTAATATTAAATTTACATTTGCACAATTCATGTGCATTTTCATTATTTTATGTAACATTAAAGTTATATTTTGGCATCTAACCCTAACAGATTAAGAAATGATAATGTGGTTTTTCATTTCGCTGAAATTACTACCGGACTTGCCGATCAATATGCATATCATAATACTATTGGAAAAAAATTAAAAGTTTGATTATTCGTTGAATTTCTTCCTACTTTCTTCATGTCACGGCTTATTTGGATTTATCGTAATAATGTGTATTATCATATGTATTTTCGGTTCAATATTGTTATATCGGTACCAAATGTTGATACAGTAGATTAGATTTTGAATTTCAGATTGTATAAGAGTACAACCTTCTAACAAATTTGCAAGATTTTACTTAAACAATTTTTTTGTGCAGTAGATTCATTCGCAGAAAAAAGCTGACTTACATAAAAAGTAAAGATGCGTTCCTTAGATTTTAAAAACCGCATAACTTTGAAAAATCTAAGTATATTTAATAAAATATATTTAATAAAATTATAAAAAATAACATTTTGGTAACATTTTAAGGATGTCTCGCATCATTGGTAATTTTTTCATGATGTCTGACATCTGACATCTCTTATGTCAGAAGTCCACTAGAGAAATAATAATTATTTTAATTACAACTACAAATCATAATTAATACAAAGTAACAATGTTACTCGATCTTTATTTGCTTTAAACCCACTTGCTTTTTTTCAGATTTCGCGATATAAGATCGATCAGGCATTTTCTTCCAAAACATTCCTGTTTCATCTGCGTTGAATATTTATTCGGGACTATTTTCACCATCTTCAATCATTTTCTCTAATGTCTTTGGAAACTTTTTGGCTGCTTCTTGATCTGTCGACGCAGCATCCCCACGAATCTTTAAATTATGAAATGCATTCCTTTTTAAAAATCCGCTCAGTCATCAGTTATCAGCGATAAATTTTTATTTTCCTCGGAACATGAACTAGTAGATGCCTCCAATTTTTAAATTTCTTTATATAACTTACGTGCTTTTTCTTGGAGTAAATAATCATTTATTAGGATTATTTTTTGGGTTGAATCTGCAATAAAAATTCTATGCCCTTGTTCTGTTTTTTCTAATAATAATTGTCCTGGATACGATGATAATTTGGAACTTAGTTTAGTCCCATCATTTCAAGTAGAAGTATATCATATATTTTTTACGCGGTTATCTTTTACATTTATTTTATTTGATCACATAGTCCTGCAATATAATTTTCATTGCAATTACCTATTACCATCAAGTATAGTGTTTCATATGAATTAGAAGCTTGAGAATTCTTAAATATGGTTTGATAATATGTTGAAATACCGTTTTTGGGTTTAAAAGTAGAACAGACGGTCACTTATAGGATGAACCGACGATGAAAAGAATTGCGATTGGAATACGGTGTATATTCGAGCGGCTTTAGGTCTTTAAATTTGCCCTTATTATTTAGAACAAAAATACATTTGCATAAGCAAAGGCGTACAAGTCTCGAGCCTTCACTTGTCGGTACGTTTGTTCTCGATTGCCTGTCCTGTTATTTTAGCTACGTGCCCGTGAAAGTTTTGCAACATGGAGAGTGTCCGTGGGCGTTGACTCACGACTCAAGTCCGTTGTATGTGAAATAATGGAAAATATACGATCATTTTGCTCGGGCCAAGATCAGAAGAGAGAGTTAAGTCATGAGCTCTGAGCAAATGTCACCGTTTGGCGTAACGGTTATGCAACCGGCTTAAAATGACAAAAGGTCATTGTCGAGAATTATGACACGTTTTGCTGCTTTCAGCACTTTGGAAGATTGTCATGAGATCATTTTGCGATACAGTTATGTTTTCAAGATTGCGGAAATCGTGTCCTTACTGCTGCCGGATGAAGAAATCTGCTCTGCTTTGTCAGCGGAAACAATAGAAATTGGATAACACGCAAAGGGGCGGCTTTCATTGTAATATTGCCCATATTAATCCATACAAAGAGAGCACTACAAAAATTTTCTAGTGCTGCTAATCAATATAATAATATTGATTCATTATATTAATTACTGAATGAACCTAATAGAATGATGAAAACCTCTCAAATGCACATACTATGTAAACGAGCCGATTGACGAAATAATTATTTTTGATTCCATTACACCGGAAGAGGAATTTTATGACGTAAATTATTCGACAACAGCTTTTCGTTTATTTAATCAGCGTTAATGGTGCGATGTAGCAAAGGAAGCAATAATGTTTCGAAACGTCACACCGGTTATTTTAATGGCCGCAAACTTGTATTATAAGGACTGAGCTTTCGCCATACGCCGCAACTAGCCAGAGTTTGTTGAGCTTTTCAATTAAACAGCCGACAAATTCATTTATAATTGAAAATCATCGCCTAAAAGCAATATTAGTATTGTTAAATAACATCATCATTTACGGTAATACCTCGCGACTTAACACAAGCACTCACTATAAGCCCTTCTTGTAAAATGTAAAATTTATCAACCTTTAATCGAAAAGTAATTTAAGTAATTAAATATCTTATTTTTTATTGTCGTGACAAACAAATTAATCGAAATAGTCCATAATGTCTCAAAATGAAATGCTTTTGTATTTTTATCTAATCATCAATGATAATTTTGTATTTAAATTCGATAAACCATGAACGTCGATCAATCAAAGCATTTTTTTTAAGTAATGAAAAATATCGTATGAATTACAATTAGCATTCTATTCTGAGACAGCAAATTAGCGAATATAGCATCAAAATCAAATATTAACGACAAGTAGTCTGCTGCAGAATTGGAATATCTTCGTTGCTCGTTCTAGGCCATATGGGCTATATTAAAATCAATGAGATTTTGATCAATTAATTAAAATAGCAATTTTATTATTTTCAATAGCTTTTGAATGCAGCCTCGATTTCATTGTGGCAATTAAGTTGATTGTTAGATGGCAAGTCTTCTTTTTCATTTTGGCGTATGTGATAATTGATCAATGAATGAGTAAATATGGATGTGCTGAAATGATTTAAGTTTGGAAATAGTTTGGTCAAAGCATAACATTCCAAAATTATCAAAGATCTTCATCAAAATCTATGTGTTTGTTTATGAAATCATTAGTTGGTACGAATTTGTGTAAGCATTTTCCATTGGGCGATATACTCTCGATTATTCGGGTGCAGATTATCCGGTTTGCGGATTATCCCTGCTTGAAAAATATCATTTTTTTTATTCTTTTTGTTGATATGGTTCTGAGAAGCAAAACAACAAAATGAACACAGTACTAAAAAAATATATAGTGATATTCGGATAATGAGGCAACTCCCTAACAGTGCATGAGGTGTTATATACACAGGTCAAGATTAAAGGAACAAAACTCTTCAAAGCGACAAGGATGATGCTTGTGTCTTAACTACCAAAACAAACGCCTGTTTTCATGTCTTAATTACCTTGGTTCTCAAAAGAACTGGACAATGGAGTTTCTTTCAAGAAAGCTTCTTACACGAGGCAGATATCACAACAAATGTAAGATTGTGAAAAAGGACCCGGGGTGATAGGAGACTGGAAAAGCATCAGAAATTCATAAAATGAAACTTTTGGTGATCGTTAAAGCAAATTAACCTCGATCTTTTAAAGGAACTCCAATGAAAAATCTTCTTGTTGATTATTATAGCCAGAAAAAGGCACGGATGGACAGATGGGAGATTTTTGAAGATTGGTTCAAAAAGAAATCAGTTCCAGAGGTGCAAGATTTTAAAAAAATAGGGGATTGCCACAGAAAGTAGTTTTATTATGCCAATTATTATCTGAACGAAAGCATATTGAAAGCAAGCAATGGATTTATGATTGCATCTTTGATCCAACCTATGGACGAAGGCGTTATAGCAACAATGAAACGTCTTTATAGTCATGGTCTTCTTAAAACTCTTACTGACACAATTTTCATCAAAAGTATAGCTAGAAACACTTGTTCAATCATGAAGAAAGATTCTTGAAAACAGATTAATTCATTATGAAAAGAATGTAATTATATAACTGAAATATGTGGATTATTGGGAAATTTAAAATGTTTTAAAAACGTCGATAGGAAAAACATCGAGGAGTGGCTCAATCATGATTTAAATGATCCAGGTTTTGAAAACATGTGATTATAAGTGTCATTATAAGTGAGGAAGATAATAATAAATAATGAGTATAAAAATTATGAAATAAAAATGTATATTGGAAATTTGATATTATATTCGAAACCAAGTAGAAATTTGATGATTTGAATTATCCGCGTTTTCCAGTTATTCATACCCTTCTCCCTCAGCATTATCCCGGATAACCGAGAGTCTACTGTATGTTGAAATAATAAATAAATTTAAATGCCAAGAAAATAAATTCTATCATAGAAAGAGGAGCTTATATCTAAGAAGGCTCTTAGTAACGTAGAAGCATATTACATATTCACATCGCGTTTGCGGATTTTAGAATCATAAATGACAGCTGTCAATGTTATACGCGATCAAAAATATTAAAATGGACGCGGATTCATATATTTTGAATGGCTTGTTAATAATTTTTGGTATCAATAATTTCGACAATTTATTTCAAAAATAATGATTTAAAATACGTTTGACGAGCCTTTTGATGTTCCTCTATAGTCGAATATTTGTCAAATAGACAAGTGTATGCGTTTTAATTCACTCACACATTTATAACGATGGGAAAGTAGCAAAACTATTGGCGATAGTGAGTTGCGGAACAGGCCGCAAAGGTAACTAGCGGTCATGGGCACGGTTTTGTAACAGCCTCGAAGGTAACCCGTGCAACATTACATGCTCTTTGTTATGAGCCATAAATCGAATTGGTGCCCAAAAGGAAACGACAATGGATGCTGGATTGTTTGGCAATCTCCATTTTATAACATTTGCATATTGCACAGAAATATCTCCATATTCGGTGCATAAAACAGGTGATTTTACAAGGAATTGATGATTTTCAGAGAGCATTGGATGAATCTATTCTAATAGCGATATGAAATAACATTTTGATTATTTTATATTATTTATTTATTATCAATATACATATCAATATAAATATAATAATTAAAATAAATAAATCAATTGGTAATCATTAAAAAATAATTTGTTAAAGCATATGAATTATTCTTGATGAAATTATCCATACATTCGAATTTAATTGGTTTTTTTAATTTTAATATGATTAGTATAAATTTATTATCGATTTTATCGTTGGCCATAGTTTATATATATTATTTCTCTTTAGAATATTCATGATGTATGCTGTGATTCTGATTGGAAAATTCAATTTGGGGTGTCCATATTTTCCGAACCCCCAGGACCTAAACCAAATAGCATTTGACAGTTCTATAAATGGATATAAAACTCCATTCTGCTTTCATCGATGCACTCATGGCTGTAGAAAGTATCACGATGACATACATACTGCACTATTGCAGATAAGTCTTAGAGTGCAATGCGGATACAATAGTGCGGCCATGGTCCCTCAACGTCTGCATAGATCGGACCTTCCGACACAAGCAGATTCTATCGAATCTTTAACGCATCGTTAAATAATTTAATCGCGATGAAAAAATCTGCTTATTAGCAATTATTCCTGGCATTTATGACGACCAAATGGTGTCCGGAGCTTTCGGCGTGCATATGCGATTAATTGCTCGGATATACTTTTACAAAACTTAACAGATGGAAGATGACCATTTTCGTGGCTATTCTTTGGTCGTATCTCACCATCGGACCATTCATGCTAATAGCGACATAACTGCGGGATAATATTTTGAGAACCGTTATACAAATATCAGCAAGAACCGCGAAAGCCTTAGATCTTATTTGACTCACTTATTACGGGGAGGTCGTCGAACTGTATTGGTGTGCTAAGCCCGAAGATGTTTCTCAAACGTTTTGTCTATTGGACGATCGGCAATTGATTCAATATAAAATTTGCAAGACAAATCTTCAACCGCCAAAACTATATAATTTATGAAACAAAACTCTATGGATATATATCTTTAGAGCAACATATAACACATCGAAATATAATTAACATTAACAATCATTAGAGAAATCATGTATTTTAATGAATCTGCCTACAAATTTTGATTTTAATCATATTTAATATTTATCGGCATACTTTGAATTTGTACGAACGATTAAAATATTGATTCACAGTTTGATAATTTGTGACATAGACGCCGGATGTAGGCTGCGGCAACCGCATGAAAGTTTGCCATCAAACACTTATGGTACCGGAGGAAAGCCTATATTTGCAGATCAGATACCTCGTAGCTATTATTTCTTATTGAGGAATCAATATTGTAAAATAAACGGATTGGATAGGGTGATTAAGCAATATTCCATGTTAAATGAATACAATTTCCGGATGAAATTCAATGAACCTCTCTTGGACTGTTAAAATATTTGTGTTGTTAAAATATTTCATGGATATTGCATTGATTTAAAAGGGATGATTTCAATCATTAGTGGCATCCAAGTGATTAGCATGCTCAATTTAGCGCCCATTAAATTGATGCATCGTCGATGGTGGAACATTTATAATGAAAATTTGCAAGTATAATGGAGTTCTAATTGTAACAAGGGAAAAAAGAAAACGCATACGCGTCATGTGATTAATATAATTATTATTTAATTTCCATAACATCGTTCTTAAGTGGTACTAAAGTATTACAATAACTAGTAATACGAATCGCGTATATGTCCCGATTTTAAACGCATGTCTACTACGTGCAGATGGCATGCGTAAATCCACGTAAATCGATCAAAGAATGCAAACAATGTGCACTTTTGATCATTTTTTTAGACTTAATAAAATCAAATAATATTTACTTTTTAATTTATTGTATGAAGCTTTAATTTAAACAATAATATTTATATATTTTGTGTGATTTTGCTTACGAAAATATATTTTTAATCAACAATTTCTCATTACAAAGGTCGTTAGATTGCTATAAAATGCAAATTATTATGCAAAAATTATTTTTTAAATAAACGAGGGATGATAAATCTTCAATCTTATTCATATGGAAGATGATGACTATTAAAGCTCTTTTAGTAAATTTCGTGCTTATTTAAATGGAAGTTTTATTTGAGTATTTAACGCCAATTTTTTGATCAAATCCAGAACTTTTTTATGCATTAATTGGATAAAACGTTCTTTGAATTTTGGGTTATTCAAAATATAATTTTCATCACATTTGCTTCATCAGTCTCTTCTATAACCTGTAATTATTAAATATCTTCGACACTAATATCGTTAAAATGTTTACCTCCTATATACTTAGCAATTTCTACTATTGCATTCACTGTGTTTACAGCTAGCTTAATTAGACTTATATGTTGAAGTGATTCTGATCATACATTTTTTCAGCGTAAATTTAATATTGACTGCTTTAATAGACGAAGCTATGAGGTTAATACACTCCAAAATCGTAAAGCATTTGCACGTCGCCATGACTTTGATGGTTTTATAATTCAAAATCTATTAATTCCTTAATTTTATAATTGAAATTATTAGGGTGGTCGAGATATTATCACTTTTATAGATCCAAAAATGAGTTAAAACCTGGATCAGGATATATTAATACTTCATCCGTGAACTTATCCACCATATGAAACTCAGTCGATTTCAATTAAAATAAATTATATGGATTAAATTGAAAAATAAATCATATTTAAAGTAGCTGTTCTATTGAAGTTCAATGTCTTTAGAGCGATTCAATCAATTCAGAATGCTAATGGACATTCTCATTTGCAACAATGTTATAATTGGCAACATCTTTCAATGCCTATACGCAACCCAGAAGAACACAACTACATAGTTGAGACCATCGATTCAAGCTAAATGAAAAAGATTAATCATGGCTTTCTCTTAGACTAAATAGATAAATGTAGACAAATCTGTCAATAAATAGATCTTTTGCTGTTCAGATCAGATAGTTAGACTATGGAATCATGATCTTATGTATGGAGATAATTTTGAGATGCACTGATGTGACTGATTTGCAGCAATCATTAAAATATGCATAATATCATAATTTATTCATAGATCTTCTCGTTTTTTATTCAGTATGGTAATGTGAAGAATTATTAATATTTGATATCACAGTTAGGGTGTAAATAAGAATATATATTTTTTGCAGCAACACAATATTTTGTCGCACTGTTTTCACATGTTGTTAAGCATTAAAATATTAAATAATTCTTTGGACAGAGTGTACAAAATTTAATATTTTAGAATGGACGCACTATACACTTCCCAATAACGGTATCCATTAGAGAAATGTCGTAACGAAAACGAAATAAACCGTAAGGTTACCAATGTTCCGGTGAACATTGTTTTTGTTTAATGCCAAAGGTACTCACACACAAACGGTACCTTAAGAGGAACACACTTTTGAATATTCAAAAGTTATGCACATTCAGCGGATTCTCAATTTAATCAATTAATATTTAACAATTTCGCTCCCTGAAAATAGTTTGTCCCGCAAGTAGTACGAGACCCAATACGACTTTCATTGGCGTCACAGTTATTTTCCCATGCGAATAGCTGAAATCAAAATGATTGCCTTATAACGTAGCATGACATGTATGTATTCTCGCACATGAGTAATGATCAGAAATGAAGAATCTCGAGTAAAAAATCGCATGTGAAAATTGCGCCCGGATTGTTGTGATTCGGCGCGAATTTCAAATGTAAAGTTTATATTTTTCATCTGCAAAAAGCACATGCTACGATATTTACGTTTTTAAATTAATTTGTAAACAGTTAAGATTTAAAAAAATATGAAGTTTCGTTTGAAATTCATGTTTCAATTTGGACGATTACTGTGTATTTGGGCTGAGGAAAGAAGTCCACGAGTGATTCATTTTTCTTCCTCTTTACATATTGACTCACCTTAGAGCCTATATCTATTAACATGTTTTAAATTGGAAAAAAATACTTATCATGCTTCTCTTCAACACTGTTTGATTTCCTTTTATCGAAGAGCTAATAAATTTTTCAAGTAGGCCTAATGCCAACTAGGAGTCGAAGCTAAAGTGAAGTGATCCAGTTAGGCCTCGGGTTCAATGCCACCAACTAACGATTGTATTCACTCAACGTTAACACTTAACGGGTTCGACTCTCAGAACTCGATCGCGTATTCTATCTAATTGGAAAACATTCTCCGACTATCGAATTTTCTCATGATAACAAAGAAATTGTGAAGAAATTAGTACACGCACATAGTGCCTCGGCTGGCGTTCCAGGTTACAAAGACGCGCGACTTCAACACGCCTTTATGCCAATATCAATGCTAATTCGGCCGGGTTGTATTTCAGCTGCTCGAGTGGTTGTTATTGAAATTATTTAATTTCGCTCTTATATTTTGAGCCATTTGCCGGTACGTGATGGGCCTGAATATCAGTTTGCGTGCGCGAAAACAAAATTGCATTCGACGAATTTTGCCGCACAAAAATTGTTATTCGAATAACATAACGAGGAATTACAGAACGCAGGCCACATGTTTTTCCAATATTTACGATGGAAATAATACAAAATAAGAGCTGCTTTTATTCATTTTATGTAAGCTGACTGTGTGGCATCAAGGAAACAACGTTCATTGACTCGAAAAAATGAGCTTCCTGGATCATTTTTCAAACTCTAAGAACCAAGCGTATCGTCTTTGAAAATCCGATAAATTCTAAATGGATATTATAGTCTTTTGAAAAAAATCCAAATGATAATAATTATTTTTTCAGTTTATAGTGTTAATAGACTTCCATTGTGAAATTAATAAGAATACAAACAATGATTGCTATTGGTCTATTTATGAATTCAAAATTCTTGAATTTGAATAGGTTATATATGTCAGGGTATCAGTATTTAACCTTGTAGTGCATTTTTCTCAGATAGTCAAAGAATCAAGTTCTTTTAAGACGATTTAGACTTTTTAAAAATGCTTAGTTGAACATTTTACGACATTTATATTCAAATATATCAATAATTTCATCACCACTTAATGCAAATTTATTTCACAAAGATTAAACAATTCGTCACCGACGTCATGACATTGGACTGCAAAAAGAATAAATGATGCAAATATTGTTATGTAAAATTAAATGTATCTTATTATTTAAATTGTTATGAAAATAAATTAACATAAGTGTTACAACATTAAGATTCGCCCCTCATTTATAAGATAAAATCTAAAATAATCAAAATTGAATTGAAATAAAGCAAATATAAGATACTTTTGATATATAGAGGTGATCAAATCTCTATATAGATCTGCAACGATGATGTTCTTGCTCCATGATAATACCGATAGTATAAATATAAGAAAAGGTGTCATACAGGGTTATTTCCCTCAAGCTTTTCATAAACGCTTTGGAAGACGTGTTTAAATTGCTATCTTGGAAAAAGTGTGGAATAAATATAAACAGAGAGTACATCTCCCATCTCCATTTTGCAGATGATATAGTATTAGTAGCCGAATCACCAGAAAAGCTCCAAGACATGCTCTACGATCTTAATGAAGCGTCAAGTAAAATTTCTCTGAAAATGGACATGGATAAAACCAAATTTATGATAGATAGTTACAATTCTCAGACCTTTGGGACGATATCTATGTCCATTGGGGAAATGCAAATTGAGGTTTTAATTTAACACACGTACCTGAGATAAATAATAACAACTGAGATGGACAGCATTTGGAAAACTTAAGTATATTTTTAAAGCGAAAATTCCATTAAAAACTAAGGTTTTTAACCAATGGAACCTAACAGAAGATCTTTCGCACAAGATAAAGGTCGCCTAACGTGCCATAGAAAGATCTATGCCAGGAGTATATTTAAAAGATAAAATCAGAAACGAAGATATCCGAAGAAGAACTCGAGTAGGGGATGCTACTAAAAATATGGCACACTTAAATGGCAATGGTCGAGACACATCTGCCGAAAACACGACGATCGATGGGGAAGAGTTGGAGTGGCGACCAAGAGCGGACAAACGGTATCTCAGCCGATCCCTGCAAGATGAGCTGACGACATCAAAAGAATAACAGGAAGAATCTGGATGTGGAAAGCGGAAGATCGAGAGAGATTGAGACTCATGCGGGAGGCCTAGGTTAAACAGTAGATGGACACAAACTAATGAATGAATAAGATATTTAGTAACAAAACTTATTGCAAATTTCAGTATTAATGATTTACATTTTCTTTCTACTATTATAATTTAATGTGTTTGTCAACTTTTTACTAAAAAATAATTCGTTTAATTTTATCTTTTTGCAGATGACAAACTTGGACTTGGACCTTTATCTTCTATATAAGAACGTCTCAACATTGAATTTTCATTTTAAAACTGTTCAAGAATTTTGTTTTTATGAACAATCAAGTTGTCTTTATAAAAATATAACCATTACATCAGGGAATCATAGCTACATTTAAAACTGTGTACATCAGGGAATCAAATACAAAAAAGAATCAAATACAGAAAGAAAATAGAGCATAAAACTCAAAATTCCATGGGAAAAAATCATCCCTTATTTTGTCATTTGAAAACATGTTCACCAAAAAGAGTAATAAAAATTAATCAAATATTTTTTCTTTTCTAGATCTTATAAAACAACATTTTCCTCTTTTTATAAATATTCATTGGCATGTTTGCATTGCATCGAATAAATTTGTCTCTATTTAAATGCACTCGAAATGACTCGATGCACCTTGTCGAAGAACATGGATAGCTCGGCTTCCGAGGAATTACATTTACAATAGTTCTAAGCCGATGACTTTAATCAGAAAGCAGTTACACGTCTCTTCAACCACTCGAAGAATGCGCAATTGAAGATTCCCATCTCGATTACATTTTTTCCAATTTTATGGATGCGCCTCTCCAGCCTGTTTCATTCGACTTTTAGTTTCATCGGAACAATTCCAATTAATACAGATTTACATCGAAATACAGATCCGATTCTAATAAAATCGGCATTCTAACGAAACACGCTCCGCGTTGAACTTATATAATCCGTTAATTTTCTCATTATGCATCTCAGTTTTCGTGGGAAAATTAGCAATATTGTCGACAATGCATTCCGTTAATCCGATTTAATTTTATACCACGCTTATGCTAAGGTAATTGTTTCTCATTACGCAAATGTATGGCCGAAATAATTTAAATCGTATTGAACTCATTTGCATTATTGAATTAGATATGTTAATAAAAATATAATTGATTGTTGTGCTTAAAACCTTAAAAAATAAGATAGCCTCGAATGAAATCATTAAGAGGCATTAGAAAATTATCATCAGACCAGAAATAGATTCGGCTGTGAAGAATCATCAAATTTGTACATTACAGTAAAAATAAATCGAATTGATACTCAATTTGCGCCGTTTAATTAATTATTTGTCGTGAAATATGTTTTTAATGGAGGGCTTTCTAGGAAGGGAACTTTTAAGCATATCAAATCATATACATTCATTCCGCTTGACGGGGACTAGTATTGGAAGATAATTAATATTCTTTTTATCTTTTAATAGTTATCCAGCATTAGAAGAGATGTATAATTAGCTCATCGATATAAGTCCCTCATTAAATGTTGCAGCATTCGCTCAATAAATCTTGTTGCTCTTCCGCACGGTTTATCCGCATAACTGTATTTGGTAATGGCAAGTGATTTAGCTACCGCGGTCGTTGCTGGCTCGTTTTTTTATTTTCACTTAGCAATTTTAAATGTTGCATACATTTCGTCTTGGCGAAAAGTCATCGAACTCCGATGAACTTGTATCAGTTTTGGTTTCATCGTTCCAACCTTCGAATAGAGACGTCTGAGCGAAGGCGAAGAATAATCTATTATATGTGGGCCCGCGATGACAGTTTTCAATCATTTTAGCAATACAAAACTAATTTAATAACAATCAATCATCATATTATAAATTAATTTAACAGTAATCGATAATATTTGCAAAAAAATTATATGTAAATATATTTTTTCTTGCTGCAAGATTGGGTTTGTCGTCCTTACGCGTTGATGTCTCTTAATTGTTGCTATTTTATTATTGCACTTATGATGAGCTTTGTGTCAATATTTAAGTTTTTAATGAAGAGCACATATAATTTATTAAAATATATGCATTTTTCTATAATACAAAAATATTTTTAGAATAATAAAAAATATATTGGGAGAAACGAAATCAATCAATTCCTGTTATTAATTTTAATGAGTGATAATCAAACAGTTATTATTACGCATCAAAGACCGCCGATTCGCTAATTCATCATCGTAATAAAACAATGAAAAAATCTCAATATCCAGGATTAACGACCTCCACAACTAATTGCAGAATCTCTCATTGCTTTCACGTAACCTTTCGATGGTTTCACACGTAAATGCGATTTTCGTACAACGGTATTTTCATCGTTGTACGCAGCTCGTGCTTTACACTCATACTTGCGAATAACTGTTTCAGTAAAAGGTCGTGTCAAAGTAGTAATCGTTGTTTCTCAATCGTCACAGTATGTTTGACGAATTGAGCTACTTTCGAGACATAATCGAATGTGTGATCGGAATGAAATGATTCTGATGCGCCGCATGAATATTAATCGTCTGAGAAAAATCAGCCATTTTATATGAATGCAGGCCGTTGATTTTTCTTACGACTGGAGCATTAAATCCTTCAATTGACAATTTTACTGTATTGAATTGCCATTCAGTCTTTAACATGTGACCGAATTTGTACTCAATTCGATAATAATGGGTGGCACTGAACGACTTTCTGTAAATGCGAAAAAGATTATGCATAACCGAAATTTAACGTGTGAAAGAACATTTTGAAAAAGATTATAAAATACTAAAATTCTATACTGAAAAAGCCTTGATTTGAAGAAGATTTAAAAAATTATTCCGCATTCAAAGAAGAATTTAAATCTAGCACTAGAATACAGTGTACATTATTGAAAAATAATTTGAAAGCAATTATTGATATAAGACATCGTCTACTATTAAAAATATGTTTATATTTTTAAATAATAAGGTTCTAAGCATTGAATATTTAATATTAAGAACCCGGTAATCAAGCTATATTTGTATTGACATTATTAATTGGCAATATTAAGAAACCCTTTTTTATAAGAGTCTAGACTTTTTTTAGACAAGTCAACATAAAATATATTTGCCTTCATTATTAATAACCAATTTCTACCTCTTCTGCAAGTTTTTTATCCCTTTTATTAGAAAATATATGGTTTCAACTGAAAACACGAATCCAATTAATTTTTAACTTAGCTTTTTGCCTAATAATGGATATTATACAAATCGAAAAAATTTATTAAATGAAGTTATTAAATGTAATAAACATGGGGAATATGGTAGACTTTTTCAATTAACTTTTTATGTTTTCACAAATAAGTTTGGCTTTATGTGGACGTATATTTTCATGCTGTAAAATAACTCTCTTTCGATTAAAAAAGCCAGGTCATTTTTCTTGCAGTTTTTGTTTATGCTTACCTTATTGTTTTACACAACTTACAGAAGTTCGCAATAAATAAGTTCAATTATTTTTCATGTTATAAAAGAACCTTTCAAAGTTTAAATTCTGGTTGGGGGTAAGAATGGGGGCTTAAAACAATAACTTTCCAAGAAAGACTTAAAAAGCTATTGTTTTTATTTTTATATTATCGTATACCGATTTATTTCTCGTCTTTATTGAGAATTTGCGAGAAAAAAGTTACATTATTTGTCTTGACAACGACGATGTGTTTCATCACTCTGCTTTGTAATCCGCGGACAGTTCGTGCGGCATCCAAATATCATGTATGGCATCCAAACGTGTACGGTTGATCAATAGAATCAAAAATCGCAGAATATCTTCATAAATATCTGAAGGACATCCGGTATTTTTATCCAACATATAAAGTTGAATAATAGTCCTTTTAACCCATAATATAAAATTCATTACACAAAGAATAAAGCTGACGAATCACAAAAAGGAAAAAAATATATAGTGATGTTTCCTTCAACATATCTAGACGTAAACTAAATTTAAACAAGAGTGTGTGGAAATAATTGATTTCCTACGGTAGGAACTAATATTTTATATAAATTAGAATACGTTAGAAACTCGATTATCCGAATTATCCGGATGGCTAATATCTGGTGCAGTATTGTGAGAAAAGCAATATTTTTCAATACAAAATTAAACCGAAACGTTCTACCTATTTATAAAAAGTTTAAACTACATCAATGAAACGTTTATGGTAAAGTTTCTTCCA
Organism: Stenopsyche tienmushanensis; assembly: GCA_008973525.1. NCBI lineage: Eukaryota > Metazoa > Arthropoda > Insecta > Trichoptera > Stenopsychidae > Stenopsyche > Stenopsyche tienmushanensis. The sequence goes on from WACJ01000539.1 coordinate 282,367, forward strand.
CCAAATGTCACTTCAATAATACAACCGATGGATCAGGGTGTAATAGAAACATTTTAATGCTTACATAGAAATCAGGCGCTTCGACGATTATCGCTAGCAGATTAAAATAATGAAGAAATAGTTATCAGCTTCCACAAGAAAATAAATTTAAAATATTATTGCTACATCGCAGCTGATAGTTGGAATTCTTTAGATGTGTCAACTTTGAAAAAATCATGAAACAAAATTTTTAAAAGATCTTTAGTGAGTTCTAGTAACGCGGTAGAAGCTGATATAGGAGACATTGCGGAAGCAATAGAACAAATTTCTATGTATGCTGAATGCGACGAAGAAGATGTAATCGAGTAGTTAAATTGCGATACAAACGATCCTAAATTCCAGATTTTGAATGATGAGGAAATAATTAAAAAAATATCTGCCTCCGAAGAACAAAGCCGAGAAGATGAAAAAGAGATTCGCGAGGGGGGAGATATTGATCCTACACATTCTGAAGCTTTTCAGTGTTTAGATGTCATCATGAATTGACTTGAGAACCACAACTTATATATTTTAAGAGTATTTTCGATTTGTCAGCTTTTAAAGGAAGACCTAGCTTAAAGTCAAAGTCGATAATTTATTTTTTTAATAAAAAATAATTTATTATGTATATATTTGTATGTAAATCTAGACAAATAAAAATTATTCATACTTTCCTTGTCAATTATGATTATTTTCGATTATCCGGATTTTCGTTATCCAGACTACTTTCATCTTCAATTAGACCAGATAACCGAGGTTCTGCTGTATACTGTACGCTATGCAATATTATATATATATTTAAATGTTGATATACGCTGACATCGTGATATGTTAATATGCCATTTATGTAAATTAGATACAATAGTGTGAGTGTTATGGCATTCTTAGATGAGAGCAAAAATATTAAATCCTGTCGAGATTAAATCGCGCCACACAAAAGATTTTAACGGGATTCTTGGACGTGCGACTGACAATTGACAAAAGACATTGTGAATTTCATACATATTTTAATTCGTCCCACATTATTCTAATTTTATTATGAAAGCGCTGTTAACTCGCAGATGGATCTTTGTGTAACTGCATTTTTAAATTTTGTGAGAATTTAATTTGTTCGAAGTATCAGACTGTGATTATTGGTTTGAAAGGGTCAATGATTCGCTAACAATACAGGATTCGCATCCTTGTGAGACCCTTTCCCAATTGAGTCTGGCGGAGGTAGGTCAGTTAGCGTAGCTCAGCTGCAAGCTTCATAGTAGCTACGCCAAGAGCTACGGGCGTAGCTACTACGCCGGTTTCGTTTTCAGTGTTCATTGCCCCCGCGCCGAAGCGTTCACTACGCGCACTCTCTTCGGCTGCGAGTTTTAATCCACTTTTGGTTTTCCGGGTCGTCTGAGATCGTTCACCTCCACAGAAGCAATTCGAATACCCATCATCGATTTATCTTGATTTCTGAATGTTTATTAAGCTCTTATTATTAACAGATACCATCAACATCACCTCGACAATCACACATTTTATCCATAAAATGTAATTAGCGGATTTGAAATTGATTTTGAGAACCACGTGTAGAAAATGTACATCCATAATTTACCTTGTAATTAGCTCTAATTGAATCGATAATTAAATATACCCCCAACACATCGCATCCATATTCAAATGTTAAAAACGCATTAATTCGACGTATAATTCATATTACAAACGCTCGACCTGGGTTGAATGCTCTATTGAGCGAAATTCTCAACTAGTTCCTTGCTCATTCAGAATCACAATGTTATAACTATGGGCCGACATCGGTGAACTTTGTCCTTTATTTGTGATGTATATAAACAAATTTTCCCTAGTCCTGGCATTCGCTTGAAGATATTTGGTGTTTAACACCACACTATTGATTGGATCGTTAGCAAGACCAAATAATCAAATTCAGTATCGTTCGCTCCGCATTGAAATTCTAACATTGTACAAATACATGAAACGGCAATTCTGATAACATAGTATAGAATAATCTTTGTATAAATATTGAAATATCCACAAAAATCTCGATCATGAAAATCATTAAAGATGTGCTATATTTTATAAATATCATAAAATGTATCCAAAAAATAAATAATTCATTACATATTTTCTATAAATTATAGCAAACAGAAAAGAGACATCTATATAACTATAGAATAATAATAAGATTAAAGAATACTTTTTTAATAACTGAGCAATAGATGTCAGTGCTAAATTTTTTTTTCATTAAAATAAATAATATTATGAAACTATTATTTAATACCCAAAAATACGACGAATTTAAAAAATCGGTTTTTCTCAAATAATAAAATTATAGTTTGACGAATAGATATTTTTTTATAATAATAAAATAAATATTTTTCTATAAATTTTATTTTTAAATCATAGATGTCTAAAACGTCGCCAATGTAAAATTTACTGACTCTTCAATTATATTTTCTAAATTGTTCATAGATGTCAGACAATAGAAAAAAATTTGAATATAAATATTTATTATTTTCATTTTTATTTTTCTATATTAATATTTAATTTATTATAGCAACTCCTAATGTTAAAAGAATTCTTTAAAATGTTCCATGTATTTAAAAATATTGCTGCCAATCAGTCTATTTTTACTATGGTCCAAAATTATTATTATTCAATGATAGATCTACTTACAGCCACAAAGCATTAAATGATGGTATGCAATCATACATTTTACTCGATGTATGGCTATTATGAGCATGTATTGTTGCTTGAAATATTAGATCTCAGATTAGACTTTGAATATCAAACGTAAAAATATTTAATGTATAGAAAATGTTATGATTCTAAAATACAAAGATATTTTTAAGTATTTATTATTTTATTTTCACATTATATAAAATACATAAAAAATGTACAAAATAAATTTCTTACAACTAAATCAAATTTACATATTGTTATATTAACCGCTTCATAATATAAATGTACAGGTTCATTATTAGCGGTAATATGTAACAATTTTGAGCACTGGGTTTTGTTCACATCGTTCATTAAAATTAGCTTAAACTAACATGTATCGAATTAATCTACATTATATACACTCACAGTAAGAGTTATATTGATATTAAATTGATTTTAATTTAAAATATCAAGAGCTTTAAATAATCGTATACTTTCTGCAGTATCTACATATTTACAGAATATAGGAACATATCTTAAATCGTCGATGACTTTATAATATGTAAAGTTGTTTTATTTAAATATTGATATTATTTTAATACATTAATATATCTTAATTAAACTGACCACAATATAAAAAATGTTAAAATTAAAGTTCTAGATCAGAAAAATATACAGTAAATTAAGAAAAGAATATTTGAAACATTTACAATTTCAGTCATGTACAAATATAAATTATTATCTCATTAAATATATTATTATGTTCAATTTTATAAGGTATTTTAAAAGGCACATGATTCACATAGATATTTAAAATTTTGTACATTTTCTCATAAATTAAAATAATAAATTAATAAAATCTAATTGTGCTTATTATAAGAATTACATACATGATAATAGGAGATCATTCAGGTTTTGTGACTATAATAATTAAAATATTTACAAATCACTAGTTTAGCGTCATGATAGAATAATAAGTATAAATAAACCTAAGAGCAAATAAGAGCTATGCTGAAATTTTTCAGATCCTGAATCAGTATAATCAGATTCCATTGCTAATACCCTAGAACCATAATTTGAATAAATGTCATCGCCATATAAGGGACTACTGAGAATTTCTCTCAAATTTTCTGAATGCATAGGCAACGTTTGACATTGTATCAATGCTGGTTGGTATGAAGTCGGTCTTTCATGTGAACTTCTCTTTCTATTTTCAGTCTCAACCTGTCCCATATAGAGTAAGGGAGAACCATAAAAGTCTGATTCCATCCTCAACAACTCATATTCAATACTAGGTACGACTAATCCTAATGTAGGACAACCGTGCGTTGCTGACATTTCACGTGGATATCCTAATTTCCACTGACCGACCCCACAATCAGGATCATGCTTTAAGTTATCCATCATATTCGGGTCAAACACCGTCAATGACGCTTTTTCAAGATGAAAATCAACCTCGGTTCCTCCGGCACTGTGGTGATTCGACTTGCCGATCTTATAATGACCGGCAGCCGTCACTGAAAAACTGTGTCCTGTACATATAGTGTCATAATAGAATTTATATTCAACAATCCACGTGAGATCACCGACATAAAATCTGAAATGTCGTGTTAAATATAAATTCATCGGACGTTGCTCACAATGAAGCGACACCCATTCTCCGCTGAGGAACAACGGTAGCTTTGCTTTAGCCATTAGATAAGGTGGAGATTTTTCATGTCCGGCATACACCGCAGAGCATACATGGCAATGTTTAAATAATTCGGCATTAGTTTTTCCTACGTCATTAATATCTTCTTCGGATTTTAGAGAAAATATTGCATCCAAATCACCGATTGCACCGATATCAAAATGTCCAACGAAGCTCTTTTCAAATATGCGGCCCCTCATTTTTTGGATTCCCTTTGCGTCGACGTTTAAAAGCGAATCGCTTCTGATCAACGATGCACTTTCCAGTGCCATCGATTCCGATATTGGTATATCAACTTTCAATAATGGAACTTGATATGTTGTCGGTTTATAAGAAGCTCTGGATTCGATTTTTGTGTGAATATCTCCCAAATATAATTCTTGTCTGTAATATGTCGTTTTGGATTTGTCGTTCAATCCCGGTCTAATTTGTACTTTGTAATGTTGCAGCTCATGGAACACTAGGCTTAAAGAATGGAGACAGTTGAATTTGATGGCATAATGATGTTTGCTTGGTTTTTTGTTGCCACTTATATGGATTCGATGGAGAAATTCATCGTTACTGGAGGGTGATTGAAACGGTCTGTGGTTACGCATGCGTTGGTCTTCTGATAGATTTAGCAAAAAATATTCTTTGTCGGTCCTCCAACGTTTTCGTATCAAACCTGAAGTTAAAAATAATTACATATTAGTTACACTATTGAAATACAATTTTATTAAGTTGTTTTTATATGATTTAGATGAATGTATACCTGGACAAGTTGAATTGATTTTGGCACTCAAATGAAAAGCTATATTTTCACCATGCGGAACAATAGAGACGGTGTGAAGTGAATAAGTCTCACTTGAACGAAAATGTCCTTTTGCAATTATCGTATAGGCAGGACTGCTGCAAGAGTCGTCACTGTAGTAAAATTGCAATAATCTGAATGTGCCATTTGAATGAAATGTGTACGAACGTAGCAAAAACTCTGGACCGGGACGGGTTTCACATCTGAAAAAAATAAAAGCATAAAATTAATATGATATAAATTTGATTTAATAAATTTATTTTATTTTAAAAATATTGCACATTACAGTCGGGGTGCTGAAATAATTTTATCAAAGTTTCAAACCGCTAAGTAATATTTTGTTTGTAAAAAGATGTCACTGTTATTTAATATTGAAATATTTAAATAAATTTTATTAATAAATTAAAATAGAAGATTAATCAGAATAAACACGTTTTGTATGCCAATATTGATAGAAAATATTTAATCAATGTCTATTTGTATTTAAAAATATTAATTCAAGTAGATGTAATAAATAGAATAGTATAAAATTCAATTGAGACATGTTTAATGATCATGTTACTTTACTACTGTAATTTATTGATTATGTCCATAAACACATTATGATTTGATACTACAGCGTTTTGATCAGCTACAGAGACATATTAGAAAAGTTACTCGATGCCAACAATTAGATAATGTCAGATTTATGAGTGAGCCTCTCCAAAGTAATAAATAAGCAGGTCCATAAAGCAGAATCTCAGCCTAAGATAGTGGTTATTTATGATCAATTATAATCTACAAAGAAGGAGTAAGCGGCTATCGGATACTATCATCGTCCTCAGACAGCTGTCGTTATGCAGCCCGAAAGACACAGCACACGTGGAATGTGATCCCAACGCCTTTTATCTATTTACTTTAGTTTCGGTTACACGAGTATCATGTTTATGGCCGCGTCAATTCAACATCCATGATAGATTAATGGATTGATTAAAGAAGAGTTGAATGATTTTGTATTAACAAGACATCGGAAACTGGTTCTAGCGGCGCTTTCGTGGTGAAACACTTTTGTGTATCATTGTGTACACTGGATACATCATCATTACGCTCATACCCAATTCTTATGCAGTGAACATTCGTAAACATTGACCTATCTGGATTCAACAAAAACTCTAAATGGTAAATTATAGCGCCGGAGGAAGCAAAGTTCGTGGACAGTTAAATGGTTGTGTTCAATCACGACGGAATTGGATTTGAGGACATTTTTTCGATGGGGATTTAATCTCAAAGTTTTGATATTAGGAACACTTATAAATAATGGCTTGAGAATCGTTAAAAAATAATTGGCTCCCTTATAAAAGTGGTTCTTCACCCTTTCAATCGGTAATAAAAACCATTAACGTGGTGCTTTTAGCAAGATTGCAACCGGAGCAATAAAACCATCACCTTCCATGGAAGCGTTTCCAAACAACTAACTACGAGAGAAGATATTTTATCACGAGCTCATCCAAAGATCATTGTATTTTATCTAATATTAACACTGTAAATATTCGCTTAAAGTCTGCTTATAACGAATATTCAAAAAACTTGTAACTATCCATGGCTAAAAAATGATCTAATTAATTAATTCAGGTGATATTATGAACATCAAAATGGTGAAAATCAAAGCAAAACTTAAGACTGATGCATTTTTTAAACAATAAGCAAATAGTTCATAACACTATCTAGTTGTGATGATAAGAAAGTAGTTTATAGTACCTTTGAATCTTAGATCAAGACTACATTTAATAAAGAGATGTAATGTAAATACGGTTATAGCGAGTATATATTTACAACAAAAAAATCAGCAGCATTCGATTACACATTATCTATTCCAGGGCAGGGCTTTCACATATATTTTATAATATTTAAATCGCAATATCTAGCCATCAATATTTTAGCCACTGCTTTATGATATTTGTTGCCCTCAATTATAAGCATTTACTTCCATATTTGTGTCTGAATCCAATATAACTGCTTCATTGGTGCTGTGTAATGGAAGCACTTGAATTCAATCAAATGTCAATCAATCACATATCAATTAGTATACAATATTTTAAGGCATAAGTTTCGGTCCAAATAAAATATTGAACCGATTTGTAGCATTCTTAAACAGACACTCGTTACTCTATGCTGATAATTGAGCTTTGCCTTCAAAACAGAATGTTTAGACATATTATTTTACTAATTATGAATTGATGTTGATGTGTGTTTGGTTCAGTGACAATGGAATTCCTTTAAGTTCGCCACAAAAGCGAAATAAATATTCGTTAATTGATGTAAATTTGATTATAACGGTTATAACGAGTATAAGATATTTAGCTTTTAATCTCAAACTTTGTCATGGTTAATTAGTTTCTATTAAAGTTTAACATAAAATAAGATCCAAAGATCGAATTTGAGCTCAGCGATTTTCGCACTGTGCGAAAATATTCATGTATCGCTCTTTGCCAACAAAAGAGTTAATAACAGGTGTTATATCGTTTATGATATGATAAATTTAAGGCTGCTGGTAAGGCTTGTAATACATAAAAACGGATGCATCTGTGAGAGCCCTCGCTTTTATGATTTAGGGGAAACGGATGTCTTGTCGCTTTTTCATCGATCATCCACAGCGATCTTTGTGCCGGGTTCAACGAGATAATTTGAGACGATTGGTTTTCAATCGGAACGCATTTGAGAACACTTGAAGTGCTTTTTGTCCGTAAAACGATCTGCGTGTGTGTATAAAGCATAATTGAAATTCAATACGTGGCCATGTTGCGGTTTATGGGTCCGGCAACTTTTATGTATATATTTCTTCGGCATTTTTTATGGGTTGTCATACTTTCAGAATGATTTATATATTCAAGTTTTTTGAGCGGAATGATGATAGTATCAACGTCCATACACGCCCATAGCTTATTTTAATACATGCACACTGTTATTATTGGGTGGACTTTTTTTTGAGTGAGGCTTGTTGATACTTCTGAATGATGAGGCTTCGATCTGCGCTGAAATTACGCAATTAAAGCCGGAGTTTAAACAAAGATCGGAGATAAACAGGTCCATTGTTAGAGAAATATAATGGATCGTTATATTTTTAGCGAAATGATACGCTGTCTTGCCACGATAATTGATCGTTGTTCAATATCGCATGGCGAAATTTGCATTCGGTTATGAGATCGAATCTATCAACCATTTCAAAGTAAATCTATACACTGAGACAATTTATTTTTTGTTTGTACAAAGGCCATATTTATAGCCTTATGTAAACGCGCTCTTATTAGATAGCCGACCCCATCGACCCCAAAAAATATTTTCCGGATAAATGTTGACACAATATCAAGCCATGGTGATTTTGATTCAATTGAAGATAATGAACCCAACAGGGTGGTCTTTTATATTAAAAAAATAATGAATGTATAGGGTATCATCAATGGGGTGGCATCCATTGCCAAGTTCCCCTCAAATGTAATAAATCGCCAGACAAAGAATCATCAACGATATTAAATTTTGACGTAATTTTTTTATGGCAAAAATTAATGCCTCGTAAGAATGATTCTCAAACTTGATGCACAATAAACAAATTTTCATATTTTCTGATGATAAGAGTTAGAAATTAGATACATTGTCAATGAAGTATGATCATATTATTGTTTACATCGTAATATTTACAATTATTAGGTGTGTATTGGTTATCAATTTCATAATTCTCTTTAAAATATCAAATTGCCATCTATTATAGTGCCATTATTAAGTTATTATGTTTGTTTAATCAACATTTGATTCGTTTTTGTCGTATAAACTACAAGTAGCATTTGATGAAAATTATTTAACTACTAAGCTACCGATATAATATCGATTCATCCCTATGTATAAAAACAGTATCAATATACAAATTTAAGTAGCATGTAAAGAATGAGATTGAAACAAATACACTTAAACCTTTTTTTGTGCGGTAGATGCGTTCTGCGGAAAATTGCACAATAAAAAACTATGACTTACAAAGAAAAAGTGAAGATGTGTTCAATGGATTTTTAAAACCGCATAACTTTGAAACAGCTATATAAAATATATCCAAAATCGCACAAAAAAAGTTAATAAAAAACGGGAAAAAATAACATTTTTGATAACCTTTAAAGGACTTTTAAGGATGTTAATTTTTTTTTTTTCTAAATTTCGGTTAGTGTTGATGATTTATTTGCTATTTCATCCAAAATATCTCGATACGTACTCTTTATGAAATAAAAAACTGCTTTAAAAAAAACGCATAACTTCGAAATCGCATAAAAAAAAGTCGCACAAAAAGAGGTTTGAGTGTATATTGAATCTTTTTGTAGTCGTTTCTTCCAATAAATATGGAATGAATTGTATATAATCATGCACTACAATTCAAGTTTCGACGGCTATGGTACAATGACAACGCCGTCGATGATACGTCAAGTTATCTATTTGGTGCAGATTATAACGTGTGAATTATTAATCATTAATATATAATCGCAAAATCAAGATCTATAGATTCTACAAAATTAAGGATCAATTTTAGTATAAAAAGGTATGTAATCAATTAGTGCATCGTTTGAATTATTTGAATGTGGTATCAATTTATTCGCTAAAATTTGTGTATCAAAGCAGACTATGTATTTCTATTTAAAATAAGTCTAAATTTAGATTGGTTGCTTTCAGTTATTCGAACTAAAATAATTTATTTGTAAGGAAGTGCCCACTTTTAAGAATTAATAGGAATGACTTAAAATGTATAGACAACTTGACAAATTAATTGCCCAATATGTTTATGTACAAGCTTCAAGTGGCGTCAGATCTACCTTCGCCGGATACGTCTAGATTTTTAATGTTTAAGTCTATCTGTTGTCAAATATAAATGTCAAATGATAATGACATTAGACAAGGATTTCTACTGCAGATTAAAAAAAAGTTTGGCGTCCCATAGGGATGCCATTTCAGCTCTGCAAATAAATCATCATGGAACTCGGATGCAGTGTTCCAACGAAACGCACACACCCGAGCCATCTGCCTGTCCTTGTCCAGACACAAGAAACGAAGAAAAAAAGGTTTATTTAAAGGGAAGAAAAATAAAGTATGTCCCTTGTCAAAACAAAAAAGTGACAAGTGATTTAGGACCGGCTCTGTATGGACACAGCCGTTCGCAACCATAACGTCACCATTGTAACGAGATAAAAATATATTGGATATCTTTTACTGTTAGTCATACGCATCTTGTGACTAATGGATGTATATTTTAATAAAAAAAGCTCGGCAGAAATAGCACGTTTGGCTGGCGTGTCTATGCGATTTTCAATCATTTATGACTTTTAAAAGCATCGTTTAAAATCAATCACGATCGATTAATGATGTGTTGGTTAAAAAAAACGATTTGTATGATTAGTGATGGAGAAATATTTGACGAGATGACTGATGAGTAAATTGAGTAGTTCGTGCAAATGTGTATTTGATTCGGTGTGAGATTGTTGAAGACCACTGCGTATGAGGGAGTACCACAAAAATGTCATGTCATAACCTATTTGGGTTTGAATGGATTATGGAAGACATGTCAGAGGCGGAGTGTTAAGTAAATATGAAGCATAGTCGAAGAATAAACACGGAGCCATTCAAACAAGGATGCTGAGAATATTGAATTTTCAGCAGCATGGATGAAAAAGTTGCGGATCAGAAGCAAAAAATGTCAAAGATCACAATCGATCGACGATGGCTTCGTAGTCCAATTTCGGGTCTCCGAATGCAGACCTTGACCTCGATGAAATCTCTTCACTGTGATAATTTAAACGGTGCTCATAAACGTGACATGACAGCTGTGGATGTTACCACGTAAACGTCAAGTACCACGTAAAGTGGACACTCAAGCTCTCTTGAGAGAATTTTAATTTTACGGTCCGTGTTCAAGTCCGTGTAAACATGCTCTCATGATGAGGCAAACAGGAGGAAGAAACTTCTTGCGGTGTGAATGTGAAGTCGGAACGTGTTACGTGTATGGGACAAGAGCGCGTGTGGGGTGATAACCAAAGCTAAATAGTCGACGACGAGTCAATCGGGTTGTGCAAGAACCTTTTCGACGGCAGATGTTTGAATTACACTGGAAAAATGCAAATAAGCCACAATTAACGCTGCTCAAAAAACGCATCGTCGTTTTGGAACCATCTTCATCTATTTTATCTATTGCATCAGCAGGGGGGGCTGACTATAAATTCTAAGCGGGCGACTTCCCTATTTAATGCTTGCAATAAATTAGCTGACGCAAAATGGCGCCCCATCGTACATACAAACACAGTGTCGCTTTTTGATAGGGATGTCCACTATTTGCTTTAGGTCAATCTACAAAAATATTGCCTTTAAATACATAAAATGCAGATTTATCTCAAATATAAATAGGCGTGTTTATGAATGTCTACTCTGTGAATCTGATTGATTTTTATTATCAAGCATCGTTTAATATACGGCCTAATGGCCAATGATACAGCATGTGTGCCATGTTCTAAACGGTAGAAGAAAATTTTCGGGCTTGAATGAACTTTAACCACGGAATCGTGCCGCCTGAATAGTGTTAATCATCATGTCATAATTGCTACAGAAATCATTTGCAATTTCGTCAAAATGTATATAAATCAATTACTATTGATTGGACACGAAAATTTATGCTTGTTTTCAAATGTTGATCTTAGATTATTTTTGTAAATCTTAATAAACTACTTGTAACATTAACCAGTAAATATGATCGATCTGCAATATATTTTTAAAAAAATTGAATCGATCTAGTAGTCTTGATAGCGTTCTCACGGAAACATACATGAATACAAATTTAATTCAAACATGTTTAAAAATAAAAATATTCAATGAAAACGCATATGAATCTCTAAGAGAGCGAATAAGATAAAAATACAATTCAAAAATAGGCAAATAAAACACTAAAAAGTTCAAATATTTTTTTGAAAATATGCCCGAAATAACATTAAAGCATCGAGTGTTTCGTCATTTAGTCTGGATCTGATTTTGGAAGCCAGGGAACTTGCTACTGAAAATGCACGCTCAGCCTCCAGATTCGTTGGAGGTATCGTCATTAGATATTTAAATGTTTGTTAAATATCTAAGTAAAATTCCTTTCTGCTGAGACACGGACTAAAACTCGCCAAATTCCCGATTTCCCGACAAATAATTTATTTCCGTCGCTGCAGATGAATACTTATATACTATAATACTTTCATATGATTCGTAATTATAGTACGGAGAAATACAAAAATTTTGAGCCCCGTATCTATTATATTTCATATCGATATTCCCATTATTATAGTCGAGGTGTAGTAAATACATCACCGGCAGGGAAAGGCTAATATGACAATTTGAAAAACATGTATGTACGATTTCTGTTAGATAAAAATTTCAATCATGAATTTTTCGGGATTACGTTTATTAATCCCGGGATTCATGAGTATATAAAACTGTCCTGATTCCTTAGCTTTGAGTGATTCATTTTTGAGTCTTTTAAATGTTTTTATTTGTATAAAAAGTATTTTTTGGAATAATTTAGAACAACTTCATTTATAATAAGCATTTTACATTAATAATATCGTTAGGTAACGTATTATTTTTCATATTCGTTTTTATGCAGGGGCTATAAATTTGTTTGTGGAAGTTTCTTTCACAAAATTTTCGTTCCGACAAAATAACGAGTTTGCATAATTTCGGTTCAGTTCCGGTTCGAAGGCCTAATGTCGTTAGATGAACTGATGGATAAAAATCAGGATGGATTTAATGACAAGAATTTATACTGCCGTTCTTAAAATATTTTGGCTTTATATAAAATATTTGCTGATTATATACCATCTTGGCAAAAGTTTGCAATTTATTTTGTGTGCTTTATAGCTTGTAATACGCAATTTATAGATTTTTTCATGGAGCAATAATATAAATTGAGGAAAAGTTGATTATTAATTCACTATAAGCGTTGAAATCATAATTTAAGCTTAAATTTGATTGGATGCATGTTAATGTAAATTAAATTTCGTATCGGCGTTTACCGTATTCAATTAAGACATCTCGTTATTTATCATTATAAACATGTAATCCAAAACATGTTAAATCAGAAAAAAATACGTAGGATTTGATTTACTGCCAATGCTTCAAGCAGCATTGGACTAGAATAGAAAAGAAATCATGGGATTAATTCAATTTACATTCAACGGGCGCAATTACGTATTTATTCCGTGAACACTCGCCTGACGTCCGGATAATCGTAATTTGATGGGTGACGATTCAATCCGGCTCAGGAGGCTTGGGATCCGTAATCTTTGACTTATTCATAGGCCGTATGCCCGTGAATAAAGGGTCAAAATTAATTTATTATTCAAATGTCGTCCGAATTTCGACAGTCGAAAATATAAAGCATCAGTCACACGCATCGATGGAGCTTGTGAACATTGGTACGTGCCGTGTTTATCATCACGCCGCATTCCGTTAATTGCTGGACAAACAAATGTCCCTCCGTTACGCATACAGATCTCTCGATGATGTATATAATTTAACAATTAGTCAACTCTGCAAGATGCTATTTGACACTTGGGCAACGCCTAAGAAGTTAATATTTGACGCCTTTCGAGTTTGATTTGTTATGGCCGGTGGTGATGCACAAGCGTCTGGGCATCCAAGAACAACGACCTATTTTCAAAGAGCATATTTTTAAAATACCGTTTGAATCGTGTATCAGCCCTGGGGCTGTGGACGTGACATTTTTTTCTATGCAGTTTTGACCAGCGTAATAAAATTCAGGGAAGGATATAAAAGAGACGTTATCGTCCGGGTACCATCTTGAACAAACAAACCCTGTGCCCATACAAATTTCGTAGTATTTATTATTGACTTTTCCACAATTCTACATGGATACATCCTAGGAGTCATTGGGTCCACAAAAAAATGAAGGTAAACAAATACGGACCAAACAAGGAATGTTTGACGAGCCCACGCTGTGAGATAGAATGCTATATCCATTTTGAAAATTCAATTTGAGGACCCCTGCTGGGGACCCTATCCCTTCATGGTAACCTCAAGCCATAGTCGACTAACATAAAGATTCTCATTAGTTTGCTGACAGTAATCCCGCGTTTTACCAAAATGTCTCGTATACATCCAAGTCGTTACAGATCAAATGACTTCATTCTCTAAACAAATATCGTGGAAACGATCTGAGAATACAATGGCATCCTGTACATGGACGCATACATTATTATCCTCAAACTATAACAGCAAGCCTAAAAAGGTTACACATAAAGGATTGGTAATAAAATTGATCAAAATTTCAATTTGGATTATATAAGAATCACTTTTATAAAAGTAATTGAACAGAACAAAAACGTAAGTTTATTACATGAACAGAATTTGCGCAAGGGATGAAATGTTCAATATCAAAAGAGACTTTAATCAGCAATTAGAAGTGCATCTTGATCAATAAGAATCATAAATTTCGATAATAGTTTGTATTCAATCCATTGCATAATTATAACAAAGACTTTGAATTCCACTAATCATAGTTTAGTATTAAATAAACTTATAAAAAGGTGTTTATCTCAAAAATCATCTGCTTTGAATTACTTTGGGGAAAAAATTATTCATGCAGTACTTTCCCATTGCCTTCTATATAAGTTTAAATTAGGATATGATTATTTGAATAGATCTCTTTAAAATAGAAAAGGATATCCGTATGATTGACGAATTTAGTATTATTTTAAAGTTATATTTATATTATTGTTACTATTTAGCTATTAATAGATAGCCCTGCCCAACTTCATTAATCACTTCAGTGTTATTTTTTTCAGAAATGGCAAATAAAGCAGGTCGATATGATTGATCAGAAATATCTGTAATTTCGATTTCTTAAATGAGTTCATATGATAAAATTTCACTTTAATAATCAGGACTTAGATCAAGAGTCCAAAATCTAACCCACCATATCAATGTTTGGTTTTCTAAAAAATCAGGTCTATAGGGCATCCAATTGTCGATAGATCTTCAAATATTAATCATATAATTTAACTAGTTCTTAGCTGTTATAAATAAATGTTCTTAAGAAAAGGAATAAAATGAATATTATCGCCTTATTAAATTATACAAATAGAATATTGTAAGTAGCAAAATTTTGCAGCTATGCAATAAATGATGATAAATTGATCTCCTACGCGAAGTGCCAAGTAGAAAAATGTGATTACATTTATCTAAATTATAGTAATGTTTAATGTCGATGTGAACATAAATTCTAGCTCGAATGAGACATATTATGTTTAAGCGATTTAAAAATATACCAATGAAAATAATAGATTCAGAGCTGCGAGCGCTGGCTTTTATATCTCAGGTACAATGGTTATACAAATGTATAGTCATTCGCCAAGAAAACGTTCAGAGCTCCAATATTTTCATAGCCGTATCTCAACATGGGTCAATGTGTATAATAAAGGTGGGACAGGCCCTTTTCTGGTTATTTATAATCTACAAACAAAATAAAATCCTATTAAGATCTTCGTGAGGGGTGTAGGATTTATGGGCACGTGAAAGACGAAGGTTCCATAGAGGAAAAATGGTAGATAATCTGTGACGATAATGCGTAAAATTGATTCTGAATGGTCACTTTGTTGGACGAATCAATGATAAATGCATCAATAAAGAATAAAAGTGCGACAAATTTATTACGAAAACGGTCCAAAAATACACGAAGATATCCAGAGATTTTTATGGCGCTCAAATAAGCTCCAAAGGGCCACTTTCGAAGAAATATCGCTTCCTCCGCCTGATTCCGAGGTGTTTTAAATTCGATCCTTGAACAAATCACAGGATAAAAGGAGAGCTTTCCGAATAAATGATTCGAATGACCCGAGTCGTTAAGCTGCATAATAAAATTAGACATCCCGATCCGTTCCAATCTAGCGGCATGTACGACCCGAAACATCTGAAGATAAACATCTTGTTCAATCACGGGGAGGCATTCAAATAACGTGAAACGTGTTCCAAACAATGTCAGCCACTTGTCAATTATTCCAACGAGACTGGACCAGCGGCCGAGAACCAGCGGCCATCGTTCGGAAGGAGAAACGATCGGATATCAAAGAAATGCAACAAAGCAATGCACCGAAAATAAATATAGATGCACTCGTAAAATTACACGAGCATCGAGGCCGGAAATGCTGTTTGGCCATATGTGATTTATTTCGGGTTGTATTTTGATGGATTTGACATGCGTGCTGATACTGGTTCGAATGGGAGATTAAAACAGCTCGTAGAGATTTGTGGTGAACATTAAAGGGATGCATAAACATCGTTATGACTTGCATTTCAACCACGAACGCAACCTCTTCGGAGCAGATGGACCAACCACGTTTTATTTTTGGAACGCTAGGAGATTCTACAAATTCGAACTGAGATCGTAATTCATATCGGCGTGGTTATTAGAACGGATATTTTACTATGGCATGTTTGAGATTATGATTTTACATCAGAGATCTGGTGAATCCAGTGATGGAATGTATTCAATTGTTGGATCAATCTCGCCTGATTTTATTTATACTTGTGCATTCCAATGACTCTTGAGACTTTGGTGGGTAAAATGGAATCCAAATAGAACAAGGATGAACAATCATAATAAATACGATCCAATTTAAGAGCAGTCTTTGGTTGATCATAGAGGAAGTCGAAATTACAAAATATTTTAACTCTCGAGGAAGATAAATATCATGACTTAAGTATATATCTACGACATTGCATATCTCCTAAAAGTTCTAAATAAATACTTTGATGTTGTAACACTTGGTTTGGTAAGTCTTGTATTGGAGCACTTAATGAATATATATATAACTGCTTGAACATTTACTACCGAGTTACATAAATAAGCATATGATTTCCGTCTTTTAAATGGTCTATAGCAAAACTTTAATAGTCAAGATCATGATTCTTGATATGATAAGATTAAAATAAACGCATGTCTTTAATATTTTGGGCGTTTGAAAACATGAATGTTTCTTGGCGTAAGAATGTATTTTTTTAAGGTTTCATCATCCAAAGGATGCTCTTCCATTGATATAAATACGAATTTAAGGGAAAAATATATGTATACTTTAACTCATTGAGAAATACTGGAATAAATCTATTTAACGACTCTGCATTGGATATTTGCTACCGATCATGCTCTTTTTGATTTGTAGGTTGCGATATTAAAAAGGTTGTCGACGACTATGGCAAGCAGCACGGGCAGCACCTTTGTTTTACGGAGAAAAATAAACAAAGCCTGAGAGGTGGTTTTGTTTGTTGGTTTACGAAGTTGCCATGCACCACAACCTGATGCTGCAAAACGATACAGAGGCGTGTATACCATTGTTATTAATTACTATATTTATTGAACAGACACTATTTTGCCATCCAAATAAATCTTGTTATATGAGAAGACCACTAAAGATAGGCCTGACGGCATAACCAGTTTTGTACGGGGGAGAGTTATGTCCGTCGTATAGCTTGCGCACTTGGAAGTTGGTGGTAAAAATTACAAATTTATATGCTAGAACAGCAAAAGCGAGACATGTGTACGAGGAAAGATTACGTTGTAATTTAGTGGCATAATAAATGAGTCGACTTGGAATTATGCGCGCTCGAATTTGGACAAAAAATGGATCCGTAACTGTAGATTGATCTATAAGTGTCCATCTCATTTTGGAGCGAAATCGTTCTTGCATTTTAATTAGTCGAATTGACGGGCAAGCTAATAAAATTAAACATACATTACTAAATCTACAAGAACTGACAGCTTAATTTCGAACACAATCATGCATTGCAGTTAACAGCCACGTTTCTAAGAATTTGAGATGTTTAATAAAGAAATCAGTTATTATTGATGGCATCAAAGCCATCGTATGTATCATACATTTATTTGGACACAATTAAATTTAAAGCAGCAAATCTTCTTTTCTTTTGAGTGGTGTGCCATATAATATAACACATATGTTATTACCCATTGAATCATAGAATTCTGGAGATATGTAAATTTTCAATCAAATATGTACACAGATCTAGAATCGTAACAATAATATGAATACCATAAAATCCCCAAGCAATTTTCCCTATATTCCAATGAAGATGTGAAGCACCTGAATCGTGATGGTGGAATGTTGAACGGAACAGGCAAGTCTTTTCGGCGTCTCAGCACAGCAGGGATGCTGATTGGCAATGGCACATAACTGATTCTATTCCGCCTTGTGTTTATATATAAACAAACCTCGTTGTATATAATGCGGATGAATAATTGTTAGTCGATAGGTGCAGTCAATAACTCACCGATTAGAAACTTCGCGCAAGTCAAACACTAATGAAATATGTATGGGCGATGGCGTGGATAACACGCGTCTTGTCTTATTCAATTCACGAGCAGCGTGTGTTTGTCCAAAAAAATATGTTAAAACATGACAAGCGGATAATGGTAGTTATTATTTTTGTTATGGCCAAAGAGCATTTGAATGACGGGACAATAACGGGAATCAACGGATAGTAAATTGATTCGATATTTGAGCATTTGAATTTGTTCAAGCTTCCATACATTTATTCAGATTTACAATACAAATTACCTTCAATTAACATCCAACGTCTAATGGATTCCAAGCATTGTATTGGCAGAAGACAGATGAAAGCATAAATTTATATATTTAATTAACTGCAGAATGGCTTTATTCCATTAACCACATATCAATGCCATCCGTTTTGTAGAAATTACACAGCAGTAAAAAATTCAAGATTCAAGATCGTTTTCATAAGGCATCCTATAACATTGTTATCTTCAAAGAGAAGAATTCGAATTGACGAACCTTTTCATTCATGAAAATAAAACGACACGCTTTATCATGGATTGATGCCTTTTTACAATATTTCCAAATTAGGAAAATCAACTGCTTGAAAACAACATTGAATTTGCAATACAATTGGATGATCAACGATAGCAGACAATGCAGCATCGTTGATGAATTACGTAGGATTTATCAAGAATATTGTTCTCGAAGTGATGAACAACCAATCGATGATCAATTTATTGAGATCTATGGCTGTATTCAAAGAGAAAATAGTTACAAATGTATGATTTTATTTGACAATTCTTCAAATATCGAATGTCCTGCAGTTTAGTGATCTCCTATCTAAAATTCATATCCAAATAATTCTATGCTAACACCAAACTTGTATGGAAGACGATGTAAAATTAACACATGAAAAATAATCCCCCATCTTATGGAGATTGCTAATATTCAATAAAAGATATGACACCTTAAGATCTAGTAAGTAGGGTATGTCAAAATGTTATGGAATGATTCGCATACCAGAAACTGCTAGCTGATTTTGAGCAGGAAGTGATTTTAAAATGAGGTATTGGCTGTAAAATATTGAGCAACACTGGATTAAGTAATTTCTCTGCTTATATAAATATTTTTAACGTTCTCTCCATGCAAGTGGACACCGCATTGATCGGTTTTGTAATGTAAACGCGCACGACAATAGAAGATAAATGTTGCAGCGCACCTGTAAATCTCTTCCCTTTGTTAATATCCATAAAAACCGGCATTGCAGATTTGCATACTTCAAGGATGAAGTTATTGCGATCGTCCCTTTTTCGAATTTCTCATTTAAATTGCACCGGGAGGGGTCGATCGCTAAGGGCCTCTGAGAGACGACGGATGCAAATGCGAATCCGAAGCAGGCAGTCGTCATTTTGGTCGGCTTCTTTTTCGGAAACCGATAGTAAATCTCCGTGGCACGACGACAAACATCACAAAGGCGGAGCCTGGCGCATATCGATATAAATCGTCTGGATTTGCTTAAGGATTGACGTTGAATGGTCCGAGAAACAATGGACCGGTGGCTGGAGTGGCCGGCGGTACGCGAGATCACATTCCGACAAAGGATCGCCAAAAAAGAGTTCGCGGACTCTCTTGCGCAATCTCGATTATTGCCGAGGAAATCTGCCTTTTCTATTTTCAATCATCGCTCAACAACCACCACGGATGCCTGATGGAATCGAGTATGACTAACAACGCGAGATAACAGGGTCCAACGCGTACCTGTTGTTTTAAATTACAACAAGGGCGGAGTGCCTATAAAACAGATGAGAGGTAATTTTTAAACAGTAATGCACTCCTAAACCAATAAACGAAGAGAAACCAATTTATACAAGCCTTGCTGCTAACAAGGCAGTTACTGTAAATGTCGATAACCAATGCTTCTTCAGCGCATCTAAAACCGCCCGATTGTCGAAATTCCGTCGAAATTTAAATCTGCATCGTTCGGAATGGACGAAGAACAGATCGGATATTCGCTCGCACTTCATTAATTCGCAAGAAGATAATGGCGCTCAAACTGTTAAAATATATATTGCAATAACCAATGATTTACGGCAGAAATTTGCCATTCGAAAAAAATCGATATTAGCTGTCAAAAATCTCATTTTATTGACATGAGCAAGATTACAAAAACCTTAAATTTATTTTTTTAATTAATATTTAGGAAATAATACAAGTATATGTCCAATAGAATATATTTCCTTTCAATTCTGTAATTTAAAATCTACCAACATCCGTCAAATTTAACGGACCGAAAACGAATTACATCAGCTTTATTCATAATATTTCTCCGCTTATAAACGTAAAATTAAATAGAACTTAAATTTTTGATAAAAATCGAATGAGGATGAAGCTGAGATTCTTAAATCTGAAAGCAAAGAGTTTGAGGAGTTTTCATAGGGTGAAAAGAAATTTTTTCAAAATGTATATCGGGTCAGAAAAGGGATGAAGAAGTTTTTTTGTTCAATTTCTTTTTTAAACGAAATACCAAACAAGAAGATATAATTTATAAAAATCCTTAGATTCATAGTTTTTACAAACAGTGGCTTAAACGTACAAATAAGTTTGCCTTAACTTGTTCATCGCTGCGTCAGATATGCGCGACGGATGATTTGCGGATTTTTATGAATTTCTTAACCGTGAAACGCTTTTTATGCTTTCTGTCGGACTTTTCGGATCATTTTTGGACCACAACCATTCTCTTACTAGAAATTCCCGGAATTTTCTAATTTTAGTATAGAAAAATAGAAAAAGTAAGCTTTTCAACCGAATGAAGGTTCTGGAGTAAATGCAGTGAAATCTGAATACAATTTCCGAAAAGCGAATTCAGCGTCTCACTGTTACGTATTTCTATAACTACTTACAAATAATAGCTTTACAAACGTCTTTCTATAATGTTTTCCAGACGACAACTGTTTAAATATTTTTCGAGATCGATCTCGGAACTTGTATTTCTACCCTTGTCTGTTCGCACTTGCTTATTTTAACTTTGTTTTCGTTAGTTTGGCTAATGAGAGTCATTGGCGAGGCTTATTGATCTAAGATAAATAATACCTGAGAAAAGATGTGCCACATGTCGCATTCTGGTCTTCGTGTTTATCCCATCCGTTATAATATCACATCGCTATTCCTTCTGTTTATGCTCCGAATATCGAATTCGGGTCCCGTGAGCAACTGGGCGACGAGAGTGTTAATATTAGAAACGTGGAGGAAATTTATAGACAATAAATAGCCATTCGACATGGCGGGTGGACGTTTTTTAAGTCAGATGGTGACAACACATCTGGAAGACTTTATTCATATATATATGGAATTAAGTATTAAAAAAATAATTAGCCTATTGCTAAAAATTTTGACAACATGAATCGATTCACGGTTTCTTATAGTTGTACGAAAGTATGAAAAAAAAATATATAAACACATTATGGATGCATAAAACGCAAACGTAGTAATTCGCGAATCCCATAAATCATTTTTGTATTCCAATATTTTAAATAAATACATCCCCATGTACTTCAGATGTAAGTCCTTTCAACTAAAATCTACATAGTCAATTCGTCAAAAGTTTTAAAATGCCCACATTTTTTTCTTAATATTACGCCATTTATCAACAATTAAAAGCTATAATATTGATTAATAGATTTGTGAACGATAGCGAAAGATAATTTTGTATTTTATCTATGTTAATATAACAATAACAACCCTTTTTGATCTGTGAACACTTCACAACAACAAATCTTATCTGTATTTTTTCCAATATCAATAAATCTCGGTTTTGCCTATTCGATAACGTTTTTATTGCCATTTATTAAATGTAGATCTTTAACCGATAATTTTACAACATGAAGGCTTAACATTTAACAAGTGGTTATCATTTAGATGTTATACTAATCGAAATCGATATTATGAAGACGGAAAGTTCTTCATTGTTCCTGTAATAAATTGTTATGGGCGCGACCCCAAGTATGATGTTCGTTAGTTTTACCAACAATCCATCAGTGATCCGGAGAAGGCTCAAGCACCCGACCACTTTTTGTTTCGTCGCTTTGTTGAGTATTATTGATGTTGGTATAAGGGAATATGAATTATTCATAGGCTCCACCATAGGCTTGCAGTATATTTTAAGGGCCGGTTTGCAGCAGCACATAAAAATCTTTCGTTCTTCTCGAGCACAAAGGACAGAATAATGGAACAGCGGATGCGATGATGCAACTATCGGATGCACGGAATATTGATTGAGGAAAATCAGCATCGACGATGCAAATTGAGCATCGGAAAAAAACGAGGATGATGCTGGAATCAATGATGATGGCATTGCATCGGTATTGTGAGGTGTCACTGTGGCAGTGATTTTCTACATCGTTCATGGAAGAGACGTGTTGCACATTGCTGGGATGCCTTTGACGAGTGGTTCACAGGAGCAAAACACGAGGAATTCGCTTTGAAATTTGATCCAACGTGACTTTAAAAAGTTGTGGTTTGTTGTTGATTCAAAATCTGACCAGAGCGAGTTGATTGACTTTATTGAACTTACCCTTCTGAGACCCATTTTCCGTGGATGACATCGGGCGAATCGAAGACAACGGTCGCCCTTTCGATGGCTGCAGCTCTTTTTATGGCTCTATCGCATCCTCCGACGTCTTCATCGATGTTCTGATTTTCCGTATTTAGGCGATAACTGGATGCGACGCAGAGATCTGCAAAAAATCAATACAATTACATACGACGCATAAGGGTCTTACCTGCTAATTCTTTTAAATTGAGGAACAATGCTTTTTTCTATGAATATGCCATTTCTTAAGGGGATTTCACAAATCTATTGTTCGAAATCCTAGACAGCGTCAACTAAAGCAATATATCATGTGAATGGAAAGAAAGGCATTGTTCGGTTTTGACATGTTTTTGACATTTTTTGACATGTGGTAGCTGAGCAATCTAAGTGAATTTATGAATAGAATGCCATTGTCTGCCATCTTCTAAGAATGATGGATTTCTTAAATATTCCCGGAATACGCGAAAGCATGCAGCTGTGACGTATCAATTATGTTTTTGGCGAGTTTCTTTTAACATTTACGAAGATTTTCCGAGACAATGAAATATTGCCTGAGATTAATAATTACAATAATTGGTTTTAACGACTCCTCAACCTCGGAAGGTCCCTATTTTTGGCCTTTGCGTTCTGGGCATTTTTCGTCGGGAACATATGTTTTCGTTTGGATGCTAATGTCTTGTTACGAAAATATGATAAAATAATTATATACTTGTCAGGGGGCGATCCATCAAAATGACACGGGACATATTTTAATCTCTCTGGAAGAACGGAAGAAGGACATTTCTTTTGAAAGGTATGGCGGCAGACGAGGATTTGTCATATACCAAATGGGGATGTGTCACATCCTTATTTTGGGCTTAATTAACATCCCGACGAGCTGAGCATTCAAGGGTAGAACAGACTAATTTGGAAATTATTAAGAAAGCGTTTTACGACCATAATCGGATGACATTTGAACGACTTCATGTGGGGTGAGATGAGAAACCATAAATTAGACAGTGGTTTTATTTATTTAAGGGTATTTTTACGGCTCTCCTTTTGAAACATCTAAAAATTTAGGGAATCATAAAAAATAAGAGGGCGAACTAGGGAATATTTTATAGCATAATAAAATAATATCAAGCATATTCACAGGGTGCAAAACATGCGATTGTATGCAATAATCGTTTGGATATCTACCAAATTAATAATGATTGCAGATTCCTGGTCGAGATGTCATGATTCAAAAGCAACATGGAGCCCCAATATATTATACAATTCAAAGAGACACCAACCGAAGAAGAAAAAAGTAGACATTAATTTTCTAGAATATGAGAATTGAATAATTTATTACGTGACATGTCGCGTTTTACATAATAATATTGCGCGGGTTGAAGGCATAAATCCAGTCCTGTTTTCCAACATCGTTATCTTTCCTCTCGAGCCTGTCTCATTCTTTGCACAAGAACAGGACCATTAAATATAATGATTGATGACAGTATAAAAGGTTTTAAAATGGATTGGGAACAGATTGTGCTCGGATACGTTTACCTTGACTGGGCCTTAACTTTTATGGTAAATTGAAACCTAACAGCCCGTGGAGCGACAATTTTTTTTTGCTCCTTGCAATCCGTGAAAATGTTAAAAAGAGCATGCAAAATTGATTACAATGGACTCCGTTACAGATGCAATTTTATACATTTATAAGTAAAAATGTAGACAGTTGAATATTGAGCATGTCGAACATAAATTCAATGGAAAATCATTATATTTGACAGTTTTTTCCATACAAATATCATGATTGATTTCTAGACAAAATACATAGAGTTATAATAATTAAAATATTTGACTTACATGATAATATTGTGATCGAAGATAAAAATAATTTATTTGAAGTCTTCATTTTTCAAGCAAATTTCTCCAGCATCAATTGCACAAATGATGACCGATATATATGGTCTTATAGTCTGATTGTATTGGAAAATATTTAACACTTGTCACTGTCGGGTATTTACCGCCAAAACATTTTAAATTCAAATAAAAAGGAGAGGCGCTCTGACGAGGGTCCGAACTGGGCAACACGTGCGCCTGCACTAACTATAGGGAGAAGCTTGAAATCGACTTCAACAAGTTACTCAGTTTTACTACTCGCCAGTGGTCGTATGCGGTGGTGCACGAATAATTAATTTATATATTTTAATTTTCTGAATTACTTATAGGATAAGATTATTTGAATATGAATTATTATTTTGAAATAATATATAAATTACAATTACAAATCAGTTACTCTTAAGTGGACTTACCTGATTTTATTGATCGTATTTTTACATCCTTTTTAAATACATACATACAAATAAATTAACACTTTACAGTCCGTGTCTGCGTTAACGCGTGATAAGAATAACGTAAATTTTATATAGAACGATGAACTAAATTAATGTTGTTCCTTTGCTTTGTTTGTATGTTTACCTGCTATTTGATATGTTTACCACTGATACACACATCACAGATTGAAAATCACTATTATATTTAAATATATCGCTGCAGTAAGCTATTTCATAGATATCACTAAAATTTCGATTCAATCTATTAGCTGGTTTCAGACTTATATCAATTTTACGAAAGAAGTAGACCTTCATTATTTTTTTGCGAAATCGCCCGAACTTTGAGCGAAGCTTAGCGCGGAACACCCAGACTGTAAAGTATTAATACATATTTATAATAAAATGTATTTAATGAAAATTTATTTAAACATATTAAATATAACGTCTCAATATGTAAAACATAGACATTCAACTGTGGCTTAAATTCAGTTCGCCGGTAGTGTACAATATTATCTTAGCACGTCATAATAAAAATAATATAATACTGACATTGTAGATTAAATTAATAAATTATGAACGCCTTATAAATTGCAGTATTTTTTATATAAAATTTATGCTACATAATAAGATTTAATCAGCAAAATTATCAAATCATCATGATTAAAATAATATTAAAATTGATCATGTGGTGGTATCGATAAAACATATATTGATGATATGTGACATTCCATGACTTAAATTACGATAAACAGGGAACAATTTGAAGGAATCCAATTATGGGTAAAAGGTATGTTTATGAATCCAATTAAACGGTACGCACATTGATTATAAACAAATTATAGTGGGAATTATATCACTATTAAGCATAACAAAAATTAGTGGTAGTCTTGCCTTCTATCAGTCATTTCCTTGTGTATTTTTTTTTCTACATATTATAACATATCATGGCTAACATATAATTTAATAAAAATAATGAAGTCGAGTATAATTTGATATTTAAAATGCATGCGAATTATCAAAATATTTAACAAAATTCCTCAGCCGATAAATTATTAATAAATTGAATTTGTCCGAAATACTAATAAAAATGTTTACCACCAATGCTAGTTATTATACCTCTGACCAGCTAAACAAATAATATTTCCAACGAGGAGGCGTACCCAGTTTATACCGGCGATGTGCATAATGGCTTAAGCTACATTTTAAGCTCATACCTGCTTTAAAAAAATATTTCATCACGCCTTTTTCAAATGTGGTATCAAAAACTTGATTAAATATAGTTTGTATAGTAAAAAAATAATACTGTTTAAAAAGTATTATGCGTTTGATTCATAAAATATCAAATAAATATATTTCGAATGTAAGAACTTTTGATATACAATAATAAATAGAGCTTGCGATTTTCATTCATGTTTCGACTGACAGAATTTATTAAAATAAAACTAGCAAGAATTGCATTTAGGGCTTGTCGGTTTTCAAAAACCGGGTTTTTCATCCTAAAAATTTTTTTTCATTATCAATGTCGTTCACTATTACCATGTTATGTACTTAAATTCTGAATCACCAAATCAAAGAAATTTATCCATTTGACATTGAAATGTACGTCATTAAGATCGTAGGCTTCCTCTTTTGAATGTAATTTTTATGTGACCTACTCTAATTTCGTCTAGACAGTATTTCTTTTCAATCCATTCATATTGTTTGAATCGGCGCATTGATCATCATTGAAAATGATATCTGCATAGTGTCATTTTTGTTTACCCTGGTGTCGTTTATAGACCGTATTCCGATACTCTCCGATTCCCTTCCTATACATTCCTTGAATAAAAGTCCTACAGATATATTCCATTACTTAATACACATGCATGTAATAGTTTCGCGGACCCCCATGGTTACCTTTTGTACTTGTGTTTCAGGCTTAGATTTAAATTCAGATTGTGGAAAAAATTAGAAATATGTGAGACTATTGCGCAATAAAAGTGAACATTTTCAGCTCTTGTTTCAGAAATTGTTAACTAAAAAATTAATTTGTGTTTGTGTAATATACAATAAAATAGGTTTGCTACGGGTATAATGGAAGCTTTTATAGCTTAGTATATACATAGACACGCAGTAAAAGCGATTTGGCGTGGCGCATGCGCGTAGCGTCTCTATGATGTATGCGCTTATACACAGTTCACTTCAAAAGGTGCGTAATAACCTTTTTTATGCATGCTTAAATCTAAACTAATTTATTTTTAATAACATTTTATTATATTGTTTATAATTTATATATGTCTATATTAGTTTATAATCATTTTAATTTTAAAAATGTGGTCATCGGTCGCAGCTCAAATCCAGATGATCGAGTCCGATTACGTAATCGCGGGACTATCTACAGATAAATGATTAACCCTTTGCACTCTTTTATTCCTTCTCAATGGACATAGTAATTCTAGCATATCACAAGAATGTCCCTCTGGTGGGACATTAAAGTTTATTAGTGATTACGGAGAATCGACTTATTCCAACATAACTTTTTGAGAAACGTACAGTGATTTGGTTTCAAAACTATACTATAACATCCAGGATGGTTCGGAGTGCAAAGAGTTAAGCTTGTTATTTGAATTATTTGAATGAATTTTGATTAATAATTAGTAATTTGAATTTTAAATTTGATAAATATATGAAGTTTCAGTGTGGTGCTTATGCGGTTATAGCAACGCAACTAAACCCCCTCAGGCATATGTTGGTTTAAAACTGGTGACTTTTTTTCAACAGTTAAAATTTTTCCTCAGAAAAAAAACCAACTATTTGAGCTTAAGTGATTTAAAATATGAATACAACAAGACTGTAAATGTACACATTTTTTTTGAATTAAAAAAATATTATTCATCGAACGTACGACTTCTTGCTGTGAAGTTTATAGATGTATGAATAGCTTTTTTCACGCACTGTAATGTTTCATTTTTTCGAATGAGACTTGGTCTAAGCGCAATTTTTTATCGGCCCTCGACGATGACATTTGAGTTTCGGAATGATGTACTAATTAATTGTTACGTGTGGAATCGCTTGGGAAAAAACGCTGTATTAATTTGTAACCAAAACAAATGGAGATTTATGTTTGTTTTTATTTGAGTGTTTTAATACTGAACGTGATTCGGAAATTTGAAAAATAATAAGTGGCGTGATGATACAACACAACGGAGATGTAAAATGCCTTGGGTGCCTTGCAAAAAAATCGCAACAAGAAAGGGTAAAAAAATGCAATTTACCTTATAACCTTATGGTTGCTTTGTCTCGTTTCAGTGCCCGCTTGAGGCGCGAGTGCGAGCGAGTTCGCGCGAAAAGTAAACATTTGGCCACAACAAAACGATTATGGGAGTAAAACAAAAAATGTGCACGAAGTCCCAGTCTGGGTGGTGTCTACATTTTTAATTTACATAAACTATCTGATTACATACACACATATGGCCATAAATCATTATGTATTATCATGGCGTACCTGTTCGAGGTATGGTGTATTATTATTGGTCGCACGACGATTTTATGGTGGTAGTCGGAGCAAAAGCCATATTTTATGGGCAGATATCTTATAGAATATCGATCGCAAAAAATCTCAACGGATAGAGAGACCTTTGAAATATCCGTTATCGCCGATCACATGTTGAAATAGCCGGTTAAAAAATTAATTTAAAAATCTTCCACTGCGATGAAGTCGTTGATTAATTTATCTGGGGTCAATTTGAGCCGAAAGGAGAACGCCCCAAAAGCAAACATATTTTGACATTCAACCTACAATTTTTTGCAATGATTTTTAAAAAAAACCATCTCAAATAAATCAATATGTACTGAACAAGACGTTAGTTGTCATCATAAATTCAAATGATTTCCTCCATGAAATTTGCACGTTTCAAATGATGATTCCATTGTTAAAGATATTGAAAAGACAATTCACAGAGGTAAACACATCTTATTGTCTTAGCACATCTACTTTAGAAAAAAGTGAGTGATTTATGGCATGCAATAAAACCTTTTTGTTATACCTGTGGCTTCAAAAAGAGATTTATTTCTTATCTGCACTGACTAAAGATAAAATTCAACTGCTTGTGTGGCTATTTCTAAAGTCAATACATCATTCCGGGAAAGGCAATAGGCAACAGGTATATAAATATTTCTTTTCAAAAAAATTAACAAAATAAGTGTCCTGTGGTGGTGAAATAATATTGATTCTATTTAGCATCCAAGGAATGGCTCAATCGCAACAATGAAAAAAAAAAGCACTTACATAAATGACAATACTGCCTTTATAAAAACTGCATTTTTGTTAAGTCTTATATTCTAATGTTTTTATAGTGAATTAAATCCTGCATTGTTAATATAAAAAAAGTAGGATACTTTCAACAAATTTGCAATATCGAAGTGATAATGAATAAAATTCTTATTTAATCACAAGTGAAAGGCAATAAGAAACCATCATATAAAAATCATTCATCCTTAAAAAAATTCTACGGAATGTTAATTTTGTTAATGTCTTTTACGATCTCCTTATCCTTTCTGTCAATCTGATATTGACCAGAATACTAAATTCCCCAAAAAACACAAGCTGCAAATAGATTAATTGCTTCTCCCATAATTCTTGATAAAGTTTATGATGGGCTTTAATTTATATGGCCGCTAACATTTTTATTGCCATCCGAGTGTTGTGTTTAATATCCTGTTTGTAAAACATTTAAAAACATATTGATATCTTCAGGAAATTGCGTATTATGCATTTAGTCGAGCGATATTCAATCGAAATTATTATAAATTTAATTACCTCAATCATTTATGCATTCATGCGTTCTTATGGAGATACAGACGATAAGTAGTGGACACGCACGCTTTGATTTTGTATCAAATAGTTATAAACTTTGAATTGATTTCGTCTATAAAAACTACTGATTGGAATCATAAATATTTATTTGAAATAAATATGTATTTAAATGCTGAAATTTATTCAATATCGAGCGTATGACATGGCGAATCTAAACATTATGTGTCCTAAGAAAACAGGGTTGTAAAAAGGACGTGACAAAGCAGGCGCCCGCCACGGGCGCAATTGGACTTGGGGCGCAAAACGCAGAATACCGACCCGGTGGAGAGTTGCACATGGTTTTTATTTTACTCAGACAATCTACTTTACATGCATCAACACTGATTGACTTTGTCCATTTCTATAATATACACTAAGTTGTCTAATCCCTCTTTTCAAGTATGGCATCTGATCGCGAACCGCTTATTCAACGGTCCGAAAAGCGGACCGATTGAGCATACAAACCTTATGGCCACTTCATCCTCTTTTACGGCGTTTTGCGACATTTTCGTTGATAAATGCTTACCCCATATGATCTGAACGATCGCAGAAGTCCCTCCAAAGGCTAATTTACATAGGTGGCTTGCGCCAAATGAAGTCGAAGTTGAGAATGAGTGTGTCTTCGCAGACATGGTTATTAGATTCAGTTTTACACCTTGCTGTGCACTTTTGTTGAGTAAGCTGGCATTATCCTGATTAACGGGACCAATAAACAGCTCGGGGCGGTGGAGGATCCCCATATTCCTTTGTCTCATGTGTGAAGTGATGGACCCGCGTTTCATCCATTGTTATGAATCGACTCAAAAACGTGGCTTTATTGCTGTGAAACTTTGCCAAACGCTCGATTAAAACATCTTCACGACGTTGTTTTCGTTTCATTGTGAGCGAACGCGGCACCCATCTTGCACACAGCTTTATCATGTCAAAATTTTCAGTCAATGTGCGATATACAGCACTTTTTAAATGCTTAACATATCTGTTAGCTCACGCACTTTTGACCGACGATCATCCAATATAATTATGTAGATTTTCTTCACCACACCTCACCTGGTCGACTTTAATTTTCTTTATTTATTCCAGAATTTACACTCAGACTGTTCCAAATATTTCAATTAAGTGAATACAATTGCATAAAAATAGATTGAATCAACTTTTTCTTGGATCGCGAACCGCTTATTAGTCATATCAGCGATCTGAAAAGCGGACCGATTGAGCAAACAAACCTTATGGCCACTCCGTCCCATCTTAGGGCTTTTTACGGCATTTTCTATGATTTGTACGATCGCGGAAGTGACGTAGGGTCTAGAGTCTAGACACTTTCTATCATAGTATTTTTTTTTACTACAGTAGCCGCCATATATACGTTAGGTCGGGTACTTTTGGGACTGTCTTTGTATATTATTTTAAAACGTACATTACACTAGTATTTAATATATTGTATTTAAAATGGTATTAGTTTACTCTAAAAAATAAATTGGATTTAAGGAGAGCGGGATACATGCCACGGGCACTTCATATCCTAGTTACGGCTCTGCAAGAAAGGACAATATAATTCATCGTATTTATCATTGGGATTCAAAAGTGTTGTTATAGATCATTTTAAAAAACGAATGTATTTATTGTGTTCGAAGTTTTGACTTCAAATAGTATGAGATCTCTTAAATTAAGCCTTTGAGTAGTAAGCTAATTTAAAATCATCAAAATCTTAGATGATATTTTTGCTTGTCCGCCACTTATCGTTATATAAATCCACTTATCTGTCAGGATCGCAACAGCGTGTATGAAGCTTGTACAAAAATTAATAAACTCTATCGTGTTTATTTATTGATATACAAGCTTTATTCACGCTGCGTGGTCTCAAGAGACAAGTGGTTTTGTACGGACGATAGTTATACACCACCACACAATGAAAAGCAAAACTATAATTTATTTCAAATAATATATGTATATAATAGTAATGATGCCAAAAAGGTTTGAGTATTAGATAAACATCCATTTTTAAAAAAAGTTTAAGCTTAAATTTATAGATGGCAGTATTTATTTAAAAAATTAAATCGATATTCAACAATAAATTATTTATACTGAAAATGAACGAAAATGTATGAAATATTAGTTGGAAAAATTAAATGTGTTTATTTATTTTTTTGCTTGATTGATCAATGCTTTACTGATTGTTATTTTTATATATTTTTTATAAACGAAATTATGGATCTTAAATGCTTTTTAATAGCTTTTAAATTTTACTAAAATATTTTAAGATGGATGTTCGATTTGTAATAATCGGTGTTCGTTGTTTTCATATCCCAGGTGAGTTGCGGTCTATTCCGGGCGATGCATATGGGGTCGTTTTTTTTACAAGCACTTAGAAGGGGTGCTCTTGCGATTCGTCTTTGTTCGAACCCATTTTTTCATCCCCTACACGTTAGTTTTTTTAATCTATTGATTTGGCGTACAAATCGCTATTTTTTATGTACGAATGATCGATTCCGTGGGTACGCGCTCATATTTGAGGGTGCCAACATTTTTTATCGGTGTCGTATCGGCGCAGCTGCCATGAAGTATAGAATTACACGATTTATTAGCAAATAAATCCTTTTTTAAATCACATAAAAATGTACCGAAAAGCTTGAATTTCATGATGAATTATTAAAAGTAAACTGAATTAAAATTTTAATTTCAGCGATGACTTAAGTATTAGATATCCAATATTGATTATTGGCGGTGTGCAATAAATCTGATACTTCCTCGGCGTTTTATGCAATCGTCCCTTATCGATGATTTTTTTCGTGGCAAAATTATGAAGGGGTGATTTTTTATGCGCACGTTTCAAAGAACACCTTTCACATATGTTTTTTTATGATCCGCTATTGATTTTGTGAATCACGTTCGATATTTCGGAAAAGGATGGAACAGTTTGCATATAACGGTTAAATCGATCGGTCGCTTGTGTGACTTATTGTGGTTCATATTTGAATTTAAATATTATATTTATATGAAGTGCATAATTAATGATTTCTATATACATAATGTGTTTCTATATATATGTGAAATCGAATTGGGGTCGATTAAAAAATCTAAGGGCGCTGATTATCGTTTAAAGATTACTAAGACACATTCATAACAACGTAAGTTTTAATTTTTTAAATTCAAAATCAAGACATAGTTGAAATTATATTTTGCATGTAATTCTTAACCAATTAACTGATAATTTGCTAAAAGGCTCTGCGCAAACGTTCGTCAACGTTTCCTTCAATTCTTTATCATTAAATGACTCTTTTTCAAAATATTTTGTTGGATTTTAAAAAACAGTCTGAACCATCGGATGCAGTAGAGTTTTGATAGATTTGATGGTCTTAATTCTGAAAAAAAAGTTTTCTATCATCTCAGAAAACGATTTCCATGACCTTCCTTATTTTGAGCTCCTTTAATTTCTTTCTCTAATCTTTGTGATCAACCATAATTTTATCTTCTATCACCGATTGTTAAAAAAAAGTGTTGTGGATCTTCCTCGAGCATTTCTTTGAAAAAAAGTGTGTCCTCGTCACCAATATTGCACTAAACGTAGACATGTTCAGTTTTTATGTATAATGCCTCAAGCTGCTTTTACTGAGATGTCTATATTTTTCGCCATTTGGGATAACTTATAATTTTCTTATTTATTAAAATCAAGCATTCTACTTTTTTGCACGTTGTGAGGATCATCTTCAATTGAGTCTCTTCCCCATTTAAACTGTAAATTTTAAGATGTACTCTTTATTACGAAAGGTTAGATCTCTTATAAACTGACATCATATATTAATGTTTATGTTTTAGCTTCATACCTTTACCTCTTTAGTGTGTTGGCTTAGTTTGCGATCATCATGTCAGGGCCGTAGCTAGGGCGTGGCAAAGCAGGCGCCTGCCACGGGCGCAACTAGGCTTGGGGCGCAAAACGTAGGATACCGACCCGATTGAGAGTTGCACGCGGTTTTTATTTTACTTGACCATTTTACTCCAAATGCATTAACGCATTGATGGCAGTATTATGCGTTTATTTTAGGTATCTTGCATGGGGTATACCTGCATCTTCGTTTGCAGATACATACTACTTGTTTATTGCGCCAGATAAGTCTCCATATCGTCTTCGCAGCACTTCAAATCTTATCTTTTCCAAATATAATACAAGAAAACGTGAATAGGATCACAATAAAAAAGTTGAAAACAAGTACTGAAAATTGACTCGAGGTAGATAATGCCGCTGGACAGATAATCTATGTCATTGATTCAAAACAATATGAAATAATAATTGGTTAGTGATGCTATATCTGCACTTTTACGGCAATCCAATTTAACGGATAATCAGTGTTCCAGAGTAGGGGGCACAAAAATTTTAAAAGTCGATCCGATTAGATTTCTTTGGCAACCAAAATAATGTGTCTCGGCGTTCGTTGCAACTCCTTACATTGCTTTGTCAGAACCAACACCACTGGGGATTATGTCTCTCGGTCAGTGCGGCTACGGATAGTGAGGCAGAACCGAAGGAGTCTTTCTGAGATAAAAGTAGCTTGCACAGCCCAAAAACAGCATTTAGTTGAAGATAATTAGCTTTTTGAGAAAACTGAAGGTTGATTATATGCGCCTGGAATCATTGATTAATCAGGAAGATACCAAAATTGATAGTTTTAGCGTATTGAAACTTTAAATGAGATTATCTCGAAACTGCATTTTTAAAAGCGGCAAATGGCCAACTTCTTGATATCACGCGTAATTAAGATTCTCGCCAGGGGCGCATCATACCCTAGTTACGGTTCTGCATCATGTTGTTGCTCTATCGAAATACCACCATTTTGACCTACATTTCTTCAATTACTTATCGAAATGTAATAGCTGTGTACTTATAGAACTAGGTTATGTCAAGGGTTTTTATCCTTATGCTTTAATATATATTTTCTCCATTGCAAATATCATCATCTACGATCATTGAAATCTTTGAGGAATGTTGATTCGAGGCGGTAAAAAAATGAATCTGAAATGATTCTGAGTCAAATTACATTACTATATCTGTCATTTATGTTTCTGTGGGAACTTGTAAGTGATAATTGAATATTTTTTATTCTATAAAGAATAGAATATTTTCGAAGAGAGCATACAGAAATATGGCATTAAAGGAAGCCTACTATAAATATGATTGGCTATTAGTGATTTTTAAACTTTTTGTAAAAAGTTTATGTGAAATAATCACCTGCGTAAGCAGTTAAAAGTCTAATAGTTTTAAAAGTAAATATATTACTTTTTTTAATTTAACTAAGCAAAACAACTTAAGTAGAACCAAAAAGTTTCTTATTTCAGATTAAAAAAAATCCTGAATATGTAAACCAAATTCTATTTGTCTTTCCGAGTATATTTTTTTTTAACCAGAATTAAAGTTAAATTTATTACCCAATAAAATGTAATCGGAATTCATAAATTGTCATAGTTTCCACGGGACCGGAAATGATGGGATTATATTACTTTCCGGTCGCCATTTTGTCGAAATATTTAGTCGGTGGAGGGGCGCATGCGTTCCTCCCCCCTCACACTAATTTCACACACATCTTTATGTAAAAAGGGTTCCTCTCACATGAGGAAGTGCAAAGGGTGAGGGCTAGTGCGCAAATCGGGCCCGCTTTGTCCATTGTGCACATCACGCGCCTCCCCCGCCCTACTATCATTTAGCCGAGATGCAAACCATTTCCTAATCATAACGAACAGGGCATTCCAAACATTTTTATATCGGGTCGCATGACACAATTATATTTTTAAGAACATCATCATAATGCGTTCATACTAAATCCACTACAAGACAAGGACTTTTCCAATATTATTTTATGGAAAGGGTCACTTTCCGATCATTTATATCATTTCTTGCGTTAAATATTGAAGGTAGTATGACATCTGAGTTTTATTTGTGAATGATCACCCAGTAAAATACTCGGGTGAACATATCAAAGGATTGACTATCTTTTTCATGCTATTAAAGCCTGGAAAGTTTTTCGGAAGATACAAATGAACTGTTCCAAAAAAATGTCTTTTTCGGAAAATAGGACTTTTTCGACTTATGGGCAGTCCTTAACGATTCAACCCTATAAATTCAAAAATGGACAGGCTCTCTATCAAGTTGTCATTTTTTTTAGTTCAATGAGCACATAACGGTAAGGTGATAGATGCCAATGTTGCTATCGTTATGAAATTCATTGAATATCTACTATCACAATCTATCTACACACGCAGTTTTTACGTACAATTCAAAGAATTATTCTTTAGAGTTTTACTATTAAGTTATTTTTAAATGGATATTATTAATACCCAAAAAAGTAGAAAATTGAATATAATCGAATAGTTTGACTGCCCTGATTTGAATAAAAAAGCTCACTTTGCATATAATTTTCGAGCCAAAATAAAAAATATACTTTGACATATTTATAATTTAATATTTTTTTAAATAATGTTCAAAAAACAAATACATAAAAAATTATTTATTTCGACATCTCAAAATATATTCAATTCGAACACGTTAAAAAATAAGGTTCGAACCTTGGCTAAATATGCGCTTTTTAACGGTTTTTTATGAAGAAAATTCGATGACCGCTTATAGATGTCGCAACTATTATTATTGTTTTTAAATCATTTAAATACACGATGGGTTGATAAAGCTTCATAAATTGTTATTATTTATTTATATTTTAATTATAAAAAAATACATATTATTAAAGGCTTAAAGAATAATTTTATAAGCACATGCAAATGAATAAATGCAAATTCAAGTTAGATTTATTCACTTGTGTACTAAATATTTAATTAAAATATTTTTTAATTAAAGTCATATTAAAAATATAGATGAAGCGCTCGTATAATAGAAAAAGTTTATAAACGACAGTATAAAATATAGCTTTTAATTGGCATTGATATTATGAATAAAATTAATATTCGAATGCAAATCTAATTTTAATGTGGAATATTTTTCATTGGAGTTTTCCAAATTAAACATAAAAATTAAAGGCTTGATATTTTTAAGAGCAGTACTTTCACATGGACCACTCGAGTCCAAGGAAGGGGTGTATGTATATTGTCGTTTGTGCCCTTCCTTCTAACAACCCTCCATCTTCTGTTTAAGCACCCTCTGAGGCATATGTGCCCTCCCACCCTCATACGTGAAAATGTACGGAGGTGGGTCCTTCGTATGTGGATGAACAATTGGAAAATATATGAAAAATAATAAGGAGACTCTCCTTCGGGCTAAGGTTTAATTTCTATGCAAAAACGTTTCATTGATGTTATCACGTATTGCGATTTTACTTTACTATCAAATATTTTACATTTTTCATGCAAACGATTATTAATTTATGCAAAATTATAATAGAATTTTTTAATGTTAATATATTAATGCTTTGGAAATTGAATATTTTTCATGTAATCAGCTTATGTATTATACATTGAAGATAGTTGTTATTATATATATTGTGGATGATATTTTTTTTATCCCAATGTTTTGTGTTGCTAAATTTATTACAATGGTG
Organism: Stenopsyche tienmushanensis; assembly: GCA_008973525.1. NCBI lineage: Eukaryota > Metazoa > Arthropoda > Insecta > Trichoptera > Stenopsychidae > Stenopsyche > Stenopsyche tienmushanensis. Next base: position 320,126 of record WACJ01000539.1, read on the forward strand.
ATGTGTATGATGGGATGTCTATTTTTATAAGATGATTGATCCGAATCAAATTATTTTCATTGGAAGACTTCTAATTTAAAAAATGTTTTAATGTTATTAAACATAAATATTTATATAAACGTCCGCCATTGCGGGACCTTACTTAGCGCCGAGGGTTATTCAGTGGGAGTTGGGAGGGTGGGAGTGAACTCGCGGGGGTGGGTTGGTAGAAGCGAAGGGTTTCTTCGGGGGGTTGAGAAGGGGAGAAGACTTAGCGCAATAATCGAGAGAAATGGCCTGCATTTTGTATGAAGCTCCCAACAGAGAAGACTATACGCAAACACAACGACAAAGACAGAGAGGCAAGAAAGGTAATTTAGTTTTTCGTTGTTTCCATTCTTTGTCTCTTCTCCTTATTTCGCCTTTTATTATTTCTGTTTTTTTTTCTTCTCTTCAGTTTTGTTCGGCAATTGACCCCCCGTTATGTCTGTTTTTGGTTATATGTGGATTTAATGCATTATATTTCCTTCCCGTCCTCTCCCACGTAGGCGAAGACTTAAAGAGGGCTTTAGCTTCTTCCTCGTCCAGTACTTAAGATCAAGACTTAGCCCTAATTCCACCCAAGATAATAAATGAGAATAAATATCTGAACCGATGATAAAACATAAATATTGCCTCCATCCGTATAAATGTGTCTGTTTGTACACAAACACATTCCAACATTGAAAAATACGGATCAAAATGATTGACGTCGGTCATTTCAAGATCAACTACTGCCGTAAATTAATATAAAATATAGCAATTATCGACGAATCGACTCAACCCTTACATGTCGCATATTTGTCATATTTTATTTGTTTGCTGCCAAATCGTTCGGGAAAAATCGCCAATAAATAAGCATTGAAAGACGAGCGCCTATACACATTTTGACATTATAATTCGGCGAATATCAAAGGACAGAAGATTTAGGAGTTCGGTTATGAAACAATTTTCTTAAGCGATATCGGAGAAGCCATTGAAAAGTGGCGTTTTGTTTGTCCGGGTTCGGTTCGGCTTAAGTTAAAGCCGTGCTTCGGGTAAAATGTAACTTTTAAGTTTAACGGCGTTATGAAATGTATATGGCGAATAAAAATCCTCGTATAAAATCAGTCAAATAACTATAAAACTGAGGGTAGGATAGCTGCTAAGCGATACAGCATCCCGGGAGCTTCTCCCTAACCCTTTTTTTTAGTGACTGGTCTTTTGGATTATGTTTGTACCGAGTGACTTTGAAGAGTTTTCGTACACCATTCCATAAATTTATTGTATGTTTGCATTCCGTATTTAACAAATTCGTTGATTTTCAGCAATTGCATAATTAAAAAAATCAAATTTTTAGGCATTCGCTGCAATACATGCTAAAATACATTAAGCTAATTTATAGTAACTGTAGATAATCATGCAATTTAGCAATTTGTTCCGTTGCCCAATGATCAAGTCTACAGATTATGTGATTAACGAATACATTTTTAAAAGCATTTATAAGCTATGGAAATTATATCAAAGTTATTTGCAATGATTCCATAGAAAATATTGTAAAAAATCAATTTTGAATATGAAAAATATGGATAATCATTGATAATATTTTCATTGAAAACTTATCATACTACTGTTTTTGGTATACGTATTATTTGACAGAATTTAAAAGAAGCCAATAAAATATTTTTTCAACCTTGCTATAGACAAAAGTATCATGTAAAATTTATCATACACTTATTGAATATGTCCATATTATTTTAAATATATTTAAAATTGAAGAACTTCTTGAATCCCATAATATTTTGAGTATTTTAAAAATTTGCATATCGATTGAATGAAAAATGGACTAGCACACAGACAAAGTTTCTTTCATTGAGGGTGTATCCAAATATTTAATACTATTTTAGTTTAATTCATAATAAATCGACAAGCAAGTCTTAAAATATTTTTTCATTGAATCTTTCGCAATACGAATGTCCTAGTGATACTATTAATTTATTCAAATTTATGACATTAATTGATAATTAAGTGTGATGGTTTTTTTAAGATAAAAGTAAAATAAATAAAGTATTTAGCTATAGTCTTAATATTCTTATTTAGTTTTAGAGATTTAGATTTCATTCAATACATTTAGTTTTATAACGAATATTTAGGAAATTATTTGCTTGAAAGTTATCACGAAGCTTTTTACATTATTTTATAGTATACAGCAGTGTTCCCCAACCTTTTTACATCTGCGGACCGGTTAAAAAAGAAGAAAAAATATGTGTACCACTAATACTAAAATAAAAATGGCTATTTACGTAAAAATAATCTTATATTGTAACAAATGGACATAACTATAACTAGCAAATATTCATATAACAGTCTGATAAATTAAAATTTAACAAAAACAATAGTTTTTTTAATAGATTAATGCGAAACCTGCTGTTGCATCTTTGCTAATATACTAGATATCCTTGGATACAGTGCGATTGTTTAGATTTTGTTGAGAATTTCGCATGAATAGGTTGTTGAAAATGACATTAATACGTTTATAGCTTTACACAGCTTAAAGATGGATATTCATCTTCCACTAATATCCAAAACGTTATTGTTAATGTTTTGTGTCTGTTAGAGAGAGACATTTAAAATACAGTTTACTGCATGAGTGTTACTAAACCTATATAAAAAAACTTAAATTTTGTTCTTTTGAATAAGTACTATTTCATCTATCTCAAAATAATTATTGCTTCAGGACATACGTTTCAAATAAGAAAATTTCCCTGCTGCACTCTGTACATCCTATCAAGTACAAAATAGATCACAAAGTTAATCTAGATTTAAGGATTAATAAGGGTATATCCATTTGAAACAGCCACTGTTTTTCACGTCTAAAATAATCACAAATATCCATTTATCATCTCTAGTTATAATCTCTTGAATAATGAATGAATTTTCTGTCTTGATAATAAAGAGTTGCATATGTATTGACTAACTGTTTTGCGTTGGCCGTGGATAGCTTATGCGATGTTCGTCCAAATATTCGTTCTAATTAATCTTGTCGAATAAGCTTTACATTATTCTACAATATAATCTATATATCTTATAAAACTTGTGATGGTCATCTTTCGAGCTTAAATTCCCTGATTTAAGTCTTTGTAACCAGTTTTTCAGTACTGTTAGATGCTAAGACTTATTAGATTAATTACCAATTTGAATCATTCATCGATCTTTTTGTCAATATTAAAAAAGGATTTATAGAATTATTAATATGAACTTCGCATTTCTTTAATATGAATAGTTTTTCAATAACTTGAAAATTTATAATAGTGCGATTCGTTTCTTAGAATATCGCAGAATTTAATGTTTTAACCAATTAGTTGATATGTTAGTAAAAAAATGCAACATTAAAAATATGCTTGAATACATCCAGGGAGCTCAAGCAAGAAATTAAGCTCTTTTTCAAGCACATCTGTCTACTAAAAATACCACAATAGTGCGCGAGCGCATCGAATTCAACCGTTTTTTGTTACTTTTTGTGACAGTCGATGAATAATGGTTATTATGAAATAGTATAGTAAAAATTAAAAAAAATGTTCGATCTGTAAAAATAAAAAATCCGATTGGATAAGAGTAGCATTGGTATAGTTAAAAGATTTTTATTACATTTTATAGTGATAGGATTAAAGTATGAAATATTATTGGTGAATCATTAGATTTTGATCGTTTTTAATATCAAAAATAATAAAATATGTTTGTTTTGGAGGCCAAAAATGGTGATCGACAAACGATCCATTTTGGAAGCGTAATAATGATACAAAAAGGAAGAATCTATACGTATAGATAAGGATGTGTGTGGATTTGGTATGCGGGAATTTCGCAAATTGAATTCGTGTTATTCTTGCGGCGAAAGGGCGAAAAACGAATCGCCAATCGGATATCGGATGATATTATTTATCGGAACGAAAACACAAATGGGGCGGTTTCCTTCATTTGGACAAACGCCCAAGGAAGCGGAAGGCCATTAGTAAGATAAGGTGCTTTATGTATATCTCTCTCTCTTGAACGTCTCGCCGAGTATCCATATGATGGATGGACGTAGATTACCAGAAAACGGGGTGATTGATAAGTCGCTACAAAAAATATGCACCATCCTCTTATTTTTTACAGCCACTAATATCCGACATTGCATTTCCTAACTCATTTCCGCCTCGAAAGAGCCGCCAAAAGACACGGAAATCATCCCAAAATAGATTCCTCTTGGTAATACCTAATTGAGATCATTTTTTGTCTTATTTCTGTGTCAAACAAAGAAGCAAGATTTTCTTATAATTTGACCATACATAAAAATAGTCTTCATTTTTGAACACTGTAAAATTTCGTGCATAAACATAAGTTGTGTCCGAATTTTAAAATTCCACCCCCATTTGAATAAATCTCGTTTCGAAGTTTATACGCAATAAACGATAGCAGCAATGTCCATTGCTTGACCGTTCCTAATATCGAGTATCGCACGAAAATTTGTAACTATGTAGTTTTGGAAATCGAATACATAATTTCCGCAACGGATCGCCTCCTCTAGGGGTGAGCAGAAAAATGTAATATGGAAATGCGTGTTAGAAGTGTTCGTATAGCCAACTCTTATTATGCAAGATGCCGCTGGCCTTTGGATAAGCAGGATACGATGGGGCATTGCCAAGATTTCTGGACTGTTAAATTTATATTCCCGCATCCGGCCCTGATGTCTATACCGGTACAGCAGGACCGATCCATCCAGACTCCTTCATTTTATATTTTATTTTTGTCGGAATCCTTGTTGAAAAACAATAAAGGGATGCATTTCATTTGAACAGAAAAATTAACTTGCAATCAATCCTTAAATTGTTGATGTTGAATTAGTTTATTATATTGTAAATGAAATATGGAAAATCTTGCAAAATTCATATGGTATAAAACAAGCAGAAAATTTTACAGTTTGAAAGAGCAAAAATATTGAAACCTACATTGTTGGACATTTAAGTATTGTCTTTCCAAATAACAAGATGCGATCCGGTTGTTTTCAAGCAAAATAATACAAAACAAGTTATGGCTGGTGATAAAAAGCATGAAGTTACTCAGTTTATGATTTGAACTGTGATATACTTGAAATATTGTCTATAATTTAAAAGTATATCTTCTTCTCTTTAAGGCACAATATTCGTGATCAGTTGTAAATAATCTACTTTACTAGAAAAATATTTTTCAAGAGGCAATTTTTCATTGCCTTCATTTTTTCTAGGGTTTTGAACTATTATGTTTTTCTTTTCAGTATTAGTTTCGATTACGTACTTAACATTTATATCGGTTCAGTTAAGGTTTTACTGGATATAGATTTTCGGTTTCGTTCCGGTTTGAAGCCAAGGTTTTTAGCTATTCTCTAATAGAAAAATTCTAAGAACTTATTGAATAATGTTTTAGGATAAGATTATCTGAATAGGAAAAATCTATGAGTGTGTAAAAAATTATTAAAACTTCTAAATCACATTTTAATTATTGTTGCAAATTCATTCACTCAAAAGCGACTCTACATGACTTTATCAATTACCTCAATATTTTATCCAGAAAGTAGGCTATATACCTACTTTCTCCAGAAAGTCATGTCATTCATCAGGCAGTCATACCTACTAGTCCAGAAAATCATGTTTCGATCGAGTAGAAATTTTAATACTCCTCTAAAATTGGTTGATCGATAATAATCTATTACCACAATTTTGATTTGAACCCAAACCTAAACAAAATTAAAATACTAGATCTAACTTAGTATCGTAATACTTCATCAAATATAGTGTTTATAAATATAAATAATTAGTCTTTGGAAGAGAAATGTATCATACATAGTGTTAATCAGAAATGGCATGATAACTTTTATTACGATCCAAAAGTCAAGAGTTTTATCGTAACTTTTACTACTATAAATATTATTTTTATAAAAAAATAACTACAAAATATTGTTTTATTTAATTAAATTATATTTAATTATTAATAAATTTATTTAATTACAATTTTCTCAATATTAGCGAACTTTCAAATCAAATTTATATGAGAATAAACATTTATAGAATTAGCTATCGTTAGCTATCATCGATTAAGTATACTGTCTTCATTTTGGTGATATTTTGGAACTTTGACGGTTAATTAACTCGTATTTTAAAGGATCTATCGTTGATAATTATTGTGTTTTTGATGAGAAAGCAAGGAGTCAAAAAGTCTTGGCCGTGGTGTTGCTTTTCCGCATTACCTACAATGATGGCCGAAAAGGAGTTGTGTTTTCGCCGCGAGTGAATTTACAGCCTTTGTGGTGAAAAAGATGAAACATTTGTGTATCGTTCCGTACTTTATAGCCGCCATGAGCTATCGCTTATTCAGACAATTCCGGATAAATGCGAAATCAGACAAAAAGGCAACTTTTCCGCGATAAAACTAGACGAATGTAAAACACCACATTGCCCCGGGAACAACAATAACAATCATCTCCTATCATCCCGACAAGGGCGCTATGAAAATCCGATACAACATTTTTTATTGTCCTTTCGTCCGTGTTGTTTTTCATAGCAAATTATGACACAGGGGCCTACGCATACGCACAAAGGACCGCAATCGGGCCGTAGATAAAAGTAAATATTATATGTCGTTTCTCGCGACTGCATTTTTAAATTAGTTATTACATCGCGGGATGAAGAAAATTTCACCCCTCGGTGGCGGTCGCCCCAGGCTAGAGGTAGCTTAGTTAGTGGGGCCAGGGGTTGTCAAGGAGGCCCGGGGGGCCGTCGGGGTAGACCTGTAGGAGAGGGGTCCCTGCCTCGCATTTTTATGGCACTTTTTTGCGTCCTGGGGGTGAAATGAAAATACTACACATACTCGCCCCTCATGAGTGGGCCAGTAAAAACTGTCAATTATATTTATAATATATATAGTTGGAGCTATGAAGACTTTTTTATATGGCCAAACTAAAATAATTTGGAAGAATTGCTTGAAAATTTTGAAGACGTGTGAGTATAAATGTATCAGACATATCAGACAAATTGGCTTAAATTTAAAATTCTTGAAAGACCTTGTCCCTAAAAACCGCCTTTGTCTTAATATAATACTAACCGTACCAATATTTCACATGTACTTTATCATACTATAAGTGGTCATTTGACCGTTTACGAAAAATGATTATTTGTAATGAGATGTCCATTAACTATAAGAAATATTGTATAGTTAAATATAATTTTAAAATAATAATTAAATCATCAATCATATTTTCATCATAAATAGGATATGTAGCGTTTACTTCTTTCACAAATAAATCAAACATGTTTTTTTACAAATTATATTAGTCATCGTATTATCCTTGGAAAATCGTATCAAGCATGTCTTTTTCTGCTTGGAGAAATTCGTAATAATCCTCAGCAAGTTGCTTCTTGCTAATTGCAGTAAAAAATATTGTCTTGATATCTCTTACCTACTTGATTTGAATTTGACTAAATAATTTTGTTCCATACACTTGAAAGTTATCGGTTTTCAGATATTTTAAACTTTTTTAAGTAATACACGCATATAGAATATAAAATTATGAAAAGGGCGTACTTAAGGTTCAGAGCTAAGGTCCCAGGCTGAAAAATTTAGAAAAAGATATTATATATTAAGTGAAAAAAATAAAAAAAAAAAACTAATAAAGTCATTGTTAGAGCTATGATTTCCAATTGAGTAAGTTTAATTAAAGTTTTAAGATTGGTATAATTTGATTAAGAAAGTTCGAAGAAAATAAATCTGTATGTTATCATTATCATCACAAGCGCACTTAAGTTCTTTGCAAGACTAAAACCTCTCAAATTTGCTTCTCTTCATCTCTATCCAAGTCAATCTCATACAATATATTTGCACCATTTTGAAATTAATATATTTATTTATATACAATATGTTATTAATTCGTACAAAGAATTTATATCAACTATATGATATATTGAGTCAATATTTGGACAATGGTACAAAAGCAAACTTTTTCACATTATGGTACAATTAATTCTTTGAAGATCTAGAGCTAGTTCTCGTGAAAATACTGTACACAAATCGAGGCTTTTAATGGAAAGAAATAGTTGGTTCTTTTTTGTCATATGTTGGTAAATTAGTGAGGTTTTTTCTCGCCACCGACTGCCATCTGCTTTAGCTATTTTAACTGAGCACACAGCAGCTAAAATCTATACGCATTTTATCACACGCACACACAACCAATCTCTATCGTTTTTTCACACGTGTGCAAACGGTTGCACATACACACGTGTCCAACACACATGGCGACGAATATGAGCAAAAATAATTATCAACCTATTTCCTTCGCACATAACACCTTCGCGACCGTTTGAGGGGGACGGTTAGCGAGTGTAAATGGAAGGATATGAAATGTACATATGTACGCACACACGCACGCATTTTTTTAAGGGACGAGGGTGGGTCGAATCGAATAACACACACCCTGGGAGACTTTCGCTTCAGCGTGAAAATGAATGTCTCGGTTAGCGATTTTTTCTGCACACCCCCCTTGTTATAAATGTACCGATATGCACGTAGATATCCAATCAATAATGAGTAGAGAGTGGATGCGATTAAGGATGAATGGGTGGAGGAGAATGAGTTAGATTTTTTAGATTGAGGCACGCGTCGGTTTCAATGGAGAAAAAAGTCTGAGTAGCTTTCAACTTTGAATTCCTTTGATCCAAATTTGAAGTCAGTACATTAAATGCTAGGGCAGTGATGCCGTGGGGTGGATATTTGACTTGCATTTCAGATAAATGATGAAAGTGCCCTACATTGAATTTAGCGAAATTTTTAAATTTCACTTTCAATTACGGTAATGAATGCACAGAAATAAAAATAAATATGCATAGCGAATTACTTTCATTGCTTTTAAATCAAATTCAGACGAAGCTAGATATTAATATAAAAAAACAGATTTTCTATACAGATTTATAGATAAACAACAATATATTGAAATTTGAGGTATTAATTTATAGCAAATAGATCATGTTCAAAAAATGAATCATTCAAACTCCCAGGAGTCTACATGATCAATGGTGAGGTATATGGGAGATTAAAATTAATTCAGGGGTACATGAACAACATTGGGATATCCGCGAAAGATTTAAATAGCAAAGCAAGCAAAATAATTGTGACCCATTTACTATTATTATGAAGTTTTGCGATGCGGTTTTTGGTAAGACCACATCGAAACAATCTTGTATATTTAAAACAAGTTATACTCAAAGTATTATCTGTATATCGAAAACATTTAGATGATGATTATAATCGTTTACTATTTAATACGAAAATTTGCAATTAATACGAAAGTGCAAGTTTGAATCGATTTTATGCACTATTTGATGCAGTGTTGGAATTCTTGGATTTGGGGCTCAATTTAATTAATTCAAAAAATGATAAAGCTTATGTATATAACTGACCTATTAGTCAAAATTAAAACTATCTGTATTTGTTGCAAAACTTTTTCCATAGAAGATTGATTCGAACGTGTATCATATGAGTACATCACTATATCGTAAATGCATTAATATATGAAGGAATTTATTACTTGTTGTTAAATATAAATATTTCTATGTTCATATTCGATTTTTGGATATAGCAAATTGATTATCTTTTTATCAAGAATTTATGATGTAAATAACTCATGTTTATGGGGGATAAATCTTAATATAAGCAGAATCTAGTGACTATTATTTATTAGCATATTTTTTAAATATAAATATTTTTAAAATGAAACTATACAGTTACGGAATTCTTGTATTACAAATTATGATTTTTAATTTTCTGGTCGATGTATATAAATATATTGTATAAGAAGCTACATTCAAGCTACATTTAAATAGGTTTATTCAACTTTGTTAAGGATTTTAAAGAGACGATTTTTTTCAAGGTGACAATGTATATTTATTGGTTAATTTTGATATAATTTTTTATGATAAATTTGATATAAATATAGACTATTATTAAAATAATCTTGCGTTTAACCCATGCCAGCATCAATAAAACATGGAACACCTGTTTCCGTAATGATAACATTCCAATTTCGATATCAATATTTTATTGACACGTTACATATACGGGAGCATGAGTCCTGAAGGAAAATCGTCGGTATCTGTATGTTGGTTTGAATGCTGTATGAAATATGACGGGAGCTCGGGAAGCCACAATTTCTTTGCCTGGCATATTGCACACCTGACGCTCCTCAGGTCACACTCTTACCCTATGGAAAAATGAACATCATTATGCATTTATATGAAACAGATCAAACTCTGATACACGCCTTGAGACTCTTCGATATTACGAAAATTGATCCTGCCACTTGCTGAAATGAAAACATGGCGTTTCTTTCTATTTTTCGAGGATCAGATTCGTCCCGGATGATAAATGAAGCTCCCATCATCCATTGCATGTATCCGAATTAAATGTGTCCCTTTGTGCTCCCTAATTTGAGGCATTATATATGCATGCCCTATAATCATAATGTGTCAATTCTAAAACGATTTTTTGCATGCTATATAAATTAATATCAAAAAAAGTGCACCCTGTAGGGTTAAACTTAATATTAGCATGTTATTTGTTTACGCGCACACTCCTTACCAATAAAATAGTTTGTTTTAAACAATAAAATCTTCGAGGGTCGCTTTTATGCCTTTATCAAAGGGTTGCTATTACAAGTAGGTAAAAAATCGCAGAAAAAACCACCCCAAAATAAATACCAGTCTGTCCAGTTTTTTCTTGCGATCCTGTTGTCATACATACATGGCAAACCATATTTTAACCGCACGCCTTTATAATCGTAATAAATGACACATCACATAGGGATTTTTTCGCTCTCAATTACGCAAGGGAACCATAATGCAAATTTAATTCAATTCAGATAAATTTTAATCGACACAGGATAATTCGTCGTTAAAAATTCATCAAATGCTTTATCGAATTAGGCGAAAGTAATTTGTGAGCCAAATGGCTTAAAAACGGCTAATGGGTTTGATGAGTTCTACCTTGTAGCAAGTGGCCCCCTTCTAGAATGGAGTGAACCAGCTTCCGAGTCTAATCTTGTTTGGTCCACTTTGTATCCAGATCCGTTCGCTTTGTGGAGAGAGGATCCTTGTGACGATGGAATAGAAGGGAGATAGAGGAGAGATATTGTGTCAGTATTACACTGACATACCGGACAAGGGTAGACAAATTTTACACAGAGGAGACGACTCTATTCATCACGTTATTGTCTATTTAAATCATTCCGAGCATGTTTACACTGAAAATTGATGAAATTAAATTTGCACATTGACGACCAATTATGATTGAGACAGAATATTAAATTTATAAATTGATCAAAAAATATTGACACAGCCATGCTAAAATCTCAGGTGATTCTTACTCATATAGTAATATCATATTATTGGCGAATCGTTTTAGATAAAATAAGGATTTTGTCTTTAGTTCGATTTATGATATGTTTTAAATTTTTATCATTTAGGAGAGCTATTGAACTTTAAATCGCATTTTATAAATACATAAAAAATATATTTAAAGGATATGTTTTAATGTTTTATTCCAAATCGACGATGATTTTTAAATGATAATGATCGAAAGCATAATCTAAATTCGACAGCTAAAATTGAGCGTTTATTATTTAAGCTTGAATGAAACAAAGCTGTGTTATCTCTATAAAATAATTTATACTTAAAATAATCTAAAAATATAATTCTCAAAGGTATTATTGAGCAAAAATGATGTATGATCTTTTATATTGAGTATGAATTTATTGAAAACTATGTTTATTGAAAGCTTACAATTTCAACTAATCCCCATGGAGCTGTTTAATAAATATCAATATTAGATACCTCTCTGTGAATTGCTTAAATCGTATAAGCATATATATAATAGCTATGGAAGATAGATGATGATGATGAGAAGGCTTGAAAATATATTTTTGTAACTACATTTATTTAATGCATATTTAATAAGAAATTCATTAAATTTATGTATTATTTTTTATCAAAATTAGTACATTAAATACATTAGGGTTTTCATAAAGATTATTATGTGAATTTGTATACCAAACATACACGTAGTATAATAAACTGTGAATAGGTAAAAATAGAAAATAGTTGCAAAGTTTTAATATTTTATCTGTGTAAAATATGTCCATGGAAACAATAATGATCAAAGGCATCATTTAAGGTTTTCTTAATTTTTACTACTAATCATCATAAGTGAAAGCATTTCTTATTGACAAAATATTCTCAATTTATTCAGCAACATCATGATATAACTCATATTCCAAACTTAACAACATTTTTATATTGGACAATTAACTTTAAGCTTCAATTTTATAATAGTAGGTGAGTTAAATAGTAAAATATTCATTATTTCTATGTGTATTATCGATTTCTGAATTTTGAATCTTAGATGTCATTACCACCAAATTTGCATAATCAGTCTTTACTATCAATCAACAATTTTTAAATATTATCAACATTCATATTATTATAGCCTGCTCTTAGAGCCATAGCAAGTTTAAAACATTTTAAGCGGCTTACAGATTTTTTAACAAATGTGTATCATTTTGTAATGTTATGATTTATTATAAAATATATACAAAGAATATTTTTAAAATTTCCCCATTAAAGCCAAAATTTCCTTTTTTATCTTCTACATTTTCATGTACATTCATATGTAGGAGATTATCTACATACATGGAGACGGTCCCGGCAGCATTGTTAACCAATGAATTTAGATTGGAAACAGATCAAAGACAAAGGGAGGGAGAGGATGTGAGGGCTTAGTTCTCAAGTAAGAACCCAGAGGAGGGTTGTAAAATGAAGGACAAATAAAAATTAGCAAATTAAAATATATTCAAAAATCGATTCAAAACACAACACGAGCTATCGATTATAATTATAAGTGAAAATTGGATTTTATAAGAGGTTAAAATAATGGATAATCTTTAAGAATTATTGATATTTAAAATAAAATGCTTAAAGTATTTATCAATGTAATATACTCAAAAAATCTATAAACGTATACTATACATCCTTCATTATGATGAATATGAAATATTTAAATAATAGTGCATATATAAGTTCAAATTAAATTATAAATCATAGCGTCCCTCAGAAATTACAATTGTTGAAACTGTGTGAATCAAGAGCTTGTATAGATTTTTTTGGTATTCAAATTTAAAAAAAAGTGTAAATGATTTGTCTTCACGGACGTCAATGGGTTTGTAAATTCCAATCGTTGGCTAATGCAATCTAACTCTAACGATCTAACGAATCGCCCGTTTAACGGGCGGTACGATAGATTCGTTAGCTCGTAAGGTCTTTCCCCGTTAAAACGGAAACATTGCATTTCCAGTGGCGCCCCGTGGGCAACCCACGTGAGTGTGTGTGTGGAAAGTCGCCAACACGTGCCGTTAATCGTTTATCAGCAGTAAAATGTAGTTTCTGCGACTATTTCACTTATTTTTACTACATTTCATATAAAAAAACGCCGAAAAAATTTACGGCCAAAATTTTTGATTGCCAATAAACTATTATAACATTGACATTTTTGACATGTAGGTCATTCGTAAATGAAGGACACATTTAAATCGATGATAAATTTAATCATCGAGCATTATTGTGCTCAAAGGATTATAGTTATATGAGCAGATATGAAAGATGAGGTTGACTGCAGCCAGCCATTCCATATAATTATGGGTTATTTACGATCGGCAATAAAAGCTAAACTTTTAATGACGATTATGCATGAGGGTAGAAGCGTTCGGGCGATCGGAAGAAAAACTGTCAAGGAGTAAAGGGGAGGACGAGAGATCTCGTATGTGGGGGTTTGTGTATGTGGTCGAAGGATGAGGATGAAGATGAGGATGAGGCCCTCCCTCCAGCAACACAGCCGACCGGAGGTATAAAACATAAAATATCGCCCGGCGTAGCAGATCATTTACAACAAAACGCTTGATTACGCCGACAGCCCTCCTCGCCAGGACCCCGCCATCTTGTATGCCTTGAAAATTGCTCGACTGGACTCGATTTTATTCTAAAACGACACACTAGGATTTATTACAATAATAAGCCAAGCCAATTTATCCTGGAGTATAATATTATTAACGAAAATCCATAAGAAAATTACGTGCTTAAATGCTTAAAACATACATGCTTTAAAATATTACACTTTTTATAATATTTATACTATTTTATAGTTTAGTCTAGATGATAGCATCGACTTTAAAATTTGTGCCATTCTATCAGGTTGAATCAAAAATAATTGCCGATTTTGATAGATGAAGGTTTGTTTTCGAATTTTTTATTATTTTGAAGTAGCTTTTTAGCGCAACCCCTTTTATGGAACTATTGCCAACCATTTTTACATGGTTTTTCATAGCGAATATGTGTTTTAAAAATGTGGTCACCAGCCACACCTCTTTAAGATATTAAACCCAAGATGATTGCGTTACGAATCCCAACTACTTAACTGCGGGATTACCTACAGATTCTAAATGTTGCTATTTTAAAATAGTAATTTAATTCTAGCAAATACGAAGAAAACCGTTGTATTAAAATGCATCAGGAAATGTTGACTCTAATGAGATTTGTGCATTCATTCATACATATAAGTTCAAAAAAAAAGCTAAATGGCATAATTTAATAGTTATTCATCGACATAAGGCGACCTAAATTAAGACCGAAATGAATACTTGCTATCTCATGCTCACTCGCTGCTTCAAATTGTTATTGTTTTTTTTAATAAATCAAACATCATTGATCACATATTGATAAACGATTGTGTCTAGAATCTCTTTTCATCTGAGATTATAATGACTTGAAGAGTTTCACAGTGCCTTTATTTAATCTAATTTGTATTTTATACATATAAGATGATTCTAAATTCATTTTTTCAGTTCAAATTTAAATTCCATTATAGTAATTTCTTGCAATCTCAATATATTCCAAAATTGGCATCATACTATTCGTATTCATTGGTTAGCCTTGTTTCAAGTGATTGAGGTCGATAAGAGATTCTCGACTGTATTTAAAACAAATTAAACGGTTAACCGTTTTAATGGTAGAATCAATCAAAGTGGTTTTGATTTCTGATGCAGATAATTTAAATTGAGATAGTTTTGCTAATACAACGCGAAGGAATTTAAAGTGCAAATCACTATCGGTGAAAATTGTTCAACAACCCGAAATTAACATCCATCTTATCAATCCATCCTTTGAATGTCTTTACTATCCCTATATCCTACATTCCGAATTACTATTCACTCAATAATTCCAATTAAAGTGCTTAATGGAAGCGAAGCGTGTCCTTCAAACGAGGGATCGACGTCAGATGATAATTCAAGCGAGGATTCAATCCAAAAACTCAGGATGCAATCAAATAAATTCGATTAAAATATTGTTTTTATTAAAACTGTTATGACATAAATTGCATCTGATAGATGTGATGAATTGCAACGATTGGTTGCAGAATGTATCTATGTATGTGTTACGTGCGGTTTATAGTCGAGAATTGCAAGTATATTGGATTCGTAACAGAAATTCGATTTCGAAAAATTAATGTGAAAATATAAGAAAAACATATGAAGGCACCTAGGTGGCGATTTGATGATAAATTGTAGTGGACGACTCCAACCGGAGAGCGGGATGAGAGATGGAGATTAATACGGGTGCGAGAGGGACGATGCGACAAAATTCAATTCACGTACCGAGCCGCCCCCACCCCATGAGGCACCCCTTCACCGCTTTGCCGACATGTGAGTTTGCTTATGTGTGTTTGGAGAAAATTTACGGCTCGCCATGACATCAACCTATGTAATTAATCATTCCGAAAACAATTAATAATTCAAAAAATATTAAACAGTATGAATATGTGTGATTTAGTTTACTAAATCAACTTATATGACCAACTAAACAAGATTCAATATGTAAAAAATATCGATAATTTATAATAAAATATATTCAATTAATGTTAATCTTTGGAATTGATGTATTCACCAGAAATATAAATGAGTGTACTGTCAATTACTATATCGAATTTATGGCGATCTGATATTGTAACATACTAGAATTTCAAATACATTTTTAATATATTCTTACATTGGGCATTGAAAGATAGAATTTCATGTTTAAGTAAGTCCGATAATGATCGTACTAAATTTAATCCAAATATTAACACTGTACAGTCCATGGTGTTCTGTATTAAACTTCTCCCAGAGTCCGAACAAACTTGTGCAAAATATGCGAATAACAATACTTCTTTTGTGAAATTGACATATTTCTAAAATCAACCAATAGATTGAAATTAAATTTCATTGGTAACTTTAAAAAGTGTACTCCATCGATATATTTAAACATAATAGTGATTTTCAATATATGGGGTGTGTACCAGGGTGAATAAAGAACATATTTAATTTATGAATAAAGTTGAACATCCCTAGAAAAGTGGATGAATTTATGGAAAGTATTTTTACTTAAAGCACTTCTTCAAAGTTCATTAAATATTATTTAAAATGGGTTATAGAAACTTTAAAATTTCTTCTTCTTAAGTGCCATATTCGTTAATGTTGCAAATCTAGTCACTCGTATGCATCCCTGTACGATTTTAAATTAAATGTCTCAATAGTTATTTTTACAGATATAAGAAATTAAGATAAGCTTAGATCTAATATTTTCGATCGTCTAAATTCATTGTTACTTGGTGGTTAACAGGCAAAAATAACAATCAATTCGTATTGGTTTGGTTATATAATTTTCAATCTAACTAACTACTATTAGTTAAGTCGTTTTGAGTCATCTTTAAACTTTAAATATGCTAAAGTTAAATATCCACAAAAATATGATTGAAAACCGCTATGAAATAGTACTCATGGGATATAAGTCGATCATTGGCTGTTGTTTTAATGCGTTAGGGACGAATGAAAGCAAATTGTTTTTATTTTACATTGAAATTTCTTGGGCTGATAATATTTAAATTTGAAGATGCAATGCACGTTTATAATTGGCATTGTTATATTAAGAGGGTGCATTGCTTCTGCGTTGTGTCACCGCGAGTTGGTCTTGAAAAATTCTTACAGAAAGGAGGAATGGCTCCTTTCTTACACACACGTCCTCATAAAAATCTTCATACATTCTCGATTTTGCACATCCACACAGGAGTTTCCTATACGGCAGAATTTCGGGTAAAAAAGGGGAGCAGAGAAAAAACGTACCGACAGAAAAATTAAATTATATTTCCCAAGCGGTGTCAGCCAGTTATTAAGTGGCCGGTCGCCATCTTGGTATTACATTATTTTTTATTATTATTATTGGTGGGTAATACCACCATATTTCCCACCATCGGTGCGCTGGTGGATAGGAATCGCACATGGGCACACACGTGAGTTTCGCATGTGGATGGAAGGTGTCCGTATGTGTGTACTTTCCTTTTTTTGTGTAAACAGAAAACTGAGAAAAATTAATGGCATTTTCCTTTTGTTGCAGGTTCTTGTGTGCCCTCAAAGATGGCTGCCTGCGGTCTCTCAATAGTGTGGAAATTGCTGATTGTATTATTTACCAATATATTATGTGAGCTCAATGAATCAAATGCTTCCTTTTGTGTACATACCCTATTTACGTGTATTTATAGATACTATCAGAAACACATAAGAACACATTAACAATGAAATTTAAGAAAAAAAATACAATTTTCACACAAAATTAATACACATATATATTACATGCAAAAATTTATTTTTCAAGGGTGTTTTTCGATTTTATTCCACACCATGGCACAGCAACTAAATTAAGTTTATGAACGCTTTTCATGGATGGTTCCTGCTCTCATTAATATGAGGAACTTACATCCCACTTGCGTATTCGGAAACCGGAGTGGGTATTTAAGAAAAAAAGGCGTAACGAGCAAATCCTGTTTGCTCAAAGGAAGGTCAGGTGTTCGTGCCAGCACCACGTTTTCGCATTCCATGTTTACATGGAAAATAAATTTTCTTCGTGCGAACGATTTACACAAACATCGCATTCTGAGTCTTGAGAAAAAGCAACGTTTTCCCTCGATAAATATGGCGTGAAATTATAAAGGAAAATCGACGTATTCGAAATTGGGAATAAACATGCGAAGTGTCTTATATATGTGACCTTAAACCAGACGAGCTACCGCGCTCAAACCCTTCGGCGATCTTCTAAAAAATCGTGACTGACAACCCTTATTGGGGATGACTATTCATAATAATGATGAAAATATAATTTATAGACGATAAACGAATTTATAACACCATTAAAATAATATACTTATTAAAAATAATACAAAAGATGTATCGTAAAGTAAAACATACTAACAATAGGTTATAATTCTGTCACATTTTCTCATTGATTTTATAGCTATTAATATCTTCAACTTAAATTCATTAAGTTGCCAATCATTATATACATTGGACATCATTTCATAATGGCTTTCGTCCATTTGATTTGCCTACTAGAAGTTTAATCCTATCAATCAAAATTCATAACAAATTTCTACATTGATTCTTTGTATTTCACACCGATTAAAAACAGATCTTTTTGGTATACCAATATGAATAAATATACTCGTTTACGTTTGATTCAGGAACTGACTATGGATTTTGGAAAAGTATTTATTTAGAAGCATTACTTTAATCTATAGTGGAATTTTAAAATGAAAAAAAAAACATTAATTAAGTAAGATTGTAAAAATCAAATGGTTAAGAATTATACAAAGAACAGAAGGTCACATATACACGACATATGAATTTAATTTGCATACATTTTCAGCTTTATTTGTCAGTATTTTATTCTCGATAATATTTGATAGATTTATATTGACTACGTGTATTAAAAAAATAGCTATTGATAATTATTTCATCTAAGCTTTTGAGATGATAAAAGATCTAATTTTATTAAAAAGACGATTAATCAGTATGAGAAAACATTGAATATGAGATTCATCCATGCAATAATATTAAAATTTTTGTATTCTAATTTTTCGGATTTAAAAATACGATAGATTAGATGCGATAGTTTATTTAAGGGATATGGACTGCATCCTTTATTGATCTATTTTATAAGTGTTTTGTACACACGAAGATCAAGTCAATCTGTCTTTGATTCAGTGGAACGGATTTTTTATGAAAAATAGTAATTATTGACCGTGAATGTTCAATAAAAATTTGCACTTGTCGACATTCGGCTTTTACTCGTGATCGAAATTTAGCAATCCGTTGCTATCGCCACTCTTCAAAGGTGATTCGTCGTAAAGGCTTCAAGACATTGCCAATTTTCTTTATTGCGAAACAGGGAGTCTTCTACCGTGCATTCGTTATATACACACAGACAAATTGAAATACTGGGAAGGCTTTTAGGCCAATTGTATGAATGTATGTTCATGTATGTGCGCGAGTGTGTTTGACTTAAAAGCCTCATATGTTTGTGCACATCAACATTGGCAGGAGGTCCCCTTTTGAAGGTATGCAAAGGTAAAACAGCTACTATATTGCTTTAAGCTATTTCGGAATGTCTCGTACAACTAAATCAAATATTTTTGTCATAAACATGTTGGATATGTTTAATTTTTTATGCTCGATATGAATTTTTTGAAGCAATATTTTAGTACGTTCATAGTTTGCGGATGTATGGCGGAATCCATCTGAAGGATGCGCCTCTCCTCGAACGGGTCCCAAATAGAAATTCCTTTACGCTTCTAAGGCTGGGGGACTTTTTTATGGCCCCCCTTGTATTTCGCCCTGTTAATTTCATTAATCACTCGGCTATTTCGGGCCATTTCGCATCTCGATGGTCAAAGCCCATTATGTTCAACCCCAAGTCGTCTATATGCATATTTGCTGCGCTCCCAAAAAATCTTTTTATGTGTTTTTATATATATATTTATTTTATTTCACTATTTTGTAAGCTTATTAGACGACAGTAACAAGCTATAGATTTGAAACTAAACGTGATACCTTTAGATGGCAATGCACATCAATGTTTGCTATAAACCCACCTATTACTCTTCTCTCAATACGTCTTTCTTCCTAAGGTAAAAATTGCCAACAGATCCGCAACCAGGATTCTTAGAAAAATATTTTTATTTCAGAAACCATTGAAAAAACTTTATAAGAACCAAAATTTTAAAGATCATCATCAATGAGTAACACGTCTTCGATATAACCACAGAATCAACTATGATCACTATTTGTGAAATATAATATGTAGCTTGATTCTCAGAATGAAGTTATGAAAGCTAAGTACGAAATCGGCTAAAATCAGGACACAAATATACATTTGATTAATCATGTGGTGCATATTAAAGCTAAAGCAAAAATGATTGAAAATAATTTAAAATTTAGGAACAATAACGTCAAAATGAAACTCAGGCAGATGACAACATTGTATGCATTTATCGATCTGTTGATATTTCAAGGTTTAAATAAATTTATAAGACATACAGGTTAATTCATATTCAACAGTTTTTTAATACCATAACAGAATACTAAGCCATTCAAATTTGAGCAGTGTATTGAAAATTGATAAGATACAATGAGAAACATTAAATACCATTAATATTGTATTAATATAAGACTAATATTAATACAATTGGCTAGCATTTGAAACGTGTCTGTGGGAACGCTTACAAAATGGACTGTTTAAATTTGTAAAGTATATATGAATTGTTGTAATACACTACTATTACATATACATTAAATTTATTGATTCAGGGCTGATTAGTCAAAGGTGTTATAATGATCTTCCTTTAATTTTGATGAAATAGCGAACAGTCAATTATGTACTTCAAATTTCTTGTTAAAGTAAAAAAAAACGATGCAAATAAGCGGAATGAATTCATGAATAATATGTATTTGATTAAAAAAAATCATCGATACAAATTGATGATTATTTATAAAATGAACTATTTGTTGAGGTAAATGGGAACTATTGCGGACTATTTTAGTATGCATATTGAATTAGATTTACATATTGGCGCTTTGTGTAGTTCAAAATGTTTGAAAGCTGATTAATTGAGTTTTAAATATACGGATTCAAAGCTCAAATATATTTTCGCATTTGCAGGTAGCTCGTAACTCAATTATGTCATGGAATTTAATTTGCAAGAGTTGTGATTATATACAAAAATTTATAAAAACCATGTTAAGGCAGTCGGCAATAATCCTATAGATGGCAAATGTCAATTAAAAAAAAATGCAATTTTGCTCGTTTTGGGTTATGATTTCAGTAATGGCCGATGCATTTGGCAATTTTTCAATTGCATAAAACAACATTAACGTTTCAATATGATGTGCTTTGTTTCAAAATTAATTCATCCAAAACAACCCTGCTATTTATTGATTTTGTCATAAATGGCGTATTTATAACATCAATTGATATATTGCGCGAAATTAAATTCATTCACAGATGTGCGATTTATTTCGTCTTGTGTGTAATTTCTATTACCGATTCGGATCTTCGCGTAGAAGGAGTATGCAAGATGGTGTCACCCTTCATCTCCCACTCTTGCGACTCTTCTCCTCATCCTTTCTCCTGTGGAGATCTTCTCCACAGCTCTTGCTTGTGTCTGGGCGCGAGAAGAAAGAACTAAAAACTGCAACGGCACACATCCATAAAAATTAATATACAAATCTTAACAAATGGGTTGCATCAAATTTAAAAAAATATTTTTTAATCATCTGTTGATGATTTGATGCTATAAAATGCTAATGATTGTCCATATAAATTATTATAAAAGTCAAACGTATATTATGTTATTGTATTGCATATTTGATATTATATCATATGTATAAAGTGTTTAGCATTTAACGTTGTAATCATTTTGAATTATTTTTTATTCCCGTGGGACCGCGCAGTGCTCCTATTACATGTGTGCCCCGAGTTCCTGCTTTGAAGATTTTTTTTACTTTGCATCTCATTTTACTATTTCATTTCGATTTTGACTTCACATACACACATTCGAACTCATATCCACATTCAAACACACCCTAACATCCACATGTGTAGCATACGGATTTACATGATGTATGAGATTTCTTCTTATATCAAAAACTGCATTGCGTTTTCATCATATGAAGTTTCAATTTGCGTCACTTTTCCGATGCTCACAGCACGAAAACGTAATAAAAATATGCGATTTTTTTCCCTAAATTAATATATTTTATCATAAAGTAAACCTAAACCGACCGAAACGTCCGCTCCTATTTCCATTCAATAAACCGAACGTTCCACATGAATTATTAAAGTCCTATACATTTTCAGTTATTTTCTCAGCATACAGGTTTTAAATATGGACCGCGTATATGGCATATGAAAAAGTAGAATAATTTAAGAGGTTCAATCTATACAAAGGCGTCGATGGCCGAAAACCCTCCCAAAGTGGTAGAACGAGAAAAAAATACATTACCAGTTGATTGCAGCACACCTTTCTATCCTTTCCATTCATTTTTCATCACGACTACGCGTTATCCTTTTATCCTCATATGTAAAATATGTCCACCCCACGGCGTCCCGTCCTGGAGTCTCGGACAAAGTCACTCCCAAAGCAAAAGGAAATTCTCTGCATTTAAATGTCGCCGTATCTTCGCTTACTTACTTCACAGTTTTATGAATTTTGATCTTTAACATTTCGAGCTCAAATATTCCATACATATTTGCCAAAATACTTATCTTTTTGTTGATAATTTCCATATGAAAATATTGCATTTATGATTTCAAAATTTACATTATTCACTCGCCTGTATACGCAACCCATTCGAAACGCTTCCACGAAATATTTGAAATTTAATAAAAACCATTTTATAAATATGATGATGTTATGAATTTAGGACTTTGACTAGAGACTTTTAAGTATTTCTTAAATATTATTTAAATTATTATAATAAAAAAATACAAGAAAGCTATGAAGATAGTATAGAATGATAATTTATTTTTCAATACAAAATCAAATCAATACTTCAAAATTATCAATATCTTTCAAGTTTGATACAATTTCAACGATATATATATATAATATATTAACCCTTTGCACTTGAGAGGTGACTCTCACTCACCATATGATACAGAAACTCGATGCACGACAATAACTTTGAAGCGGGTTCCTATGCTCTTCTGTATAATTTTATGAAGTGTAACATGACATCCCTTCAAATAACCATCTTCTTCTTAATGTGTCATATCTGAACCATCGGGCGTAGGCGATCTCCATAGAAGATTTTACTAGGGAAAGGATTTAATGTGGTGGTTTTCCGTTGCCTTCCACACATAAGATGTTCATATTTTAAATTAGTCCGTTATAGGAGTAAAAAAATCGCCAAAAGTGCAACGAAACGTCCCGAGTTGCTGGTTCGCCGCACGAAAAAGGATCTCGAGTGCAAAAGGTTTTGAGTGCAATTTAATACATTACTTTTTGTTAAAAAAAGCATTATTTTGCTTTTGGTGGAGAGATTTATTTGAATTTCGCTGTATATGTCTGAAGCTCTCATTTAAATTGATTTTTCTGAAGAATGATCTAGACCCCCTCTTGAGCAAAATTTCTTTCGCGGACCCACTCTTGAAAATTTTTTTGCGAACCCCATCCCAACCCTTGTGACTTAATTTTTCAAACATAAAAATATTTCTTGATCAAAATAGATCTTTTTACAATATTTTGTTCAAGTTTAGATAAATGTTTTTTTTTTATATTTTCGCGGACTCCAGTTTTAGAGCCGCTGATTTAGAAATACCTTTAAGTTTTTTTATGATAAAATTTTTAACAACTTCATCATTTTCATCTGTAATGTCGTTTATTAAATTTTGGGTTTCGAAGATGTAATTATCAGTAAATTTGCTTTATCAAGCTCTTTTCCTATCAGTATTTCTTGAAAATCTTCGACATTCATGTCATTTAAAACTTCCTCTCTAAAACTCAGACTTGCCATTTTGTAGCATGCATCCAAATTGACAATCTTCTTTTATTGATGAATTATTGGGATAAAATCATAAAGTGTTTTTATACCTTCATAGCTTCAATAGATTTATCGTAAACCATCATTAAAATCCTTTGAAATGAAGCTCTGATTTAACGATTTCTGGTGTTGTGTTTGAATAGTGATTTGGATCCTGGATTATTATTGCATAGGTTCGGCTTCAAAACCGGATTGTATAAAATATTTCACCGTATTCCAGAGAATAATGTTTCTGATCGATTTTTCTGTTTTTAAGAAAATAATTACAGGTTCATACATCAAAATCTATAACTGATCAAATTTGCAATCATAACTAAAATATCATTTAAAATTGATTGTAATAAAAAATATTTACCAACAAAAGACTTCTATGGAGATCTTCTATAATTGTGTTGGCCATACAACATGTTCCCATGAACATGCTAGTTAAATTAATTATATTATGCAGATTGTAATAATTACACTCTCATAATAGTTAGTGGATTAAATTAATAAAATCTAATGGTTATCAATTTTCTAGCCCATAAAACCATTTTTTACAACAATTTATATTTGTAAGCTGAAAGCCTGCTTCTTCATCCCTGCATTTTGAGATCTATTGACACAAATACCCTCATTTGTCTAGCAAGGTTTATTTAGGAAAATTCATTTTGACAGAGTGGTAGCAAATTGCAACTTCGTCTCATGCCGATTTTGCTTGTTACACTTCTGTTACAAACAAAAAAAAATAATCTTCTATGTAAATTGGAATTTGAAAATAATGCAGATTTAAACACACGTAAATTTTTTGAAGTTTTCATTCATTGCTTTCGAGTGTGCATTTTGTTGCCATAATATCCTGCAATCTTATAAAGCTAACATATTTATTCTATGCTATTTTTTAGGAAACGTAAATAAGAGTTAAGATGATTTTTTTCGCTAAGCCGTATGATAAATATTTTTCTGTCCCGCCGGACCGGCCCTTGCACAAATAACCGATATATATGTTTGAATAAAATAAATATACGGCCAACAGCGCTTCTGAAACTTCTGATTACATTATACTGATCTTCAACAAAATAAATCGATCAATCCCCAATTGTATGATAAGATTTGCATACGTTTATACCATGTATAAAATTGTTTGAAAATAATTTTAAATGCAAATGTCTCTTAAATCTTCATAATGTGCTTACACGTTTGAATTATTTTTTTAAGGTGTAAATGTTTTATTATTCTATTTCATATTCGCGGGACACAGATTGATAGTCTCGTGTGTAAAGATCCTGGCTTAAGTAGGTGCTTCTACTTCAGCGGCGCTAGACTTGTATGCGAAATTAGTTTTTCGTCTCATTCTGACCACAATTGTTTGCATAAGGCCATTCCATTCTCACATGTACAATTTACTACTTCTTTAAAAAGTTCTATCACACTATTGGTGTTACTGTGGGGGTGGAATTTCTCTGGAGTTATTGAAATTTATTGTACATATAAATTCTGCAATAATTTACCACAATATCGATACGAAAATTAAAGCGAGAATTGTATCGACAATTCAACGAACGTTAAATGTGTTGAGCGTATTTTTAAAAGTGTAAGTTCTCTGGCCTAATTGATGTCGGAAATTTAAATAAATTTAAATCCCTTTTTTAAAATGTTGAAATTTTGCGATGATACGAATGTTGTGCAGAAAGAGTGGATACAGACGAAGTTTTAAGTACATTTTTTAGTGTTGGCAACCCCTCGCTGGAGTATAGGAATAGTGTGCGATAGTATGCATGTGAGTTGGCGAAGAAGCGCGTATGTGTGTTGTATTTCAAATATAGAATATTGATCAGTTTATATTATTGGTTCGGCCATTCCTATATTGACGCTTGGTGGACAGATTAAGGCAGTGGCTTCAAACCAGCGGCTCTGCAACGTTTCAATGCATTATCGTTTATATAATAAACTTTATAAATAAAAGACCGAAATTCTCTCCGAACGGACTTAATCTTAAAGGATCATTTCATATCTATAATTCATATATTAAAAAATCGAGGATTTTTGCTGTTATTATTCTTAGATGATATTTGATCATGATTGACAACTTATTATAAGATCAGATTTATGACAAAATGATAACAAACTTTGTAATCTTATTTATTTGGATCACTTTAGAAAGTGTTACGGTAAATATTTAAATGATATAATGACTAATTGTAGGAATACAATCATATTTTCATCGAAATATAATAACAAATTTGTTTGCTATTAGCAATAAATTAAAAAATATGTAGCAATTTCATGAAAATGCCATAACTTTCAATTGGCTCAGAAGCCTGATTTGAATATCTACTTTGTGAACGTTGATCGACTGATTCATTCCTGTTGATAGCCATTCTGAAGAAAAAATCTGGTAGTCTTAGTCTAGTATATGGTAGTCTTCATATTTCATTGAGGATAGGAAATATTTTTTGATAGGATTGGATCTACGAATCAGTAGTGAAATTGGAAAAACTTGTATAAAGATGATTAGAAAAAATTTGGTCGATTTTTATATTGATATAATATGTCATATCCACCATTCTTATGCAAAATTTATTTGATTGTATTTACACGATCTTTGCTCTTTGTTTGTCCTGTTAATTGTCCCGTTAAATCGGTACTTCAGATAATATTGTCATTGACCCAAATTCCAGCTTTTAATCTTAAGTCATTATTATGTATTTTTATGTATCTCTTCTTAGATAATCATTTTGTACCCAGATTGGGACTCCCAGATTTAAATTTGTTTCCCAGTGTTATGACACCTAAACTTATAAATAAATTTCATATTTATAAATCGTTCCATAAAATAATACGTTCACTAACGAATCATCAGTAATTAAAGGGAGTAAATTCGATAATATTATTCATATAGAATGCTTATTACAAAAGAAGGAATAAAATGAAATAAAAGCATTCAAAAATAATAATCTGGAGCTGAACTGAAAACTGGAAAAACCAGGATTTTTCCTGGAACGAAAACCAAAACCGAACTGATATAAATCTTTGGAACTGAACCGGAACGAAAACAGTTCGAAGTCCTGCTTTCAATCTCTCAAATTTGTTGGTATGGTGAGATTTTTTCATGATCTGGATTTTCGAGGTTTGGAGGAATTCGTATATTGTGAACGAATAAATGTATTACTGGTTATTCTGCAGTATACAATAATTGTTGAATAGAATCGATATTGATATTCTTACAAAAAAATCATATATATTTTTCGCTAGCGTTCAATATTAGCATTATAAAGCATATGTCAAATAATTGTTATCAATATGAAAAGCCAACCAGTTTTTTTAAAGTCAGGTTTATTCTTTGTTGGATTTCATTGGTCATACTTCTAGATCTGCTCAATTATTCTATGGCGAATAAATATTGATGAAGATACTAGTTGTTATATGTTTGTTTTACCAATTCTTAAATGTTTTACAGTGGCTTTTAATATTGATTTAAATGCTGAATAAATGTGAAGATGATGTCAATAGCTTTAAAAATCTGTTAAACCAGTTTTCTATAATAAACGATCATCTGTCTGTTATGCAGATATTCAATATCAGAAGATTTTTTATGGATTTTCGTTGAACTTTTTTAATCCAGTCGTTCATTTTTGAACTTTAACTGAGCTAATTATATGGCAAAATAAAATTAGACTGAATAATTCTTATGCTTCACAGATTGTCCCAAATAAGTAGCTGTCTCGATTAACCGATATTTCAATTGATCAAAGTGCATTACTATGATTGGAAGTCAGTGTATTTGTTGATGTAAGAATGTAATTAGATGTTGGTTGTGGGTGGGTCGAGGAGGTGTTAATTGATGATGAGGCTAATTAATTATCGGTAGATGGCAGCAGCGAGTGGACATATGGGTTGTGTGCGCTCCCCACACTGCGCTCGAAGGGCGTAACTGTTAACTGGGAGGTCCGGTGCGGCTACACCCTTTCTTATCGCTGTCCCTTTTTCATTAACGACTCCCCCCGGCGCCCGTCTTTTGTCTCGCTTTGCAACCCATTATTATTACTCGCGCGCTGTAATGAGATACATTTGCCATAAAACCTCTCTGCAGAGACGTGGGCCTCATATCACACATTGTCCTTGTTGACATCACCTTAACCTTCAGACACTAGCCTCATCCATACACTATATTAAATAAATATTTTTTAAATCCAATCCTCGATATTTTATATTTACTACTACTCAAAGAATATAACTTAATAATTTTATGAATTTATAAGTATTACATAAGTTATTACGAAAAGAAATTAGAGAAAATTTTAAACTTGAATTTAAAAAAAATAAAATTATTTCGCTTGTAAATATTTTTAATTTGCATATAAATTCAATTATTTTTTAAAATAAGCATTACGAAGTTTAATAAGTTTTTGTAGCAAGAAGTTGAATAATTCATGTCAGTGGCTCTCAATCGATATTACATAAATCCCTAAGCCATTTGTCAGAATGCATTAGGCTTAAATAAATTCGGTATGAAGATAAAAACTACATTAGGCTTGAAATTTGATTTGCAATTGGTTAAGCGTTCGTAAGTCGGGGATATGGGAAATATTATCGAATGAGCGAAAATAAGATAAATTACGGAGAAATTAATGGGGAGACGTAAATATTAGGTCCTTCCGAAAGAAATCCATTATTTTCATACGCTCTTGTTTTCGTTAATTTTGTATCCAAACATGGTAAAGGAAACATCTTTGTATTTTTTCTTGCTTTATGATTTGTCAGCTTATTATTTGTGTCAAACATCTAATTTTATTATTAAGGGTATTAATGGCGAAATCAGAAATCATATTCGATTCATCATATAGAACATATTTGACATTGTATGCAAGATTTATTTGATCAGAGCTTAAATGCAACTAAGCCTACAAACACGATTTAATTGACAATCGTACACGTTTGATTAAAACGCATTGGTAAAGTGAGCAAGATGTGGATTTGGATGCCGCACGAACTGTCTACCGATAACAAAGCACAACAACAAAACACATATGCAACGTTGTTATCAAGATAGCCTTTTTTTCTGCAATTTACATTCAAACCTTTTTTTG
This sequence comes from Stenopsyche tienmushanensis, assembly GCA_008973525.1. Lineage (NCBI taxonomy): Eukaryota > Metazoa > Arthropoda > Insecta > Trichoptera > Stenopsychidae > Stenopsyche > Stenopsyche tienmushanensis. The sequence goes on from WACJ01000539.1 coordinate 349,202, forward strand.
CGCGACTTTTTTTGTGCGATTTCGAAGTTATGCGGTTTTTTTAAAGTTTTTTTTTAAATTCGTAAAGAGTACGTATTGAGATAATTTGGACAAAATAGGAAATAAATCATCAACACTAAGCGAAATTTGGAAAAAAAAAATTATTTGGGACAAAAAAGGGTTTAAGTGTATTACTGAAGACGAGTAATTTATCGTATACAATAATGTTAAAAAAGCAACGGTTTTAGAAGAAACAAACCCATGTTCTTATGCCCAAATTGGAATTGACACTTCGGAAAGTTCTTTTATGTGTTTAGTGGAATATGACTAAAGCTATTTTTTATGATCTTCTTAAATTGAGTAGAACAATAATTGCGAAAGTTTATTGACGACAACTAGATATACACAAATAAAGACTGCTGCAAAAATTAAAAAAAAATAGATTTCTTTCGGGATAACCTAATATTATATAAGATACGAAAACACATTATTTAGTATTTGTAAATTAATGCATCAACTATGATTTTAAATAAATATTTGACTCCAAATTGGATTGATTGCTTTGGGTTTGAGCGAAATTCAACTATTTAATATGATACAAGAGACATTCAATGTGATCATAATGAGGTGGTTAAGGCTCAATAGTTTGCCAATAAACTCTGCACCAATCGTTTCATTTAAATTTACCAATCCCAAATGAATTATTTCAATTACATCATACCAAATATACAAAAAAAAAACTTTCAAAATGGCTGGTATGGATTTTGGTACAGTTATTTACTAATAATGAGAATGCAGAAAAAAAATCACTATGTACAAACACTGGAATATTAAATTGTTTTAAATATCAAAGATGGCTTATAAAGTTTTCAATAATAAATTAGAATTCCAATTCTTAGATCTGGGATACCGTGATATTTTCGCTGTTGAAATTTAAAAAAATCCTTTGAGAACAGATAGACACATTAAATAGATTGACAAGTCTTTGAGCTAGGGTTTCATATGAATTATCAGCAAACGTCAAGAGATTTTGGATTTAATTTTCAATCAAACACATCAAACTTTTCGAGACATTGTTCTGCACAGCTAATTTGATTGATGCAACACTTGGACTAGATGGAAAATATAGCTAAAATGTGGACGATAAAAGAAGTATTGGGCAATTTAAAATTAAAGCCTTTATGATTTTACGATGTCTATTATATAAAAAAAAACGATGAAAATTTTCATTTTCAAATGTTTGAAATGGTCTGTGTAGCTGTTGACTAGACAAACAGACAGACATATTGGCTGAATGCTTTGTTTGGACTTCCGATATTCTTGCAGCTATATCGCTTTCGATGCTTAATAGTCCATCTTGAGACTTTATCTCCAGTGGTGGACCACTACTGTTGCTCTCAATGCTGTAAAAACCCAACAACCATATAATGTTTGAATATGTTTGTGGGGTTATAAATTAATGCATAATAATTAGCATTCATCTCACCTTATTTCGTTTGCAATTTTTTTTTATCTAGAATTAATTTGAATAAAATTTGATGATTTTTCTTCATTTACATTAATTTTGTGTAAATTAATGTTAATGTTTGTTTCTTATCCATCCATTACATTTCTATTGTCAGATTTAAAATTTTCAGACAACTATCGATATCTATTGATGGTTAACACTTCAACGTTTATGACATTTATGGTGTTAATGACCTTGCTTGCATTTCAGCATTGGTAGTAAAATTGCCGTATATAATGGTTGTTGTGTTCTCTGTCAGCCTTAACCCTATGAATACCGCGAGCATAGATGTGCATTTCATCATTTGCGTTTCATTACTTCAACTCAGTGCCCAAATATTCCGTTTTCGAGTCAAGATATGTGTACAAGCTTAAAAATTTGCAAGCATATTCATGGCTTCTTAACTATCTCGAGTAAACAAATTAAAAGTGGTATAGTTCTCTCTAATTCTTGACGGTATTTATTGGGTTAAGGTTTGATATTTTTCTTCCTACCGTCTCAAATTGGACGCAAAAAATAGTTCTAAAAGATAATGGATTAGTTCATGGTATTTCTAATATATTGAAAGTAAAACCAATATTTTAAGGTGATTTGGTACATCGGAGCATTCTTCAGGGAGATGTTTATGAATTGCTCAATCTTCCAGCGCCGTTTTTAAACTTCCACTTTGAAAATCCATCCCAACATCAAAAAAATCAATTATACCCTTTCGGCGAGCGGCAGAAGCCCGAATTGCAGAAACGTCGAGGTGTATTTTTGCATAGGATTTATGATGGTGGCCGTGAACATATGTGCTTAAAAATCTGTTTTTCAAGATCACAAAAGGAAAGGCACGAGACGAATCGGAATATAAAACATTATGGAAATAACTCGTGCGCCAAAGTGATACGGATATATCCTGCATAGCACGACGGATATTAAAACATTGAGGGAGAATGCACACACGTGCGGTCGCGCCTCTCGCTCTCGCCCGCCGCGCGCGACAGAGACGGAGCTAGCCCCGTCCACATTTTTAAGGCACGCTAAATTTTTTCGCGTCATATTTTCTTTTTCCCCCCTCCGCCCGCCCCCGCACTCCATTCAGGTATTAAGCGTTGCTGGACCGGGAGGCTGGAATGAGATTTCTGATATAATGCAACGCTCCCGGTAAATGTATGCGCATTTTGAGAGGCCGCCCGTACAATTTTAACTGTGGAGATAAATTTCGTTGTTTCGGAATTCGTATGTGTATGCTAGAAAATATGTCCGCGCATAAATAAATATACATTTAAATATGTTTTGTTCCAATATTTGCTATGTATTCAAACTCGTTGGATTTGGTTGTGAAAATGCTTAATAGATTGGAAAATGCGTCATTAAAAAGTAATCAAATTAATTGGGAGTATATAAACATACATACATGCCTCGGTCACCGACAACGCATCCCACCATTTCCGTCTGTTCTGAGCCTCCTTCCTCCAATTATCCAGGCCTTGACGTGGGACGTGCATGTCTACCTGTCTATTCCAGTCGAGACATGATCTTCCGACGGGTCTACTACCGCTCGGTCTCTAATATAAACACCAAGAATTCTGTAAGTTGACGCTACACCGTACATGTTCATGATCTCTCAATTGGACGTCATGGCTTCGGAGTCTGAGGTCTCGTTTCGGCGAATGCAGAAAATCTTTCCTTTCGAGGCGTAACATTGTACATTTGGACGTACAGTAGATTTTTTGGGTTACGAGCTGAGACTCATCAAAATTTTTGTCTCACTTTACGAGCAAAATTTCGAGACACGAGTTGCACGAGCGAGTATAAGCTAGTTTCGTCGATTCAATAACTTTGTACAATTGGACCAAGCAATGCTTATCGCAATGCGAGTGGCGATAAGAAGATAAGCGAAGAAAAACCCGCGAGCATTCAAAAGGTGTAAAGTGCAAAAAGACAGGTTCTCTGTTTTGTGGAGGTCAAACAGCAGGGCATGGATCGACGAAGAGTTGTTTACCAAATGGATAGACTCTGCTGCTGGTATTGAGATAAAAAAATATCTGCAAGATAATAATATTTCTCTGAAAGCCATGCTAATTATGAATAATGCTCCTGCCCACACCAAAAAAGTTCAGGATGATATTTTAGAGTTTAGTTTTATGAAAATTGTTGTCGTTCTACCCAACACAACTTCTATCCTGCAGCCTTTTCTACTTTTGCTCTTTTCCATTGTAATATTTTTGAGGGTCTGAAACGAATTAAGCTCGTAACCCGAGGTTCCACTGTGTACCTATTGTAATTTTAAGAATTATTTATATTGCCCAATAAAATCGCTCTTCGCTAAAAGCGTTCTTTCTCATGTTGAAATTTTAGTGTACTCTTTAAAAGTATAGTAAGACGCGAGAAGAGATACTTTCCAATAAGTTGTAGCGTTAAATGAAACAATCATGAAAATATATGTTGAAAATGTATGTTTGTGAGTAAGAAGTTTCTATGAAGGTTTTATGAAGAAGTCGTCCAACGTCGTTTGTCTTTTACTGTTTCATTCAGCAAGCAGTTATCAATAGCAAGACATCACATCAATGACACTTCATCTTGCTTTCGATCTTCTGTCAAAATTTAAATAATTTATCAATAAACACATAATTTTCGTTTAAAGTTCTTTTTATTCCTCATCTACAGAATCATTGATTTCGTCATCTTCGTACACTCAAGCTCAACAATTGTATAGAAATCAACAATGTATTCTCTTCTGTCCTTGCTTATCTCCGATCACGTATTCTTTTATACTCCTTTTAAACATTACTCGGTCATCTTATTCCGGGAAAGATTGATGTTGCCTAAAGCATCCATAATATAGTAGTTTTAGAATCAGTTATTGGAATTTCCGTCGCAGATTAAAAGCTCAATATTACTTCTTGATCCATTGGTTAGATTAACGAAGTTCTATTTGGTGGTGGAAAAACCACTCCTACTGGAATACATGTTTTAATTTTTTTATGAATACGTCTTTGAACTGCTCACGATCAATTAATTAATAGTAAATTGATATTTGTGTATTTATATTCCAGCTTTTATTAAATATGCAATCCTCGAGCGGTTCCCCTTTTTCTAATGATTTATAGACTTCTCATCGTAAATACATTCTTATTTAAGAACATAGCTTTGTTGTAAATCTCGCTTATTTAATCTTGTCTCCTTGTTAAATATAACTTTCTTTAAAAATGTATATAAAGAAATATCTAATTAAAAGTTTATACATGTTTAAAGTTGGAACACAAAATATATGTCACATTTAAAAAAACGGTGTTTTATTAAATTTGTTGCTTCTTTAGATATATTTAAAAACATATTTTAAAAATAAATAATGCTTCAAGCATAACTCATAGATTATTTATAGGTTGGGTTTTAAATATAACTGTAAATTTATCATCAGAAAATTTTTACGAAGCTATTTAAATAATTCATTGATATCAAATATTAGCTTTCTGTTGGCTCATCACTATGATATTTTACAAAAGATTGTTCAATTAGTGATTATTAAGATTTTTCCCCGTTTACATTTGAATTAACATTTCAGGGAGAATCAATAAAGCCATGAAAGAATGCCCAACTGAGGCTATATTTGCAAAAGTAATTTAAATGTAGTTTATAATGAATGATAACTTTGTAGTTTATTTAGTATTAGATCTTTAGGATCTTCTCCTACCTAAAATTTCTATTCAAATAATCTTATGCACGCGTGAAAGACAAATGAGAAACCACGCATGAAACATCATCTCTCTATAAAAGCCTCACGTAAAGATCACCTACAGTCGTAAACCGATATAGCACCTTAAGAAGAAGAAAACTTACATGTTCATCATGAATTGTACTTGTGTATTTAATACAGTGATATAAAAATGATTAAATTAGGTGAAATTAGATGGTAGGTAGACTATAAAATATTGGCAAATGATGAAAGTTGATTGATATAAGTAATTGAAAATTGGGAAAATTTAAAAAGCGAATAGAAAAAAAAGTAGAACGCAATGACTTTATACTTGTATATTAACATGAGTTTTCATAAATTTGAGGCTTTTATGAATGATTAAATGTTAGGAATATTAGGAATTCGTGTTACTATCAACTATTATAGAATATAGTATGTGAAAGTTATGTAATACTTTTACTATTAAATTCAGGAATCCGTAAACTTTAAATTACAGCTTAAAAAAAATAAACACTGCTCATCTCGTAACATTTTAAAGACATATCAGAGAAGATGTTCACACTATGCAAAAATATTTCAAATGCTTATATATTAATCAATCTCAACTATAATATTAGAATGTTGTATGATTAATTAATCCAAAAATATATTGAAATTCGGCTCGAAAAATTATTTTCTTAATTGAGAAGAATAAATGTATTCAACACCGAAGAGCAGAGGAAAGAAAATGTATGTATAACGATGAAAAATTTACATATAGTTGGTGGGTAGCCAGTATAGTGGTTGAGCCAGGGGCTTGGCTGGGCGGTGGGAGGACAGTCCACCGCTAAACTTATATTCTTCGCTTTCCAAAGTTTAATTTTCTCAGCGCCACCCCCCAGTTGTCCCCTATCTGGGGGTCCACCCCAACATCCCCATTCCTGAATCTTCGCGCAGCCTTCAGATATTTGTCCGGCGGCGGCCATAAAGGAGAGCGGTTAGCTCGCGGGGTGGAGTTTGTCACCCCTGTCTCAAGTATCGCGCCAGGATTGAATTTGAATAACATTTTTTACCATATAGAAATAATATTCCCGGCACCGAAGTAATTAATTTCGTAATAAAATTTCGAAGATATTAACGTCCAAATTGAATTTTGTATACACGCTGAGATACAAATTTGAGATCTAAGCATGGACGCCTCGTGATAAAAATAAATTCGATAAGTAATTTTAATGAGTTTCTGCAGAGTACATGATATTTTTTTAAGAGTAATCGATTCCATTCTGTAATTTGATATTACTGATTAATGTACATTTAGGAATGGGGGAATTTTCACTCTAGAGAACGTTGTCATTTGGTTCTAATTTATTTTGTCCTCCAATACAGCAATCGTTATTTGCGTACCTCTATTTGGGAGTATCAAATTACTTAATTAATTCTTGTTTAAATTAGATTTGTGAGGATGGATTTCATGATTACATTGTACGTTTTATTAAACACATCCATTTTTATATGTTAACAAAACTAATTGGTTATGATGTTTACCAATTACGTGAATCTTTACACAGTCCCGAGGTCAAGATTGGTGGGTCCGACCTTATAAGAAAAGTCAATGAATACATGAAAAATACGTAGCTGGTTAACATCACACCCCCCTTGAGCACTTCACCCGGCACGAGTGTTGCTCAATATTCATCCCTTGTTCGCACCTCAGCCGGTGGCCTCACGGGGTGTACGGGGATGGAGGACGTGGAGGCTTCCTCCATGTCCCTCAGACTCGTTCATCTTGGACCTGGATCCATGTTTATAACATCACTGCGAAATATATTCCGTACACAATATGGACAAAGACCAATTGTGGAAGCAAAAGTCGAGAGAGAATAATAAAATGCGGCAGATTTGTGAGTATGAGGGGGTGCACAGTCTGAAGAACTACTTGGAACCACTGGGGCCCTCTCGCATATTCGACTGTCTTAGTCGGGGATCGATACATAAAATATTCAATCAAATTAAGTCCACCATGTCGATGTGTTTGTGAATTTATGACAATGGTGACGACTTTGATAGATTTATGGAAGATACGAAATTAACTTAAAACTCTTTATACGATGAGACTACTTGGTAAACATGAATCTGAATCCTTGAATTGGAGTGAAGAAAGCAACATTCAAGCTTGAAATTCTCAAATTACCGTTTCTATAACATTTTCTCAGTTAAATTAGGTTACAAAATTTCAATGTTCTGCATGCAAACATAAAATGTCAATGTTGGCGTTTATGGATATTAGATTTTTCAATTTAATGTTTAAATTAATCAATTTTTCAAATAAATAATAGTCATCATGCAAATATATGAAGCAAATTGTTGATAACAAATTCTAAGTTGTGGATTTGAGTTGGTCTCTTAAGCTATTAATAATTTTGTAATGATACGATGGATTGTTATAACAGTGTTTTTTTTCTATATACTATAAAATGTATGGATTCAACAAGTACTACGATATTATATATTTTAGTATAAATTTTAACATTATTGTTAAGTTATAGCTTATTATTTATAAGATAAAAATGATCTAAATTTGAACATTTGGAGAGTCTTGAGGCTTTTTAAGGCTCAGAGCTTTTCAATCCATTGTGGATCCACTATTTAATCAAATTCGTCCAACTAAAATATACAATAGCATATGAAATAAGAAAATATTTTGCAATAACATAGTGTTATTTAACGATTCTTATTAATTGAAAATAACACTTTCAGTCATTGTCTAGTAGAAGTAATGTAGTTGATTAAATATAAAATTAAGCATACATTTTTGCAATAAAAAATAACTGAATACATAATTCAATTAGTTAATGAGATCTATTGATTGTTTATAATTCCTGTTGATTTATAACTGATAAATTTGTGTAAATTAAATGAATTGTTAAGGTTTGATCGCTTTTTAAATCTTATCTCATTTCTTGATACTGAAAGATCGATGAAATGTGATGTAACTATTTATAATTGAACTTCAATTTTATAAATATAATAATCATTGCTTTCGTACATATATAATATCTAGTTTAAAAGCAATTCCAGTAGCAATTCGGATCCGTGAGGAGGTATGAAATGGTGAGGATCTTCTTAGGTCATGGGTTGAATTGCAAAGATTTGAGTACTTGGTTATAAATTTTAAACATTCACACAAAACTAATTGCTGTAGCCATATTTGAAACCACTAAAAATTAGCATAATAAGAACTATTTGAAAATGATTTTTTTAAAAAAAAAATAATAATCTGTCTTTATAAATTCATAATATTCAATGATATGTTACCAATTGCTCGTAATATGGAAATTGGGAATCTTTGTGTTTGATTATCCATTTTATTTCTAAAAGAATTTAGCAATTTAAAACCACCTACGTGTTCCCTTTTTAAGAAGTTTCATCCACGGCGAGATAAATACAATCGCAGAATAAACTAAGTTTGGTATAGTCGTAATATGTTGAAAGGGTGTTTCTGTGAGGAAGTTTTGTAGCATCTCCCAGTCGGAGGAGCCTTTTCCCGGTTTGACTTATCTCGATACAAGATTTGCGGTCTGGGAGTCATTAGCCGGCCCAAGAAGGCTTCAAACTCGCGGAAACTTACGTAAGTATTCAAATCACCAGGCTATCCCGCCGTATGATTTGAATTCTAAGTGCTTAAGTTGCCGCATGAAAGCCTTCCAGTTTTCTCGGATAGTTATAAACGCCTCTGCATATACTATTCATACATTCAAATTTTATTGTTAAATGTTCACCCCTCAAATTGTTACGAGACTCTTCAACATCGATTACACATTCGCCGATCTTCTTTAAGTTTTCAATCGGTTGAACGTGATTGGAGAGGGTTGATCCAGGTATCGTTTGTTAATGAATATTTATTCATATGACGATTAAGTCAAAGATTAATAACACGATCTATATTATATTGAAAAGCTTTTTCGGGCAATTTTGCTTGCGAAAGCAATCAATTTTTAATTAGAACTACGCAAATAAACACCGAAGACGTTTATTTACAGTGACAGGTCGCCTCATTTATTTTTCCTTTTTTTATCTGAAAAGTGTTGTCCCATCAAGAGAAGACAAACAGAGGGCGGTTGAGGCCGCAGATTAAATGCATTAGGCTCTATCGGACTGGGGCCGTGAATCGGCCTAGAGATTACCCGGGCTTTATAAACTTCACCCCAGCCCCTTTCCTGGAGAAAACCTGGCCCGGGGCTACCGTCACGATACCGACTTCTAAATAGCTTTTTTCTTTACATAAAATATCCCCATTATGTAGGGACATGTTTAGAATATACGCCGAAAATTATTTTTTTATAAAAATATTCAAAACATTGTATTATAATAACATTACGTAGGGTACGATATTCATCCGAGGCGGATGTTTGATTCGAAGAAACGAGAGTAACAACGTTGGAGCTGCTTCGAAATTGAATCATGTTTTTGCGTAAAATGTGTTACATAATAAAAGCGGAGATTATGAAATGTTGAGGTTATTTTGTAGATGGATATATTTTGATTTAATATCAAGGACTACTACTCATATCATATTTTATCATATCCAGAGCAAAAAAACGAGAATAGTAGCTCAATATTTTATTAAAATAAATATGCTCTTCATATCAAACTAAATTGTTATCTACTGAAAAAATGTTTGCCGTTGTAATAATTTTTTTATTCGCAAATCGAAATAGATTTGAAAAAGTTTTTCTGGAATTTAAAGCTATTATTTGGCAGATAAAATTGTAATTTTGGGAATATCTTTAATGAAAACTATAAAATAATCAACATTTTCTTACTCATTTATAATCAGTTTGTATTGAGATATGATTTAGGAAATATGTATTATTTGTTACCATTGAGATATAATATTTATTGATTTATATTTTTTTTGCATTGAATTTGACGGTATTTATTAAAAATATCAAAGCAAAAGCTGGTGATAAACATTTGCGCCATGATGTGTTGATCTTATTCTATCAAGTAATCAAGCTGAATATGAATTAACGAAAATATTAAGAGATATGCACGAAGATTTTTAAAACTTAATGTGTATCAAAGGTGAATAAAAATATTTTAAAGGCGATAGGAATCACACGGATGTCCCCAAATCGGGAAGACCCTATAAATAGGACAGTCATGCCCTGAAGTCAATAGTGGAATCAGACGTTCGGCAAACAATTAAAACTATGGTTGGTTGTTGTAATATTTTGTTGTTGTGTAATCAACAAGGAATTTCCCGGATTAGTAACAATTCTAAGTTATTAAAATTAAAAAATATATTTAAAAAGATCTTCTGACAATTCTAGGCCTTATTTTGCATTCTTTTTTGCAAATGATTTTTTAAAAATTATTATCTGATCTTATTAAAGCGTATCATTAGCGCGTTACCCCGATTTGCTTATTTTAGAAGATCATCTCGTAACTAATCAAAATAAAATTAATAAGGTATAATTGATTGTGTTTTTTGGCAGTATACTAATGCTTGGCCTAAAATTTTGAGTAGTTATTGAGATTTGGCAATCGATAAGTTCGGAATCGATAGGTTCAAAATCCAATATTAATATTCCAATGATTAAAAACGAGTAAATCTTGATATTGTCATGTTTGAGTTTGATTTCCAATGAAATATTGATGATGACTGCTGATAGATACTTAAGTTATCAGATTTATAATATAAGTGATTAATTGAGCTTTTGTTATGGATTGGTACTGAAGTTTAACGTCAATTTTCAATCAAGATTATCTTAGTATTAATTTATACAATGCTTTCGAAAATCAATCAATTTACCATGTAAATTTATTGATATATAATATAATCATGAATCCAGGATTATTCATTGTATCTTGCGGAAAAAGCACCTTTAAAGTAAATATTTCACATTTATCCCTCTTTTTTTAATATTTCTTTGAGTTGTCCCCAAAATGATGAGAGTGTCTAATAGTTTTTCATATGAGTGAATTCACCCACACACCCTCAAAAGACACTCTCATGTGTGCTATTTGGGTAGTGTAGCGGTCGAATATGAAGAGAATTTATCAAAGAGCCGGCATAATGTTCGGTTATAGTGTTTGCCTTATATCGCCAGCGCGTTAGTATACGGCGTGAATAAATGTGATGGAAATTGGAGGATTTGTTTACCCATTTTTTTCCAAGTTTTTCTTTTGACACTAAAAGGGATGAATGTCGGAGGAAGCGCGCCCGGCCTCCTCATGTGTGTGTGTGTCAGGCGAGGGGCGGTAGGGGGCTATTTATTTAAGATATCACATGTTTTATTCCGCCCCGGACCTGGTCGTGTTGGGGGGGAGTAGGACGGGGACAGGGCTGGCTCCCGAACCTGGGTCTAATTCCTCCGGTGATATATGGAAGCGAAGATTCGGGATAGCCGGCGATGTTTGCATGGCGTAATGGGATTTTGCCTGGGCGTAATTTTATTTGGATAATGATATAAGGTGACGCAAAGTTCTAGCCGGAGAGCAAAGCGTTTTTTGAAAGACGCTATCGGGTGAAGGCTTTATATTTATGATCGGGAGGAGTGAGTTAGGCCTTGCGGACTTTCAGACAACTTCAACTTTAACAAAAACATCCTCCTTTATGTACATATTACGTCCTCCTTGGAACAATTGATCCGGCTTAATGCGATTCATAACGGAACGATAACAAAATCGTTAAGCGTATAAAATTACGATAGTATTCCCAGTAAACGTTGCTATTTTGATAAACTTATTCAAGTATTTAGTAACAAATAAACCAATTAAAGTACATATTTGATGTCGATTCTTGGTATAACTTGGCTAATTTATAGCAAAAATGAAAATCAACTAGCTTCATTCTACAGTTGTTTATAACGAGCAATCGATTCAGAACGCTTATCTTCTGACTGAATTCAAACAAATGTGCAAACTCTGCAAGAAAAGCATTAAATTACGAGATTTCTTTAAACAACGCTTTCTTTACTTATACAGTCTTCAAAAATATTACAAGAACATGCTCACATGAATTACATCATCTATCTCTATATGCAATAATAGTTCAATAATAATAAAACCTTCCTTTAATTAAGTGAATCCTGCACATATGTTTATTAAAAACCTACAATCAGTTTGGAATTCAAATATAATACAAAATTGTATTCACTTGAAGGTAGTCTTGTAATTTAACTGTTGATTTTATAACTCAATCATCTTGAGTTAAAATCTACAAAAGACGTAGTTGGCGACATTTTTAAAAACATACATACGCTTTAAAAACTATGCCAAATTAGTCAGGAATGATTTCATAAAAGAAACTGCAAAATTCCATTGTTTATGTTAAGCATTTGATATTATGGCATTAACGGTATTAAGATTAAAACTGAGATTATAATCTGATTAAACCATCTTTTATAGACATGAAATCATCCGACATTATTACTTAGATATCATTTTATTTTTATGATACAGCAGTAAAACACTTATTTTAGAGAATAAATTGAGATGAATATATTTAATCAATTTAAAATTGTCCTGGAAGGTATTTAAAGAAGAAGAAGAAATGAGGAATATTATGAATTTAAAAATATATAAAAAGAGCCTTTTCATCATTACTGAAACAAGCTTTCGAACTTTCATTGCTTAGTTAAAGGTATTCTTAAATAAAGGACGAATTGCTTAAAAATAAGGACGATAAATAGTCTAAATAACGATTATATTACAGCAAAATGATTATTATAATTTTAAGAAAGTCAATGAACTTAACTCTTAATTGGCGGAAAAAATCTACAGATCAATTAATTGGATACAAAGTGGAGATTTTAATAAATCCATGAAAAATTGCGAAATATCTATTGATTTACTATTATTTTTATTTTATAATTGGATTTTTATTTTTTGAATACAATTTATTTAGAAAAATGAGATCATCTTTCAGCATTTAAGTTGGGCTCGTTTTGCAGAGGAAAAAACAAATTTTTGCAATATAATATAACAAAAATGGATTTGCCTTATTAAGATTCATAGAAAATTTTATCAACTTATCTTAATAAATAATAAAATCGTCTTTATTATTTTAATCAATATGCTCATAATTTACAATTGCTTTCTATCAACCTCTTGATTAATTGGGTTACTATGATGAATAATTATACCGAATTATAATTAATAATTTTCACAATGATCGATCATTAAATCTTGTTTGTTTTGATTAGATCTAAAACGTTTATATTCAGTAATTGATCAAATAAAACATGTGCTATTTGGATCTAAACTATACAAACTAAATCATCATAAAGATGTTATTTTATTATAAGATGCATATTTACAAATTTAATGCATTAATGTTAGTAACGATTGATTATTTTATAATGTCTTGTAATATGAATTTTTTCAGATTCCTAGTGGGCGTTAATCAATTCTAATCATGCCCGAAGATTCGTTGTATTGATCCAAATCATTAAAAGACAAATGCCTCTGTGGGGATTTCCCGTATAATATTCGCAGCCCACTCTTTCTACCGTCTTCATACCCTCGCTAGGAGAAGGATGATTACATACACTTTTCATATGTGTGGAGGCAGACCGTCCTGAAATTGGCACCCCCGAGAAATGGTGGTTAAAAAAAACGGGATATTTTTATTGTCCCCATGGGATTGTTAAGACCCCCCTTTCTACGAGAGATGAAAAAAAAACGAAGAAAAAAGGAGATGAGCGCGTATGTATAAATAGCGGTGCCGTTGATACAGGTGGAATAAATTAGAGTGGATGCTGTTATATTGCGATGTGACGTATACATTAAGCTTATTATAGTTTAACCCTTTAAGTCCGAATCGCAGCACTCGGGCAATAAAATATAATAGTTGTGTATATAATCATTCGACATTTATTTTATTACGCTTCAGATTGTTGTGGGGGATTGAAAACTTTTTCTATCCGTTGAAAATATTCCGCTGAAAGAAAGCTGTAGAAGCTAAATAAACTATAGAGACTGATGGAACAAGATGGATCATATTATCATCCTGTTATCGTATTCTTTCTTTTCGACCATCCCCTTTATGCTTAGAGCATATCCGAGCTCAAGTTGCGTCGTACGCTTATTTTTTTCATCATCCACATTAACTGTTATGCGAAAGTAATTTCGTAACATTCTTCTTGCGCGGTTGTTCTAAGACCTATTTACTTGTGACAAAAAAAGGAAGCGAGATCTTATCCAGGCGGGGCATAAAAATAAAATTTCATTTTAGTTTTTCGCCACTGGCGTTGGGAAATTGTACTACTTCTTTTCGACCCCCTCGCCACCCCCTTTCTCACTCGAGTCACCCTAAAATATGATGATCCAAAACGTTCCGTACGTGTCTCGCAGATGGAAGCTTGATTAGAAAAACTGCCCGAGGGCCGTGATGGGTTAAAAGTTCTGGGACACGCTGTACATACACAACACGGCGCGTACTTAAAACATCAACCCAAATCATAATGCCACAACGTCAACATATATTTCAAATTCAAAATGTATTAATTCAATAAGTAAGATGCAGCTAATAATTATATACTTCTAAAATTATGAAAAAAATGGCACAAATTAAATAATTAACTATGCCATAAAAGAACTGTTATATTGAGCTTAAATACAGTTAATCAAAGATATATCTTATATATATATTGAATGTTGATGAAAAAGATCGTTTGTTCATTATTTTGATTAATAATTATAAAATCATTGTTTGATATTGTAATCAATGCCAAATTATAATTATGTGCAACGATAGATATCATTACATGACAATTATTCAATTTGCATCTTTTTATAAAAAATATCTAAGATATTACAGGCGTATTCCAGCGGAGCCATGTTCAACTACGTCAGTAGACAATTTTATGGTCATCATACGCCGACTCTTCTTTGTCTTCTTGCTGGATGAGATAAAAAAAAGATAGGTAAGAAAATATGAAGGAACCCCTTTGCAGATTAATGCTCCTCATCGTTGGCGAGACGTGATTATGAATAATATCATGTTAATTAAAATAAAACGTAAATACATACATTAAAGCCTTTAAATTCGTTAGCGTTGTTAAAATTAAGCGAAGACATAGGTTTATTTTGCAATTTAAAAAGTATTTTTGATCACGCCCACCCTTTTATTGGATTAGGATATAAATAATAATCTATAAATGGGGTTGTATTAAGACATACTAAGAATTTATAAAGGTATTTTTAGATATCAGATAGGGCACACTCGGCGTGTCTAGATCAAAAGGACGCGAAAAATGTCTTTGAATTATATATTTTTATTTAAAGGACGATCTTAAAATGTTACTCATTTCTTTTGAGAAACATTATATTTATATACGTGCCTTGGAATATTTGACAATCGCAGATTTGCACGTATATTTTCATATGGGGATATTATAATATTTCCTCATGTTTATACATATACCTTTCGATTCTCTTCTTTCAGACAGTTAAGTATGAATCATTATCGTCAATCAAACGGGTTTACAGCGATATCTCATTCAGAATATTTTTTCACTAATCCGACCCCCTAAACGCTCCACAAAAGAAAACGACCGAAATCATTATAGCAAAAAAGTGGCCTTTCAGAGTTTGTGTTTCTATTGCCAAGATTTTTTTTTTGCATATGAATAATAATTTATCGGAAGTTTCGGGGGCTATTCGCCCATTCTAAGCGATATTTTATGTAAACAGTCGATAAGTCAGGAGCAATGGCCCTTGCGCGTTGTTAGAATGTGAACTTATATATAATGATATCAGCGGCTCAACTGGACATTGATATATAATATTGGATCAAACAAACCGAATAGGATTGGCGTCACAGGATATATACAAAATGAATGTAACTGGAAGAGATGTTCAAATTTGGCACTAACTTATTTCATTCTATTACAGGATAAAATGTCAAATACCCTGCTAAACACGATTGTTATGCCTTTATAAATGATCTAAGAATCACATCATATAAAAGATTATGTAAGAATGCAAAAATAAACTAAAGCCCTATAGTGTGTAAGGTGAGGGCATAAATTATTGGAAAAATGTGTACACAAAGATATTATAAGTAGAGTTATGGATGCCTTTCTCAACTCTGTACGGTATCTCGATCCGAGGAAATTGTAAAAAATAACTTTCTTTAGCAATTTTTCTCGTCTCTTCCTCCTCTTCCACAAACGGTCAGATAAGCTCGTATAAAAAAGCTCATTTGCAAAAGCTCTTCACGTAGGTGGCTAGCGATAGCTATACATCTACGTTATAAAGAGGTTGTATGCTAATGATCTTTTCAGTATTGACCGTAGACTCTGCGAGAGTTCTCCAATTTCAAATTATAATTTCTTCCGTAGTTGTAATTGCGTCTCGCTCCATTGATAACATTTCCCGATAGCACCGTCTCGCTCGCTCCACTGCTTTTCCGTACTTAGTCATTAAGTTTATCATATATTCACGGCTGGCGGACGACCGGCGTAAAAATGCAATAGCTCAACTCGCGCACAGCAAAAAGGTTGACAATAAAAAAAACTTTGTTTATAACATTAGAACTTTTGCACATGTATACATTAGATAAACCATAAACATACATTGTTTAAATAGCGAGTTTTTTTATTTAAACGGAAATTAACGAAAATATTTCATGTTTATAAAATCAACTGATTTATCTATTTTATCGTTTAAAATAATTTTAGATATAAAAAAAGTTTAATTCAAGTGGTATATCATGTGAATACGCAAAATTGAAAAATAATAGGTTTGGCAATATTTTATGTTGTCTCAGATTATTTTATTACATGTTAATCAATTTTTCACTGAATAAAACCATGAATCTGCAATGTATTACCGAAATATAATTTAATATATGATATCGTGTTAACTAGTATAAATTACATATTCAATGTCAACTGTTGCATCTTAGATAAAATATATACACATCACCAATGAATAATTTGTTTTTAAATTGAATGAGCTTTTTATTAAAATAATCGTAATTATTAAAAATTAAAATTAATTGTTTATCATTGTATGCTGCCTGATACGATTAGAATAAGTATAATGACGCGTATTAAATATGTATTGATGAAAGCGATGTTTCATATTTACGCAAACGCCACGCCACGGAGGTGGTATCATCTTTTTTCTCGGATGCGATCTTAAGTTGTTTCATTCTTATTATAATCAGGTGGCGCCTCTCAAGAGTTGGTCGTTGCGCGAGTGAGACGCCGATATTAATGAGGCATATATTTAGTACGACGGAGGAGCGGGACGGAGCGCTTCTAATTTGCGCAGCATCCCGTGAGCATGCGCCCTGACCCCTGGTCGATAATGACTCCTCTGTCTCACTCTTCTTAAGCCCGCCACACCATCCCGTCTCGTTTAATATGTATTTATTTATGTAAGTGTATAATTTAACCCCGTGTATGCACGTGTGTGCGTGCACGTGTGTGTGCGGGTGAGGGAGATCACCGTGCACGTGTGTGGGTACACTTTTCGGATGAGGCGGGGGTCGCGGCGGGAGGACGGAGAGCCTCTTTTCAATTTATAAAGCATTAAAAATATTATTACATTATTTCAAGATGAAATGGCAGAAATTATGCTGTAGAGACACGCATATAAGGGCAATGCTAATTCTTGAGAGTTGGATGACCTCGTCATACACAGATGAGAGCGAAAGCTCAGACATGTTTTTACGTAAAAAGGTCAGTGTAGATCATTTCGGAATTGAAATAATCTCTAAGCAAACGTTCGTTGAAACTAGAGTTGTTACAGTAATATTATATTAGACGACTTAATTGTAATCCAATTAAAGTGTCCTTGTAATTGTTAATCGCCAATAGAAAATTATCACCGATTGTCTCCGCCCACTAGCACTTATTAATTCCAACATCAATTATTCAAACTACTGGAACTTGAAGAAATTCTGATTTCTGTTACTTACAGTTTAATTTACTAGGTTGTTATGTTTTTAAAAAAATCTAGAAATGTTGCCTTCCTATATGCAAAAATAGAATTAAATACACTAGCAAAATAGTTGTAATGAAACACATTTTTTCAGCCTTTAAACCACTTTATATCAACTTGTAGGTATTGATAAGATGGATAGAATGTAAAGAACTACTTTTTGAATTCTTATCTGACCCCATATATAATATATACAGACACGGTAATGTATTTATTACTTAAAAATGCAACCTTTGATTGTTAAAAATGCAATTTAACCCCCCATAGGTATTTATTTAATTGTAAAAGATCATCCAAATATAGCGCCTAGATGTTTTTTTTATTGTAATGTTATCTCGAGTTGTGTAAAAGGTAGCGCCATCTTGCTGGAAATGGACATCAGACACATCAATATTATTCAATTGTGGCTATAAAAAGTCACTCAACATTGATTGGTATCAGTCAGCATTCATTGCTAAACAATATTTTGCTTAAAAAAATGGATATCTTGTTCGTTGTTCAATAATAATATAAACGCGTTGTTGCAACGCATACCTGACCATGGTTGAAATTGTAATACTTTTTTCTAAAATAAAATGGTTTATGTCATTTGAAAAGACGTCACGTGCAGGGATTCCGGAATCCCAAACACTTTTAGGTGCTCATATTTTTTTATCTAACAGAAATCGTACACCTCAGCAGCACGATGAAGGCTACTAAATCGAGACATTCTCGCTGAAATCTGAACGCTTGGAAACAGTGGCGTAACTACTAATTGGCGAGCTAAGACGACCCCTAGGGGCAGTGACTGTCTAATCTATGTATACATATATAGAGTACATATATGTTTTTTAAATTGTTATATGAACCTTTCCCTACCGGTAATGTATTTACTACACATCGACTCTAATAATGGGAATATCGATATGAAATATAATAGATGCGGAGTTCAGATTTTTTGTATTCCTCTGTAATATAATTACGAATCACATCAAAGTATTCATCTGCATCGACGGAAATAAATAATAATTTTATCTATTGTATTTTTATATCGTCTAATGCAATCTTGAAGTCCCGGAATCAAAATTTTGGCTCGGAATCGGATTCCTTAGTTACGTGTAAACATTATCCAGTGTATATAGGCGTCAAACATGGATGACCCTTTTTATTAATAAAAAACTGAAAAATTGTCATTTTTTGGTGTATTTAAAATATACATTAAAATACATCGATAAAATGTCAACTGTAAATTATAGAAGAGATTTAATTTTTATTCTTGTTCGTTAGCATAAAAATGAAAAATGTTTTTTGACATAGTTGTTTTACTATGTCATGATCCATTAGCTATAATATATCACTTACAGATCGTTATGATTTTATCCAATTTTTTGCTAGTATCCATAAGATGTATTATTAAGATGCAATGCTAAAAATCTGCAATGGAAGAATTCCAATTTTAGTTGAGTTCTAAAGATAATTTTGCATTAAAATGACATGACATTTTTTTGATTATCAAACCGTCTGTCGCTTTCTATTATCAATTATATAAACGCCATTTTTATATCAACCACATGAAGCATTTGATTTTAAGCCGATATCGCAGAAAATATTATAGTAAATATATATAGTAAATGTATGTTGTAAATTTATGAAATAATACATAGTATGTATTGTATATTTCAATATATATATAAAGTTGTTTAAAGGAATAAATGTGATTGTTACGTCTGAATGCTTTATGCGAGAATGAGGTGCTTCAGTGAAAGCTCGTATGGGTATGAAGCTTTATCGATCTTTCTGCAATTTGCACATCTTATGTTTTTTAGTCTCGCTAGACTTTTTGGTCACAAACAAAAGCTCGGCTTGTGTGTGTACCTAAGGTAAGAAAACACATTAATTCGCGCGGAAAGTGTAGGAAAAATGGAGAGGAAGGGCACTACACAAAACTGGGGGTGGCTGTTTCCCCTATTTTATATTTTTAATATTAGGGGTAAGTGACGTCAGTCGGAACGCGTTGTCGTAAGAAAACATGTAGAAAATACTCTTTTTCCTTTGCATTTTTTACGATATCATGTAATTGTGCTCCTACGGGAAAATATCGTCTGTAAATATTTTTCAACTACACACATCCTCTCGCTACGCAAGAAGGTGGGAGACAATTCAATGTTAAATATGTGCAGACGCCGATTTAGCGGATGAATTCGCTCTAAACATATAGCATTTTTTCATGAAATTAAAAGGATTTCCGAATCAAAATTAACGATTAAAGCGGTCGCTTGTGTGTTTGAATAACCGCAAGTAACGGCCCGGCAGAGAAGAGAGTCCAGAATGGAGCTGAAATATAATGGTGTATAAGCTCTTCCGATTACGGTCGTAAAGCCGTCTTAACTATTAGATACAGCTCGGATGGAAAAACAGGAGAAAAACAAACAAGTCACTATGTGTTGTTGTATGTACAAGAGGGTGGTTTTCTTCGTTAGACCAAATTATTACCGAGGGTCGTTCGGGATAGTACAAAACTTCTGTAATGTCCCCCATGCAAAAGATCCCCAAACTAAGACGTAAACACATATTTTAAAGACCGCAACGGCTTGAAATACTTCTGGATATTTTTGAAATGTATTTACCTAAAACTACATATCATGTTTTTATGATTTCCAAACTGGAATACCTTGATTATTGTGGTTGAAGCTATATGTGTGCTAAATTTTATTGGAAATTGTTCTTATTATTATCTATTGAAATATTTCTTTGTACTCGATTTGATCTGATCATCGTATTTTACATTGAATAGATGATCTTATTCTAAATTAAGGAAATCATGGATGAAAATAAGATTATTGGAATGACAATTTTATAAGTGATTTTTAATTTTATCATTTATATCTAAAAACTATTGCAAATTAGTCAAAAATTATACTAAATCACTAAATACCGACTGAAATGATTCCAATTATCTCAAATTTATTTTGGTATTATTGATCATGTATATCATAATCAAATGATAGTAAATAGTTACTAACTTCAAAAATTCAAAATAATCTTTAATCTAAATATCCTCCAAATCCTTATAGTAATGCTTCTTATTCATTTTTTTCGTTTAGTATCGTGTTTCATATCTTATTAATGGCGGTGGTATGCTGTTAAATACAATTTGAGCTTCGTTCTCATCCTGAGGCATTCGATGCTTGACGTGGGATGAGATTTCGTCTCAAAGGGGTGACCGAGGAAAAATTTTGCCAACAACTATTTCGCCCCCATCTTAGGGGTTGGGTACGTATTAAGTTTGTGTTTGTGTATTCTAAGATAGTAGTTAACGCCTTACGTGTATATATGTCTCTGCTCGTTCTGGAATTGGACCGCCTCATTCCAGAGCGTCATAAGCACCCCATATAATGTATCAAAAGGTGACATTTTCAGATAAGTAGAATTTGCAGGATTAAATGCTCGTATTTCTAGGTTTGCTCGAGAAGAGGGTCGCACTCCTCATTGGCTGCTCGAGAGCAAACACTTTTGTTCTAATTATCACAATCAAGGCCCACGATTGGCGAGGCGAGTCCCCACTGCCTCCGGGGCGTGCCAATGGGAAGTCTGTTTTAATTAGTGAGGAGTAAATTAAAACGGAGGCTTTATGAGAGAGGTCTCGCACTCCAGGGGAGTAGTTGTCCGTGGGAGGGCGAGGGAATCGAGATTGGCCATTGGACGGGCAGGCTTTAGGAGCCTCTCGAGAGAGATAGGACGAAGGCGTGACGGCCTTCGTAATGAGATTTTTTGTGAGGGAGGCTTTTAATTAACGATGAGATTGGCTCGGAACGGGACGACATCTTAAAGTGAGATAAATGTCGGGGCCCTCTCAAGGACTCATGCATAACTTAGGCGCCTTAAACAATCACAATTATCATGAATAAATTGGATCCTTCGGTTCATTCCGAACCGAAAGGAATATAAATGAAAGTCTAAATGCGTCAAAATTAAATTTGATGAAGAAAAACGCTGTGTTTTTCAAATATTAAAATATCTCTTGAATACCTTTGAATTCAAATCTTATACTCTGCTTAATTTACATAAGCATAATATGACGAACTCATTTTTAGAAACAAACATTTGAGCGCTTGAACAACGTTATTTTTGAATTACCCACGTCTACGCCATGCCGAAACTCGTGAAGGTTCAATGCACTAATATTCAATAAACAAATTCAAACTACGAACAATTTTTAGAACAAAGAATGTTTTCGTCCATTGTGGTTATTAATTGGCGTTGCAGACTCCGCTGTTTGTAGAAATTAAGGATAATCCTGGAGCTCTTGGAAGATTCATTCAGACGTCGGGCGCGCAACAAAGGAAAACTCGAATTGTACTTTCAGCGAAGGAGGCTCTATACGGTCTTTCAGAAATGCACATTAATATTAAATGGCTCGGAAAAGCGGCGGTGCGGATAAAGCGAAATATCTTTGGGGATATACAAACACCACGCTTGCATAACTATATGTAGCCAAAATCGCTGCGAAGAAGTCACTGAACAAGTACCCCGAGAAAACGACTTTTGACGCCATAAATAATCGAGATTTAACAATGCGGCGTGAAATATCAATTAATATCCGAGAAGATATGGATCGTAATTCTTTAACGCATCATTTACTCATAAATAGTTTGTATTATGATTCAAATGTGCCTTTTCATCCCATCAATTTGCTCTCATACATGCTCGTATTCTTCCGACGCATATTGTTCTTTCATGAATACAACTCTTTTATCCATTCACAAAGTCCATTATTCATTATTATTTTTCATGTAAATGATGCGCTTAATCTTTGTAAAAATATACATTATACATGATATACTTTAAAAGCAGAATGATTATTGATTTCATTTGATTAACTAATATGTTTTCATCCAGTTCTAGTACAGTTGAACGTTTCAACTGTGCCTATTTGTCCAAGAACACTTTTGCTACTTAAAATATCCTGCTCGTCTTATTACAGTTGCATTCATGAATCGATTGCTGAATTATAAAAATATATGTTTTTATACTATGCACAATCTCATTCAAATGCATTCAATCTTACACTATGTAATTTTCAATTTAATAAATAATTAAGCTCTAATTTATATTCGTTTGTATTTGATTTAATTTACATATGGAACTAATTATGATATATTGATAAGAGCTTGAATTTTGAAAGCCTTTTAGGTGGCATATAATCTGCGAGTCGCAAATGTGTTATCCCGGTGCCCTTTGACTTTCTCGTATTTTTGTCTGAAGTCTTAATATTATGTATCATCATCTTCTTTGAGTTTTTCAGTAAATTTAAAAGCAGAAATCGCATTAAAATTACTTTATGTAAAGCTGAATAAAATATGATGGACACGAGCGCGTATTTTTCCCCGGGAAACGCGATTCGGGAGCGGATTTTTTCTTAGCTCTCGTATATTTCCGCTTTTAATGAGGTTTGTGCCGATTCTCGATTCGAAATTTGCAAATCAACTTTTCGCAATTTGATTAAAACGGCCGGGGCCGGCTTTGTTCTTCATCAAAAAGTCAAATGTCCTAAATTGTGCCGTGAAGTGAGACGTGCAAAATTACCGCTGCCTAGCAACGCGAGAAGGCCGATTGAAATCCTTAGTCCTGACATTAATTTTATTACAGTAATTTCGTCCCTACTCACGGCTCTTTGGTGTCCTGCCACCCCCTGGGTCTCCTGCTGTTCTCGCAAAGGCTGAATGCCAGAGGAAGATCGGGGGGGCTTCTTTCGCCAGATAAAAAACAAAGGAAGAACACCCTGCCCCGCAATTTGCCTCGCGTCCTTTCAGATAAGGCAGTTCCAGTGAACCTATCTTGCGAGGATATACTTATATTAAGATTAGGCTCTTGTATGTGAGCGCCACAATTTATAAGGATATTTGATAACGAAATACTAAAATTACTCAAAGTTTATCCTTTCGTATCGAATCAACGTTGGAAATTCATCCATCATCAATTTACAAGATATATATGTATTATGGCGCTTTTAACATTAAAAAAATAGCATAACGTATTAGCATAATAACATTCTGAATAAAAATACCACAGTACACAATATCTAATTTAATAGCAATTAAAACAGATAAATGATTTTTTCTTTTATCAAATTTACATTTATTGCACTATAAATATACTTGATTTTAAGTTTCTTGATCTTTCAATATTGCTAAAAAAAATCGTGAAATTAATGCAATTTAAGAGATGGAATTAAGAACTCAATAAATCGAAATTAATACGAACTGAATTTTAGAATAAAATAATCATTTTATATAGAATATGTTGTTAATATTGAAAGCCAATGTTTATTTCAGCTTAATAAAAGTAGGATTGAAGTTACTATTATTATCTTCTTATTATGGCAAATCCGTAGATCAGACGTAGGTGGTTTCCCCAGGAGATTATCCAAAATACGAGGGATTTTCCATTTAGTGTCTAAAAGTGTAGTTAACAAAGGTCAGTCCTTTCATAATCTGGCAGCATTATCTCAATATCAATTATTTTATGATAGAATTTGTGTTATCATATTATGATTTTTAGTCATTCAAATGAGAATATGATGCCCATTTTTTAAACGGCTAATAGCAAAATAATAGTTAAAATAAACTAATTAACTTAAAAATGTAGTGTTATCCAGTTTTGTTGCCAAAATGATGTTGTACTTTATTTTGATATATATCGTATTTTTAGGGGTAATTAAAATAATTGTCAATATTTAAGGCAAAGTTTGATTTGATGATTTATCTAATGACTACTTCGTTTTTATCAAATTATTGATCAAGAAGTTCTTAAAATTAATATTGAATTAATTGATTATCTTACTGTGAGTAAATTTGTTTTGTGGGTTTATCTATTTTTTCGCAAAGAACTTTATCCGAATGTTGACAAATTTTGTCCTGCTCTTCTAGAATACTATGATAAATAAGTACTTCTATATATATTAAATCATACAGTAAGATTTATATGCTTTTGTAGATTCGTCGTGATTTTATTTTTATTCATATGTTTAATCACACGTGAGTGCGCCTGTAAGGAAATAGAAAAAGGCTGTGATACCGAGGGCTAAAGCCAAGGACCCGAAGAAGTAAAAGCTATTTCTGAAATTAAACTTGTCAGCTAGTGTGCAGAAGACAAGTGCTCACGGTCTCGTCAGGGAGAAAATGTATTTTGGAAGTTAAATTTACGACGCAAAATTGCGAACGATATTTTGGGGCGTTGGGTTTTTGCGGCATTGGTTTATTTATAATGTGATCAGAAAATGGACTGCCAACTTATTAAATGGCTAAAAAGATATTAAATTATATCCACTATTCCATTGCAAAATTAGTGTAATATAAGCCGTAATAAAAATTGAAAGATATATTTCAAGCATACGTAATAGCCTCATGTGTGTAAAGACATAGATGTTAAGATATGTATTTTAAAGAAGCAACGCTTCAATTTTCAAATGCTAATTTAATATTGAAAATTTTCAGAGGCATTCCAACATATGGACGTATGTATGCATATGTAAGGAAGAGAACACTGCGATATGACTTAATAAATTGGGGTAAGGCCAGCAAAGGATTTAGCGTCTGCAACACCTGGTGTTCCCCAAGACCTCCATATTTCCGAAGATCCGGTTATATATTTAAAGAAGGTATATTAAAAAAAAATCGTATACGAACGATACGTGTTATTCGGTACATTTTTATATATCGCGTATATATATTTAGTGGGAGATGCCGTGTTACTGTTCCACAAATTTGGAGGACGTCGCCATAATGCCATTCGGCAGGCGACTCATTAATGTTTTAGCGACATTTTGTTCTGTGAAGATGGCTCGCGGGGACAACGTTTGGTGTCCCATCCCCAGTCGGCGCAAGAACTCATTCACCTCCTCGGAGGACGCCCTCGCCACCTCCTCGGAGCGCCTCACCCTACGCCACACCGTATAATTCTTTCTTAACATCACAAATGGACCAAGATTTATCTCCGTGCCCGCTTTTTTGCTCCGGCTACGGGAAACAAAGTCACTGTGTGCTTTTTTCACTTTCTATTTAAGCGTTTTTTTCCTCCTCCACGCTGTTTTTTCTTTTCTCCCACAGATGGGGAGGACGTCCATTTAGCCGAGTGATTTTGGTTCATTTGTCTCGCTTAATTCTGCTACGTATGCACTTTTACGTATTGTCGCTTCGAGTAAATATTTTTATGGCCGTGTTTACAAATTAACTAAATATAATTAATTAACCTAATTATATGATGTTTTTCTAGGCATTATATTCCACATATTTGGTAAAATATTGACCTTTCAATATATTATTCTGGATCTATTTCGCTAATTAATATTATGCTTTGATTATTTTTAAATCCATTTAAAACAAGAAAGTGCTTTGAAAAATTATATCAATATGATTGATAACGATGGATTAAAATTAAGATTGAACCGGAGCTGAAAATGTTTGAAAACATCGACTTAGTTTTTGAAGAATTTGGTTTAAAGATAACAGAAATAGTTGAAATGAAATTATACTGGATGATGGCGAGTAACCTTCATCTTTGTATCTCTATTATTTTTTTAAATAAAAAATGACCCTATAATGGAAAGAAGTTTAAAATTCAAGAGAAAATTACAAAAGATTATAACGAAATACGTAAAGATTTATACGCTAAAATCAGACAATCGTTTATTGGCGAATTTTTGAAGGATAAAATCAGAAATACTCCAGAGTTCTCTGATGATGGAAACCCATAATGGATCTCGAAAAATAATAAAACATATAGAATTACAAGTGATTGCGACGATGAATGAATGGTATATTATAGGTTATTAAAGTTTTTTTTCAATTAATTTCGTAAATGTATATATGTTTATTTAAAAAAATAATCTTCGATATTGTTTTGGAACGCGAACTCTAATTTTGTATGAACTTCAAAGCTTGTATAACACGGATTTGTATTACACGATGTTTTTGCTGAACCATATAACCGTGTTATACGAAGTCCGAGTGTATTGAAATATATTCGTCAATCGAGTAATATGGTATTAATAACATTTTTGCCGCAATATTTTTGCATCATGCTGACTGCATAGAGAATTCTAATAGACCAGCTAATAGATAGCTTCAGGCACTTTATTATTAATAAAAAAAGACCATTGATTCCACTGAAGATTCCCAATTATCCCATATTTAAACGAAATTGATGTAAAATTAACATCAAAACTAAAGTGGATGGCTAATAATATTAAATATATTTGTCCTTTGTCCTTTCGATGAGATCACTATATTTAGTTTAGTTTGATTTAATGTAAATAAGATGGTCTGATCAGACTATTATGATTTTGCAATGAGTTTATTTAAAAGTAATGTATGGATCTTACCAAATCTCCCTGAGTTTGTCTTTTTAAGAGTTTTACAGAATCTAGATCCAGTCTTCGTAGACCCAGATATTTTTTTCAAAGGATTTATATAGGATATCATGTTTTTCTTCATTTTCCGTAAAGCAATTTTAATCCTTTTGCTCCATTAAAAAAATTATGATTTTTCGTGCGATAGTTTGTTTACCTATTTAATTGATGGGAATACATTACATTATTTAACCATTTCATTGACATAAGGGTTAAACATTAATTTAACAATTGGCTTTTTAAATTAACATTTATTTTTGCAGCATTTTAACTGGATAATGATTTGAATCAAAAAAGGAAAATACATTTAATTAAAATAAGTTAACCCTCATAAACACTTTCGACAGAACTTATTTATAAGTCAAATTTATTTAAATTTTTAATGTGTTAGTTACATATTCATCAATCTTAAACTGATAATTCAAAATATAAACGACATGTCAGAATATTGATTCAAACATTACATTAAACGTATTTATGGTGTACATATATTATTTGTTATAGCGCTGTATAAAATGTATGAAATATCGTTTCTCATCAACATCATCATTGTCTTTTTTTTTAGGTAGACCATGGCTTTAGAATTTTGAGGATATCCTTCCACTTTCATTATCGTCGAACATCTTAACTGTTTTGGCGCAAAGTAGGTTTAACATTTTTCACTCTCTTATAGATGTAATACGTAATTTAAGCATTTTATAACGTTGGAGTTAAAATAAATTCACTGTAACTATTAGCTTGCAAGTCTACAATATAAGAAAGTTTTAATTCCATTAAATAAGAATACATCTAAAAAAGAATATTTAGTCTGTGTCTTTATGTTGTGAAGCACCCTTATAAAGCCTCCAGTCTCTCCACGCGCCGACTATAAAGAAGTTCATTTGCAACTCAATGGTCTGGTTCATTCAGAGGCAATCGTTTTATCGGCTTTGTTCTTTCGTCAAGTGTGACCCCCTGTTTCGAATGACGACGGTGAAATTCTAATTGACGACATGTTATATAAATTAAAACTCACAAGCGATAACATCTAGAAAAACGCCCATGTTTGTACTGCCTTGTTCCGGTATTTGAGCTTCCGATAAGCATCGGAACTCTGTGTAAATTATTCGGGTCATTGTTTTGCATCCGCTGCGAGTGATCATCACTCCTGTTCGCTTTGATTGACTGATCAATTGAATTGTCTAATTGTTCGCTGGGAAATCGTTTAATTGCTCTAATTAAGTCGGAGCATTTTATTACGAACCGGAATCGGCACATAAAAGCTTCTGCTATTAAAGGCGACTTTGATTTATGAAGACAATAAAACCATTGTTTTTTATAGATCGCCTGTGAGTATAGATCGTTTATGAAAATTTGATTGTTTTAAATGTTGATTGTATTTAAATAATAATGGTACTTCGATGGCGCTCAATAGATGTCACCACCTGTTCTACGTTTCGCAGGGGTCTTGAACAAATTACGTTTGACGACACGGAAAACATTGATACAAATGACGGCCGTTTTGTTCCCCCCCTGACAAAGCCAAAAATAAAAGAAGTGGAAAAGACGATTATTACAATACACCGATTCTTATCTTAATTTATTTGTATGAAAATTAACGCTACCGGGGCAGGCACGTTGAATGGAATAGGAAGTACCAGATGTCAACTCGACGGAAGTCGAACTGAGCAGTTGAACAAAAAAAATGCAGTTAAGTACTCGGAATTACACGGTATTTAACCACGGTTAATTTATAACCATGAATTGTTTGTGTTGTAGAATTAATTGTTGAAATTAAAGCGTTACGAGGTGGGCACGTCAACGCGCCATTTAAGATCCCAGCAGCGATATGATGATACATTTTCATACAAAATATATGAGATATTGTTGTTTTTTATTTGCTATACACAGCGTGTTCATAAATTCTTCTATCTCTGTGATAAATGGTGAATTTAGTTTTAGCTTAGCACTGCGTAGATGCTATCGACACCGTCATAAAATCCTACACAGATCATAATATAATGCCTTTCCCTTTATTTTTTTTACAGTTTTACAACCATTAAATGAGGGATACAGTCTCTCAATCTGCTATAAATAAACAACAAAAAATTTATAAATTCGACAAAATATTTTCAACATTAATGCTTCAATTGAAATAATCACATAGTCATCGATTATTTAAGCATGTTCATTGATCGTAAAAATTCTATAGATATCGATATTTTCGGGCGACGTTTGAGAACGTCTCGTTTATAGTATAAGCTATTTATTATTGCCGAGCGATTAAGGGTTATAAAACTCACAAGTGGCGCAAGGGTAGCGATGAACGCTGAAAAACGAAAAAAATAAACGGGGAGAAGACAACTTCGGAACGATTTTTTTCTTGTCTTTTTGCATAATTTACTATTATCATGACAGAAACGGGGACCGAAAACGAAAATTAGCCGTGCCAGGGCGAAATAAATTATTTAGCTGTAATAAACAAATTCGTGAAAAATGAATATACGAAACAAAAAGCATGATAATCTAGACGGTCGTAAAGTTTTATATTCACACATCGTCGCAGTTTTACAATGTTTAACTTGGAAAGAACGAGCAAAGCTTTATTTTTTCGAAGACAAATTATCGTTTTATTTAGTCGTAATGAATGGATTTCTGTTGCTGTGCTCATAAATTAATAAACGCGATGAAATATTTGCATATGTAATCTAAAAAAAGCTTCGGCTGATATGCTTAAAATATCACGCAACCCTTATTTTGTGATAATTGGATTCAAAGTTGTATGATTCTATGACATACAATTTTTAAAGCATGTCTTTTCTATCAATATTTACTTAACCCTTACATTAATTAATTAAAAAGCTCACAAGACCAAATGATACTAATTTTTATCATGGCTGCCAAACCAAAGATATTGAAATTCTATCACCCAAATAGGGTTGTTAATCATTGTCTTTTCAGATTAAATAATAATTACAACTCAACAAATTAGCGATACGCAAAACATTCTACAGTATTAATTATAAACAATGAGTGGTCATGACAAATAAAGGATTTATTCAGGTCACAATATAGACTGCAGTGACTCATTGTAAAATGTGGAATACCTCCATATTCTGATTAAAAAAAATTACTACATAGGTTGTATCATTCAAAGATATAAAAGGAAATACACAAGACTAGTGGATATGAAAATATTCATTTAGGTATAGTCTCAGGTTTTATTTTAGAGCAACATGATGTGGAATATTCATCAGATTTGAATCCCTTGAACTTCTAAGTGTTAACTCTTTTTAAAACTAGTGTTCACAAAATAATGGGAGTATAGATAACTTAAAAATTAAATTGGGTTTTGAAATGAACCATAAAATCGATCTCAAGCTCTATTAGCGTTTGTCTGTAAATCTGTTTAAGTATTAGTATTTTGAATACAAAAAAAAAATATAATTGAAAAAATTCCATCACCCTCCATAACTACCATGCTTTTCTACAGAACTCACTTACCATAATCCAACATCAAAAAGTGGATTTATAAATCACCGCTCCGTAATAATGCACTCAAATCGAATCGGTCCATTTTTATTTCATTAGCAATGCAAATGTGACGGAAGTAGGAAATAAAAACTCTTCGAGTTGCAATTAGCGACATGCACACCCCGAAATGCCTCATTTGAAAGTCGCCTTTTTAAAATTTATTCACCTGTCACTTTTAAAGCAGAACTTTTAAAAATATAGCCCGGGGCTTATGCCGAGGATATTATCACGAAAGCCCGAGATTTATGCTGCCATATTTTTAAGTATTCCGTAATGAAGAGTTTTATATTGCCCTGTGCAACCTTATAAGGTTCACATAATAGCCATGGCTATAAATTACTACCTTCGAACCGTCACGTGTTAATCAAACTGCCAATTTATCAACGAATCATCGTCGGAATTAACGAACGGTATAATTGTGGACGACCATAATACGCTCCAAAATTATTGATCATTATTTCTACTTGCCAAATAAAAATTATATTTTAATAAGATTAGATCATATTTATCCTGATGGTTCAGGAGCATTTTTTGCAAAGCAGGTGGTTGGCGTCTTATCCGCCCTCTTTTAAATGTCCTGATCGGAACTCGAGTGTCAAATAAGTTTTATTGCTGAGCGCAAGCATTCAAAGGTTTTATGTATGTCGCTGTCGTTGAGGATATCTGAATATGTAATTATATTCAAATTGTATGCAGACCGTTTAATATCATCAAAAATCGATTAAATTCATTTGCTGAATTTTTGGCTTTAAGTTCATAAAATAAATAATTTTAAGGATGCATTCTTGTTTGTTTTTTTATTCAGGAGGCTTGGAAAGCTTCGTCGTGTTTATTGATTGTCTTTATCTGATAAAGGATCAGAATTAATCGCTTCGTATAAATACGATGAAAGCGCATTCTTCACGAAGGATATTCCCGGTCTTTCTGGTCTCGAGCCGAGAACCACCTGTTCACAAAAGCTACCCCTTCATGCACTAATGTGACAATGGCTTCCGCACCACACGCTTAAATAATTACCACTAATTTATATCAGCCGATAATTTCAAATTTAACATGGATGGAGATAACTCGAAAAGGGATATTCAAGCTAAATTAATTTGAAAAAATTCAGCATTTTTATTTTGGATAGAGAATTCTGGATAAAGTTTGAATCTATTTGTATAAATAAATTACAAGCAGGAGTTTCAAAGGAGCATCCATTTCATATGAGGACCTATTTCAGACATTTTAAAAATGCCTTAGAATTACATAACTAGAAATGTTTCGGATAAAAGTACTGTTGTGAATATTATCTGAAAATAAGGAACTATTCAAAATGATCACATTTTTATTATGATCTTCTTACAATTACTTTGATGATATTGATATAAATCTATCAAAATGAAACTAATTATAATAGAAAATTATTTATTCTATTTATAATTTTAACATATGTCAAAACCATTTTAAATATTTAAGATTTTTTCAGTAATTTCAATATAAAAACATCAAAAACAGCTTAAAATTTAAATACAAACCATTTAAAAAAACATGTAAGGCTCTTATGATTTATGTGAGATGATACAAAAATGCAACATATTTTAGCTCAGTGGTTAAAAAATGGATAAAAAATTTACCCAAATTAAGTTAAATTAAGAACGAAAATATAGAAATCAATTAATAAAGAACCAAAACTTAATATTTTGGATGATTTAGAAAAAATCATGCTGCTAAATAATTTAAAAGAAAGCTTCTTAATCATTGCTCTAAAATGAATGGCTAATATTTTTGGATTTATGATAGATATCTTCATTTCCTGGATCTGAAAAATTCAGTACTGAGGCGATTAATAATGTTGGGTTAAAAATAATTAAAATATCATTTAAAAATAATGATAATGTCGTTACTCTTTCAGAAATCTTCTCCTTTCTAAAATTCCTGATTCGATTAATACTATCTTTAATTACATATGGAAGAAATATCAACAAATCTCATAGATTTTAAGTAAAAATAATTATTTTATGTTACGACATTTTTGTATTCCTTTAATGCATATTTTGCCATTTTGGAGTAGATTTTCTTCATAATTTTGTTTGACCTTATATACATGTTGCAAAAACGATTAAAAAATAAAAGTCGACATTCAACTTTTAATTCTAAATCAAATGGATGCAATTATTTAGATTGCTGAGCCAAAAAAATATTGCTAGGTTGTTGAATATCTTTAAGAATTGGAAGAAAAAAATCATGAAACAAATTTAAGATTGAAATAATTAAATTATTAAACAATTTACCAAAAGAAGACATAAAAAGAGAATTTCACAAGGACTAAGCTTCATATAATGCAATTTATACAGATATTTGTTAATGAGAAAATATCCTTGCTTAATCTTGATAAATAGTAACGTTAAAGGTAAATAAAAATGATATTTTTGACTGGCTTTGGCCGTTTTTAGGCTTTTATACAATTTTTTTTTTGCAAAAATATTTATTTGGGAATCTCTTTGGTAGTCGCATTCATTCACTTTATGTCTTCGACCCCGAGCTTGAAGTCCCTGTAGAAGGCACTGCATCATCTGCCGATTGTCACATAGACGTCGCATTACGGGTTGCACTCTATAGAGCCTCATTATAATAACAGATGTTGCTGTCGTCGCGCAACTAAAAATTCATTAAAAATACATAAAACCCCATTTTAAACGGATATATCCGTATCCTTTATTTTTTGGACACTAATTTTAATATATCATGTCCAACAGCTTAGCCCCGGACGCTTCGTATAAGAATAAAAAGTGAATTCCAAATTGGCGTCTTTGTAAGAAAGCATGTCGGGTATAAGGTAGCAAGTGTGGTAACGGACAGGAAGCTTATGCCTTAATAACCAGAAAGCTATTGTGTATTTACCAAAGAAAAATAATAAATTCACTAATGATTCATGCATTCATATTTATAATGTTTTTCGATATTTTTGGCATAAAGTTGTAGCATAAAAATCGATTATTAATACATTGCTTTTGTGGATGTTACTTTTATCAAGCGTAAGATATCTCTCGTATATTACATATAACGTAGATGTAATTTGATCATAAAATTAATCTGTCATCCAGCTGGGAGAAAAGATAAAATTAAAAATTCTTAAGGTAGTTTACATGCCTAAAATAATAATATTATGGAACGTGAGGCGCATTATCGAAGGATCGATCTAAGACGCGGCAGGAGTGTCATCAGGCGTGATCAGGGGTACGCCCGTTTCCTCTTCCAGGTACATATTCTGGTCGTTTTGTTTCTCTTGTGTCTACAGGTGACAGTGGCGGCACGTGGTAGATAAAAAAAACGAAGCATGACATACGGTCAGCGATACACGTGTTATTTTTAATTCTGTCATATCGCGATTAAAAACCACTTTGTCTACTGCGTGTTTATGGAACAAAAACAAATCATCTAACATGTTAAAAATGATCAAAGAAAATCGATCCGACAGAAATAAATAAACGGATATAGCCGCCATTGTACAATGCATCATTCTGAAAATATATTTTTGTCCTGACGATGCTGCATCAGAATCCATGTTTATGTAGCAGTCCAGCGATGGTATTTGTGATGGCTTTTACAAACTACGCTTACGTACACATATATCATAACGATACTAGATCCAATTCGATTTGCATACATAGAGTGGGATTTCCAATATAATATCCCATCTCCATACTCCTATCATCCCACCCTCATACCCTCGGGCCGAGAGGGTGACACCTCTGTCATGCGCTGGACAAATAACGAATATCTCGCTGATTTGGGATGCTACAAGAGCCCTCGCATTTTTCATTATTATTTAATATTTGTTTGCTCATAAATACAATCTAAGAGCACCCTTACGATTCTAAATGAAAACTGATTTTCCACTCCACGTTATAAATTTGAATTTAACATACTTAAACTTTAAAAGCGATTTTAATATCTTATACTGAGGCGGTGGTTTGTGATCAATGTCTAGCATCTTGATATTAGAAAATAGTAATTTTACATTTAAACGAGTGCTTAAAATGACTATATTTCGGATAACTCCTTCTTGCTAGTGTTCAATCGAAGAGATTAAAATGGAGACTTGTCCTTCCGGACATTCTATATTATGAAAATATTTGATCAATTTGTGCTTCTAGTTTTGAAGAACGGCTGGGATACATCAGCAATTCCCAATGGGTTTACATCACCCTACCGAGGGGAGGGGGGGAGTGTTTTAGATATTCAGGGGCGTTGGCGTGACTTAAAACTTTTGGCGAAATTCTTGATAGTCTGATGCGTCTCTTGAACATTTTTGGTCGAATAACACTGAAGTATCAGATGACAGAAAACCCTCTGCTTCAATTTCTGCAAAATTCCGTTACAAGTGATACTTTTTGATTTTTTAGAATTATGGCCATTGTCAGATTAAATTAATTACATTAAATATGTTCCATCCGATGCATTATAAGAAAGCTATATTTGATAATCAATTGATTGAAATTAGAACAGCTATTTATAGCATATATTATTGAAGATTTGGCAATAACATTTTCATTTTTTGTATGCAAATATATATGGATTTATATAACACATTTGTATAAATTGGGACAAGATTTTTAAAATATGCTTTATATAACACAGTTAGAGAGAAAAAACATATACATAATTACTATCGACCAAGGTATAATTTCAATATTTAAAGCATATTCGTAAAACTGAAAAAATATTAGGATACATCAATAAAGATGAAAACTTAACACTTCCACAAGTTTGGATAAAAAATTATATTCGAAATTGCACAGATATTGTTTCTGCATCCGTTTGACGTTTGACGCTTTCCAGTTTGACGGTTTCCTGGAAAAAGTTGTGGTAGTAGAAAAAGTATTCTCTGGATAAAATGTTTTACCATCAATAGAAGATGCATAGTAAACGACAATAAACATTTTGTCGCGATATTGGCGGAGATGGTTTTGATGACATGGATATTCATGACATCCAAGAAATATCGGAGGATCGTATGTTGAACGAAGACGAATTAGTCAAAATGCTAAAATAATCTACCACAATTAATGGGTCAGAAAGTAGTTGCAGTGGAGTAGCTACATTTTTTACATTAAAAACAAATAATGAAGGCATAGAATTGGCTATTAAATTATATTTTTTTATAGATACTGATCCTATAATGGAAAGATGTTTAAAATTCAAAAGAAAAGTACAAAATATTATAATGAAATACGTATAGATTTATACGTTAAAAGCAGACAACAGTTTATTGCCGAATTTTTGAAGGATGAAATCAGAAATACCTCAGAGTTCTCTGCTGATGGAAACCAATAATAGATCTCGTAAAAGAATAAAACATGTAGAATTACAAGTGATAGCGATCATGAATGGATGGTATATTACATGTTATTAGAGTTTTTTTTTTCAATTAATTTCGTATTACACGACGTTTTTGCGGAATCATATAACCGTGTTATAGGAGGCCCGAGTGTATTATTAAAACGTTTGATATTACGTTTAGAATATTTCTCTCATTGCTATCCCATTTTCTTGTTCGGTTATGTATATAATATAAAGTTGTGTTAATTAGTTGATGAAATATGCTTTTTATTATTATAGATGGAAAAAATAAATGGATTGGAGAGGTGACATCCCTTCACGTCGGAGAAGTATGCAAGGAGCCATCGGAAGAGTGTAGTAGGTAAAGGCTTTGATATGTCAGCGTCGAGGTGTGTGTGTGCCAGAATTTGGGTATGTGTTGGTTCAATAAATCTAAGGCTTCCACGGGCACTTTTTTTCGATATGAAATATTGGATTTGAATACAATATGAGATGACCTATAGGTATATGGGAGCGGATCCGCGAAATTGGGATCCTCTATCTGCGGATACAACTTTTAAACATCAGCAAGATAATGGCGCATATCCATACCACTACCACCAATATTACCGAAATTTAAGGATATCAAAACCAATATATGATTAATGTATACAGATACGCTCAAGTGTATGGGCGATTTTATTATTTCTCCGCTAGGATATTCCATTTTGCGAATGTTTACTACGCCGAATCAATTTGCTCATAGGTGTATTTTTAGAAGGAGAAAATTTCTGGCAATCATCTTATTGTTTTTTATGTAACGAAATAAGCAATAAATATCCCATAACCAATTTATCATATTTCATAATGTTTGTCAAATCACTTTGTATATTGTGTTTTTGACGATATCAATCTAAAAATGTTCGCGAATCATTTTAATGCTAGATCAATTCGATTCCTATATGATGGCGTTCCTCATCGGAATGTGCGAAAGTGAAGTGGCACAAGACTTTCGGGCAGCTGTAGAGAGTTGCTCCTCATTTCTGTGTAAGTGGACATCCATGAATATATTCAGCATTGTAACGAACATAATGTATGCATAACTATAGCGCCTTTCGGACTCCTTTCTCGATAGTGTGAACAGACGACAAAAAAAGTTTCTGTTTTATCTATTGTCTGACCGCATAAGATATAATATTTATTAAATTGCACTTGATAGAATATTTGCATAAATTTATCAACAATTAAATTAATCAATTGATTACATAATATAAAAATCAGTGATTAATAAATTTTATGCAATTTATGCTACATTTAAATACAAAACCAAAAAAATCCTTACACATGCAACATTAATTAAGCTATCATTTAACTCAATTTTTTACCAAAAATAATTTAAATAATGATTTGCAATAAGCTTATGAGATTATTTATGCTGAGATATTGCTTGTAAGGAGTGTACCTTACTTTCCTATAAAGGGTGGACATCCATTTGTATCCATCTGCATGAGAGATATCTTCAAGGTGTCTTGATATAACGTTAGTCAAACGTCATATCTAGAGTTTATATATTTTTTCATCCAGTTTGTTCGATATTTTGCATTGTTTTTTCGCGTAAATCAATTCTTAGTACATACAAAATATGCCATTCGAATAATCTGCATTTGAATAGAATTTTGAACACTGCTTAACTACTCGAAAAATTTTGTTGTTTGCCATTCGTTATTATTTTTTTAATTAGCTATATAAAATTAATATTATACGACCATTGTAGATAATTTCAGCATGATTTATCTAGCATATAAATGTGGATAATAATCACATTTTTGTGTATTTAAAGCCATGATATTTGATTTACAAATTGTTAATGTAATGATTTACAAAAGTAAAATGTTTCAAGACACCAGCAAAAATTAATAATTTAACGTCTCATTTTTAATTGGAATTTGTTAAAGCCTTTGATTGAAATCAAACGTCAAATAGTTTAGGTTTTTATATTTGCGACATTTTTCCCGAACTATTCTTTCTTAAAAAGCAAAGAAAGTTTGCGTGCGTTTGCATAAATATTTAAAGGGTATCAATATGTATATCCAAGTATGGTTTATATTAAAATATACAAAATAATAGCTATGACGAGGGTAGAATGTTGGTTCTTCACCCCGAACTATTTTGTATGACACTTAGTTTTTTGCGGGGAACGTACTCAAACCATCCACACTTACTATCATAGGTCATAGTGTAAAGGTGTAGACACACTTTAAAACTGGCAGACAAATTGGTATGAAGCGTATTTTTACAGACAAAAAATGTATTATTTATATTATCATTTGTGATGAATACATATTCATTGATATGTGTAAATACATGTGATTTAAAAGAATTGCTTTAGATGCATGCTTTTATTCAGGTTTGAACATTATAACAGATGTATTTCTTGATTAGAAATTAAGAGAAATATAGTTTGTTTTTGAAATATCAATACGTTTAAAGGATTTGATTGAATTTGGGTATGGCGAGTCCATTTGCGCAATATTCGCTCGAAGGGATCTCGCCGTGAAGGATAATCGGTGCGGCCTCATCTTAAAAGAGAGTCAAATAGGTCGCCGCTGAAAGAGGGTTTGACATATCTCCGGGTAGATAATGAAGGATACCGGGCGAGAAGATGAAAGAAGAATGAACGTGGAAGATACTCGTAAAGCAATTCGGTGATTTCTGACAGTATTCAAAGTGGATCCCCGCGATTCGAGAGGCGGGCCATGCCAGACAGACGGATAAATTGGCTAATTCGGATGGGATTTTCCGAGAGGATTTTCCGAAAGGGATATCGTGAAGGTGCGCCAAGGTAATATCGCAGGATTGGCCCCGGTTTCGCAAAGTTGCGTAACAAGGATAGAGATTTTTGATTTATCTACGAATCTGAGCGATTTATAATAGGATTTAAGGTGGGTAAAAAGAGGGATGAACTAAAAATGTTTTGTGATCCAGATCCGTAATCTTGCAGCACATGAAATAATATCCCGATTTTATTGTTATTGTCGATCGTGGGACGCCGATATATATAATCTGGGTAGAAAATTGAAGAGTCGGGGATTCGATCTCATTATGATTATATATAAGGCTTTGGGATCTCGTGTAAACGGCGCAGAGGCGGACGTGCGAGGGAATCTTGTACAAAATATCCAATTTTCATGTTGTTTACTTTGCATACCCTGGCTAGGTCGGGCATGAGGGATCGCCGACGGGTCATGGTGGTTTGTTTTTCGGATGAGCTACGAGAGGAAAAATAGTTTTTCCAACCGAAGGACAAGGAGATATTGCATAAACCGGAAATTTCCTCATATGACCTGTGTCCGTCGAAAAGAGCCCCGAGGAACATCTTCAAAGACCCTTTTTATACTAATAAATATATATGTATCGATCTGATTAACAGTCCAAAGCCTATC
Source organism: Stenopsyche tienmushanensis (assembly GCA_008973525.1). NCBI lineage: Eukaryota > Metazoa > Arthropoda > Insecta > Trichoptera > Stenopsychidae > Stenopsyche > Stenopsyche tienmushanensis. Next base: position 388,957 of record WACJ01000539.1, read on the forward strand.
AATAAGATATCATTTTCAAAATGGATAAATCATAGATAATATCTGAAAATATTAACACACTTTGAGCGGGTAAAATTGCGAACTGCACGCGACAAAATAATATAATAGAAAAACTACCAAATATTTTGTAACAAAATTTTAAATTAAGACCACAGTGAATACTATCATTACTCAATAAGTTCGTAGGATTTATTTTCACATTAAACTGTTTAATTAATTTATTGAGTGATGTGCTATTACTTATATAAAAATTCTTGTATCTTCTACTATTCATAATTCGTTTGATACGTTTTTTGACATAATTAGTGATATGAAGGCTTTTTTCCATTCCTTTACCTTTTTGCCTTATTTAGTAAGACACAAGTTTATTTGGCTATATAATAACTCGGTCCAAGAAACGTATATTTGTTTCAAACGAGATATATAAATCAGTTACGGATCATTTGTAAAACAAAATAACTGGAAACACGGTCTTCAAAATGAATTAACAAGTAAGAGATTATCAAAAACCATCTAAACAAATTTAACAATGTACATTATGTAGATTATCAGTACCGTGAAGAAGTAACAAGCTTATTTCAATGTATAAGCCATTCACATATTGATAGAAATAAGCATTTGCGATGCCTTTATATTGATTAAATGAAATGCAATATCTATCTCAGTATTAAGACTTCTGCTTACATTGAAAGTCACAAGTATCTGATGACAGAATTTTTAATGTTGAAAATATCTACTAATTAAGTATCAAAACTATTAAAGGGATGTTAAATACATGTGTTAAAATATGCTTTTTATTTCGATTTTTTTATATCAAATTGATTAGCAAAAATTCTTCATTGTATTATTTCAGATATTGAACAAATAAGGAATGAAGAAAGTGTTGGTAAAATTTCTAGAATCTACAAAGATCAATGACACAAAAAGTGACTTAATAGATCTTGTATACTAAATATGTTAAATTATGGCTTGAAATTTGTTAATATATTGGAATGATATTTTATAGCGATTGATCTAAAATAATGTGTATTTTGTATTTTTTCACATTTTGTGTAAATTCAAGTCTTTTTAGAGCATGTTCTGATGGAATCATATAATGGTTAAAATGGAAGCGTTATAATTTACGTTGATAGAAGAAACATTGTCATCTTAAAAGATGTAACGAAGGCTCTCAAAAATGAAAGAATCAAATATTTTTAAGCATTTGTATAACAAAATTAAGTATTTTTAAAGAATGCACATGTTTTGTACATTGACCGCAACCTTAGAACTAAAAATATATCTACAATAAATATTGTTATATGAATTTGTTTGCGCAAAGTATAAAGTTTGTGGTCCTATCTTCTCATAGTGATACATAGACCATTAGAGACCACCGAGAATCATTATCGATAAATTTATAATACAAATAAACATGAAAGTCCACAAGTGGACAATATAATTTTCTATCGAATGTGGATTTATTAAATTGGTTGCGAGTCGTATTAAAAGTAAAATTCGTACTAATAGAATCCAACTCAAATCAGAAGTTGTTAAATTGAAGGCTGCCAGACCTGCATGCATGGAAATCGTTCAAAATTAAATTCTTCATGCGAATTTATTGGAGAGATGGCAATTTACCATAAAGAGTCGGAAGACAGACTCGAATTAATAAGCCTACTCAAAACGCAATAATAATAAATGTACGATATTTTATTTTATATGATAGTTTATTACGGCGTAGGCAGAATAAAAATTGCCTCTAAAGGCTGTAATATGTTTAGATGTACGGCGGGGAGGGGTTGGAGCTGGGGGTGCTCGTTTCAAGGCGACTTGTTGTTTCGTATGTTTTTTTATTGGGAAAACTCAATATAGGAGCTAAGGGAAGTTTGTAGACTATATTAATGTACTGTTTAATATTCGTACGGGGCTCGTGGTGCTCATACGTTACTCGGACGAATTGAGGGGTTAACACTCTGATGCTGTGGATAAAAATGCGACCTCAATATCAAATAATGCTTCTATTTTTTTGCAGATCTAACAAAATTGTCTTTATACAGCATTAAACATAAACAAAATTAAGTAAATTTATTTTATAAAAACCCAAAGCCAAATACAGGCATGAAAATCCAGCTATGCTTTTACTATGCTTTCATACAATGATTGAAATTAATTACCCTTTTAATTCATGGTTAATTTAAAAAAGTTATCATAGAGAAGTTAAGTCTTTTCACTCTAACGTCACCAATATTCGACATTATTATACGTATTCAGTCAATATTAACTTGGGAATTTCATTTTATTTTGCATATATTAGAGACCGCTTTATATGTTACGTACTTTATTACCTCTTCCATGCATTACCCCGGCAAGCCTCAAACTGTGTTTTCATATAAATTATCAAGAAATACAACCATATTAAAATCATCCCATAAAATAGTTATTTTATTGTTAAAAATTTGATTAACGCCATCGAATTGAATTGCTCTGTATGATATAATTTAAATTTTAAATTATATAATGTTGTATGGTATTTTTCAACATAATTAAAGAAAAATATAATTAATATATCTATTTTACGATTTAATATTGCAATATTTCGATTTAATTAATTATATTAAAGATAGAAAAGGGTGAACAATGTTTGGAAGCTGTGCTCGTGTAACATAAGATTCTCCCTTACGCCGTCATACTTGCGATATTTAGGCTACGAAAATATGTTGACATTCGAATTATACATATTTGTATGTCAAAAAAATATAGAAAATCATACTGTCAATACTTGGAGACTAAATATAATACTCAATTTTATTGAAAACTAATAACGGTATAGAAGTAAATTGATTTAATGGTCAACATGGCATTGTTAATTTTTACTCAAGGCACACATATCATTCTAATAAATATAAAAATATAACCACTGTATTTCCATAATGTACTGCAGATACATTAGCGTAATAAATATGTTGGAAAACTGTTGCCCTGAACACTTATAGCTGGCAGATTAAAGAAGCACTTAACTTTATTTTACACATAAATTAGGCGAAATTAACCTCCCTTGAAGCCATAATATCTGGGCCTTTATTCGATGGGGTAGACTTCCTCTTCATTTTGCCCTCTAATCGTTTTAAGCTGAAATCGTAAATTGTTTTTCAATTTATTGAGGCATGAATAAGGTGGTGAGGAATTAATTGAAGGAAGTGATATTGAGTATTTTGCCGAAAAATGTATTGTTGATGATTGTATCTATTAAATGTTATTTTGATAAAATATTTTAGAACCATATCAAAAGTTAGGAATAAAATCCGAATTAATATTATAGATGGATTATCTTCATAATAGTACATTCTGTGACAATTAATATAGCTAAATAAGAACACATAAGATCGGTTTATTTGCAAAAATAAGCAATGAGAAATTATCAAAAAAAATCATACATTTTGAGTAAAAATTCATATAGTTTGATTACGATTATGGCATCTTAATAAGGACGTATTTTAAAAGCTAAATGCATATTAATATGCCTAGATAGCACAGTATGAATCGAGTGCTCTAACGATGTTTTAGTATGAAAAATATTGCTATGTAACAGTTTTAAATTAGCCCAGGCATTACGGAATTTATAAATAACAGCGTCGTTAAAAGTTAATTTAATTTTACCCCAGCGGTGTAAAAATCAAAGCTTTTCTTAATGCATCAAGTTGAAACATAATTAGCTTTATGGTTTAGGGCGCACCCCCTCATTCTGCCGACGCTAACGCCCGAGAAAAATTAATTTTGCATGAAAAATGCGCCAATTTAGACATGAAATTCGATCTTAAATTTTCAGCACGAGCTTCTGTTTAATTTCGCGAGAAAAATTACCGAAGCAATTACGCCCGGTCCGAATATTTATCATATTATTCAACGGTAAGAAAGGCACTTTAAATAATGCGCATGTGGAGTTTTTAGCTGTAGATCATACAGAATGGCCCTCAATATGTGAGTTTTTTCGCCGATAAAATATGCAAAGGTGATAGAATGCAAATCGTTTCCAGTCTGTGTGTTTCGTGGCCAAAATTTTTGCATTCGGGAGGGAAATTTTGTATATTATCACGAAGTCGCATGATTATTGAGTGTGTATATATTTTAGTATGGTTGTAGAATAAAAGCAATCTAAAGTATGGCCGCTTACCACACATCACGACATTCATATTCTGAATCATTTCACAAGGCAATAAGCACATCAATAAATAATCACAAACAAGTTTTATCATCGTATCGGCGGGAGCTTTTTTGGGCATGCAAAACTTTTGACCCATCCCTACGATAAATGTATTATATATGTCTCTTGTGTGTCCAGGGGAGGGATGGCAAATCAACTGACTCGTGATTCAGATCTTCTGTTAGAAGACATTTTTGTAATTAAATATCTAAACCATGATTAAAAAATATACAAGCATATTTCTCTTGAATTTTATTTTTGAACGAAAAATATTTTTACACATCTACTTGATAGCAATCAAGTATTGTCGTTACTCAATCATACTAGGGATGGCTCCCATTTAAGATGTACAAATCATTTTATTTGCAAGGCGATACTGAGCTATTGTTTGGTTATTTTTGGTACGGAGTGATGATTCTCTTACTTATTTCTCCATATTAAAAATATTCCGAAATGTGGCGTGATGTTAAGCCCCATCCCGGTACATTTGTGTATACAATTCAATCCAAAGTTACCGCCCCATTTCCATCGCGGAAGAACATAAAGATACATTATGAAAGGTCATAAAAAACACACGACGTGGCTCACAATAAAGGACTGATATAAATATGATAGGAAAAAAAAACAACACCAGTTCGGGAATATGTATAAATGTTGGCGCGAGTTATTGTACATTAGTAAATACTGGCTGCCGCAAGGGACAGTCGAACACTGCAAAATATGAGTTTAAATCATCGAACTGTAACAATTTTATTAAGAAAAATCTATATATTTCAACGAAACACTATAAAAGTATCAATGAATCTTCATTTTATTGGATTAACCGGTAAATATGCGAGCTTTGAGCTTTCAAACATGAACTTTTAGATTGAACAAAGCTTGTTAATAATATTAATAAATACAAATTAATTAATTATTATTGATATTATATTCACATACAGCTCAAATGTTTGTTTGTAAATCTGTAAATATTACTTTACATGCACTAGTATAAATATCACAACTCAAAAGTCTACTTTGTCTCATTTAATAAGATGACAATGGTATGTTTAACATTTGCTAAAACATCAGTAAATAGCTATACGAAATATCTTGTACGAAAACAGTTATTATCATCATGTAAATTCATTGTTCACTAGTGTTATTTAAGCTTAATTATATCAACTTAAATATAAATTTTAGATATAAAAAACTATGAATCATGTAGAATATTTCTAAACATGCATTAATTTGGTATGTCTTTAAAATATTATAAATTTAATTGTGCACAATCAATGCATTTAGCATTGATATACAACATGTATTTCATTACTTCGTTTAATAAATTATTTGCAATCAATAAATAATATTATTTTTTGATAAATAGCAGCGATTCTACGTAATATATTTGTATAATATTATGCAAATTTGAGGTCCCAAAATGTGATTCGTATTGGTCGGACTGTACAGTGTTTTATTGTCACGAAGAATATCTCATTTCAAAATAGATTATATTTTACATGTGATTTATGAATGACATTTGGATTCACATTCCGGTCATCCATTTCCAATTCCGATACAGAAATCGCAGGGTGGCGTCGAGGGGTTGACAGGGGATTGTTCTTGTTGAAGGGGGTACGGGAAAATAGGATTCTAAACGGGAAGAGGCAGTTTTGAGACGAAATTATACATCTATCAGATGGGCGGTTATTACAGTAAATCGGATATCAATACCGAACAAAAAGTATAAAGCGTCGATGATGAATGTACGAAACGCTGTGTGAATATGTATATATGGTTCGTTATTGAGAATAATTTGCGCTAACTACCCTTGCGTTTCAATTCATCCCTTCAAATATGCCGCTTGATGAGCATCATTAATTCTCATATGATCTCGCTAATAGGCGAAGAATATTTAACACCATTGTAACGCAACCATCAAAGGGCGAAGGGTGGGTTTGTGAGATATTAATTACTGCCTCAAGCTATGAAAGGGTTGAGCCCTCCTGTGGAATTTACATAAGTAAATTTATACAGAATGTCTGTGGAATGTCTTAAAATAAAAGCGACATTTATGCTAATATATCACTGTTGTTACGTTTAAAGTAGAATTTTTATGATTATATTTTTCATCGGAATGAAGATATTTTAAAGGTGTTTCTTGGAGTTTAAGACCATCAGTAAAACAAATTTGCTAAAGGGTTCAGCCATGTCCGTAGAAGGGTTGCAGCCCCTTTGCATGGCGTGTCCAGTGATTAACATCATTTGCGTTTTGTACACAGATTATGTCCGACAATACCAGTACTCGTACAGAAGGGGATGAAAGTAGCCCTAGCTTGACTGATGTAAGTGTCACCCTAATCCTGTTAAACATTAGTAATATTAATTTGACTAATTTGTCAGATTAATTGTTGAGAGAGCCACTGTCAAAATTTTCACATTTAAAGTACCAATATCATATTTGATATTTGGATTGATGAATTTAATAATGACTAAAAATATAAAATGGTACCAACAAGATCCTAAAAAGTTGTTGGACTCTTATAAGATTATATTCAGTTTAGAAATTCAATTCAGTCAAAAATTTGAATATTTCAGATCATTTTCAAATTTAAAAATATGCTTTAAACCATTTTTCTCCGATGTAGCTTTGAAAATATGAAAATCTGATAATGCAGTTTCTATCATTGCATGAGGCTTAATGTTTTTGAATATTTTTACATAGACGATTGATTGAAAATTATGCACTTTCACATCAGCTAACTGGTTCAATCGATAATGAATGGCTTAAATTTGTGAATTATTTATCACTGTTGTTTTTGATTCGTTGGAATGTAGATTCTAATAGAAATTTAGATATATCTGCTTCTTTTAGAATGAAAAGCACTTTGAGATTTTACAAAGATGCAACGAAATCTACAATGGAACTATGTTTTTAAAGGTATTCCCGATATAAAAATGATTGAAAGTTGTTGATAATTTGGCAATATTTCCTGAAAACACCAGGAAACTCGAGGTACCTGAGATATTAATAAAGAATGAAAAAACATCGTATGGGTCTGATAAACTCAAATTAAAATGATGAAAATTGAGGATGTGAAATATTTAAGCAATTAGTAGACTGAAAGATCTAAATTTCAAAAATATTTAAGATATACATTGAATTTTAAACAAATATGATCTACTCCGTATTGTAATGGGAATAGTGGGAACCGAGTCATCAAAAATCTTAAAAACTAATCGATGCTGTTTAGAAATTGTATCAATGACATGCAGATTCTGATAGATCGATCAATAAATTGAATGGAGCTATTCGATTATTTATTCCGCTCGTATAATATGCTTATACTCTGTTATTGATCGTAATCGATCATCATCAAGGTCTTGAAGACGTATTGGTCGTAGTTCATCTTCATAATAATATATAGTTTCCAGACTGAAGTCATTAAAATCGTCATAGTCCTTGACTTACATTTATTGTGCTTAATCACAAATAACATCTCAGATAATAGTAGGATAGGGCACGTTAAAAGAGTATATAAAGACGCTAAAGCTTTTTAATTACAAATGCAAATCTAAAGTATTCCATTACTTATGGTCCAATCTGACCCATCTTAATCAACGAGTCCAGTACTATGTAGTGCACGTTATTCAAAATCATGTTTGATGTTCATTTATCACGATGATCATTTTTGAATCATCCACTTGTATATATTAGACGGACAATATAATAGGTGTCAAATGAAGAAGTGATCGCTTTTATCAATCATATATATCAATGAAAGAGTAGGTCAGTATGCCAAGATTGGACTGGCGATGCACATATGAAATCAGGTGCTTCTAGATTGGACTCAATGAACAGATGAATAGATTACGAAGGAGCAATCCAAATCGATAATAACTACGCCGAGAGCGCAGCTCTTATCTCAATCTCTGCGAGAGGCTGTACATCTCGGTGAATATTTTCCTCTTCATTTTTCGCGAGGATGTCTCGCTTTTATTTGTCCGTTTATTTATGCACAAAGTGGCCACGCCGGTTATAAATGTTTCGATATTTATGCGCGGTCGGTCGCGAATAATGTCGACAGGGCAACAATGGCGACGGGAGATAGCGCACGCCGGAATGTTGTCTACTGCAAATAAACGCAACAAACAATGATGCTGCCCGCGCACACCCATCATACACCAACACGACCAAACGACACTCCGACTCTTCGTCGAAGCCTCAATTACACCTCAATCGCACCTGAGCCCGAGGGTGGCTGCTTTCTTCGCCGGTCGCCAGCCGCCAAACTGGGAAGAAACATTAGCGTGCTAGCTGAGCAGCACCACCATAAACCTGAGAGATTGACGGGGAGGAACAGTGTCTTTCTTGTCGTCTTCTGCGAAAGATAGACGCGAATACATTGTACGAACTTGTGTTCCATTCAGTTGCTGACAGAGGACAAATCCTGCAGAACTAGCCTTGGCGTATAAGCAAATCATGAAATGGTTTATTGGAACCTGAAGACCAGATAGACTAATTCTTCTTGGCGTCTCTCGCCAAACAAAGTCCATGCAACTAATTTAGACATGGCTCGAATTTATATCTACTTCTTCTTCTTCATTATTTAACATGTTGTGTAAAATATAACCAATATCATATTTAACAAAAATATTATTAAAAGAAAAATAATCGATCTAATGAATCAAAATATGCCCAAAAAACCGTTTTTGAGTCAAAATGACAGCTTAAAATTTGCGCACACATTTTTTTCCTTGCAAATATTTATTCTAATATATTCTTAATTAGCACTTACTGACTTACTGAAATTGAAGCTTAGCAAAGTTTATAAATAGCAAATTCAAGGGAATTATCACATATTACAGATCCTTCATCAGATGAAAAATCTTATCAGTCTAAATTATTGATTAAATCTAATAATCACGAAACATCAATTATACATGTAAATAAAAGTCTTATAAAATCTAAAAATGTCAAATATTTGCACACAATCCAAAGAATGCTATCAGTCATATAAATGGTTTAATTATATTGATATCGTTTATTTCAATGTTATTAATGGAGAAATCTTTGCTGAAAAATATGAATTGATGTCGAAGTATTAAAAAAGGGCTCATTATGCATTGAATGAGGATCCTTTGCCTCATTTCCTTCTCCCATATTTAATGATCTTTTTTCAGTTGACGATATTGGAGGCTTAAGTAGAAATCTTCCTAGAAAAAAACCTATTTGTCCTTAATTGCTTTCGTGATTTCGTCGAAGCTCTTACTCCAGAGCTAACATCTGGCACCAGGAATTGGCGGTTTTTCGCAGAAGTGTGCATTTGAACCCCTCCCCCGTGGAACTAATCCTTCCTTATGAGTTTCCCGCAATAGACTTCCGCGTGATTAAGTCTCCAACAGAGGAAAATTTACATCTTTCCCGCTTAAGACTCAAGACGTCATCTCGCATTCATAATATTGAGCTTTCAAACATCTCCCCGCTTTCATTCCAGACGCGAAACCTCTGCCATTTTGCAAACATCTCAATTCACCGGGAATTAATTTTGACGGATTATGTTTAAATCTCCAAATTCTAAGGCACTTTTTACGCGGGCGTTCTTCACAGCCAATATTTCATTTTGCGGAGAAAATATAAAACCATCAATCTACCTTAATGTTGTTGAAAAAACGTTCAATGAAATCAGTTAAGCGAATATCGTACTTAAGCGACCGTTCGACATAATATCGTATAACGCATGGATAATTTTAAAATTAGACTCATCAGCTTTATCCCACATTAAGGCCAAAGCCTATTTTATGACATAATTCTTCAGAAAGCTGATTGGATTTATCCAAGCAATTCAAACCGCTTTGATGTCCGTTTTCTTGCAGTAACAAAAGTCATATATTTACATTAATAATTATAATGAAGGGATCCAAATATATCTATTAAAGTGTGTAATTAAGTCGCATTTATAACGATGCTGTTAAGCATTTGATAACGGAATGTGGGTCTATGAATAGGAGACGTGATTCATTAATTGCATGGGATCGTCGAAATTGTTTCTTCTCCACGGCTGATTAACTGCGAAGAATCTCGGCGGGTATTCGTACAAATGAAGACAAATTAACGACACAAAGACATGACCCTTCCCCCATAAGCATAACTGGGGTGAGAGGTCCTCGACTTAACCCTTTAAATCAGCCGCAGGCTTTACGGGAGGGCCCTTCACCCGCCTGTCTGCTTCTATTTCCCAACTCTCCATTGCACTTCCGTGCCTTTTGATTTTGTCCGTCTCTATGCTGATGAATGCCATAATTGGCTTTGTCTACATTGTATAATAACGAAGCGATGGGGTTAAAGAGAGCATGCGATGCATATTATTGCTCTGCATGAGAGCGAAACAATTAATTTGTTGACAGGAATGTAAGCTACATTTGTATCTCTCTATGAAAATATACAAATAGAAATATCAAATCGATGGGAAGATGCATTGAATAATGAATGATATTATGTTTTATAATGTTTTTTTTTATTAATAATTTGAACTTGGTTTATAAAATACATACGTGAATATTTTTGAGTTTTTCTAATATCCTGTCACTTACATCAATTAGCCATATCATATGTGTTTTTTTCCTAAATTATAATATGGATATTTGGTTTTAATTATTCCATTAAAGCCAATCGCTTATATAGACGCAGATTTAGCCTTATTTCCTGGATGTTAAAAGGTCAACAACGAGACGAATCATAAAACTGGGTAAGGCATATGAATGACTGATTTACAACAATGATTACAATAGAATGTAAAAATAATGATAATTTAGCTACTCATTTATAGATCTTCTCTTATCTGAAATTTTTAATCAAATAATATTATAATTGTAGAACCAAAATGAAAAGATATCACATAAAATTACATTCTCTATCCTTACATATTTCTTCTATCCTCTTCTTCTACGCCGGAAAATATGTATACTACCTAAATAATCTATTAATCTGTCATTTTACTTAAATCGAATAAATTTGAAGCCTTTTTATCTTTCAACAACATAAAGCATTTACAAAAATAAAAGTAAGAATTTTTTAATATTCTTTTTGATTTTTTACAAGTATAGTAATTGTATAATGTAAATAAATGCATAATGTATGCCTGAATAGGATACATTTAATTTAAAAATTATTGTTTAGAAGTAGACTTAGGATTATGTCGCCTTTACACGGCTTAGTATTGCAAAAGGTGCTTTCATCGTAAATTATTTAGCAGTTGCACTTTTCGAATGATAGAAATTTGTAAAGCCAAACAAGTACTTCCAACGAAGAACGTTAAAACCAACATCAAATAAATAGTGGATTTGGAAGCTTTCCTTTATAGAAAGAGTCATAAAATGTACGTAAAACTTCTTTTCGCCAAATTGCATAGAAACTCACTTTTATCAACGTTTTCATTTGCACCGAACACCGGGGGTGGCAGATTTAAATCTTTCAAGTTTGCACGGGGGAGGAATCGAAGTATTGACGAAGTCCGTTTGTGAACGAAAGGAAACTAGAGAACCGGGTGCGGCCTGGGTGGGGGTGGGCCATTATTTGCCTATCGCCAAATATTCAAAGGCGTCTGATTGAAAAAAAGACAAGGATTGGGAGAGATTGGGGGTGCAATAGGCGGGGTGAAGAATAATAAGAAAAAATACACAACGCTATCATATATGCGCCGGCTCAAGGAGGTCTGTATGCAAAGAGGAGGGAACAAGGAAAACGTACAATACACGCGTTCTGAAAAGATGTACGCTTTATGGCCGAAAATTATATATAATACCCTCTTTATTATATTTAATAATTTAATTAAAAAGTATTAACAATTTATGCTCGCATGATATTAAATTCCTTACACGAAAATGAATGTACAATGCAATTTTGTATCAAAATTATGTCTTAAAAATTTAATTGAAACTCTTGAATAAGTCGTTTAAAATGTCAATTTATCGCAAAAGCGTTGCGACTTAATGATGGAGACATTCATATTAAAATTTAGTTACAAATACGTATATTGGTAATATTGTCCAATGTGCCAAATTACGTATCGACTTTGCGATTCGTATCCTAAATTTTTTTTTTTAATAAAAATCCTTATATTTATTTAAACCCAAACAAATTTATTATTCCTGTTTATATTAATTATAAAATGAGTAATATACATTTTGCTGCAAGACTATTTAGTGAGCTTTTAAGATATTTGTACGTGCATATGCGTGTATTAACTTGCATCAATAACGTTCCAACACACCACCAGTTGTGTCCAAGCCATAACCTTATTATGCTGATTACATTTTAGAATTACATTTTGGTTATATTGTAACTGTAAATATATTTTTTAAAAACAGATGTCTCCTTCTGTTGATGAATATGTTCCATATTCTGATGTTAATTCCAATGGTTACTCTACTGAACATTTAGAAATAGATATCGATAAAAATCCATAAGATTTTTAGTAAGTACCAACCAACATTCCAATAAAAAATCATAACAATTTAACGTTCAATTCACAAGTTATACTGGTTTTAGTAAGGCTACTTTTATAATTTTCAGTATAATGGAAAAATCTGAATTTTGTGGGTTGATAAGGCCACATCCACAAAAAAATCCACAAAATAATTTAGGCGGATTGTAAATTCAAATAAAACATATTCATCATTTTGAATCAATGTGTATCCTGATGATGATTTTTAAAAGTGTATCCTGATGATGATAAACATTTTTTGCGTAATTTTCATCTTTAAGGCCACAATAACAACATTGCGTAAACCCAACTAAATCATCAAATTGCGCATTAATTTGATGATTTCTTGATATTTTTTTCAATGTGAGCATGTGGTAATTAATTAAAGGGTTAGATGCTAAATGATCGAGGCTTGTGTTTAAATATGATCGTTTGGGTTCATTGTTGGAATTCGATCTTCTGCAAGCATCTCTCATTGTCACTTGCCTGTAATAAATCCCCAAATTAGAGTATCGTTTGGCCAAAGTTGACTGTACACAGCAATTCCAATTTCGATTTAAAAGTGGATTCAACAACAATCCCAGGGTTAGAATGTGCCTCTACGCCAGCGCCAGTTAGAGTGTTGCTCTACGGCGATAGTGTAGGGTAACGTTATAATGTCTGAACGGTTTTCGAGCATGCGATAACCCGCTTCTTTATATCGTCATCATTGGCTTTGGGGGGGAGGCTGATAAATAAGGAAATATATTTATATTCAGATGGGTCTTCCAGACACTAATTCACGCGCAGGGTTAAAGGTTAACCGCCAAAACGCAATGAAATCCCGGGAAAGAATCTGATTTTTTGATTTTCCCATGACATTGCTTCAACCCCCTGTATGGACCATGCATAAATTAATATGTAAATGATTTGATTTCGTACATGAACAGGACTCTGACCGAATTTGTGATTGGCGATCTCGGGGGTGTGCAGATTGCACGTGTGTTTTACATTACATTTCGTAATTTATGCAAACAACACCAAAGTGGCATGTATGACGGTTCTGGTAATGCATTTTGACGCATCATTAATTTTGGGACGATGCACGGCCCTCCCATCCCGGAGGGAGATTGCATATATTCCAGCTTTCATTAACTATTCCTGTGACACGTTCTCTGTAACCGGAAATTAAAATGTGACTTTATTACAACGGATGCATAGTAATTATATACAGTCGAACTCTGCTATGAAGAGCTTTTCGCTTCCGATGAAATAGACTCGTTATGGACGGACCAAAATCCATATTATAAATATGCATAGATCTTTTCTCATTAAATAGCAAATGTGCATTAAAACTCGATAACAGGTTGACCATATGAAATTGCTGCACCATTGTCAAAGATCATAGGTGATCATTTTGTCAATATTACATCGCATGAGACCATGCGAGTCACGCAATTGGACAAGTCATCAGGCAAATAAATCCATTGGTGTCAGATCTGAAGACCATGCGAGCCACGAAATAGGGCTGCCAAAAAAATAATTTAAACGACAAAAGTGCCCACAAAGAAATCCTAATTGAAGAAATAAGCGCCGCCTTTACAAAAATGAAAGAGGAAATGCTTCTTCAGATAACTATAGTTAAATTAAAGCAGAGGTGGTAAATTTAAACAAATTTGTAAATAAATTTAATAAAAATATCTTAAGCATAAAAAGTATTTTCTTAATCCTAACCCTGACAAACTGATACCTCTTCAAGTTTAAATGACTTATTGCATGATTTATATTACATGTAGCATATCGTTGGAAAGGGTATAAACTAGGGATATTTTAAAAACTAAATTAAGTTAAAAATAGTTGTTAGTTTTTTGTTTAGAGAATTTAGAAGTTTACGTTTCCCATTTGTCCGCACATTTTTTGTGACTTTGAAAGCTCAGAACTAATTTTATTTAAACCAATTGCATAAAATAATGATTTATTTAGATCAGAAATTTATTGCAAAATACAAAAACAGTTATTTTGTGTTATTACAACCACAGATAAAAAAGTTATCATGATTTAAAGGTGAAATTTTGGATATATTTTAAAAATGTTTAAAAAAATTCTAATTCGACAACCCTAATACTTAGGACATAGGGCTTATGTATGAAATGTAGCAAAAAAACCCTCCTAGCCCCCCAAAAAAAAATTGTCGACCAATGTACAAAACAACCTGTATATATATCATTGAAAATGAACTAAAGTCAATATATCATCAAAAATTGATGATTATCCGTTTCTAAAACAATTTATTGGAAGCCTTCTTTTTCTTTCTATATTGTACAATTCTTCTACTTCGTCGTTTTTTGGAATTTAAAGCATGTACCTGAAAAGCTACATCCACGTCAAATTTATGCTTTCTACTGATGATAAAATATCAATTATTTCATTATTAAACCACCAAAAAATGAATTGAATAAATACATGTTTTTTATTATAACATTTATTAATCATAAACAAAATTAAAGCCCCTCCTAGACGTAACAATAGTTGAAATTTTATGCGCATTCCGCTTAATCCCTCGCCCCCGAAAAATTTATGAATAATATATAGTATTCCATCAATTCGGCTTAATGTTTGCATTATCATATTTACTTAGCGCGAGAAAGAGTGATGATACTCCCACAATCTGGAATTGTATTCGCAAAATGGCACATTAATACAAATGGGCTATATTTCGGAGGCCATTGCTCTGGGTTCATTTCCGCCTTTGAAATAAGTACATTTAAATATGGCTATATTAATTCACGGCGTAATCTATTGTTTGTAGCAATGGAAGTGTACAGTCGATAAACATAATTGTGTTGGGAACAAATTGAATTTGGATGAAAATTTGAATACAGATGAAACAGCTTCCTGGAGGTCTATGAAGACGAACTGTTAGATAAAATCGGAGGTATTTATTGGACGGAAGATGCTAAAGCATACCAATGGATGGACCATCAATGATTTTGATGATCCTAAAAGTTGAAATCTTTATACAGGTTAAACTCATCATAAGACCTAGTGATATGTGATTTACTCTGATTGGGATTTTTCTTAATAATTCACTGATTTTGATAGATGGCCATTAGTTAATTTAAAATCAAATTTGATTATAAATTCTAAAGAACTTGCCCTGTGACTTGATCATTCAATCATATTAGCAAAAACTTGTCGATTAGAACATGTTAACCCTGCCCTCGAACAGTTGCATATTATTGTTACTAGAAAGTGGTAATAATTTTAATAACCACCCTGAGATATTTATAAGATGTATTGAATGTTTCATATGAGTCTTAATTGTTTCATAAAGGGGACAGAACTTATCTGACAGTCATTTTTTTAAATGAAAACATTAACCAAAATAATCAATTTGATAAGCTTATCTTCATTAAAGTATTGATGCAGTGATGCAACATTAAAAAGCTAAGTTTTTAAGTAATATTTAATGTAAGATAAAGACGAATTTGTATTTAAATTTTAAAAAATATAACAACATATACTCAATTTGTTCCATTATAATGCTCAAATGAAATTATATTTGTTATTAAGGTCTCGAAGAATTTTAATGGAATGATTTCAAATAAATGTATGGACTTGTGCCACAATATAATTTAGAATTTATGCGCAACTTTTACGTATATGTCATATAATTGTTTGTGTTATGGGATAAGCAAATGTTCATGGAGCTGTAAATTTAGCTGAATGTAAGCTCGTGTCCTCGTCGCCATCAGCTACTGCTTAATATTCATAACCCGTAATATATTAGTTACAAATGAACGGTTGCCAAAATGATTTAAATGCTAATTTGATAATTACAAAACGGAGAACACGCCCGCATCGGGACCGGGAGTCTCCCGATGCTATCCTATACCTATCGAATTTCATCGGGATGACGTACTGCAGTGGCACAAATTAAACAGGATTTTTATCGCTACAAGAACACGTCACAGCAATGATTGTCAATAAAGCGTATGGCTGAATTTGGCTCTCGTTAACAATGACAGAGGTCGCGAGGTTAATCAGCTCGGTGTAAAAAAACCAAAGCTCTGCAGATTGCTTTAAAATGCAAGTCATTGAGATGCATCAATGAAGGCGATTCAACGAGTAAATGAAAAATTTAATGCTTTGTCATTTTAAAATTATTTCCACAGTCAAAATATTATGTACGTACTGTACGTAATTATAACGCGGCTCGTTTGAATAACTGGCTAATGTTACATCGAATTTATCTCCATTGGGAATTCATTTAACCACCCCATATCTGCTGGTCTGCTGAATTCATCAAAAGCGCCTCGTATTATTATTGCTTGAAATATATACTTTTCCATGTAATAATATATGATTAATATTTTTTGCTTTGAGATTCATGTCTCAGTTGGAAAATAACCATTGTAAAGATGTTCGCCCGGATAAATTAGATTGTAGAAATTTTCACATGAGCATCGTTATGAATTCATCCAAACTTCCACGTACACGTGACGACAACGTGAATTTAGGAAATAAAAATGCGTATCAGATATTCATCAGCGAATATCTACGCCGCTGCTAAAATTATGGTACGTATCCTTTTGCCGGGCAAAGGATGGGGTAGCAAACACAAAAGCACATTCGCATTCATAATAGGCTTGCTTGATTACTCAAAGACGAAACTAATTCACTTTTGCTGTCGACATACGAATAATTTAACGTCGGAAACTCCGTTCATACCAACGAATGTCAAACGAGTCGTATTCCCCGTTGTCATAGGTCACATATGTCGGATTATACGAACCAAACATATGATCCAGACATATCCATAAATCAATGTTATTTTTTTAACCCGCCACCAATAACAATTTAAGGAAAGCAACGAAAATAATAAGATAAGTTGTTTGATAGTTTTTATAATTATGCAGTTCCGCTACTGACTACTAGATGGCGCGCGCCGTCAATTGAATAGAATAAACTATCAAGCTCAATGGTTGCATGGTCGCAAATATGAAACACAACTCTGCAATAAATTCATTATTATCAATAAAACTTTTGTCAATATTTTTTACATTTATAAACAATTATATTACTAGCAAAAAATATATTAGCTTATGAATATTTGTGTTTGTTGTAAAAAAAAATCATATTTTGCATAAAGAAAACAGTAGATATTTTCAAAAATAGTTATTGATGATGAATTTTAAGCATTTCCTCCCAGAGTATTTTTTAAAAAAAATAATTGAAAATAGTGTGATAATGACATTTTATTATATGATATAAAAAATATGATCATATAAAATCTTTATAAAATAAAAATCGAATATATAAAAACATTGATTGACAGTATTATGACATCATACATTTCATACGAAATGAGATTTTGTGGCTTCAATAATGTCCTTTAGGAAGGTTGGTTAAAAATCCGCTTCGCCATATTTCATAAATTTGTTTCAACTCACGTTGCCGATGGTCGACAGTCCTGTCAATCTCGTCCCGGGACGATATCCTGTCCCGGATAATTAAGTCCAATTAGGGTCTTATGTTCGAAACGACGCTGTTTCAGGGGCACGTAGCCTGAATCAGTTCTCGTCATCTCACCGAAATCTTTATTGCTTAATTCGAGCTGGAAATGTGCACAACGACAACAACAAAGGCAGATGATTGTTCATTCGGTTAACGTGAGTAAAATGATAACGAGTTGGTTAAGTGAACTGTACGTGCCTTAAAAACGGCTAGAAATGAATGTCATATATCAGAAACACTCATGCCACGGGCATGACAATTCTACCGGGACGATACAGGTATAAGGAAGCTTGAAATGCGTATAAAATACATTAAAATTAATTTTATCATCGAATGAAATCTACTATTAGACGTTCCTTATATTATCCGAGCTTAAATATTTTTCTAAAAAAAATATAAGCTATTTTCAAGTATATTTTTCAAATATATATTATGTAGATATTTGCCTAAATTAAATGCTTGGGAGTTATTCGAAAATGGTTCAACATCGCTGAATGTCTACATCATCCTGCATGGAGACACATCGAAATAAAACAATTACGTGTAACCAAATGAACTTGTTGAAAGTTTCCTCGCTTTTATGTACAGGTTAATTTAAACAAGTCTAACATCATGCAATTATATTTGCCAGGGACATAGAATGGAGCAAAGTCGTCATACTTTTGCGAAATTAGTTAACGAAAGAAACGGGGTCGCCTAAGAAATACGACTTTTGTCATTTTTCTTATTGAAAAAATGTGGAATCTAATTTCGATTCTCGTTCGAAATGACGTAAAAAAATTCAACAGAAGTTTTAATGCACCCGGCTGAAAAAGGCTACATCCTCAGTTTGGCTAATCAAAATTGTTCTACATATTGTGATGTGTAATTATTTATATCATGAAAATATATTGATAATATGTATTTTCTATCGAAGAAGGAAAAGAGGAAGTTTAACATCAATTATATTTCTTTTTGTTGACTTTATCATGGAAAATTATTTTGATTGTCCCTGAATCATTTCTACATGATTTAAAAAGCACCTGCACTTTTGGAAATTTTAAAGGTGGCTAAATTACAGGAAAAATATTTTTTGAAAAATTTGCAATAGTCAATTCTCATACAGAAACAGCACGCTTCTTCGAGATCCTTAAGCAAAAAAGTAAATGTGTAGGCAAAAGACTCAGTCTCAATTGTAGTAAATTGTAGGAAAAAAATGTTAATATAGATATGTTATCCCAGAAAACTGTTGCCATAACATTCCCAGTGGGTATTTCAACTTTAAATTATTTGAGGTACAGAAAGCTTTATGCCCTATATCACTTACGATCCATGTTATCTTGATAGCATTTCCATTTTTTTTTTGGAATTACCTTGCACTAACGTTAGACATATCCCAAGCTGCTTTTATTGAGATTTATCAAATCACTGACTCCATTAACTGTCATATAAACAAGCTGAACATGCTTCATACCATCCTTAAGAAGAACTTTTATAATCGATCTTGGATCCAAATGAGCAGTTTTTTTGCACAGGTTTAATAGAGATTAAATTCTTGATTTTATATTAAAAAAATTCCCCAATAATATGCATATTATTCATATCGACTCTATATATTTTATTAATGTAAAACATATTTCATAATCAATTAATTACCTGTTTTATCTAAATTTTTTGACATGGTTTTTCATGGGGTATATATATATATTAAAATGTGGTCGCCAGTTACACCTCCTGTAGATTTGAACCTAAGATAATTAAGTTACGAGTCCAACTTCTTAACTGCGGGACTATCTACGGTTAAATTATCTGATTTAATACGTCTAAAAATATTTTTATAGGATAACTCAAAAATAACGTGTACCGTAAAAAGTATTATACATACTATTGACCATTCGACAGGAAGTCGATTGTTAATTATAAATATGTTAGAAATATTTTTAAACTTATCATGACAATATAAAAACGCGTCGTACAAGGTCTTGAATTATTAGTTGATTATGTTGATTAATGTTCAATTAATGCCACACTGACGATACAAACCATACTCAAAATATATAGCTCTCATTATTCACATCTTAACAAGTGTTTTATTTAATATTTTGCGAAAAATTTAATGATTTTTTGTATCGGATTGTAGACAGGAATTTTTAGCATGATGGCTTTTGGGCTAAGAAGAAGCCGCATAATTGAATCATACTTTATTTTTTTACACGCATTAATAAGCACACCGCTAAAATTTATAGACCCCTTATGGCATACAAACAACTCATTAACGGAATGCTTCTCGTTATTGTCGAATTTCAAGGAACTCGGCGTCATAAAGAATGATTGTCTTTCTTGCGTACGAAAGAGCGTTACGCACGTACATTCCATGTTGGCACTCCACTCAAATTCGGACTTCTTCGCCGGTCCAAATTAAACCCGAAATTTCGAGTTTCATTCATAAATTCGACGAGGGGGCGACCCGAAAGGTCGGGCCGAAGGATTCGCGGAAAAAATTAATTCCAATCTCGCACAGGTGAGCGCGCCGGGAAAGGATAAAGCGCTTTTTTCTCTCGGACAATTCCTTTCACAAATCCTCTCGTCCTCTCTCCGCCTGCTGAGGGATGTGAAGAAGAGGCCAGGAGGTGCAGGGGTAGTCGAGTAATGTTACACTGCCACACTAAAAAACACAAAGCTCATAAAACACATAAAAACGTCCGGACACGGACTACCTTGTTACTTTGAAGCAGTGGCAACTCGTGCTCGACAATCTGAACGTACAAGTGATTTACAAATTAGACAGGTCTTTTATTTTTGTTACTCTTATTAACAGATATAATTTCGACTCGATAACAACAATAAAATCTCAAAAATATTACTAAATCCTACTATTTTTTAAAATTGAAATTTGATCGATCCTTTGATAAGAACTTAATGGTACCATATACCAAATATTAAATAATTGTCAACCCTTTTAGATATAATAATTGTAGTCATGAATTATCAATTAGTTGAATAAGTACATAATTATGAATTACAGAAGTAATTATTTTCAATTAAATATGAATAGACATAATATTTCACTCAAAAACTTCGTAGGATTTTTTCAACTTTAAACTTTTTTCTTCATAATTTGGGGTCATTTTTTCGCAATTACGGTGAAAAATTCCTATGAGATTATTGAGTGATGAATTATGTTACATTATCATAATGTAAAATGTTTTTTGGATTCCATTATCCACACAAAATATCCACTCTTAGCTGGATTTAAAAATTAGAACAAAGTATCTTTTTGAGGCAATAAGTGTTTTTAACATTTAAAATTATCATAAGTCAACTTCTCCACATTTCCAAATGCATTCTGATGTAGAAATGAGTTCTAAATTGCTTTAAACTATTAATTGTTTTTGCATATATCAGATTCAACAAATGATGTATGTAATGATCGAAATTTCTAATTTTCCCTGATTTAATTGCATCTTTACTGAAATATTTTCTTTCAGGTTTTATAAAATAGCTTTTAGAAAACCAAACTTTTAGCTTATTTATTATAGAGATTTTCTGTTTAAGAGCCAATGCAAAATTGCAAATAATATAGTTTTTAAAGCCTAAATCTTTAATGAATCTATGTTTTGGTAAAATTACAAAATGTATTTATGAGGTTGGAATATTTATATTTTTGATTCATCATCTCGATTTTGATTTATTCTATTTTTTGAAAATTATTTATTGAATGGTATCTTAGGAAAATGAAACATTATTTATGATTACACTAATTGTTGTTGTGCAACTTAAAGCGGATTTATCAAGAATGACTAATATACGGCGTTAATTGTACAACACTATGATTAGAGTTGTGCTATAATATATGACATTTAACATTAATTCCCGGTTTCAATTACATTTGAAGGTCTTACTTTACATGCTATCTAAATTCAAATTATAATTGGTTGCAAAAATGTCATAAAACTTTCATAACCATTGATTAATTTAATTTGTTAATTATATAAAACTGTCATTAAATCCACAGCATTGCTTTGGGATACTTCATCTTAGAGCGTGTTTAATAAAGTTAAATTAAACAATTATAACAGAACTTTCTGCGTTTAATTTTCTCGTCCTGATTCTGATCCTGCTTTGCACAGGTATCCAAGGAATATAATGTAACATGCCTTAGAAAACCCCAACGAAAAATATAAATATTAATTTCGCGACTTATTTCAAATTAGAATTTAGTCGCTACGCCACTGGTTCGTTTTGTATGCAAAGTAAATTTTATGAAAAGAAACTGGGGTAGGCAGCTTGCCGCGTATATTACGTTAAAATATTAAAATCCCAAATTTGGAGGTGAATGAAACAGAGGCGGCAGGTAGCGCGCTCTTTATTACCAACACGAGTAATTCCCAGAACCGCGCACAACCAGATTTTTTTATAAAGCCTTCTCAAATGAGGCTTCTTTAATCTGTACAAACACGACAATGAAACGACCGGGAAAACAAGCTCCAAATTCTTCGAGGCTTATGTCTTCCGTCAAAGAGTCTGTCTTTAATCTCGTGAGACGTATTACACACGTTCATTATGAAGAACAACGTCAATATTTGTTCCTACGGGCTCTACGGGTGTCCTTTGATCACTTTGTGTGTAATATATACAAATCGCCTTATCTCGTCAAATTTTCATGTGCAATTCAAACAAGAAGAATCCGGATACGTTGCGAAATTTGCGAGAAGGCATACAAAATTTGGATCATTTTTCGCCGATTTGCTGAACATTTTATACATTGTCAGTAGACTAATTTCTTATAACCCTGCTTTTAATATTTGGATACAAGGAAAGACATATTTACTATCATGTAATTTTAATATAAAATGTGGAAATTAACGAGCATATATCACATGTGCAGGAAAATCTAGACAGCGATAGCCACTGTAAGATGAGATGTTAGGATCTTTGGGCTACCTCAATAAAGTAACATTGTAATTTTTGATCCTTTTTCTTGGCTTTTTATTTATTATTCGTTTTTATTTTTGAAGCGAAAGTTCTATGAAAGCGGTAGGGCAAATTGGCTCGAATGTCACGAAAATTGAAACACCAACTGGTAGTCAGTCCAAAAGAGAAAGGGGAGAGGCAATATTAGTATATAAATATCAGTGTATTTCAAAGCATAGTCAGTCACAAGATACCTTATTATATAGGATTAAATCAATCAATGCCTAATATAATCATATTGTTAGCTACATAAGGCCCTAGTAATCAGTCGCCGACGGGCGCTCGACTTGTACGGACGTATCTGCACTTATCCCCGGCGCCTCTGCCACCCTACTGCCACACCAACCCTCGATCGACGCCACCCCAGGGGGATTGATTTAAAAGACAATATCTTCACATCAGCATGTTTATTTGCTCCACTTTTAACGACTAGCACGTCAAACCCGTCTTTTTATTTCCTTTTATTTTCCAATGGGTTTTCCTTCAAAGTTACAATATGAAGAATTTTTTTTTTTATAAAATTCTCCGATAGATATCGCATATATTTGATGATGAATACCTTAAGAAGAGCATGATGAACCTTACCGGTTTGGAGCCAAGAAGATTTAGGATCAGAACAAGGACAATAAGAACACCAAATATACGGCCTTGAGAAGAGGCATATGAAGAACTTCACTTTGCAACGTTAACAGCATTGTCTTCCATCAACTTCTATATCGTTTTGAAATCGCCGAACTGAGAGGGTCAACCTGAGATGGGAAAGCATTTAGTCTCAAATTCGCTCGGGTAAGTTGTACAAGGACAGGGAGACACCATCAGTTGGTATAGGAGTGAATTCTAGATGCACTTAAGCGTCGTGTATGTCTTCAACCTATACCGGCAACATCTGGATTCTTTGCACTCCAGAAAGCCCTTTCCAGTGGAATCAAAAAGGTCGTCTGGATTAGTTTTCCACTGTCTTCAGAAGAAAACTACTCAGTCTTTATAAACCTCCCACACTCCCTACCGAGACGATCGCGAAAGCGTTCGTCAATACGTTTATTCAGGATACCCGCTGGGTGAGCGTTCGAAATGAAATACAGTGGTAATGCTACTTCGTATAATATCGAGCAAATGAAGAGGCGAATGTATGATACAGACGTGATGGATGTAACCCCTTCCTGTGAATGGATATTGAAGAGGCCCATAGTTCTGCAGTGGACTGTTTGTGGCTACACTATGATGATGATGATATACATATAATAATTGCGTCTTGATGATGATGCTGTAAGTTTTTAAGATGGCTTAATTCGTTCGCTGATTAAAAGCATCTGGATTGTTATTTTCAACATTTTGTTTTTAATCAAGACTGGCTAAAAACCGTTCGTATTCAACTGCTCATTGCGACATTTCGCATTTGAGCATTGAAAACCTTGCAATTATAATTTTTCAATTGAATGTCATTAAGTAATATGATATGTTGCTATTGAGAACAAGAGATTATTTGCATCGACAATAAAAGTTTAATACATATTTCGATTGGCTTGACCTCGTTTTGTAGGGCATCGTTTAAACGTCGAATAAATATTCCGTGTTGAATGGCAATTGGCAATTTCCATTAATTTATAGCATAATGCATATGACTTTCTGTGATTTGATATTCGTAATTACGGCGGGCGGTGATTGCCGATCTCACGTTATGCACGCGTGTTTAACAAATAAAAATGCCACTCACAATTTAATCATCAGCATAGGGTACCGGAGTGACCGCAAGGAGTGGTCTGTAACAATGACATTAACATTCAAGATGTAACAATATAATAACAATAACACGAAATAGTCATTTTTTTGTCGGTCGGTTCCGAGAGCGCGCCTTATCTGAGCACGGCCATCGCGAGAGTTTCGGTCGACACTTTTTGTCCGTCGTCGCAGCGGACCTTTAATGGATCAGAAGAGGGTCAGACAACGTGGCATATCCTTTGAAACACAATTAAAACAACACGTCCGACATGAGTAATGAAATTATGCGTCGTGAGCAGAAGCACGAATTGTGCCCGGGTGAAGGTCAGGAGGGTCCACATCTCTGCGAGGGTCGGATGCAGACGAACCATTCCATTTTATTTTCACTAAAATTGCTTTTTATTCATATTCATATCTTTCCCTTACCAATAAATATAAGGACAATCGAATTTCTCTCACAATAACCTTATCAGATCTATCTAGAGATGTATTTGAGGATCGAACTAAAACTTTTCTTCCTCTGAACCCATCCAAAGCGGAGAGGCTATGTCACTATGTCTAGTCAATTTTCCTACTTAAATTTTCTCTCATATATTTTTTAACACTTAAAAAACACATCAAAATGTCCAATATTTTGGCTTACTGTAGAATTCATTATTCATTAGAAAGTTCTGACTTTGAAAAGGTTCATTTTTAAATTTATCTCAACCCAAGTATAATACAGATTTGAACATCTCTTTGAATCGGAAAATTTTGAATTTTAATGAAGCAATAATTAGGAAGATTAACGAATAACTCTAGCAGTCTTTCAATGCAAAATAATAATTGAAGACATAGAAAAAATTCTCATAATCTAGATAGTGCACTGACAAAAAAAAACATTTAGATCATGTATAGTTTAGTTCAGGGGTTTTAAACCTAATTGTGGTGACAGGCGTACTTGAGATTTAGAAGAAGAGGGACGGGCATAAGATAGATTAAAAAAGAAATTGTACAACATATTAAAAATTAATAAATATCTACGTATGCTTTTTATGGTCAGCTAAATTCTAGAAGTTTTCAGTCAGTCTGTTCGATTTTAAGATTATGTGATTTTTTATATTTAAAATTTCTTCTTCAATTTTTCAATTTTTGGTGTCTTCTTGAAGAATTTTTGTCTCGGGATTACCAATTTTATTAATGTCAAATTGCTCTAAATGTGTCTTCAGATGAGAAATAAATAATGTTACTTTTTAAAATGAAAAATGTTTTAACCGGGCACAAAAATGGCTCGATGGACGCATATGTGCCCGCAAGCACGGGGTTGGAAACCTCCGGTCTAATTATTATATAGTATAGTCTATTAAAATTATATATAATTAATTTTTGATGAGAAACTTGAGTCTGATGTTGCCAAACCAAATATTTAATATCTGGTTCAATTCTTGTAAGGAATAAACGAAGATTTCCTTTTTAGAAAATATTCAGATAGTTTTTTATGTTTAGTCATAATAAGATTAGCAGCACTAAAGCCTGATTCTATGGCATTTTTTTCTTTATCATGTCCAAATTTCAACACTTTTCCAAGAATGTTTTACCCAGTCATTCACCGTCAAGTGTAAAATGTCTTCAAATCGGCTTTCCGTATTCAATTTAAGTTCATTAAAGTGGCTACTGAACCTTTCAAATTTCTTTGGAGTTACATCATATTTCATAGATGTAACAACATGATAAAACCCCTACCGCCCACTATTGGACCTTTAAGCTTTCATGGTCATCACCAGATTGACTACCACTGCTATAAACGAAATCATTATTAAATAAAAATTATGAACGTTTAAAAACAATCATCTAACGATCTTTTTTGTTAGGAAAAGATGGTTTGAACATTTTAAGAAGGGATTTTCATTGCATAATTCAAGTAGAAATTGCATTGACTGAAATAGAATCTGCCAAAATAAATTTGTGCTTGGAATTGGCTGATGATCCTTTGTTGAAAAAAAAATAAAGATCCAAGAAGAAATTAGAGATCGCTTATTACAAGGATTTGAAATGTGAAAGGATCCCTAAATTTCCCTAAAAAAACCTATAAATGAGCAAGATTATAAGTACTAATAATGGAGAATGATCGATATTATTAAAGTATGTATGTTGGTAATTTTATATACAACTTAGAAATGTTTTGACATAAGCAAACACCATGGAATAATTATGTACATATAAATACTTATTACATGTGGGAGGGGATTACTCTGTAGGAGATTAAGCATATAAGCACCCATTGTTAAATTAAATGCATTTATCCCATCATTCAATATACTCATTGAAATAACAGTTATGACAAAAACTATTTCATAATGATTTTTGAGCAGCAATTCACTTATAAATAAGTATAAATACGTACAAATTAAAAATCAAAGACTTTCACACTGGAACTATTTTTGATAAAGAATTATTTACAGTGCAATATTAATATCATCTTCAATAAACCTATCCAGATTAAATGATTTTTACAATCTATTACATTATTTAAAAATTTGGACTTGGGTAGTTACATTGATCTAATATAATTGAACGATATCTGAACTTTTTGATATTAACAAACAATGTTATTATGTACATTTTGAAATTTCAGACTCGGATTAAGAATTAAATATACATACTTATAAATATGGAGAGATTGTATCAATAGCAAATATTTTATAATAATTTAATCGGATTCATAATCATAACATTGTTAGCTTTATTTAAGCGAATATGTAAATTTTTACTTAAATAAATATAGAATTTACGCCAATTTTCGCACATTACGCCAGCATGTCATCTAGTTTTAGGAACAAGTTTGCCATGTGTAATGACATATGATTCACAAGGACATGAATATTAAGCACCATGCTTCATGTTTATCGAAGGAGTCCGTATTAAAACATCATCTTCATGATTTGAAAGCGACCATACATCAGGGAAGATGATGCGAATAGTGAGCATTGTAAGGTTGTAGGAGTGCGAGATCGTGTTGGCGTACAAGAAGTATCGCACGGAGCAAACACTGTGTTTATAATAGAGCCAACAAAAGCTCACCATTAAAAGTTCTGAAAGCTCTTACATGTGTTTCTAGAACGTGGCGTGGCGTGAGCTTGTTCCCTGCATAATGCGACCATATTCGAATCACGATATTATGCTAATGTAGCTCAGATTAAAATGGGAGTACTCCGAGGGACCTTATCTGATGAAACCCGATCAAAAACGGACCCAGAGCGGCAGCCTTCATCCAAAGACGTCTATTTTAATTGACAAATAACACTCATAGTCTCCGCATCGTACAATCTAATCGTGTCCCTAATGAAATTCAAAACTTACCGTACTAATCCTTGACAAATTGTCTCGAGTGTAACGCGGCAATTGTTCAACCATATGGCGAAGCATGTCAAAACATATTTTATGATACATATAAAAGATTTATAAATTGAAGCTCATATGTTGATATGATCTAGAAAAAAATCATAAGTGATTTGGCTTGTTGAATATCAACGAAATGCTTTAAATAAATTCACATTAAATTGAAGAATTTGATAATAATACAGCAATTTGTACAAAATTTCTTCAATTGGAATTCTATATTGTATCCAAATATTGGATAAGAAGAAATAATTGAAAATATTTATATAAAATTTATTAATGGAAAGATCTTAAACGCCAAATAAAAAATGTGATTCCGTTTAATTGGGACAACATTTGAAAAGATTATTTAGGTCCGAATAAGCAGATGTTCCTTTTATATGAAATTTTAATTTGTGCAAAATTTTAACACATTATAATACTATTGTCATAAAACATGTTTTTTTTAAATAAAATACAAAAAATGTAAATATTAGGCTATACCGAAAGAAATCTATTTTTTTTCCACTTGATGTGAAAGATGAAAGTTTCTGTGATAATTCGAGTTTTAATTGACGAAGATCTGATTCAATTAAAGATTGCAGCATATTTGAGGGTCGTTCTGATTTTGAGGTAATTTTCTATCACCCAATTCAATGTGTTTAAATCCAAAATTGATATTTTATTGATAGTGTTTGTTATCCTTGGTCGCGACAAGCATACAATGTCTAATATTTCCCATGTTTTCCCATTTCCCATGTCCATGTTTTCCCTTGATCATAAAATAAGATTTATAACACAAAATATTAGGCTGATAAGAAAAACACACGTAGAAATGTTATCTTTGTCACAAACTGATCTCAAAAAATGAGAGCGTGCAAAAATAATGGATTTATTTCGGGAAGACCTAATATAATTTAATTTGACGTATTTCAGATTGATTATTAAAGCTCAATGATTTATTAAGTAGATCTTTAAAGTATAGAACGTAATAGATCCGTTAAAAATTCGACAGACTAGCCTCGAATTGTCAGTGCAAGAAAAAGAAGATCTGAATTTTATTTATTCCAGAAGGCTCTTTTCAGTAAAATCAACAAATTCGTCTATAGAAGTTTTTCATTGCTTTCCGAAGAAAATTGATTAGTCTTCAATATTGAGCGCATGAGGAGGTAAACTTTATAGATGTGACCTTTTCCCATAAATTGATATTAAAAAGGCTCCAGCCCTTTTAAAATATAAGCATTGATTTCAAAATTAAGCTTATAGAGATCATAGTGCCTTGGATATACATTGATGAACTTAAAATATTCACTTTTGCTTAAAATTATGAGATTAAAGAATAACTATGATGATTTTGTCATAGAAAATCACTTGGTATTGATCATTTGATCCATTTATAAAGTCTTGTAAGATTTTTCGTAAGGAAAAGGACACTCAAGGACGAAGCTTCGTTTTGATAATCATTTTGACTTGAATAATTTACATTTTTTATCAAATGGTAATCAAACTTCCATTTAACAATGGAATCATGCTAAAAATGATCAATAAAATGTAAGGTTGATCACCATTAATATTTTGAAAAAATATTGTGCTATATATCATATATATTTTTTGTCGATTTACATAATAGGCTGTGGTTTGACAGTATTTCAATATTAATTGGAACAAGCAAGCCTAAATAATTTATCATACAATTGTATGACCACAGAACACATTAACCCGATTACATACGGAATAACACTACGTAATTGAATTAGCATGTATTCAATATATTATTCCAAGGATATATCAGACCTTCAAGGTGTCGGAACGATTCCGATATGACCCCGACGACGATTCAATCAAATACCGAATTGTCAATCAGCAACCATTACATTTCTTTACGGTTATTTATAAGAGCTACATAATATGTGTGTCATTTGTTCACTTAAGTGTCCCGTGTTAAGTGGGTAATAAATAGTCATCGTCATCCGACGTCCTGATGCCCGATTTCTGTCAATCGACCATTTATTGTTTGTTTTTAAGCCGTGCCAAATAATTGACGATGTTGTGTTCCTTCGTCAGAAGCGGGGTTGGGTATTAATTCCCGACGTCATCCAGATACACGAACGATCTTTGGACTAGTGTGCTAATTCACATTTATGAAGCAAGTCATTATTGTATTAAAGTTGTTCATTGATCTAACAAAGCACTCATGTGCATATAATTGAAAAGCTCGAGTGGTGAGACCGTTTGAGAACCATTACACTAATCAACGCTGTAATATATTGTTATTGCTCACACAATGACTTGATAAACTAATTGAAGGAACAATTACAGTTAGAGTAGAGTTGGCTGATATCCGATCACGCATATTGAATGTTAATTCCTCGACAATGCTGAGGACATTAAAAGATTACAGGAACACGCAACGAGTTGTAGGAATTCGACAGTTTTCCGACATTGAAAACGCGACAAGTGTAATTAATGATTTCGATTCGAAATTCCTCGAGCTCGTGACTAACAGTTTCATAATTTACGGTTCTGCTCAATGAGCAGGTATTAATTTATCGTGAGGTAAATGTTGAAGAACCACTTATTTCAGAGAGTATCGCAAGAATGGAATCGCACTTGTTTCTACAAAAGCACATGCGACACGAAGAAGATGATCGCAATCTGAAGATGGATATCAAACCCATCTTTGATTTGGTCACATTCACAACGAACTGTAATTTAACATTGATTCGTAAAAAAAACCAAGTATTAAAAGTGTGTCAATTTGGTTCAACTTTGCATATTTATATAAGTTTATTTATTTGCAAATATAATCATAATCATGCGAAAATAATATAAAGAACATAATGAATTATCAATATATAAGAGTATAAGTATTTTATATTAAAGGTTAAAGTCAAATTGTGAATACGATCATTTATTTAAGATTTTACAATACTTGCTAAATTATATTAAAATAGTTAACGACTTTTTAAAAACAATTTATAACAGATCGTTTATCAAATACATATAAATGGAGCTTCTAAAAAGATACAGCATAAAGTATTTCGATGGAATTTGAAACTGATATAAATTGATGTTTGTTATTGTTAAAATATCTAAAATATTTAGAAATAGTTCAATTATCAATGATATTGTGTGAGCAAGGAAGATTGGAGTATTTTAACTCTTTAAGTAGTGAGTTAATTTTAAAATGATTTATTTTGATTATTATTATTATTAGTCGATAAATTTTGATTATCGATCTATACAATCGTACGATGTGCGCAAGACACTCTCTCCATCTCTTTCCGACTCACTGATCTCCGAATTCAACAACCTAGAATGCTTTTTTTGAATCACTGGAATTTGATCGCAAATATGCGACTGTACTCATCAAAAGGTTAAATATGACTTTCAATATTGCTTAATTTGTATATTATTGTATAATTTATGTGCAATTCCGAGAATATGATAAATAGAAGACATTATTTCAAGTGCACTTAATTATATAATTGTCATAACGATTCTAATAATAAGCCTTATTTTGTATTCATAGTTTGTCATATGTGTATTCGTGGGAACGTTAAAATAATAAACAATTAATTTTAAACAGAAAGCGCAGATATAGATGCTACTTGATAAATATTTGTAATATACCTTGAGCAATATTAAATACGTTTTGCAAAATACCTTTTTAAATATTTATACTTGATAAATACACTAGTAAAATTATTATTAATAAAGGCCAGATTATATCGTTGTTCGTATGTCTGTTATGTTTTTGTGGTGGAAACACTTGCATGAAAATAATTATTATTAACCCTTTGCACTCGAGAGGTGACTCTCACTCACCATATGATTTGATGCCGCAACTCGAGAGGCGACTCTCACTTACCTACTCAGTTTGATGCAGAAACTCGATGTATGATAATAACTGTTTACGTTTATTTACTTTGAAGCGAGTTCCTTTGCATTCAATCTAGTATTTAAGTTTAAATTCTTATTCGTGATTGCCATAGATTATTGAATCTATTTTTATTTGTATTGCTAAAAACTGCCCCTTGAGAATTGCACAAAACTGGAATGATAAACTTTTCAAGTATTTATTGATTGGCAGTTGAAGTCTCTTGCACACTCTGCGTGTACTATCAGGCTAAAAATGAGGAATTATTTTTTTGATTTTTAATTTTTTACTTTCATCGAGTATCGATCAAATTTTGGTTGCAAACATTTGAACATTTTTGCTCATGTTCTTTTTTGAGTTGTTCTGTTATATATTCTGAATAGACTTAAATGAAGACAGCCGAACCTTCATGAACTTCTACAAAATGATAAGTATATTGGGATCAACGAGATTATATTTATGAACAATGCAAATGAAAAAAAGTAGGATGACATTTTTACAAATATTTTTTTAAAATATTTAATCGATTGGGTGTTTTGACTGCAGCATGAGTATTGAAGAAACGCTCTCACCTACAATCAGGGTTTGCGTTGTTAAAATTGAATGTCATTTATTGTTGACGTCAGCGACTCGCCGCATGAAGAGCAGAATTAGCGACGGGCCGCAGCACGCGCCCTCGACCGCTACTTTCTGAGCACACCGCGACTTGTGATTGCTGTTAACAAGTGTGGCGGTGGGGGCGCTCATTAACGGCAGCCTCAACACCGACGACATCTTGCCAATAACTCTGCACATATTTCAACACCTCTCCATATGAATTACATCCTTCATGTTTTGCTTGGGGGCATACTTCCAGCCCATCTAATGAGATTAAGATGTACATACACACCATTATTTATCAGCGTACCGCTAAAATAGATCCATTTTAATTGCAGCATCCTAATGGACGACGTTGCTCCAAGCAGTGGATTCTTTCCGTAGTGGGCATTAACTGTGGATTTATTTATTAAAACTCTCTGCTGCAAGATGATGATCTCACCAATGAGCTTTATTTATTGCAGCTCATACAATTATGTATATAAATTCATCGAGCATTTTATGATTGTCTTCGTCTTTTTATGTTACAATAAATCTCAATATATTAAGGATACCGGATAAAAACTTCGCTTTGTAGATTAAAAAAAACTACTTAAAAATATGTATTTATATATTCTCCCTCGATAGCTACAAATTTCCTTTCTTTCGAAAATATTAACACTTTACAGTCCGGGATGCTCTGCACTAATTTCGCCTGGAGTCCGGGCGAATTTCATATAAAATGCTACTTCTTTAGTGAAATTGTTATTTGGACTTTCGACTTCGACTTTATAATATTAACGACGTCAAAAATAATAATTGGAACCCATCAATCCATTTTCTCACCTTGTTAGAATTTCCATGGTCTGGTCAGTAAATTGAAATGTATCAATTTAAAACAAAGTTGATAATTAAAAGTACAGATAAAGAAGATCAGTAATCACACAAAGCAAGACTGTGGTACATTTTTGTAAAATATTTTCACTACATTAGGCCCCTTAAAGAGGTAAGACACAGAGTTGTGTTCAAATTCCAGTGATTCATAAAGATCATTCTCACATGTTGAGCTCAGAGACAGACAGAGACGGAGAGTGTCTTGCACGTTGAGTTTGAAAAGAAATAGAGACGGATAGAGTATCTTGCGTACATCTTACGATTGTATAGATCGTTAACCCAAATTTATCAACCAATAATGATATAATGAATCGATTTCGAGCGTATTGTTTATGTTTACCTAAAGAAATGACCGAATGTCGTGTGCTATCGACAGTGTTTAATTATTTATGTACAAGCTCCATACACGCTGCGACGGTCCTGACAGATAAGTGGATTTGTACAGATGATAAGTGACGAACATACGAATATAATATCTAAGTTTATGATGATTTAAAATTAGCTCACAACTCAAAAGGTTAATAAAATAAGATGCAAAAAAATGTTTTTTTTTTTAATGCTGTTTGAAAGTTGTACTTTAAATACCAACCAATGTATTAAGAGATCTCGACACAGTTGGCTATTGAAAAAGACGATGTTAAAAACGAATTTTTCATCTGGTACCTACATTTTAAGATTACATTATGGTCGCAAAAATTGTGGCGGAAATTTCAATTTAATTCAATCCATTTATCATAAAGCTTGTTAAACTCGTAAATAGGTAGCGTATTTAAATTTTATTTAATTAAATAACGGTACTTGACCATATTATTTTAATGAAATAAAACCACAAATTGACGAGCTAAGTAAGCAATCTAGTGGTTTTAGCAAAATGGCACACCGTCATTGTACAATATGTTTATCTACCATTCATTAGCTGATGAAAAATATTATATCCATGATGAATTTAAGACAGATTATGATTTCATATCTAATAAATTTAAATAATGTTGAATCTCTTACTCTGTTAAATATATGATTCAGAATAAATTAGAATGAAGAATTTAACGTTAACTTCATAATTGTCAGGTTATTTGGTGTATCCATTGAGCTTTGGAATCCGATTCATCCAGGTCAAATTTAAAAACAAGTATGGAATTGGAATATTCATTCTAATATATCTGAGCTTATACTATCGTAAATGTTGTAAAAAATATTAAAAATATCTATAATATGATAAAGAAGAATCTTAAGCAACAGTTGAAATTTTTTAGCCTTTGAAGAAAAGTAACTTTTATATATCGAAGTGATTTTAAAAAAAATTAAGATGTTAAGTATTTTGAAAACGGAAAAGCGTTTGCATAGTAATGCCTCGTTTAGTCTGGGTTTTCCATTGATTAAAGCCTACAAATTATTTTAAAAGCATACTATTTTATATAGAGATATAACAAGAATACCAATTGGGATAATGGAAGATAGTTTAAATGCCAATATAATAATTCAAAGCAAAAGAAGCAAAAAATGTGATACATATTAGATTGATTAAAATCAATTTTATTGCCGATTGTAAAAAAATATAAATACATTTGACAAATTTGACTTAAATATACAATATGAAAGCTCTATGGTTCATTAGATGAAGTAAGTATTAGAATACTAACCAGATCTAGATCGATTTTTAAATTGGATCAGGATTATTCTTAAAAATTACGTTAAAAAGACGAATTTAAATATATGGATTAATGCCACTGAGGCCATTAATGGCGCTAATTAATTATAGCATTTCACTTTAAATTTTATTTTTGAATATTTATGCATAAATGCGATAAATCGGTGTCAAAATATATCATTTCAATTTGATAACCACAGGTGACGCTGCATATAAACATGCTTTTAAAAAGCAAATCCTTCTTAGAATTCAGTTTTTTTTAGCAAAATGTTTACAAATGATTTCTCTGGTTAGTTCATTATTTTCGAATTTAATCATTTTTTTGTTGGCAAACAAGAAAATTGTTGTGGCTGCTTTAATAAATATAATGATGCCATTTCATTTCTCACAATCAAACGCTATATTGGTGTTTGTTAGAGATTAACAAGAGCGATTCGGGCACGTAGATTGAACATTAGAATATTTTATGTAATATTCGGGGAAAGTTGAGCTTCATTGTTTGCAGTCGAGTGAACGTATCGGATATTGTTGATTTTCGTGGCGCTGAGAGTGTTTGTTAAAACCTGCGTTAATAATGTGAAAGGCCATTGTTGCGAATGTTATTTATTTCCTATGATTAATGGCCATAACAATTAATATCGGGCGTGACAAAAAGAAATCTTAAAGGAGGTTCGTTCACCATTAACAATTGATAGGCTCGGGGTCAAGTGGACACAGCGTTCGATTAATAATTATTTTTAATTGAAATTTGCATACGCCTATTTGCGCCTATTTGAGGTCGATTTTGATCATTTCTAAAATGGGTCCATTGTTCATTTAGATGATTTTACGTCATGCAAATGACATATGTACACACGCGCCTGTTAGAGTTCTTAATATGAGGGACGATCGAATGTGAACGAGATTTTTCGATCGAATGACGATTGAATGGCGAAGAAGCTCTTGTGCTGTTTAATTTGATATTTTTCGATCCAATGGTTCTTAATAAAGAAATTATATGCAAAAAATAAATTACTATTAAAAAACAAAATTCTTCCATGAATTAAGTGTGTGAAAAATAGCACATCACTCAATAAGTTCAGAGGATTTTTATTCACTTTAAACTTTTTTCTTCTACATTTGGGGTAGTTTTTTTTTGCAATGTCGTAAAAAAAATCACACATAACATTCCAATATGCATTATTTTCAAAAGAAGTCAAAAATATTTTATTTTAATATAGCGATACATTTAACATTTTTCTTTCTCCGATCTTCATTGATTTATGCAACAGAATTTATTTATATTTGTAAAATATCTCATTAAGATGAATCTTAAATATTTGATTAGTTCCATTGGAAAATTTTTAATCAAAATGAACAATAAAAATCATGTCGAATTGCGTTCAATACCGCCAGTCTTTTCAATATATAATGTTAACCTTTCTCATTATTGAGTAGGGCATTTTCAGTTGTTTTATGATCTACACAGATTTATTTACGTTGATCTTTTTATTATTAAAAACAGACATGATGAGTACAATTGCGAACTTTCGAAAAGGTTAAAGCAGTATATCTGTCAAAAAGACGTGACATTTCCATCCGCAGCGTGTTGCTTCTTCGCGACAAAACTGGATATTATATATAAACCAGATTTATACTTTAACACTAGATTTACTGTTTTTTTTAAATACATATCTAATTCTAACAATACCATCAAATTGACAATCATTTAAACATCAACGTTTGGCCAAAATTTTATGCCAATTATAAGTGGCTTATGTGGCATAGTAAATCGGCATCGAATTCCTGAAGGAATTAATTGTTCATCAATGAAAATATTTTCGTGTGGTATTTTGTAAATTTTCCTCTTTACTATATGAAGATTCCTCTATTTATTCATTTTCAGGTTTAAGAATATCAATTCCATACTCGCTTTAATACACGTTTAATGATAGACGGTTAATGATATACATTATATGCAACATATAAATCACAAAGCTGAAAAGGACATGCATTTGGGCAAAAAGTAGAAAATAATATTAAGGGTTTTTGTAGTTTTGCTCATGAAGTTCAAATTGTGATAAATAAAAGGGTGTGGCAAACCTAGTATTAATCAACGTTGAAGAATTTATCCTCATAAAAGCTTAAATTTATCGACTTTAGATGATGGGTTTTTTTTAAATGTATTTCATATTAATTTATTAAAAAACACTATGGATTGATTTTATTGCGGGGAAAGATTGCAGAAAATGTATTTATATAATATATCAGCCATAACATTATAATTGTCTTGGTGGTTTGTCCAAGCTTACGAGTGTCATCGAGGTAGGGTGCAGCCAAACGCGACTGTTTCTTATTGATTATGAGGGTCATATCAGAGTTATGATACAACGGTTGTCGTGTCACCGGCACGCCACCTGGTGAAGTGGAATGGTGGTGACGTGGGATGGGGAAGTGACAATCATTAATTTTGATAAATTGAGCTCTCTAGAAGGTACGCTTAATGAAAAGTAGGTTCGCACTTCATATAATGTACACAATGGATCATTTTGTCTGCACACCACCTCCGGAACGATTGTGACGAAATTTCGTCATTATGCGGATATGACCGTTGGAATATACATAATTATCACAATGGAGCGATTGTCATGCGGATGTGTGCCGAATGGGAATGAGGCCCGGCCGATCCGATGTGATCTCATCTCTCTTTATCTGGATGATTTCACAGCCAAGTGGATCAAATGAGTCTTGGCGTCTCAAGAAAGTTCTCACGGTGGAAGACGCTCTTAAGAAAATGCGGCATTCCTTGAGTGAAAGGGCGTAATGATACAAATCGCTACACATTAATAATCAACCATACATGAACACATTTTCTTTCATATTTAAATATTTACTGAATAGACACGATTGACCAGCTTGTCAAATTTTGACTTGACCAGCTGAATAGTTTATAAAGGAACTTCCATTGTTAAGACGCCGGATTGAAATAATACTCATTTAAGCCTGAAAATAAACTAGAATTAGCTTGAAATGAGTAATTTGTAATTCAATATCCGAACTAATAGAGATATTAGTTATGTATTAAATTCAATCTAAATCATAATCTTAGATACTTTTTCAAGATTATAACCTCAACCCTATAAATACCGACCGCACAGATCTGTGAATCTCATCGCTTTAAATTTATACACAAACAAAATTTGCATTAAAAAAATCCGTTTTTGGGTCATAATGGCAGCTTAAAAATTGAAACACGTATTTTTCTATACAAATGTCGGCTTATCTGATAGTACGCGAGTCACAATTTGATTTTCACTAATTTCACCATTATATATTTTTTTAAATGGATCATACAAATTTACATTCTGAATTGGGTTTAAATACATTTACTTGTTAAAAATTTGTGATATTTTAAAAAATCAAGCTTTTTGTCCAAATACTCTGATCTTTAGTGATGTTTATTAGGTTAAAATAAAGATAAAATATTAATTTATCTGCTTGCTTTATAAAAATGCAATATATCTACACAATCCTCCAGCTTTTTTATTCAATTAATCATAATCTATATCTTTAAGTTACAATACATACAGCTACAATACATACTAGCTGCATTCCATATGCTGGATATAATTGATGATTTGAATCAATCGATTTAAATACTTCCATCATTAACGATGCTTCATCTGCATTAATCGTTATACTGCTTAGTTTTCGATACAAAATAAAATTAATAAGTTTGTATGTATCATCTCTAATTGTAAATGGTTTAATGTTCAATTTAATTTTGTATCAATGTATGACAATACAAAATTAGCGATTGCGAAAGCGTTAACCGATAAGATATGCATATTTGCATAGGGGCGCAATGTGCATTAGCTTAGTATTCGTCATGAATATTTTGTCGTTATTAAATATGATTTGGTCGTTTTGGGTCATTCTGTGCATTAGGATAAATATAAATCGTAAAGTAGCATATCGCTGCCCCACCTTAATTACGTTAGGCCCTCGAAAGCTCCGATTCGATTCGTAAGGGCATGAAATAGTCGCGCCGAGGTTTCTGGGAGGCCATTGATTTTCATTATTATCCATCGGAGGTGTCATCATTATTTGTATATTTGGACCTCAATAAATGGCTGGTGGGTCTGAGAAGTTGAGGTGTGGCTTGCTGCCCACCTGAACGCTTTCTCTTAATTCCGCCTATCGAGATGAGATTCGAATTAAACGATAAACACGACCGAATATACATATAAATTGGGCTTCGAATGAAATCTGTCCTCTTTCAGGCCAAGACAATGACTCTGACATCTGTCCATATATCATATAAATTCTAATAAAAAATAATGCATATCTTTATGGGAAAATATAAAGAAGTTAATTTATCGAACGAGTTTCTTTTCACTCCTGTTTGCAGACGGTGCTGCGAGACAAATATCATCAGCGGATGAGCTTTAAAAAGCTTTGAGATGCTCTAAAGAAGCTTTGGCGTTTGAAATATATTTGATTCAATAAATGTAGCTTTGACTCGGAAACGCATAAATGAATCCCACATATTTTTTTTTTTGTATTTAAACAGAGTAATATACAATTTGAATGGTCTTGAAGCGTTGCGGTTGAAGTAACATAACGGGTGGGCATGTACTCGCGCATCGTTTATGGACATAATATTGTGGAAACGATTCATTAGATCTCATCAGACATAAAAATAAATAAGGAATAATGATTTATTAAGGTCCCCAAATCCAATTAGGCATTCATTCATAGTTAGTTACTCAAACAATAAGGCCATAATGACAGGGGTCCGGTGAGGCATGGCTACCCACCATGATGAAGCTCTGAAGATGTTACGACGATACGCGCACAATAACCTGACGTTTCGACACGGTGTCACTGACATCTTCTGGGTCCACCGAACTTAATAGGTGGCCATTGTGATAACCATGTGAGTAATCGTCATAGTGAACACCATCCAACGGCTTACCTGACTCGATCGCGATTACGTAATTAATCATGTACCCGAGAAAATACACACAAACGGTAATAATGATGAAAACGGACACCGACCAATAATATTTTTGTGCATGAAATAAATCATTAATTATTGAGAAGCACTGATTTAAAGATTGATAAGAAAACCGTCCATTATATTATATTGGACGCATAAAAGCGATCCTCTTTCCCCCACGGCAAACGAGTGATAAAATAAAAATAGTTTTCTTTATTTCCTCTACCAAACGATAGATGGAAGCACTATATTTTTTTAATCGCACAAAAATATATTTAAATTAATTATTCATATTATTAATTAATATAATAATTTATTGCATAAATATACTTTTTTTAAATTGTCATGCAAGTATTGCAATTTTAAAATAAATAACACAATCTTCTTAGAGACAATGGATAGTATGTCGATTTAAATGAGGCGAATTTGTTCAAACATCTGCTTCTGCCTGCATCAACGCATCCATCCGCGTGCACATCTGATTGTCGTAATTGGCTTAAATGCAAATTGAATTTCTATCAAATAATGATACACAATCAATATAAAATTAAAAATCAAAATTTTATATATGCAAAATATACTACAATTGGATTTTAATTCTGTATCTTATGTGAATATTAGATGCATTTATTAAATGCATTAATTAATAAAAAGATTTTCTTATAGTGAGCCTAATACATGTTGATTTGTAATATATTTGGGTTGTATTTATTTGTTCGATAACAGATGGCAGCACCATGCATTTATTAACATAATATGCGCCAATT
Organism: Stenopsyche tienmushanensis; assembly: GCA_008973525.1. Classification (NCBI taxonomy): domain Eukaryota; kingdom Metazoa; phylum Arthropoda; class Insecta; order Trichoptera; family Stenopsychidae; genus Stenopsyche; species Stenopsyche tienmushanensis. The sequence goes on from WACJ01000539.1 coordinate 429,876, forward strand.
TATCTAAACTAGACTGCGATTTGCTTAAATTGAAATATCAATTGTTTGCGTCTCGTTCGCACACCTTCCGAATGCAACATTAAAGTGGGACAAACGACGCATATCGCCGTGTGTCTGAATGAGCATACTTGTCAGACATTGTCAGTGTAATACAAGCCATTACCCCCTGTAATTGTGAAAATAGTTTTTGTGTAATTTTCAATGAAATAATATAATGAGGATAAAGACCTCTGGCGCTTGAAGCAAAGCGCCAAGTCATCCTGCAGAAGTTTATTTGTTGAGTAACGTGGTAGTTGAATAATTGGCACGTATATATGCGTGCGAGAAGATTAAAAAAAAAATTGCCCACCGTGTGATTTACCAACACGTCTAGCCATAAATGTTCGAACTTGAACCTCATAGCGGAGCCGATTTGCCGCGAGCGATGATTTCTTGTATGATCCATTTTTAATTTCATCAAAAATCAAATCGCCGAATTCCAGCAAGCGTTATTAATATTCTGGCTCAAGTTCAGGCGCTTGAAAAAATGGCAGCACGTAAAAAGGCGGTCATTAGGAAAATGGTCACATTACAGACATGGAAGCTTAATATGATGAATCAAATTAGATAGGCAGTAGTAGAAAATTATACCAGGTGCATGAAAGGAAAAATAGACTTAATAAGGATAATGTATGTTCTTACCATATTACAATATCCCTGGGGAATAGTCGGTGCGTTCCCTCGACATGGAATTAAGGTAAATTAATTCACGTAAACGTTCTGAATTAATTTACGTAATGTCAATGAAAAGGGGTTATCGGCGATTATATATCGGCACGATGAATTACGTATCGATTGATTGCTTCTTTGTAAATTAAATATGCGGCTCTGGGGCCATTATGAATATGGATTATGGCATTATTTTTCTATCAAACATTAGATTTTTATGCCATTAGGGCCTGGCTACTGAGATATGGTACTTTTATAAATCGAATTAACCACGTGCATGGGATCAACAAGTTTATCAAATGTATAAACAACCATAATTATAATTTTCCGCTCAAAATAACGTAAATTAATAATTAGCTATGGAGACGGAATACAAAATATTTGGGGATGATTTAATATATATATTTGTATTTTAGAGCTTATGTTTCAATGGCTTAAGTACAATTATATCATCGTCGGTAGCACGTTGAACTATTTATCTGATGCAGATAACAAAGTGAAAGTTATGAATCATAACGTTATCTTTCAATTAGCACTTAAATAATCGGCGACAATCAAACAACAAGCGTTTATTAATGTATTTTTACGTTTAATATGCTTATTATTTTTATACTGATAAGCATTAATGCAGCTTAAATTTTGTCGATTTCACTGATCGTGCATATGACGATATTGTAGATTAAAAAGATAAATCGAACGTTGACAAGATTTCATGTTTGACTTATAACATCAAAAAGCTAAAACTTACATAGAAAAAGTAAAGATTTTAAAAACCGCATAACTTTGAAATAGCTATATAAAATATACCCAAAATCGCACAAAAAAAGTTAATAAAAAATCAGGAAAACAATAAGGTAATTAAAAAATAACATTTTTGATGAAATTTTAAGGATTTTAGAATTTAAGGATTCTTGGCATTTGGCATCTCTAATGACAGACATCTACTAGAGCAGTGGTTCTTAAACTTATGTAGTCGGCGGACTCCCTTTTTAGCAACATTTTCTTCACGGGCCCTATCCTAATATTTTATATCGTTCTTGAGACTAAAAAAAAATACATTTTCACAAAATAACAACTGTTTAAAAAAAATCATATATTTTCAGTTGTATATATTTTTAAAATAATTAAAAATTAAGTTTTAACATAAATCTGGTAGGAACAATATAAAGTTATATAAAAAATTATCGTACCGACTTTGAAGTAAATTAGTTAATTAGAACTTAAAAAAATTACAAAAAAAAGATTTTTTCAAAATTATAAACTAGAATACTCCTTTTAATGATGTGGTCGTAATCCAGAGATAGCAGATGCTACATGGTTTAAACAGTCCAAAATATTTTTTTTTCCAAACTTCGGTTAGTGGTGTTGATTTATTTTCTTTTTTATCCCAAATATTTCGAAACGTACACTTTATGAAAAAAAAAATGCTTTAAAAAAACCGCATAACTTCGAAATCGCATAAAAAGAGGTTTGAGTGTATATGTTAAATAAACGTGTTTTTTATATATTATATGTATAAAGAAATATTGATTAAAAATCTAATGATGTTTCATTAAATGTCCTTTGAAGCCGTATGCTTTATATAAAGAATTTAGTTACTGCATGAATTTTTATGTTTTTGTGATTTCTTCAACTTAGATGCCAATATTTGACTGTATAACTGCAGCAATCAATATTTATGGAAATATTCAGAACAGAAGTAAAGTAAAGACGAAGAAGCACTTCTGTGAAAACGTTTTAAGCGTATTTTCAGTACATCATATATTCGGAAAAATAGCTTGAAGCATGAAGGGGGTGAACATGACATTCGGAAAGGAATTTAAAATTCAAAAGCGCCCCTTTTTTGTGAAAAAGATACTTCGTGACAAATCGGCGGGGTCGGTTATTTATTGGGAGCGTTATTAAAACACGATTTTCCAGCGATTTCCCGAACACTGTGATTCACGCGAAGTCGTGGATCGAATTTTGGGCCGTTTATGTTTAATGATCACCGCCGATATTTATTAGGTTTGTTTATTTTTCCTGGCCTTTTTTCCTTCATTTTCTCTTTGTCTCTAATGTGTGCTACACATGCAAAGATGCCGACGGTGGGACAATTACGTACCCGGTAATATTGTGCCCTGTCCCCTAAAAATAATAATTGCTCTTCTTCGGTGTATATGCAGCCTTAATGTTCGTCTGGATTATTTCATGGATCAATATTTTATCCACATAATATTTTTAAGTCTTTGGTGGTACAATTTCTTGTGTTTTATAACATGGAGTTCAAACTGTTAGTATTCCAAAAGAAATCGATTATTTGTAGTAAAAATTACCCGATGGCATTTATGAGAAATGATAACCAATAAGGAAAACTCTGGATAAGTATAATTTTCCATTGTTTCATAATTCCGAGTAAAAATGATTCTTAACGATCAATAATTCACAGCAATCATAATTTTTCTACAATCAATCATACTTAGGGGGGAATAATCAAATAATTTCATTCCGCATCGACTGGTGTGTATGTGTTTTCATGAAACGATTGTCAATTGTCATCAATGGCCGTAAATAATGTCAAATTATCATCATTAAAGACGCGATGGGGAGGGAAATACATGATAATGTAAGGGAAGGACACATTAATTAATCAAATCTTCAATTGTGATCATTTACCGGCACGATACGATGGAGTTAGAAAATATTATGAAGAATATAGACATGAATTCTGTCCGAAGTGCATCCTCATTACATTGTCACACCATATTTTGCAGAAAAAAGAGACACATAATTAAAAATACTAACAAAACATTACATATGTAATGTTTCGATGATGGTTTGAAATAATTAAAATTAGCATTATTTTAAAGAGGTTTAATTTGTAATGTGACGGCAATGGAATGAAATGGAAAAAAAATCTAGCAAGATACATTTTAATGCAGTTTAGTACAAATTAATTTTTAAAATCATCAATAGCATTTTCTAATTTTAGGACATTAATAACCCAGTGGATCCAAAATAATTCCTGCAAGAGATTTCAATCGATTTGCTAGAAGGAGGGTCATTTATGAAAGACATTAATCCCGATCTAGGAGATACTCCGGAAAAAACCAGGCTTTTGATTTAAGCCTTCCCAGCGTCATAAGCAAAAATACAAATCGATTAGCTGTCTAACGAGGAATGTCTATTGTGAAATGTTGCGAGTTTTTAATAAAATTATGGATTTGAGTATTTCAGGTGTTGGCTACGCTCATTTGCATATGCTTAATTGCAAACGTCTACCGGCGAGCTACGTTCGATCGCAGCTAAGCACACTCAAAAATTCAATATAATCATACAATTTTTTTGATTTTGGTTTAACGACTACCTAATCGTTCCAAAATGGCTCCTCCAAGAGAATTCAATCGCATTGCCAGACGGAGGCGAATCTCTCGAAGACGGATTAATCCTGATCAAGGAGACGCCTCGGAAAGGACCTGGCTCTTGCGTCAAGCTTTGCACGCTTGGGCAGCTGAGCGAATGCAGGCAGCCGAAGCAAGAGCCTCTGCATCTTCAAAGGATAACTTCCAAGAAGATGTAGACGATGCTTCTAATAACGAAGCAGAGCCTGAATTTTCGAACCAGTCAATGGAACAAAACTAAATTTTGGACCAACTGCAGTGACGAAACCTGTGATACGGTTTAGAAATATTTTGTTAGCATAGATTTTATGACGACATGGTATATGAATACTATGGATTCTTTTTAACTCCGCCGATTGAACTTATAATTCAATCGCCTGTCCCAAGCCAGGAAAAAGGAGGAGGGTTAAATCTTGTAAAAGATTTATAAAAAAGATTTTTTTTAAGATTACATACGAAATCAATTTGCGTAACAATTTGGTTGAAATGTTGCGAGTTTTTAATAAAATTGAGGTATTCCTGGTATTTTGTTATATACCGGAAATACATACAATATCTTAGATAGACAAAAATGATCATGTTATTTAGGAAAGGATCCTATCTTTAAAATGAATATATTTGATTGAAGTTTAATTGTAATTTTCTAATAAATACTTCATTTTCATATTATAATGAATTTATATATAATATGAATTGTCTTTTTAACTTCTTTTAATTGTATTTTTAATATTTTACTGATATAAAAAAACTTTTTTTTGGTAATGAAAATCTATTTTAAAACTAACTAAGTAATATAATTAGGCTATTGTACACTGAGTTGATTCCCTAAGTGCATTATGAAAGTTTAATTTAACAACTACAAAGTCTTTTTGCACGCAACGAATCTTTTTTCCGTTGAAAAATTCAATATCGCCTGTCGAAGAATATTCTACTATATCAAAAATATACGCTTTCATAAACAAGCTTATGTATAAGTCAGGGCGAACTTTGAGGTGATTAGCATGTATAAAAAGCTCTTAGCTCTCGTTTGACGGGAAGAGCTTTTGAAGACTCCCTAGACCGTGCGTGATTGTAGCTCGTTAAAATTTCAGATCATTATACAAGAAGGTCTTTGATTAAATCAGACAGTTGGACGAACAGACTGACAGTGCCCGGTGACATCGTGAATATGAAACAAGAAAAATAGGAACAAAAATATTCAAGACTCAAGATCATCCAGCGTGAACGACGCGCCTTTCGCAATAGTCCCCTTTTTGAAAAAATAAATAACGTGTACGCGAATGCAATTTGGCAAATTACAGGGTCGTCGATTGCAACGATTTTCCATTAAGTCCATCGGCCGAGTCGCTTTGTACGATGGAAATTGGCCGGCGCTTTTCCTTAATGGCCGCAAACAAATTTAAATATTGCAAATAAGACGAGCTAATGCAAATGCACGTAGGTACACTATGACCTAACAAAACGCGCTGGTTTTTCCGTACATTTTCATTATGAGTTTATTATAGGGCGTCGCTGGTTGCATAATGATTCCGTCAAATACATATGGGAAGGATGAAGGAAAATTTTACACGGTAAGTGCTCATTATGGCGCCATTAATGCGGTTAACAATTTAAATTTTCATTTTTTCTCACAAGCTTTAAAATAACATTATAAAGCTCACTATAATCATGAACTAATTTATATGAAATCATGTATGTAACACAGTCAGCACGCATGTTGGTCGATGTAACTTCATATTTAAAGCAAGCATTATGATTATAAATTGTTTGAAACTTATGCAAAAATGGATCCTCAATTTACTAATATTGAACTGATTATGAAAAAAATATGACAATCTTACATTGGAGATACATTATAATTTACTTAAAAATATTTTCTTAACTCTTTCAGAATCTGAATTATTTTTTTCATCCGATGGATTTTGTAAATTCCATGTGTCTAAAGTATAATAAGGAGAATATAAAAAAAATATAATTATGTCTACAATTGCGTACGCCAGGTCTGAAAGAGTTAATGTAAAGAGTACGGCTATTAAATAACGAGACTAGACTTACATAAGGACTAATTAAGAAAATGATATTATTGCAATAGATTACTTGCAACTTATTATAACAATGAAAAGCCAGAAAAAAATATTTATTTTAAGCATTTAGCTTTATTAGACTACTTTATTCTTCTGCCACAATTATAATTGAATAATAGTTTAAGTATTTTCTTTTTTGACAATTATAAATAGTCTTTTTGATAATATTTGACGTGCCACTAAAGTCAATTTAGAAAATTATCGACGATATGCAGAAGCATTTATCATTTGGCTTGATTTTAACAATTCTATGATATATAACAATGTTTGAACACTGTCGTATTCTTGCGAAATTTCGATATATTGTCTAGTTTTCATCATCTGTCATATTGTGATCAAAAAAAGAGTATTCATAATGGATCAAAGATAAGTGCCAATACTAGTTCATACTAGTAACTGCAGAGTTTGGTTGCCTTTGACTAACTATTTTAGTTTTGGATGCAAAAAATAGTCGGATTGGTGTTGTCAATTACTTTTATTATTAGTCATATTTTATTGTTTATTGCTCTGCCACTATTTCTACCAGCTACTGGTTTTTCTCGTTTCTAATTTCAAATCGAGCAAGTTGAAGACTCTGACCTCAATGTATAATATGTGTGATCGTTAAAGAGCATTGTGAGATTAGTAATTATGTGAGTATGAACCATCTGCGACATTGTTTCGCATTAAGCTCTGAAACGTGCTTTCAAAACATTTTTGCCTTTATCTTGGCCAACTTAATGATCGTAATAAAGCGTGCTCCATCAAAGCTAGATCTCCAAGTCTTCACGCATGACAATCTCATATGAATAATGATGATTATCGTCAATTTATTAAATTGTAAATCGGCTATTCAACTACCGTCGCGGTAGTTAAATGCCGATCGTCGATTTGAAGAAGCCCCGTCCGTCGCCTACCGGTCTTTGAAGACGATCGTACGAATTGATTATCAATGATTGTGTTTGTTCAGGTAATTTCGATTCGGAATCGTCGCCAGTTATCTTCACGATTTCGCGTGCAAAATCCTCGGCTTAACTGTCCTCCATCAGACATGCAAGCGCCATTTTGTAATGATTATTTTAATAGTGCGGCTTATTTAGAGTGAGCCGGGGACTGCTTACCAAACAAGCTTAAAAGGGTATTATAAAAATTTATAGGGCTATAAACCTTATTGCTGTACGAAATGTGAAGAAAACGACCTATAAATATCGAACATCCAAGAAACAAAGGTGATAGATATTCCACTTAGGGGTATGATCGAAATTAAATTTTCGAGTTATGGTACCGCACTGCAAACAGAAAGACCTGCCGATGGACCACTTTAACAATCTAGTATATCAATTTTGTAAATTATATTTGGCACAGTGTGTTTTTGATCATATTTTGCCAAAGATAAATTTTAAATAAAATGTATACTCATACGATTCGGGATTGACTTTTATAAACAAAATTTTGGTGCATCGTCTTAGATATGCTATAATATGTTGGATGTTATCCTAAATTCATTTTTATTATTTTAAATGAAGAATACACATTTGAGCCCATGAGTTAATCAAAAACTACTACAGCATACATTCTGTCTTCAGCATTATGTTTAGGATGAATGCAAAAGACAGAAATATAAAGTATTAACGACACCTAAGTGTGAATAGTAAAGAAATTCTAAGTCATGCAATACTTTTTAAGATGTTCCTTCACCAATCGTTTAGGCGATTCAGGCAATCAGCACAAAAAACAGAACTCTTTTACTTAGACAGAAAAAGTAGTATTATGATATTAAATAAATAATCTTAATATGGTAACCAGTGAAATTATATAGGATATCAGACCTTTTAAGAAATGTTGTTAAAGAAAATCAAGCAATTTTGTCATGGAAAAGGTGGAAGATTAATTGAAAATCGTTAGATGTTAACATAATATAGAGTGAAGAATGAAAAGGAAAAAGATGCGGAAGAAGCCCATGAAGGTTCTTTTATAATATTTATTTAATTTTAAAACCGAAATATGTGCGATATTAGCCAAAATACAAATCGGTTAGCTTTCTAATGAGGAATATCTATTGCGAAATGTTGTGGGTTTTTAATAAAACTATGGATTTGAGTATTCCAGGTGTTGGCTATGCTCATTTGCATATGCTTAATTGCAAACGTCTACCGGCGAGCTACGTTCGATTGCAGCTAAGCGCACTCAAAAATCCAATATAAACATACAATTTTTTTGATTTTGGTTTAACGACTACCTAATCGTTCCAAAATGGCTCCTCCAAGAGAATTCAATCGCATTGCCAGACGGAGGCGAATCTCTCGAAGACGGATTAATCCTGATCAAGGAGACGCCTCGGAAAGGACCTGGCTCTTGCGTCAAGCTTTGCACGGCAGCTGAGCGAATGCAGGCAGCCGAAGCAAGAGCCTCTGCAATCGCCTGTCCCAAGCCAGGAAAAAGGAGGAGGGTTAGATCTTATAAAAGATTTATAAAAAAGATTTTTTTAAAGATTATATACGTAAGCATTTTGTGCTACATATATTTTTGAAAAAAAAAGTAAAATATATATAGTATATAACCATAAGTTTTAAAAACATTTTTTAAGTGGCCACTAGCCATAACAATACTCAAGCTGAGAGTTTAGAAAGAACGAAAAATAAAAATAAATGAAGAATCGAAATGTTCAGTTGAGAATCCATCATGAATTATAAAAATTTAGCGCTTTTTTACCTTCACATATGTACAACGTATTGCTAAATCTCTGACTTTTCACATTAAGAAATTTTCATTGAAGCTTGCTTTTCAATTTAAATATATTGGTTCTAAATTGGTAATGGAGCTGTTAAGTGCAATCCCAGAAGACCTTAATGAACGCACGACCAATGTCTGCAGTTAGCTGCTAAATGATTTAATTGCCACAAACACTTTTTTTCCATGGAAAGATGGTCAATAAAAATAAGTGAAGCCGTTAAAATGGAATCGCAGAACTGTTAATGATGATGAGTGCAATTTCTCGTCTGCATTTAATTAAGGCCATAAAGGCTCGTCCTCATACACTTAAGGAGCAGTTGGTCGGTTTGGTGATTGATTCTGGCACTTGCATGACGGCCTGCAAGAATTTCACTAATTGGAAGAGTAATGCAAGCCATCGGTCTATTCCACTTCCATAATTACCCAATCCGGTGGACTTCTTAATCACGCGGTAGACAAATCACGTCAGAAAGGTCGGCTACCTCTTTCTTGTGTCGGTAATTACCGCTGGCCGGGTGATTAATCACCTGTGTACGTTTTTTGTACACACCCTGTCATTTGTTTAAATGTTTTATTTTCTCTTCACAGTAGCCCGTCCGTCATTCACCTTTCGAGAATTTGTTCTGTTCACATGTCCGACGATTAAACCTTGTAAGACCAGACGCGTTTTTACATAATTATTAATTTTGTATCATCACGCTTCTTGTCGTATCCAAGTCCACTTTTTTTTGTATTCAATTTTTGTACATCGCAACTTCAATTCAATGAAAACCTCATACTTTTGGATTTATCGTTGTCCTAGTTTTATACATGGTTTTAATTTGCATACAAATTTACCGATGATACATTATTTACATCCAGCTATATCAGTATACGCAAATATTGTGATGTTATCATTCTACTTAATGGTTCTAACTTATCTTCTTTTTATTGACCGAATTCTCCATAGCAAAAAAATCTTGGTCCATTTTCTGTCCATTTGTTTGATGATTTGGATGGAATCCTCTCAATAATATCTTCGACGTTTATCTTGCCATTTCAAAGAGAATTTTTGAAGGGGTCCTGTATATATCAATTGAGTGCTACTAACATATATAAGTAATTATAATTAAATCTGAGGTTAAGAGTATTCTTTTTTTATCATGCAAAATATCAAATTTTAAGTAATACTATCAATAATTCTTAAGATGAATTTCAAAGACTTCATACTAATATACATTTAAGAATCAACAGTAATTGTAGGGAAAATAATCTTTGAAAATTTTGAAATAATACAAATTATATCCGGCTAAAAATTTTATTAGCTATAGTATCGAGTCTGCGAAATCAAGTTTTTATGGGGGGGGTGTAAATTTTATTTTGAATAAGGGAAAATCTTTCATAAATCCGCTATCCATAAAAAATGGCTGAAAACATTGGCTTATGCCACTTGTATTTTAACATTTTTTCTACCATCCAAGAACGTAATTAGTCCAAATTATTTGTTTTTACAAGTACAAATCGCTGTTTTAAATTAAAAAGTAGTTTCGATTTGGTGAATTAGGCGGTCGGATACGAACAGGTTAGTGTCGTTATTTAATATGTCGTGGTTAACCGTTGCTAATGCTTATTAATTAACGAATACACGGTGGATTCGGTTTTTTTTACGACTCTTCGTCTATCATTATATTTTAATACGACGGTGGATAATTACGATCACAATCAGCGGCAGCCTCATGATGGATACACTCGGAAAATAATGGACGCGACTGGATACAAATGCCTTTTGTGCTCCGGAGTCGATGAACTGGATACTTATAATTCTTGCACGATTAAAATATTTCCTGAACATTATGCAACGAACATTTCTCGAAGTGTAGGTACGTTTTTTATTCGACGCGAACACATTTTCCGGATGTTTCCGTATGGGTACGGATGTACGTGTACGTTTGCACCGAGGGATGGCATAACCAAAAAAATCCGTGTTTCGTGTCATAACAAGGACATAAAACGATTTTCTCAACTACATGTAGTTAGGAGTCTCCGGGACATTTGCCTTCCCATATCGACACTAGGATGCTCTCGAATACATAAAAATCTTTGCATAGTTTTCTACGGAATACGTATGGGGTGGCTCAAAATTATCGCAGATCCGCTGGATACATCTTATCAAAAAATATATCCTATATATTGTATTCATCACAATATAATAAATTGAGCCGCAAGCGATTGAGAAAGGTGTTATAAATATTTATATCAATATTAGCAATATTTTTACTATGTTTAACTTGATATATTTTATTAATTAACACATCACTCAATAAATTTACAGATAAAACGTCATCATAATACAACAAATTATGTAGTTATTTTTTATGAATTTTATCCTACGAATTTATTGAGTGATGTGTTAATGTTTGAAAATGGAGTTCAGAAATGGTTTAGCGTCCATTTATAATAAATTATAGTGTAACACCATTGTTTGTAATGTATTATTAGGCAAATGATGTATTATATATAGCTTCTAAATAAATATAATTCAATTTTATTCATATCAGATCTTTACTACTTTCGCCACATCTACATCGTTCACAAAATATCTTGACTCTACGATTTTTTACGATTTTAACTATATGGTCAAATTTGATTAATTCTCTAATGAATCTCAAATTATTAATATTCATAGTTTTACTTATATTTTGATAATAGGGCTTTTGTTGTTGTTGGTCGCAGTGTAGAGGGTTAGAGGTGTCCGCGGCACATCGCGGGGAAGGTGGATAGATGGATAAGCCGTTATATTTGCCCTCTGGGACTCGGAGGGCCGTAAACCCGACACCTTCCCTCTGCTTGGCATTCACGCAACCCACCGGTGCGACCCAAAACTCTCGAGGAAGGCTTCGACGGTAATCGGATTTTGCAAAAAAAAGTACAGGAGGGATGGGATACAATTTTCATACGGTTAAGATGCGCTTTCAAAACCCCATGCATTTATACGAACAATCCTATACACAATCGACCCTTATTCAATTCGTACGAATGCGAAAAACAGACGAAAATTGATCTCAAAAAACGCCGGACTGGATACGTCGCTGCTGTAATATGAATAAAGGATTGAGGGTCAATTGAAATCCTTAGATTTTTTTGCGATAAAATGACTATACATATGTACACATTCAACATTCATGCTATGTAAATATAATAAATTATTTTAAAACACACCTAATAAAATCGAATAATTGCAAATAGCAAATATTTTTATCTTAATTATGATTTTCTGATGAAAATTCACAACGTATTTAAATAAATTATATGCAAAATTTCGTTTGAAACATGAAATAGTAGTAATTTATACAAATTAAAAAGATTGTTATGAATCAATAAATGTATTATACATATATACAATTAAAGATTTGAGCTTGGCATACGAGAAGAATTCGTATGCAGATAGGAAAATGAGGGTTCTGCTAGAAATGGAAGGGGGTTGTCTTGGAAGAACTTGGAATGGAGAAAAAGGGGAAAGAAACCACCACCTTCAGTTTAATATGTGTACTACGTCCAGTCTCCTGAGATTTGTACGAAAAGCATAAAACTCTGCAAGCTCCCAGTTAAGCACGAGAGCTTTTTTAAGCTCGTGAAAATATTTCCAACGGTTTTCGCGCATAATTGGCGTCCTGTTTCCAGAAATTGCAGCCTCGCACAGGAACATACATTCCCTCGTATTCCGAATATTTTTGCTAAATTTCTCCCGAACGATCTGGATGAATAAAAAATGATATGATATGCTGGAACGAATTAGAGCAAATCCGGAATTTAAATAAGTTCAAAAACATAATGCGGGATATTATTTTGGATCGTATTGTGGGAAATTGGCCACATAATATCGTTACGTAATAAAAGAAAGTATCCAGTTTAATAAGCTTACGATATATTTTCGATTTGCCATTCCTTTACTGACGTAGCCGGTTCCTGTAGGAGGATGGTATGCAAAGTCCGGGTTATCTGCCACCCTTATGGTCCTCCATCGTCTTCCCTCGCGATTCACATGCTTCCCACCACCCCATCGTATGGGCACCGCAGATAGTTTCCCTTACTTTTTCATGTGTATCGTTAAGCTTTTCCACATACGAGGAATAATTTATTTTGCAATGTTTTAATACATAAATATTTCCATATTAAAAATAATAAATTGCGCATGTTTACTACATACGATTGCCTTCAGCATTATAAGAATTTGATCCATTCATCATTACTATACCAAATCCCTATTTTGATTTTATCATAAATAAAAATAAAGATCTATTAAACAATGAAATTTAAAAATTCATAATAAATAAAATCATATTTTTATGATTGCAAATTGATTATTTAAACAGCGAGAATCAATCCATAAATGAATCCAAGCAGTGGTCTCTCTTTGGATGTCAAATGTTACCATAAAAATTATAGGTGAGGTGTCCCTTAAACTAGGGTTCGAACTATATGGAACGTTAAAAGAGGAGGCTAGGGTAGAATGGGCAGGATTTATACGAACCAGTTCTGATTATTCTTATTTCCAGGAGTCCCTTTGTTCTGTCGCCCGCCACCACACTCCGCCACTGGCAATGCATGATGGGATCCTCTTGGTGAAGTTACGCAGAAGGACCTCCATCAATACAACTATTATAATTAGCATAACAAATCGGAAGAAATGGCATCAATATCTACGATACATTATGGAGATTTCGATAATTATTACACAATTTGAGATGTGCTAATTTTTAATGAAAACCATCAATATAAAATAGTTTTTAATAAGCTTACCTTTCATTGAAAGAATTTATTTGAATGAAAATTAGTATGATTTTAGCATAAAAATGAGTATTAATAATATTGGCATTTACTTCAATATTACCTTATAAAAGGATTTTTATTTCACTAACACGAAAATTTTAATTCAGTGTCATTAACAAATGTAATTAGAAGGTTACATGGATTTTGAAATTTAAAAAGATGTCAAGAATATTTTCTCATAGTTTTAAATCAATCGGAGCAAAAGTCTGGAAGAGAACCCCTGAAAATACCGTTCAAACTCCTGGAAATCATTTTTTTCTCAAAACTCTATTTTGATGTCAGTGGACACGATTTCTCTCAAATAAATACACCAATCTTATTGAAATTTTGCATACTTCTTCTAGTTGAGATTGACTAGTGGTTGAACAAAGGTTTTTGTTTATATCAGAGGATACAAGGAAATAAATGTTGTAGATCACCAAAAATTGCATTTTTTACATCTCTCAACGTCGTCTCAAAAATAAGAAAATATTTTTTTTCACGCTTTGAAACTCATATAAATTCTTAATGTAGACTCAATAAAAGTGAATATTACAAATTTTTAAAAAACCGCGTAACCATATGGTAACACTCATCTATATTGAGCCATACACATGCACCAATTAATGGCAATCTATTTGCCGTAATATCAATAATATTTTTCAATAACATAATGAGTTTGTCATTGTAAATCATATAAAAGCAATGTCATCAGTCTTCTATAATAGATCATCTATATCACCTAAAAAAATCAGTAGTATACATTTTCATCGGTGATGATCTATTTCTCAAGCGGTATTATTTCATAATATATTATGTTACAGTTATAGACTAATTAGTTTATATAAGTATTTAATCTTATCAAATGATTAATTCTGAGAAACAATAAAATATTTTTGAAGTTCATAGCTTTAATAATGTTTTTAATGTTACCACACAGTCACGCTTATCGCTAATGGATTAATTAGTGTTGATGTATTATAATCTAGAGAATTGATTACTTCATAAATAGTGATGGGTAGATTAGATTGACATAAGATTGAGGACTATCGAAAAATTGGAAATAATTGTGTTTCAATAAAAATAATATAGGAACGCACTGTCCTTTGCCGTACGTTACTGCGAGTTCTTCAGTGGCATGATAGGAGTTACGGCGTTATCTCGTAGGAATTTTAAATTGGAGAAATCGCTCAAATGTAAACGATTTTCCTTTATTCCCCTTCCACTGTTTCCTCAGACTCCTTCCGCCCCCAACAGCCACCCACAGCCTTTATCTCTTTCATTCGACTCATTCTTACATACTTTTGTCTTTTGCATACGCTCCTCTCTACCATTCCGCGTCACTTTGTTTCTCCTCCCGTCTCGTTTGCTCCCTTTTGTTGCCGAATTCCAGCTCATATTATTTTGCACTTAAAGATGGAAATTCCTCGGACACGTTCAAGAATCAAGTGGATTGTAAGATTTACCTACCGTTTCGCCTTGAAGGTCATCCTTCTCCAAAATCATAATACGTCACATATGTAATAACGTATAATAACCCAATTATAGCCTCCATGTAATAAAATAATATTGAAATGACAATATAAATCGATGCAAACGTAATCCCAATGATATCCAATTTATATATAATAGTTACAGAGTGTGCGAAATTGTAGTTTTGATTTGGTAACAACAGATGGCAGCAGCGAACTAGCAAAATCATCAATACTTATTTGATATATCGCACATGATAGAATTAGTAAAAGATTATATTTATTAATAAAATTGATTTTGTTATAGTAATATATAATATTCATTGTATCGAAGGACGATATTAATCCTATATTCATTAATCGGACTTATTTTTCTGTAAAATCTCGTGAAATATTTTAAGAATCTCCAGAATAAAATAAAGCGGTGCAATAAATAATACTCTATGGTCATATTTCTTCTCGGAAATGTTAATTGCCAGAAGAAAACGTCACATTGTATAATACGCTGGCGAAGCGTCCAATTCACCCCTGTTAATCTCATAACTTCGTACATTGTATAACTAACTACTTTAGCAATTTACTTAACTATCCGCCATTTTCTTATTTTCTTAATATCATCTCGAAGGCGTCCCACTCGCTCCCGATGGCGGTGAGTGCGCCCTCCTGCTCGGACAATGTTAATATCTGCCTTTCATAATAGCCAAACTTTCCTACAAACTTGTTGTTGGCCGGATAGCCATCGAGGGTGAACGAGATTAAGTATATCGTTTCGAGGCGAAAATCACCACCAATTTAATTTATTTAATTGAAATTTATTGGCAATTTTTGCCCTTGGATGCACAATCGAAAATAATTCATCAGCTTTAAACTAGCCTGGGGGAATGTTTATTAATTTTTTTTTATACCGAAAAAAAATCCGAAAATCATATTTTTTAACTGAATTATTTATTATAAATGTCCATCCATTATTTTGTATCATATTTTACATCCATATAATGGCAAAAAAAATGCTTCTGTTTATTAATATATTTTTAAATATATGTATTGATTAACCCCAAACTATTGAGGCAGGATAACTTTAATATAGCCCTTCAACCCTCATAACTGTTATATTTTAGCATTTTATTATTATAAGTCTTTAGTGAAAAATATACTTTTTTAAAAATAATTGGCATTTTGTAATATCTTTTTTATTAATACCCATTGCTTTTAACATGGTTTTCATAATATACATATTTTTTTTTAATATAGACACTACTTCTATAGATTTGAACTCAAGATTATTGAGCTACAAGTTCAAGTACAAACTACAATGAGTTTTTTAATAGTAGTTCCCTTAGTTTGTCTTTTTAAGGGGTTTACAGATTTTAAAATTTAAAAAAAGTCGAGATTATTGTATTTCGAGAAAAAAGAATATTTATATTGTACCTAGAGCCAATAAAATAGGTTTGACTAGACCTAGATATTTTTACACAGGATTAGGAAAGATTTATACAAGATATCACGGTTTTCTTCATTTTCGACAAAGAAATTTTAATCCTTTTGCTCCATAAAATAATGTATGAAATTTCTTATGCTGATCTGCATTTTTACCTGTTTTATAAAAAATCCTTTTTGCATCATATATTTGGGAAAACCTATTATTTTTTACCTGTGCTGCAGAAAATGTTTTTGAATCATATATTTGTAAAAACCAGATTAATATATTTCGTACGATAGTTTGTTTACCTATTTAATTGACAGGAGTGCATTAAACATCTTAATTGAACGACGGTTTAAAGAGAGTATGGAACAGATTTGATTATCTTTCATTCTTAATATTTTAAAAATTCAAAATCCAAATGATGAATGAAAAAAAAAATTAAATATAAAAATAATTAGGGTTAGATTTCAACATCATCCTATCGATATTACCAAGACTTATTCAATTATTTTGCTGATGTTTTGCATTTCAAATATCTAAATAGATAATAATCTGAAGAAGCAAAATCCAGAGAAAATAGGGCATAGAATCTTCCATTTAAAATCTTAAATTTTACCCTGGTTAATTTTTGCAAAGTGTCCTTCATTTAATTTAACTTGGACGTTATTAAATTGATATTAAATCTGCACGGTGATCTTTTCATTTAATTTTAATGAGGTGCTCTTTAGCAATCCCTTTTATGAAACCAATCATTTTTACATAGTTTTTCATAATTAATATATGCTTAAAAAATATGATTGCCAGCCACATATTCTGTACATTTGAACCCATTACAATCGAGTTACTAATCCGACCGCTTAATCGCGGTACTACCTACAAATCAAATGTTTTATATGGTTAATGCTATGCTGTTTTGCGATTTACATTGTCAAATATCAATCATTTCTTATTTTGATTATTTGATTTTAAATACTGAGTGTTGTTCAAGTTTGAAAGCATTCTCTAGATCTTTATTAAACGACATATTATAATCACCATTAATATATGTATATTGATGGTTAGTATTTGACCGTATATATTGTTCATAGTTTTAATATCCATGCTCGCATTCCACTATAGATCGTTAATCATTAGAATTGTGTCTTGATATTTTATCTTTAACCAATAGCATTTTATAAAAAATCTTCAAGATATGCATAATATATTGCATATGGTTACAAAATGAACTCAAACAAGCATGCTTCATATAATGGATTAATTCTTGGTATGTCTATTATATATTATATTAAGCTTTTGATTGCTTGAAATTTGAGAGCTACATTTTTTTGATTTAACTGATATTCAATTGGGTTTCAAACTATTTTTAAAATTCTAAAATATTTGCAAAAGTATGTCGTTTGCTGTACTTCCGTCGTGGATAGAGCTCCTCAAAAGTGGGTATGAGCCAATGGCGAGACGGCGCAAGGTTCATTCCGGGAAATTAATGTCAGGCTTGGCTTGTGTTAGTTAATGTTTTCTGCGGCCATTAGTGGATTATAAAAGTTTGGCCATGGTCTCGAAACACTGCGCAGTTAATTTGTTAAGATTTGGCGTGAGATACGACTGCACTTTAATCATAAATTCTTCCCTATTTTCCCTGAGAACGAGCTTAATCCGCGGGGTCAGCCAACCGACCCGACAAGAATAAGGAACCTGACATAACTTCCGCTTCTATTTAATAGAATGCCTTCAGCTATTTCCGGAAACAAATTAAGCAGATAGCTTAACAACTCTATTTAGCTCATTTGATTTAACTTTTTCGGGCCATTACTTTGATTTGCCAACTGATAGCAAGAAACGTACTGAATAATACGCGGCTATCTTGATGCGAAATAATT
This sequence comes from Stenopsyche tienmushanensis, assembly GCA_008973525.1. Classification (NCBI taxonomy): domain Eukaryota; kingdom Metazoa; phylum Arthropoda; class Insecta; order Trichoptera; family Stenopsychidae; genus Stenopsyche; species Stenopsyche tienmushanensis. The sequence goes on from WACJ01000539.1 coordinate 448,320, forward strand.
ACAAAACAAACTCAACATATACACAGTAAACAATGCTTTTATTTTTAATTAAAATAGGCATACTTATTTATAATTTCCAATCGAATCTTTGATAAAACTTTAAAATAATAATACATAGAAAACTGAAAACGCACTGCAAATTTGATATGAAGGTATGCTATGCTTATTACATGCCAACAATTGCGAAACATTTTAACTATTAAATCCGTAGTATAAATAAAGTTTAAATGGTCTTGTTCTTTGATACGGGAATGAACAAGTATGGAGGGACCTTCATTATAAATGCCCTTTGACATTGTTGGCACAAAGCAAATTAAGCTTCGTTGGACATCAGACACAGAAACTTCTACGAGAATTTGCCATGTGTACTACTATAATAACTGTATAACGAGGAAATGTCCCTCGACATTTAGCATTAGAAATAGCAAATTTTATTTCTTATTCACTTTTGCCTGAATGTATTGTCGTGCTTATAAGAGTTATTGAGCTTTATAGATTTTTTTAATAAAACGCTTTCATGTTTATATGCTTGAAGATTTGTATCAATTTAAAAAAAATACCGAATGATTTAAATGCGTTTTTTCGTGAAATATGATTGCGCAAATGCATAGAATCAACAATTTAATATGGGATTACAAGCATTTGCATGGTTGTGGGCGTGTGTATGAGGTCTTGGAGGATTCCGTTGATACGACCGACCTAGATGCAAGGCAATAAATTGTAATTTCTGCTTTATAGACCATATCCTGCTGATAATCTATCTCATTGCAATTTAAATGATAGAATTACGTTATAATTATTCAGACTTTGTAATAATATGATGCAATTTGCTGTACATATAAGCAAATAAGTTTGATTTTTTGATTATTTTTAATTATTTGAATTATAAGAAATTTAAGATAACATAAATGCTTTTAATGGGATTGAATGAAATTTTAATAGTTGCATTATTCTATAAAAATTAAAGCCTTATCTAAATAGCTTTTCTTCGAATCAGACGAAAGCTAAAATAAGATAAGAATCCATTAACTTTAATTGCCATGGTATTAACTTAATTGCTAATGATTGATTTTAATAATTTATGTGTGATTAAAATGATACAAATCAGTATGAGATAAGATAAGATAAGTATACTATAATGGAGTTCTAAGAAAATTAAATCAAAAGTGAAAGTAAAAGTAGGTTTATTTGGAATTGAATTCACAAATATGTACAATGATTTGTATACAAATTTTAAAATTATAAATGGATTACCATTAAATTGCATTGTTATGCAATTCATGAATGCGATTTAAATGCTATAAATTTTGGGAAGGGAATAAATAATCATTCTTTATCATTTTAAAATTGTATTGGATGATTACAGAAATTAAAAAAAAACGACTCATAGGGCAAAAGTGAATCAAGCCATAATTCTTATAAATAAGCTAATTTTTAATTATCTTCCACAAGTGATAAATATAGTTTTAAAAAGGTGAGAAACGGAAATAATAGTACATGGCTGTAATAAAATTCAACAAATTATTAATATGAAGTCTCCTACAAGTAAAATTGCTGAACTGAAAAATTACATCCCTAATATTGGCAAGCATTTTTGGAAAAATAATCGCACTTTTGTAGCAAAAAAGCTTTTAAAGCTCTCCACTTCAATAACAAATCGAAAATTGGATCTGCAAGTAACCATTGAAATCAATATACACAAGGATAATCATATTATTGAAGTATTAACGATGAAGGTCTTAAATTCTATTGCTATTAATATGCCAATCTTAATCATGAATTTAAAAGAAGCCTCATATAAAATATAATACGATAGTTAGACTTAAAAAATATTAATAATCCATCCATTAATAATTATTTTTGCAATTCGAATATTTATCTTTGTTATAATTAATTCCATCCAACTTATAGATAAGGTGAAAATTTGTCATTATGGTTATCTAATCTTAATCAATGATTTTATTATCCCAAATGAAATATCCATTAGTGTAATTCAGGGAATTTCATAATGTTTTAAATAAATGGAAACATTATTCATTTAAAACTGTTTATAATTTCAATTAGCATATCAAAAATACGTACTCGATTGTCAATTTAGATTTGTAAAATGGATTAAAAATTTCAATTGGATCAAAGAATACATTCTATTCCATCATTTCAGTATTAAATTGATATTTTCATGCTTAGTTTATATTAATTGTATATGATGTCTAATGATCTCGTATATTCATATTGCATTTTGAATTCAGTATCTTTAATAGTTCTGTATGGAATATAGTTAGTGTATTTTCATTCGAAGAAACTTTTTAACTGCGGCATTCAGATGAAATTTCATTACTTGTGATCAGAATGCTGAAAGATTTTAATGATGTTTAGTCAAAAGAAGAAAAAAAAAACTATTTCTGTGAGAGTACCTTCACAGCGAGAGTACTTTATATGCTTCTAGTAATTTGGCCAGCACTGGCGGATAAATTGTATATGTCTATATAAAGACTGTTTGATCTTTGTATTATATATGAAGGGCGATGATCTTTTAATTTTCGGTAAAGTGCAGTATTTATGTTTAAAATATTTTAATGTTGTTATAAATTTTATTCGTATACGACATATTATTTTTGCCGATATGGAACAGTAGGTTTTTTGAGCAATTTTTCGTAGCCTATATCCAATTTTCTCAGATCTAGTAGCCCATTTCGAGCAGATCTTCACGCAGATATTATTGACTTATTCAAAGTTCAGCATCCGCCTCGGCTTGGGCCGCCTCCACCCTCTTCCGGTCTCCTCCACATCTCCAGAGCGGTCGCTAATAACAATAATAACGGCCCACCTATGCCACGTATTTCAATGTTTGTCACCAGCAGCGATGGCTCCCTTTTCCTCGCACGTCCTCCCACTGGATAGGTCCATCCCTTTCGGGCCCTCTCACGGGGTATCCACATTCGCACAAATCTCGACTAAAACTCGAGATATGACAAACGCAAAAACCATAAAATTAAATTAATGCTTTTTTCTTTCTTCTCCTTTTCTATTATTCTATAACATTTCCTTTCACCCTGTATTCTAAAGCTCGTAACAAGGGCGCCGGTTCATATCAAAATTTTAAACGAAGAACTTTTTAATTCGCTTTTGGAAGATAATGTACTTTTAGGACTCTATAATAATAATACCGTAATGACATTTAGAAGAGCATTTACCACACTTAACTCTTTACAATCCAAGCGATTTTTACACATAAAGCACTAAGATGTGCCTGATTGGTTAGCGATGTCCACCCTAATCATACTTTTGGATGTAATCTGGAACCATCGATTGCAAATTGTCGTAAAATGAGAAATTTATCTATCCTAGAATAGTTATGCCAATGTTTCAAAAAATAAAAATAAAAACATCAGAATAGCTCTAAATAATTGTAATTGAGGCTAGAGTAAAAAAATGTCGAGGACACCTCGACATTGGAGTTCAAAGACTTAACACACTTTAGTCGGGTGCTGACGTGTTTTAGCGGTAAATGTGGCACCACGTGCGATAAACTGATTTCATACTAAAATCGCTATAACTACAAAATATTTTAAACGAAATTTTAAATAACAACTTGTTATGAATAGGTGCATTGCTCGTTTGACATAATATATATTATTAGTTGCTATTTTTAAAATATTGGAGAACGCTTATATTAGTCCAATACTTAATTTTTTAATTATATTTTTGAAAATATTTCCCTCTTTGACGCTCGTTGGGATACTTTTGATACCCATGGGAAAGGTTATTAATATATATTGTTAAATTTATTATTTAAGTGTCCTTCAATTATAGTACTAATCGCAAAAATGCCTAGTATTAAACGTCCCACATATGATGTGTTAAGATCACACAATGTTTTGACTATTTAGAAAATGTATATTAAATTTTAAATTCATAAACGCCTACAATTGATGTGTTGTATTTACATTTTTAATGTGTAAATTTATCTTATATGTAAAAAGTGATTTTATCTCTGTATCAATATTTAATTTTTCAGAATTTCGTAATCAGGTCATACTTGGATCAAGACGATCTGCATATGAACACGAACCTTTATAGCATGAAATATTAGTCTACTATACCAAAACTTAATCATTTAATCGTTACAAATATGTAGGATACAACGTATCTACAAAATGCTAAGATTTTATACGCGTTTACTATATTATTTTTTTAATAATATTTTTTTTTGGTGCTTTCATTGTTCACTCTCTTCTTAAATCTTTTAATACGGGGATTTTGACGAAATTGTCTTTTTAATACTTTGAAGAAGGTGGCAAAGTATGTTCACGCACCGCCGCTGGTCAGAATTTACGTATATTTCACGTTACACTCACGCTCACTTTTATCAAGAGAGCCGTAGTTATCCTTTATGTGCCCTCAAAGAATTGATTTAATACTAAAATATTTTGGGGCAACGCCATCGGCTAATGTTGCGGAACTTTACCTATTCCACACAAAACCGACCGAAAAATCCACCCCCTTTGTACCACGCATTAATATATTTCCTCTTTTGAATTTCTTCTTTTGGGAAAAAATATCGGGGAGCATGTAAAATACTCACACACACATATTAGAATTACTTTTATAGCCAGAACTCAACGCGTTGGGCCCTTTGGCTATGAGAATTGAAAATTGTTAGCGCCGATAAAGGACTAACCCCCAAAGGATTTATCAGCTCTGCGACCACGGGGAATTCAGCAGCTTTTATTAAGCCTATGTCGAAAATTTTGATCATTCTGATAATCTAAGCGATAGTAAATTTATCAAGGATTATCCACAATTTAAGCTAGATAAGCCAAAAAACGATTACAAACTAACTCACAAGGATTCATCTTAATTAAATTACTCTGCGGTTGATGAAAATGATTTACCATTGGGCAATTTGGGCGTTTGATTAAAAAAATTACGCGCAAAGACGCTAAATTAATTAAGCGTAATCATTCGATGAGTCTGACAATTTTTCTTAACGATTTAACTGCCTGACTATGAAATATTTTAATTAACATTAACAAGACAGATGGGAAATCTGTCAAAGCTATAATTAATGAGTCAAATAGGGATGTATTAAACACCACATCGAAACGTGGCGTAATGGCGGTTAATTGTTGTAAATTTAAATTGTTATTGCCGCTATGGGATTGCTTGGGCGTAATTAAATTTTATGGATTTTTTTTATGGGTATTGTGTTAATGTTATTGTCTCTTAAATAGTAAGAAAACAGGGCGCGTTCCATTTCAAATGGTTTATTTTAAACTTAAGTTGTTTTTATTGTTTTGTAAATTTATGGACGGTGGATGAATAAATTATAAACAAGGATTGGCGGCAATACCTAAAGTGAACGAAATCGGATTTTTTTGGCAAAAATAGCCATACTTTTTTCGATTTTCTTCATTATGTTTTTAATTTCATCAAACCAGAAAGATAGATTTCGCTGAGAAAGTTGTTCTAATCTCAAATTTGCAGGATAAGGTGTTATAATGTGACATAGGGTTGTCTACACACAATTGCAAGCGTAGGAGGGATTTTAAAATGCAATTCTAGAGCGTGACGTTAAGAAAAAAAGGATGATTTAAGTACTCCATACTCTTACTCTTAAAAGCCTTGTAAATTACCTTCAAAATAAAGCTATTCTACTTTTAAAGTACCCAAATTCTTTACTAAGAAGTCCGCCTCGTCACTTCGATACATTCACTTCAGTGGCCCACTGGGTGAGCGAATTGCAAATAAATTATACAGTAATATGCAAATAAAGTAATATTATGATTTAAATTTAACCTTTTGATGAGTACAGTCGCATATTTGCGATCGAATTCTGGCACGTTGAGTTCGGAGATTAGTGAGTTGGAAAGAGAGTATCTTACGTACATCGTACGATTGTATAGAGCGATAACCCAAATTTATCAATTAATATTGATAACTCAATTTAATCGATTTCATGTGTATTATTTATGTTAACGCAAAGAAATTAACGAACATTGAGTGCTATCAGCGGTATTTATTTATTGATATACAAGCTTCGTACATGCTGCGCGGTCTTGAGAGATAAGTGGATTTGCATGGACGATAAGCGATGGAAATTTAAAGTTAACTCACTGAAAAATCGATGTGACAAATTATTGACTTTATTGATCAGGAAATCGAGCTTAATCTATTTTTACGAGTATTACATTTATAATTAGCCATGGATTAGAAATATTACAAAGCCAATTATAGGATTTCACATTTAGAAATCTGGATTATCTGGAATGTTTCGGAACAAATCTAATACACCAATATGGAGTAAAATACGTCTATTTTGATTATCACTATGTTCAAGAAATGTTGTAATTTGTATAAAAGAAAAATTGGGTGACGGGATAAAATATGTCGATTATCATTTCCATTGTCAAAAATGTATATTGGTTGCTTTATAACTTTTGAAAAAATTGCGCCCAGTAATAAAATGTTTTTTTACAGAGCTCATCTGGTAACTTTATAGCGGGAGTTCGTAACTATATGGGGGAAGGTCAAAATAGGATCTCATCTTTTTTCATGCCCCTAAATATTATTAAGATTTCATACTAAAGTTTTTAGTATATCTCTGACCGACCATTGCTATTTTTATAGCGGTTCCAGGTCCCCATTTCGCAATAAAACTATTTTTTCAATGTCGTCATAACGGCTTTACATACAAATAGTCCATTTCTCACTGTTGTCACAGGCATCCGAATGGCCATTAATCGAAATAGATATTATGTGAAGTACAAACAATGAATAATTTATGGCCTGATAATTTTTTTCGTATCGGAAACTTCGTAGCGTATGTAAATATTTCTTTCTCTCAGATGGGGGAGCTTCTTCCGGGAAATTGTGATAAATTTGGAATGGCCAACATCGGTGACATTAACGCAAATATCAAAACATTATTTTTGTAATAATTAAAAAATTGGCAGCCCTGTTCTACTATTAAGCTTAGATTTCTAACTTAGTCATTATAATTACTGGCATTAATTTATTTGTTTGATCGCGATAGCTCCACGCAAATTAACGCGGCGTGAGGTCAAACGAAGTCAATACTTGGACCGTGGACCTTGACGAGCTTCTTTCGCTTCTCCATCATAATTCTGATGTATCATGATAAAGTTGAGGATGAAATAATTTACAATATTGACATGTTCTACGTCAAACTTTATGATTGCAGAGCTGTCAAAGCCTTCTTGGTCGATGCAAAATTTCATAAATTACGCACATAAAATAATACAAAAATGGCATGTGGATGGTTTCATAGAATAAGGATATTTAAATACATTTTTTTTTAAATCTCACAGTCATAATGAATAGGATTTACTATTCATCTAATAAAACAACCAAATTGAAGCAATAAACAACGGCGGCCTTCGACATGAATTTCGCGTTGAGATGCTTTCATTTACGTATTGACAGAAAAGGTCGTTTAAGATGAGGAGGATATTAACAAATTAACGACATTTATTTTAATTTTTAGAAAATAAAGAAATCTGTTATGTTTATATTTAGGAGATCTTTGAATCGCTATGTTTTTCCGGTTCAGTTCCAAACAACTATATCGGTTCGCTTACGGTTTTCGTTTCGGAAAAATATCCTATTTAAATAGCTCAATTTAACTACAGTAGACACTCGATTTTCCGGGCTAATGCTGGGGAGAAAGGGCATGAATAACTGGAAAACTCAAATAATCCAAATCGTTGTGATATTTACCTCGTATTAAAAACTTTCTTAAACTCCATTGTCCGGTTATTTTGAGAACCAAGATATGAGAAATGAGAACAGGCATTGGTTTTGGTGGTTAAGACAAAATCATAATCTTTATCGTTTTGAAGAGTTTTGTTTCGTTCTTGACCTGTGCATACAACACCTCATATACTGTTCGGGAGTTTTATTATCCGAGCCTTATTATCCGAGTATCACCGTATTTTTTTAGTATTGTATTCGTTTTATAAGCTGAAAACTATGAAAAAATCTGAAAAAAAAATGAAAAATGATGAATCACATAGTGTTAAGACTCTGAAGCCTATAATTGTTATTTTCAAATGATGCTTGTTCCACTATTAAGGTCATTCTGAGGCCTCTCTAACAGTACTTAATGTTGTATGCATACGCATTCGTGTCACAAATACTGCAAATTTAATTCTCAAAAGTACTTAGCCAATTAACACGTCTAAATGGCAATTTTTATTTAAAATACGTGTCCGAATGCTAAATATTTGAAACTTAACCAGAACAACTTTAATGGCTATTATGTTCAACTACCGTATTGTTGAACTACAAATAAAGTTGCTGAAAATATTAATGAGTACATTCTGTTAATAATATGGATTCAATATACTTTTTAAGTAGCCATATCTATTATTGAACGTAAATGATCTCCACCAGAGATATTTCAAGAGATTGAAGATTTTTATGTGATCATTTTCCATTGCATCGAAATAATTTCAATTAATTCAAATTTGTATAATATAGAACTCAAGAACTAACATCACTATATCAATACTTGATCTTGAATTTATTGGTATATTTCTAGTAATAAAAAAAGTGAATTTCGCATTTGCGATTTGAATCTCCTCGAAGTCGTTCCAAAGCGCAATATGATTAATCATTTCAATTATGATTCGTTTTTTTGTTATTAATAAGACATTCGAGATTGTTCGCCGATAAATTTGGGTTGGTCGTTTATTACCATCTGTCCGGAGACTGGTAAGGATACGATGACAAACTCATCAGGTCTGACGAGATGTTGCTGCAAGCGGATAATGAGTGATTCAAGTGTTCGTGACCATGAAAGTTTATATCAATTATGTTTGGAGTCATTCGTTAGCGAGGATTTGGATAAGGCACGTTTCTTCAACTGTCCGATTGACAATGGCTGATTACGGTGCTAATAATGTAAATAGAAATGTAGAAAAAATATGATCGGAACGAATGTCTGGGACCGACGATCTGATAGTTTGGCGATCCATCAGCCAAAAATGCGAGCGGGGATCTTGGAGCAACAATGAGGAGGTGTCTACCATAATCGATGTTATAATTAATGGTGTGCGGTGCCAGACTCCACATGGTGTCAGTTCATTATACAAATAATGGTTGCCTTAACCGATTTCGCCCGACAGGTACGTTTTCCGAGCCGGAGACGATAATGATTCCAATAATTATGTATTTGTTTTAGCAGTCGTAACATTTAACTTTTTTTAGAAGATCCGATCATGGTTATGACAGGGTTGTCAGAAACTTGATTAAGTATTAATCATAAATTCAATTACACTCACTACAAAATCAAAATAATAATGCAGAGATGATGTGTGCCCAAGAGTGGTTCAAAATTCAGCGAAGATTTCTCTCAAAACCCTATAATCTCACTTTACATTTAATTCGGCACAGAAGCGTAATATTGATTATTTACCTCAATTTAAAAAATAAATCATTTAACATTCATAGTGTGTGATTCTGTGGGAAAGCTTATAGAGTAGTTTATCATATGAAAATATTAATAAGTCGCTACATTCTTTATCATATATGAAAACGCTTAGCATTCTATTACTTTGTATAGTGACAAAGATTATTATATTTCTTCACTTATACAATATCTTACATGCATTTTTAAATATTGCTTAAATTTGCACACATTTATTAGATTAATCCTTATGCAAAATAATGCTCGTTCATATAAAACAAGAAGAATAATATTTTTATCTGTTCTACGCCCACTCTTTCATTTTGTATTATTGTGACCTTTATTAATGCAGTTAAGTTAACATCCAAATATATCGACATAGTTTGATATCAAATTAAAATTTGACATGAAATAAATGATCTTGATCAATCTTGACTAGAAGTATATTTATATAAATTCTAATATGAGCGATTAAATTAATATCGGTAGTATGTCGTGAAGAAATGTATGAGGAGTGGCCTTTAAATAACGAGACTTGGGCTTAATGGATGAAAGTCGATCGAATTAGCCAGAAGACATTGATTTTGGACAAATATATTCAATCACGTCACAATACTAATTTGAGTATAGTTTGATATGCCATATAAGATCTTCTGTCATAATCCAGGATTCATCATCATCATGATCATAGTGCAGTTATAAACAGTTCACTGTAGGACTATGGCCTATTCAGTATCCATTCACAGGAAGGAGTTACTTCCAATTCATCTGTGCCATACATTCACCTCCTTTTTTGCTCGATATTGAAGGTAGCAAGAATTCCGATTTTAATTTTGAGCGCTTACCCAGCGGGCCACCTGAATGAACGAGTCGAAGGACGTTTCGCAACCTTTTCGATAGGGAATGTGGGAAATTTGTAAAGACTGAGTAGTTTTCCTTGTTGATTTAACTGAAAATGACTTTCTGGAGTACAAAGAGCCAAGTCCCCCCTTTCCTCGCCAGGGCGCTTTTCGGGCAATCATTGCACGTATTTGCGCAATTTAAAAAAAGCTTTTTTTATAGTTTTTTTTACAAAATCTAACCCTCCTCCTTTATCCTGGCTTGGGACAGGCGATTGAATTATAAGTTCAATCGGCGGAGTTAAAAAGTATTCATAATATTCATATACCATGCCAAGCGATTGTATTATTTGTTCAGTCGGTGGGATTAGCATATGCAAATGAACATGGCGAATACTGGGAATGCCCGATTTGATAATTTTATCAAAAATAAGCGGGATTTCACAATAGACAATCTCCTTTAGAAAGTTGTTCGATTTCTACAACAGATTGAGATTCAATCCGTTGTATTATATGGAAACATTAACAAAAAACGATTAAAATCTTTGATTAAAATTGCTTTTGGCAATCGTTGCACAAATTGCTTTAGTACGCAATTTAAGAAAAATGCTCTTTTTTATAGTTCTTTTGCAAGATTTAACCCTCCTCCTTTATCCTGGCTTGGGACAGGCGATTGAAATATAAGTTCAATCGGCGGAGTTAAAAAGAATCCACAGTATTCATATACCATTTCGTCATAAAATCTATGCTAACAAAATATTTCTAAACCGTATCACAGGTTTCGTCACTGCAGTTGGTCCAAAATTTAGTTTTGTTCCATTGGCTGGTTTGAAAATTCAGGCTCTTCTTCGTCATTAGAAGCATCGTCTACATCTTCGTGGAAGTTATCCTTTGAAGATGCAGAGGCTCTTGCTTCGGCTGCCTGCATTCGCTCAGCTGCCCAAGCGTGCAAAGCTTGACGCAAGAGCCAGGTCCTTTCCGAGGCGTCTCCTTGATCAGGATTAATCCGTCTTCGAGAGATTCGCCTCCGTCTGGCAATGCGATTGAATTCCCTTGGAGGAGCCATTTTGGAACGATTAGGTAGTCGTTAAACCAAAATCAAAAAAATTGTATGATTATATTGAATTTTTGAGTGTGCTTAGCTGCGATCGAACGTAGCTCGCCGGTAAACGTTTGCAATTGGGCATATGCAAATGAGCATCGTGAATCCCGGGAACATATACATAATTTTATGATTTTTTTTTAGAAAGTGGTTCGATTTCTATTTTAACAACTAGCGCATAAATCTTTGAACTCACCCTTCTTCTCAGCATAACGACAGTTGATATATATATATATATTTTTTTTATTGAAAATTCATTTTTATATTTTGTAATTGACACATGAACCAAAAATCTATAAAAATCATAGAAAACCATCAAAATAGGCGGGGCACTTACAATTTAAAAAAAAAATATATTCTTAAAACCAGGTTTGTTGTTAACCGCTTCATGCTCGGGTTTTTTTGACAAAAATGTAATTAAAAACATCAGGTTATTTTATTCTTTATTTAATAAGCATACATATTTTTAAAATTTCTCAGTTCAAAAAAAACTGGCGAACGTCACTTTATGTTTATCGTATGTAATGCGAAACAAGCGAGCAGCGCTCGGGTTGGTGCGATACGGCACATGCGCTGCGCGCGAGCACCGTTCGTTCTAAAGCATGAAGTGGTTAAAGCAAAATGGCAACTGATACAATATAACGTTAAAAGGTATTAATATATTGAAGGCGAAAAGTGGTAAAAGAAAAGTTGATCAGTCTCGTTATTTAATAGCCACTTTTACACTTTTTAAACAAGATATTGTAAACAGTGCAATTTAAAGGAAAGTTTGTGTAAGTTTTATATTTTTTTAAATAATGGATTGATCTTTTCGATGCAATGGTTTGTTTCTATCGAAAAAAAATTATGTGATATTATCCCCAGTGGGATAAATGCAGATATGCATATACTTAATCACAGTTAGAGTCATAAGCTCTTCGTAAACAAAATGTTGCCCAGTCATCCTGTTAACCTATCTAAAGACTTAGCCGCATTCTTCGCCGTGGGGTGTTGGGCGCCCTGGCAGTACTCCGAGGGTTGACCAGCACCCCGCTGCTTCGCAGTCATTAATATTGATTTGTGGTCAATCAAACCTCTCGAGGGCCAAACACTTGGTCGTTTGCGATGTAAAACGATGTTATCCCGAATTAAAAATAACACTCTGCTTGTCAATGCATGTTTTGACATTCCGTTTCGGAAAAATGTCATTTATTTGTATTTAAATATATTTTAATTTAAAAAAAAATATTCAAGTGACTGGATATATAATATTTGTGAGAGCACCCCATCGAATATAAGGCGTACAATTCGATATTGTCGATATGTCAATTTCGATTTCCGTAATTAATGAATGACTCATGGACTGAGTGCCTAGTTTTGAATTCATTTACAAGTCATTCGTCACCTCGTTGGTGAATTGGTCTAAAGGTGTATGGTTAGTCATTACAGTGATTGTTCAACTTATGTTTTTTGTGTGCAGATAGAGAAGTGTTGGTGGTGCTTTTTTGTGTTAATGTTTGTGGTGTATTGTTTGGTCCGCATGTCTGCGTCCTCGTCCATGTGGATGTACAGGTAAATAAAGGTAGTGTGGTCGCAGTGAAGCAGTTTGCCGTTGTAACGGTCATTAATAATTTGACATGTCAAATGACAGATTACGTCGTACACCCGACCAATTAAATAGCTTCATCGTGTATTAAAATCCAAATTTTATTTTATTTCAATCAATTCCAAAATTGCCAAGAATCACGCAAAAGATCCATTGATCTATGGATAATTGCAATATAAAAGATTCAAAGCAAGATTATTAACCTTTGCTGCGATAATATATAATGAAGTATTCATATTCCTATCAGATGTCCGAGTTTCATTTTGACATAGATGTTCATTTATAATTTTTTAAACACAAATAGTTTGATCGCCAAAAAAGATATATTTAACCTAAAACATTATGTTTTTCAGACGATTAACCTCAATATTTTTTTTAAAAAAATTCTTATGTTTATCGCGCTAGAAGCGAAAATTCTCAATTTCTCTTTTTTCTATTTGTCAACGGAAATTGTTTGTGTAAAATATAATAAAATAGGCAAACTACTGGTTTAGTCGTTACTTTATGCTTGTATACATAAAAACACAGTAAAGACGGCGTTCTGCATGCGCGTAGTGCGTCTATAATTTATGCTACGGATTTGAAAAGACTTTTTAAAATACTTAAAAATATTTGCGCACAGTAGAAATCGGGGCAACAAATACTGCAAGCAATTTGCCATTATAATATATAGAGTTAAATCTTAAATCAAAAATAATATATATTTTGACTTTTGTTATATCGAGAAGAAGGGTAAATTTTAATGATCAATTAAAAAAAAGCTGTTATGAGTAGCTTGGACAAATTAATTACATGTGCTATTTACCAAAATAGAAATCGACCAACTTTCTAAAGGAGATTGTCTATTGAGAAATACCGCGTATTTTTGATAAAATTATCAATTCAGGCATTCCCGGTATTCGCCATGCTCATTTGCATATGCTAATCCCACCGATTGAACAAATAATACAAACACGTGTACCAAGTCAGGACAAAGAAAAATGCATAGATTTTGTAAAAAAAAACAATTCAAAAGTACTTATTTTTGGAATTGCGCACAATATCAATTGGGGCGAAAATAGCCGTAAGCATATTTGCATTCTGCGGTTTTATTCATATATGGTTCATTTGTGTAATACAAAATATTAAATTGAATCTATAATTAAAAACAAAAAAATTTTCAAATATAGTTGTGCTGAAAAAAAGTGTGATTTTAAAGATCTATACAAAAAAATACTTTTCGAGTAGCTCGCGCAAATGTAACACGTGTGCTATTTGTAAAAATTGAGATCGACCGGTTTTCTAAAAAAAAATCATAAAATTATGTGTATGTTCCCGGGATTCACGGTTCTCATTTGCATATGCGCAATTGCAAACGTTTACCGGCGAGCTACGTTCGATCGCAGCTAAGCACACTCAAAAATTCAATATAATCATACAATTTTTTTGATTTTGGTTTAACGACTATCTAATCGTTCCAAAATGGCCCCTCCAAGGGAATTCAATCGCATTGCCAGACGGAGGCGAATCTCTCGAAGACGGATTAATCCTGATCAAGGAGACGCCTCGGAAAGGACCTGGCTCTTGCGTCAAGCTTTGCACGCTTGGGCAGCTGAGCGAATGCAGGCAGCCGAAGCAAGAGCCTCTGCATCTTCAAAGGATAACTTCCAAGAAGATGTAGGCGATGGTTCTAATGACGAAGCAGAGCCTGAATTTTCAAACCAGCCAATGGAACAAAACTAAATTTTGGACCGACTGCAGTGACGAAACCTGTGATACGGTTTAGAAATATTTTGTTAGCGTAGATTTTATGACGACATGGTATATGAATACTGTGGATTCTTTTTAACTCCGCCGATTGGACTTATAATTCAATCGCCTGTCCCAAGCCAGGATAAAGGAGGAGGGTTGGATCTTGCAAAAGAACTATAAAAAAGAGCATTTTTCTTAAATTGCGTACTAAAGCAATTTGTGCAACGATTGCCAAAAGCAATTTTAATCAAAGATTTTAATCGTTTTTTGTCAATGTTTCCAAATAATACAACGGATTGAATCTCAATTTAGAAAAGCATGTTTTGTGCAAATGCAATAAGTGCGTTATTTACCAAAATAAAATCGACCAACTTTCTATAGGAGATTGTCTATTGTGAAATACCGCGTATTTTTTATAAAATTATCAATTCAGGCATTCCCGGGATTCGCCATGCTCATTTGCATATGCTAATCCCACCGATTGAACAAATAATACAAACACGTGTACCAAGTCAGGACAAAGAAAAATGCATAGATTTTGTAAAAAAAAACAATTCAAAAGTACTTATTTTTGGAATTGCGCACAATATCAATTGGGGCAACAATAGCCGTAAGCATATTTGCATTCTGCGGTTTTATTCATATATGGTTCATTTGTGTAATACAAAATATTAAATTGAATCTATAATTAAAAACAAAAAAATTTTCAAATATAGTTGTGCTGAAAAAAAGTGTGATTTTAAAGATCTATACAAAAAAATACTTTTCGAGTAGCTCGCGCAAATGTAACACGTGTGCTATTTGTAAAAATTGAGATCGACCGGTTTTCTAAAAAAAAATCATAAAATTATGTGTATGTTCCCGGGATTCACGGTTCTCATTTGCATATGCGCAATTGCAAACGTTTACCGGCGAGCTACGTTCGATCGCAGCTAAGCACACTCAAAAATTCAATATAATCATACAATTTTTTTGATTTTGGTTTAACGACTATCTAATCGTTCCAAAATGGCTCCTCCAAGGGAATTCAATCGCATTGCCAGACGGAGGCGAATCTCTCGAAGACGGATTAATCCTGATCAAGGAGACGCCTCGGAAAGGACCTGGCTCTTGCGTCAAGCTTTGCACGCTTGGGCAGCTGAGCGAATGCAGGCAGCCGAAGCAAGAGCCTCTGCATCTTCAAAGGATAACTTCCAAAAAGATGTAGGCGATGGTTCTAATGACGAAGCAGAGCCAATGGAACAAAACTAAATTTTGGACCGACTGCAGTGACGAAACCTGTGATACGGTTTAGAAATATTTTGTTAGCGTAGATTTTATGACGACATGGTATATGAATACTGTGGATTCTTTTTAACTCCGCCGATTGGACTTATAATTCAATCGCCTGTCCCAAGCCAGGATAAAGGAGGAGGGTTGGATCTTGCAAAAGAACTATAAAAAAGAGCATTTTTCTTAAATTGCGTACTAAAGCAATTTTTGCAACGATTGCCAAAAGCAATTTTAATCGTTTTTTGTTAATTTTTCCAAATAATACAACGGATTGAATCTCAATTTAGAAAAGCATGTTTTGTGCAAATGCAATAAGTGCGTTATTTACCAAAATAAAATCGACCAACTTTCTAAAGGAGATTGTCTATTGTGAAATACCGCGTATTTTTGATAAAATTATCAATTCAGGCATTCCCGGTATTCGCCATGCTCATTTGCATATGCTAATCCCACCGATTGAACAAATAATACAAACACGTGTACCAAGTCAGGACAAAGAAAAATGCATAGATTTTGTAAAAAAAAACAATTCAAAAGTACTTATTTTTGGAATTGCGCACAATATCAATTGGGGCAACAATAGCCGTAAGCATATTTGCATTCTGCGGTTTTATTCATATATGGTTCATTTGTGTAATACAAAATATTAAATTGAATCTATAATTAAAAACAAAAAAATTTTCAAATATAGTTGTGCTGAAAAAAAGTGTGATTTTAAAGATCTATACAAAAAAATACTTTTCGAGTAGCTCGCGCAAATGTAACACGTGTGCTATTTGTAAAAATTGAGATCGACCGGTTTTCTAAAAAAAAAATCATAAAATTATGTGTATGTTCCCGGGATTCACGGTTCTCATTTGCATATGCCCAATTGCAAACGTTTACCGGCGAGCTACGTTCGATCGCAGCTAAGCACACTCAAAAATTCAATATAATCATACAATTTTTTTGATTTTGGTTTAACGACTACCTAATCGTTCCAAAATGGCTCCTCCAAGGGAATTCAATCGCATTGCCAGACGGAGGCGAATCTCTCGAAGACGGATTAATCCTGATCAAGGAGACGCCTCGGAAAGGACCTGGCTCTTGCGTCAAGCTTTGCACGCTTGGGCAGCTGAGCGAATGCAGGCAGCCGAAGCAAGAGCCTCTGCATCTTCAAAGGATAACTTCCAAGAAGATGTAGGCGATGGTTCTAATGACGAAGCAGAGCCTGAATTTTCAAACCAGCCAATGGAACAAAACTAAATTTTGGACCGACTGCAGTGACGAAACCTGTGATACGGTTTAGAAATATTTTGTTAGCATAGATTTTATGACGACATGGTATATGAATACTGTGGATTCTTTTTAACTCCGCCGATTGAACTTATATTTCAATCGCCTGTCCCAAGCCAGGATAAAGGAGGAGGGTTGGATCTTGCAAAAGAACTATAAAAAAGAGCATTTTTCTTAAATTGCGTACTAAAGCAATTTGTGCAACGATTGCCAAAAGCAATTTTAATCATTTTTTGTCAATGTTTCCAAATAATACCACGGATTGAATCTCAATTTAGAAAAGCATGTTTTGTGCAAATGCAATAAGTGCGTTATTTACCAAAATAGAAATTGATCAACTTTCTAAAGGAGATTGTCTATTGTGAAATACCGCGTATTTTTGATAAAATTATCAATTCAGGCATTCCCGGTATTCGCCATGCTCATTTGCATATGCTAATCCCACCGATTGAACAAATAATACAAACACGTGTACCAAGTCAGGACAAAGAAAAATGCATAGATTTTGTAAAAAAAAAACAATTCAAAAGTACTTATTTTTGGAATTGCGCACAATATCAATTGGGGCAACAATAGCCGTAAGCATATTTGCAATCTGCGGTTTTATTCATATATGGTTCATTTGTGTAATACAAAATATTAAATTGAATCCATAATTAAAAAAAAAAATTTTCAAATATATTTGTGCTGAAAAAAAGTGTGATTTTAAAGATCTATACAAAAAAAATACTTTTCGAGTAGCTCGCGCAAATGTAGCACGTGTGCTATTTGTAAAAATTGAGATCGACCGGTTTTCTAAAAAAAAATCATAAAATTATGTGTATGTTCCCGGGATTCACGATGCTCATTTGCATATGCCCAATTGCAAACGTCTACCGGCGAGCTACGTTCGATCGCAGCTAAGCACACTCAAAAATTCAATATAATCATACAATTTTTTTGATTTTGGTTTAACGACTACCTAATCGTTCCAAAATGGCTCCTCCAAGGGAATTCAATCGCATTGCCAGACGGAGGCGGATCTCTCGAAGACGGATTAATCCTGATCAAGGAGACGCCTCGGAAAGGACCTGGCTCTTGCGTCAAGCTTTGCACGCTTGGGCAGCTGAGCGAATGCAGGCAGCCGAAGCAAGAGCCTCTGCAACTTCAAAGGATAACTTCGAAGAAGATGTAGGCGATGGTTCTAATGACGAAGCAGAGCCAATGGAACAAAACTAAATTTTGGACCAACTGCAGTGACGAAACCTGTGATACGGTTTAGAAATATTTTGTTAGCATAGATTTTATGACGACATGGTATATGAATACTGTGGATTCTTTTTAACTCCGCCGATTGGACTTATAATTCAATCGCCTGTCCCAAGCCAGGATAAAGGAGGAGGGTTGGATCTTGCAAAAGAACTATAAAAAAGAGCATTTTTCTTAAATTGCGTACTAAAGCAATTTGTGCAACGATTGCCAAAAGCAATTTTAATCAAAGATTTTAATCGTTTTTTGTTAATGTTTCCAAATAATAC
This sequence comes from Stenopsyche tienmushanensis, assembly GCA_008973525.1. Classification (NCBI taxonomy): domain Eukaryota; kingdom Metazoa; phylum Arthropoda; class Insecta; order Trichoptera; family Stenopsychidae; genus Stenopsyche; species Stenopsyche tienmushanensis. The sequence goes on from WACJ01000539.1 coordinate 467,071, forward strand.
AACGGATTGAATCTCAATTTAGAAAAGCATGTTTTGTGCAAATGCAATAAGTGCGTTATTTACCAAAATAGAAATCGACCAACTTTCTAAAGGAGATTGTCTATTGTGAAATACCGCGTATTTTTGATAAAATTATCAATTCAGGTATTCCCGGTATTCGCTATGCTCATTTGCATGTGTTAATCCCACCAATTTAACAAATAACTCAATCACTTGTCGCTTGCCAGGACAAAGGCAAAGGGATAGATTTTGATTTTATTCAAGTTTTGTCCATGGTTCTATTATTATATATCGTATAGAATTGAATTCAACCAAATTCTTGCTGGTAGTATTGGTTTTCAGTTTTGAAGCATGTGGCTTTGTCGATTGAAACAACTATAAATAACACAAAAGCCATAAACGAGTAACAATTGAGTAGAAGCCGTAACTACCGTCCATTAATTGCTTTATGAAGTTTTCACGACTTCACATAATCTCGGCAAATTGATGACGATTCGGTAAATTAATTACGGCGAATCGGAAAGCCATAAATGCTACAGTGTGACCAATCGTTATATACGGGAGGGTCTGATGAGCTAAAAAAAGAGCATAGTGTTTAATTCATTATGGTCGAGCATATCTCACTTTTATATCTGGATTAGGCCGAATGGATGTCAACCGAGGAAATAATTGCTTTCTCTTGATTATGATTTATGGAGTGGGCGGAATCCACCGAAGAGGATTGTAGATGAATAATTAAGATGGCCACCTTCAGATAACAGCCTGGACCGAGATTCATATGACAAACAGGTCTCCTCGAATTGTCCATTAAGCCTTTAATGTCTTTGTATCGCGGCTATTAATTATTATGACGCTCCTCATTACTCATTTTTTGGAGATTCATCAAATCAATTTTCAGTGGAGAGCTGCCCGATGCAGAAGGGAATTAATGTAATTGCATCAAGATTATAAGACATTCAAGCAACATTGACAATAATTAAGTGCCCCAATTTGGCAATAATAAATCAATTTTCAAATAGCAAGACTTTGAATGGCAGCCGTCCAAACAAAGGTCCTTTCTTTGTCAAAATTATATAGACATATTTACAGATCAGAGATACGGTCCAATTATTCGGCAAATCATTATTAGAAGTGATTTCGTAATAGACGAGATGATTGCTCAATATATCGCTTAAATCAAAGTCGTCGCTTATTGTTGTGAACCGACAATTGTTATCAGTGTTAGGCCTTTCTAATGATGACGTGCAAATTTAAACAATGGACCGGATTAACAAAGTTCGATACCTAAATGGCAAGTCAAATGAACCTCCAATTCACTTATGTTAATTGTATAATTCGATGTGAACGCTCGGAACTGAATCAATCAGACAGGTACAACATGATGTCAATGAATAATGTATGTATTTTGATTCGTGGAAAAATGTTAAAATCTTGTCGAAATTGCAAGAAAGATATGAATCAACTCGTCATGTTCGGGGTGTGAGAGAGCCTGGTGCTCGCAACGAATGGTCTATAGCCAATGCAAAGCTTTGATGCTTTTGGGTTTCAAAATTAGATAATCAGTATGATAACGCTTTTGCAGAACCAAGATGAGAATATAACAATATTAATACATTATTTTGAAGAAGTTTCAAAATTACGATAAAAATCTAATACCTGATAGCCCTTTAATTCATTGATCGAAGCTCAAGCATCTTAGATTCAAATTTACCAGGATTGTGGTGAGCAACAACATTTTTAGAAACATATATAGATAAAACTGTAATGTGATATCTTTCCACAAATTATACAACTAGTATCTAAACTGTAATAGCGTCAATGTTAAATATTTCTTAATATACAATGTGTGATTAATAGTTTAAACAAGCTAATTAAAGTTAGAATATATATTAACTTACTAAAAAATCTCAAAGCATGAGATTTTATTCATCTCAAAGCGTGTGATTTTAACTATAAGGGTGTATGTATTTGTAGCAAAGATCAGCTGTGAAATTACTTCCCAAAGAATATGACACCAAAATAGATTCTTGAACATTTAGTAATATCTTATGTAAAATAACACTTTGAAAGAGGAGTATAAATAAAACCTCAATAGAATATAACCATGACACATGATATTAGGTCTCAAAATCTAAAAAAATGTCAAATGTTTAGTGCAAAATTGGTCCCGAGAATGCTGAATCATTTTGATTAGTGCCAGGCAATAAAACATGGACGTATGCAGATTTACTGAATCCAAAATGAAGGCAATGTAATTAAAACACAACTCTTTGCAAAAAAGAATAATGCTGAAAAACGTACGGGAAGTCTCGGACATCTATTCTCCGGAATGATTATGGACTTCTATCGTGAAAATTTAAGTCATAAAAAATTATCTACAAATTATTTTTTTATTAGAAGATATCAAAAAGAATGGTCGATGAAATTTCGCATAATACATGCTGCTTCTTATAAACAATACACATATTAATCAGTTTATTTAATTTTGCATGATTATCATTCATTATATCAGCCAATATGGATTTAAAAAATTGAATGCCTCACCCTACAATCCAAAAGAGCTTAACTTTCATAAATATTTGGTGGAGAATCGGTGGCGATATGGCCAGGTGATCAATCAGAAGATTTTTTCCCCTAGAAGATTAAGCTGATAAAATTGCAATGTTAGCAAATTATTAATATATTAAACATTTTCTAGCATTCATTTTGATAACTCATTTTCATCACATTATTAGGCTTTCAATAAAGGTAACGTGATTTTTAAAATTTAAATCTACGTACTTCATCAACTTGAAATGATTAATCAATTAGTTTATTCATTGAGTCAGAAGGGAATTGTATTGCCATATCAAGATCAACATTAGAGGGAGCTTTAAGCTCGGGCGCAACACGCGAGCATTTAAAATTTAACTGGAATTAAAAAGATTTTTAAACGAATCGAAATCGACCATTTACCATTCGTAGGATCGATTTATGTAAAGTTGACCAGTATTAAGTACTTTCTGCGGCCAGATGAATAACAGGATTGTCTCCCCGTATGAATAAGCTTCAGTTCCGTGATTGAAGAGCTCGGCTAGCAGCAAATGTCAATATGCAAAATAGGTGTTCGTATCGTGCATGAATTAAAGTGCATGACCACTGGTGTCGTGAAGAGAATTAATTAAAACTGAACCAACAATGAGTGCATCATGATTAACTGGTCCAAAGACCTGGTCTGCGGGTGGCAACCTAACCCGGTCCTATCTCGGAACACGCCACCAGCTAAAGGTAACGCCAAATACCGTTTAGCCGCGTGCGAAATGCTCGAGAAGAAAATAATATTATCTTAATCATGCAAAATGTCTTAGACCACATTCGGAAAAAATTAACAAAGCCAGGTAAATTAAAAAAGGATAATATTCATGCCCAGCACGATACATGGCGTGTCTCAATTATGATACATTTTTTGCTATAAAACCATTAAAATACGTTTAAAATATGACGACGATTTCATATATCGTCTATAAATACACACTTAATACATAAACGGTTACCTTTACATAATGCTCCCAAGAAAATAATTTGAATATAAAACGGTTTTCAATGTGATATTACTTATAGTTCTAAGATTTTTAATTAAATTTGATCAAAAACTACTTCCCAAAGTCATTTATATGATAAATATGAAAACGAAACGATAGTTGATGTAGGCGATGGCATATGTAAGAACTAGCGAGTATATTGTTTTTGCATTTTAGTCGGCATTCATTCCAAAATTTCATTTATTTTGTATAAACACCTCACTCAATAAGTTCATAGGATTTTTTTCATTTTCTTCTTCGTTTGATGTTGGGATTAATGGATCCATGTTTCATATTTTGTCACATACCGCATGATAAAATCCTTTTTGTTCGTACTGAAATAGCTCCAAATAGCGTTCTGAATTATTTACGTGTTGTTGTTATCAATCGATTGTAAACAAACACGGTACCCACTTCGAAAAGAGCTTTCTCATGGACAAATTTTGATGCAAATTGATGAATACTGGCTTCTAATATCTTTTAATTATCAGCTATCTCACGCAAATTCAATTTATGAACGACCAAAACTCATTTGTAGACAAATTGTCATTAATAAAATATGTTTTGTTGAAGAAGAAGTTTGCCAATAATTTAAGACAGCAAGTGGTAATGAGATTACAAGTATTTACTCGGGCCATAATTTGACTGATTTAAAATGGATAGCTAAGTGATAAACATTTATGTTATTTAAATTCCATAGAAATCTCCAATTGAAATATTTTGAGACCCAAGTGTCTTCGTCGAAAATGAAAGTGTGCAGCATGTAATTCATACATTATCATGTCTGAGCTCGGTTTTATTGAATAATACATTCGAATTGATAAAATATATACATTTTTAATAGTAAAACTGTAATCTAAATACTGAATTATGTTTCAAATTTTCCAATCAATATTCCAATAAATTTGGATTTTGTAAGAGCGAAAAAATATGATAGAATTATTTAATATTTAATCTTAATCATTTGTTGTAATTGGTGATGTATTTATGCTTTAAAAATGCTATTATTTACTATTAAAATATTTTTAACGACTTCCATAATTCATTAAATGCATTAAATTCTTGGCACGTAGTCGGATCACATCACCGGAATAGTTATCTGCATTTTTCATCACAAGACAATGTTTCGTTGAGCTTCAACGACTCCAACCATTGGATGTTATGGTATTTTATTAAAAAAATATATATTATAAATGTATTATTTTAATATTCCCTGTACTGAAATTCATTTCTATCCTGTATATAGGTGACATTGATATTCAGCTGCATTAATAAGAGTCGTCAGTTAGTTAGGCAGAGATCATCGGCACATTTAACGTAATATTGAAATGATTTCCCAGAAGGCATTGCCATGGTTTTAGCATAAAGCCTCATGCTAACATCATGTCCAACGCCTTAATTCGACATTATTCACAGTGATAACTTTTTGCGTCCGACATTAACCTGCGGTGTGACCCAACATTATGTCCTGCTAGGACATAATATTCCGAATCAAATACTGCATTCGACCACAGCCAAAGCAAATAAATTGGACGCATTACGATGGGTCTCGGGTATCTTGTGCCATGATGCTAAAGGTCATTGAGAACTGTTTAATACGCATCGACACTTATTATAAGAGTATAAATAGACCACACTGGAGGAATAGGACATCAAAAAATGGTTATTGTATCGCATTTCATACCCTGGGTGGTTGAATTCCTCTGATCAATATGGATCTGATAACAATTATTTTAATTACCACTATCGATGTATTCATCTTTCCATTCATGTCATAGATGAATTATCAATTTGATTCTTCCGCATTCGATAGAGATCCTAATGAAGCGCGAAGCAATAATCGAATAACAAGAAAATTTGGAATACAAAGATGACCTGACACCGTGCCCTGAGCATCCAAAGAAGATCTCCAATCTCCGGATCGACGTGCCATTACCATTGTTTTTTATATGGTCTCACAACAATATAATGAATTATCTCGGTTTGTATCTCTTATTACATTAATTCGAATTAAATTAATTTAAATTTGTACCGTCATTCAGACCGGTAAGGTCCGATGAACGCCATCTTTGCGCCATTCAATCGGTCGTTGATTCAGATTGAAATAAATGTCATTGTTTTTGTTATAATCGAAATTTCAATTAGGTTAGTGCATATATTGAACCAGCGATGCTTCAACTGGTCACACTTTTTAATGCATTTTATAGTGCAATAAATTCAATCGATATGCATCCAATGGACCATTCTGTGCCATTATTTAGGTTGACTTACAATATTACAGTTATTAACCTTTCCTTTATCGTGCAAAAAAAAAAAAAACAGCGCGCTACCATGATATGTATTTAGTACACAATATGAAATTCTGAAAGATTTTGAACCTCATATCTATTATATTTCATACCGATATTCCCATTATTAAAGTCGAGTTATAATAAATACATCACGAAGGAAAGGTTAACGTGTAGGATGATAAAATTTCAATGAGGTCCTGTCGATAAAAGCTGACACATTAAATAGTAATTATAGTGCGTTCTAGTAATGGCTAAAATTAATAAATCTTTTATAAGTTTAGTCTAAATGTGTATCATTTTTAATACAACTATTGTAAATATAATATTACAAGCATAGTATTTGGGATGTAAAAATAATTTTCCAGGGTGATTGAAATTTTCTTACTATATTAAATCAAAATGTATCATATCGATCGTCCTACTTTATTTCACTTCCCTATTTAGTTGTACAGTAGATTCTTGATTATCCGGGCTAATGCTGGAGAGGAAGAACATGGATAACTGGAAAACACGGATAATCAAAATCATCAAATTTCTACTTCGTTTCGAATATAATATCATATAGTATATAATATCATATACAATAGAAAATTTTGTTTCATAATTTAAATTTTTCTTAAAACTATTATATCAATGCTTCAACATAATTGATCGCAGTTAAATGACTGATATAATCACTGATATCTTCACTTATAGTATTACCCTCATTTTCTTCCTCTTGAGAAACAAAATAAACGATATCTGTATCATCCATGCATTCAAAACCTGGATCATTTAAATCACGATCGAGCCACTCCTCGATATTTTACTTATTCAAATTTTCAAAACATTTTAAATTTTCTAATAATCCAAATATTTCAAATATGTCTTTTGATTTTTTTTTCTCTTCAGAATGCATTAAATATGTTTAAATGCCAGCAAAAATCTTTTCTACATGATCGAATAAGTGTTTCTGGCTTTATTTTTGATCGAGATTGTGTTATTTCATGTATAGCATCAAATATCCGTAACGTAACATAACGGTCCGAGAGCAGAATGGACCCGCGTGCAAGCACCCCCGCATCGCGTTTTCCAATGCTACATTGATGCCTATAACGCCTGGACTAAATCAAAGAAGTCACATTAGGGGGCAGAATTTTTGCAACCATCAGTCCATCTTCATAAGACCTTATTTTTTAAAAAAACCTTGTCCCTCTGAAACCCATTTCTTTTGGAAACAATATTCAAAAATCTCATTATTCCTCCATGCTCCTTTCTGGTTATAATAATCAACAGGAAGAATTTTGATTTCAATTCCCTTAAAAGATCGAGGTTTCTTTGCTTTCCCAATCACCAAAAGTTTCGTTTTATTTAATTAAGACAAGATATGAGATGAGAAATGGTATTTGTTTTGGTAGTTAATCATTAAAAATATCATCTCTATCACTTTAAAGAGTTTTATTGTTTGGGAGTTGCCTCATTATCCGAGTATCACAAATTTTTTTAGTATTATGTTCGTTTTGTGGTCTGCCTATCATAATCATATAAGAAAAAAAATAAGAAAAATAATAAACATTTTTCAGACACAAATAATATGCAAACCGGATAATCCGCATCCGGATAATCGAGATTACACTGTATTTCTAGAATGGTGCTAATTTATTTGCCTAAGCCAATTCAATCATGCTCAGCATAATCCCTTGTATTATGAAGTCGATGATGACCACATTTATTTATAAAGAGCTTTCATCATATTAAATGAATTAATTTGAAAATGAATCCTTGCATTTTTCTTTTATGGCTTTAAATGTTATGGTGGTAGTCTCCTGTGGGATAATTTCTTGCTGAGAAAGGACATTGGCATCCTGAGAAACAGTTGCCATGACTTTACCAACAATTGTATTTTAATCAACTCTTTTATAAATTTTCTTTTTGAAAAACAATCATCAATCTCGTAACTTTATAACCTTAAAATTAGATATGTTCAGATTTTCAAGAATGCTTAATGCCCCAAGCTACTATTACTGAGAAGATTGTAATATTATTTGCTACTCGGGAAACGTTCTACTTTCTGGCACGTTTCTTCAAAGGCCTTCCTATCGACTCTATTTTATGATTAAAATACTTATTCCAATAAGGTTCATAAAGAAGCAAACTTTTTATAAAATACTACCATGAGTTAAAAGAAATTTTAGTCAAAATTGTCCCAACATCAACAAAAATCTATTATATTCCTTCACACTATAATATGTTGTTGAAAGCCTCATGACATTAGCTTTACAAATTTTACAGAAAATAGTTATGACATGACACTAAAGTGAATGAGTTTGATCATATTTACAATATGATACATAAATGAATAAACATATAGTTGACATGGTGTGGATTAAATGATCATTTTAAATAAGTTTCGTTCATTTTTGATCAACCCCAAAGCATAAACTTATTAAAATTAGATGCAGCTTTTTTATGACACAAATAAGGTCGTCAATGCTCAAAACTGTTAAATACAGATTGGGAAGTTCGATTTTGTGGCGAAGCTTGAACCGAGCGTGATTCTAACATTCTCATTTCGAAACGTCATGCCGGAGATCAGACATTGTTGGTGCAGAAAAAACTCAACAATTTCTGTCGAGTCATTTCAGGAATTTTATTTCTTATTGTTCATCTCCACGGAGTGAATGTTATTTTGATAATCAGGTGAGAGTTAACACTCCTATTTTCATTACACTTGAAGAAATATCATACCCTTTGCCGTTGGACCTATAGAGCCGGTCCACAAGTAATGTCTTTGTTGCACCACCAATTATCGTTTTTGTACAGCATTTCTGAACGCTTTAAAAAACAAGAAAGACTTGGGTTTTTGGCAAACAGAATAAATTCATTGAATATTGCATAAGTGCCAAACTTCTCACGTTGTTTACAAGACGCCCGAAGCATTCTGCTCCGTGAGATCTAATTTGCTGTTTAACATAATGACTCTCTTCGTTCATATACTGCTGTGTAAATTTGAACTAGCCAAAAAGAAAATTGACATCTTTCTCATGCCGATACCATTTATTAAAAACGGATAAAGTCCACAGTAAATAATAGTTTTTGCCTTCAAGCATCTACCGAATAAATTATGTGCAGGCTAGAAAGATAAATTCAAAGCAATGTATATAAATTATGTGGCTATCATGTGTTTAGTAAATATTGCTGTGAAATAATGTGTTCTCATTAATTTTATGGTGTTGTACATGAAAAATCATTTTATCAACGGTATCTGATAAGTTTGGTAATATTTAGAGTCCACAAGCAAAAAATAATTAAACATTCGATCTAAGCAGGATGTTTTTTTGTGGGATGATGTTAAACAATCGTAGTTTTGTTCTGATATTAGACCCCCAGCTTCAATCTCAGAACACCTATTCCATGATTAATGGTTTGTAATTATAATAGATAAATCACGAATGGTTATGGATCAGTGTAACACATAAAAATGCAGGAATGTTAATAGGTTAAGATAAACCTAAGAAGAATGCAGATAGCGAACAATGAAAGAAACTTTATGGAATTCGTTAATGGTCATCTTCGCACACGTCGAGATGCCTTCCAAGATGACGATGAAGTAATCTTCGTATCCTTATTTTAAAGCTCCGTTTTTAAGGATAAATCATCTCGGGTCGCACGTTGACGGACAGCTGGACAGCAACTTGTTACCGCCAGAGGTGCGCGGAGTTGACTCAGTGCCGTGCGTTTGGAGTGTGAACAAATCCGCGACTCCAGAATCGCAAAGTGCGGCGTGCCCGATCGAAGTCACACTCCAAACGAACGCGGACCATAATGGGCCTCAGGATGTAAATGAGAATATTCCATGCCATCACACGTTAACCCCTTCAGCGCTCTGCGTCTTCTTTTTGCCGATTTACATTTCGTTTAACACCCTGCAAATTAGATGGGTAGATTTGGCGCTGTAAATCACTTTGCAGGCGCGCGCCATCAAATAATGGCACGTCGTTTCGACTTGGCGCATTATTTTATGTTATTGTGTCCTCTCTTTCTCGTCTCCTGTTGTTATTTCGGGATTCGTGCGACCTTAGGGTCAGATCAGGATATTGTGTGTGGGAGTAAGGCGTGCGGTAGGCGAATCCAATCATTCGAAAGGAAATCATATCTCGCCTTTGGTGCACGTTTATTTTATGTGTTTTAATATCGATGGAAAGAAGACGAAGCTTTAATATTCAAATTTTAAAAAAAACGCTCAATTCAATCTATGTTCATTTTCATCAAATCAAAAACAAATAGCATGCTCAAATCGTCAATGGATTAAAAGCAGCTTCCTTTTTATAGTGCGAACACGTTCGACTGATGATTATTTAAGCAATTCCACTTTTTCCCATAAAAATAAGACACATTCAACGCAAACTTTCGCAGTTGATAAAAGGAATAAATTTATCACCGAATAAACCACTTCTTGCAACGAGCACTTCGCGGAATTTCTGGAATTCGCTAAGGTGATTACTTTGCTGAACAAAGATCGCTTATGTGAAATGAAATGCGCGAAGAACCTTACCGATAAAGTTTAAAATGCTTGCAATGAGAATTTTTTTAAATAATTTAATATTAAGAAGACATAAATCTTGTCTCGACACTGGAAAAACGATTTCGTGCCTCTTTATCTGAAAAAATCGCTCTCGCAATCTTTACAATCGCATCAATGTTTAATCAATGAAACACTCAATATAAAGCTTCTGAACATCATTCAACAAATTCTGAATTAAATTATTTAGGGTTACCGTATTTTCACCCGCGGGAAATGTGGGAAAAAATGTTTTTTATTACACAAAAATGAAATATATTAATTGTTTCGTGTTAAGCAAAGAATGGTGACATTCCCTCTATCGAATTCAAAAAGTTGTACACATCCTCTTTAATGTTATCATTACTAGCTTTAAACATGAACTTTTGATTTTATCATCCCGATAATTAAACATGCACTTAGACTTATTATTAAAATCATGCTCCTATAACCATATATAGCACGCAATGTTTCATAAGTTATCGCTTGGAATCAGCTTTGGAAACATCTCCTGATTTCCAAAGCTGATTCCTAAAGTTATGATAAACACTATGGTATCAAATCTTTACAGTTGACTTTTATATCCTTAAAACTGTGAGTCCTAAAGTTTATATCAAAGGCTCAAGGTATTACTGCAGTCTCTTCAATATCCATTCCCGGAAAAGATTATATCAATATTGATATAAGCATATTCACCTCCACATGCGCTCGATATTAAAGATAAATGATTTCTAAATTTTATTGTGAATGTTAATTCAGCTGGTCATCTGATTGGTAGTATCGAAAGGCACTTTTGTATCTTGTGAAATTTTGGATGATTCTTAAAGCTATTTACTAAAAATCGTTTTTGAAGTACACGTAGTCAAATATCTCTCATTTCCAAGCAAAATATGTGATGAAAGATTTTTTGCAATTTTATATTGAAAATCGTCTCATTTACAAGCACAATTTTTCTCCAACTACGCCTGGTTTCAATTTAAAACCATGATTCTAGCAACATTCTATCTTTTAATTAATCGTTGTAGGAAATTTTCTTGACGCTGAAGCGTGGTCTGGTACGTCTTCTATTTACCCTAGATCGGTAGTATGCAGCCTGAATGGCGTTTTCAATCAAAATGTAATGATGTCCATCTTTGTGAGGAATTTGCCAATGTGGGCGAGCGGTGGGCAGCACCTCGCGCCCAACTCTTCGCCTGGCGACACTCGCCCTCCTTCAGTTCTCTCCTCTTCGTGTATCCCATGCTGCTATCATTCTCCTACGCCAACAAACTCTCCAAGGTGTAACTACTTCTTGTTCAGTGAGTCAAAGTAGAAAACGCGCCCGGACTCGACAAACCATCCTTACTTAAACTACAATTGTTACGGGACCATCTGAGATATTTATTAGCAAATTTGATAAAAACTATATCTCGGTCAAAAATTAATCCCATTTAAAAAAATATATTTTTGCTGTAACATAATTAGAATGGTTATTGAAACATTTCGCAATTCCGGTAGCATTGGAGCCTTCAGAGAAAATATCTCCCGTATGATATAAGCTGGGAAGTGTTGGACCGTAAATAATTTTTATTACTGTTTACGGGATCTGGCCCTGTCTCCCGGTTATCCGTGAGCCGTCTCGAAAGAATGTGAAGTGCAAAATGTTGTAGCAAAAAGAGTGTAGCGGCTCTGGTGTGTGCTCGTGATATACTGTGTCGGGATGCAGGTCTCTCCAATCGGAGGGCTTCAGCTAAGGAAGACTATCACCATTCCCGGAACGGGAACGAGGACGAAAACTTTTGATATGAGTGAAATTAATTATTTCAGCACAAGTTCTTGCGTCTTTGTATAACGCTCAATGATCATCCAAACATATTTTTCTACTCAATTCTCTATGCATTCATAAAAAGCAATCGAGTGAATAAGAAAGCAATTGCGCATGAATCCTTCCAATTCTGCATCAGTTGAAAACTTTCTCCTCTTTGAACATTTTCTTAATCATAATATGACAAATCTGGGTTATAATAGGGATTTCCAATTGTTTATTCAGCATTAAGCCATTTTAGCTTATTATAAATGCTTTCAAAAGTACGAATAATAATTATCTACTACAAAATAGATTTTATTGCACTTAATACTCATATATAAACTTTAAAAAAAAATCAATCAACAACTAATTTAAATCTAATTAAGAAGTGGATACAATAATAGATATGTATTTCTAAATTGATAGACGAAATGACTGATGCATATTTTGTTATGTTAAAGGCAACAGGAATGACTTATAATTCAGAGAACGATAATGCAGATGGAAACGATAAAGTTATTAAGCAAAAATATTTCATATTTCGTAATGATTAATTATTGAAACACTCTTATTTAAAACTAAAACTAATTTCGTTTCACTAAAGTATTATGTTATATTAGGGTGAGCAGAAAGAAATCACGCATTTTTTAATAATGTAAAATAGTATTTTTCTTGTAAATTTGTATAAAACGTAATTTCTATAATTTCATGGAGTTTTTCATTTCCTTTTTGACAATTTTTTTTGCCTTAGATTCACAAAACTTCGTCGTCAACGTCGTCATTATTAAATAAATAAAGATTCGTGCAGATTTACGTGCATATTTTTAATTTCTATCTCCCGAATTGAATATTTGATACCAAAATTGACATATAAATTTATTAGAACTTCATCATAATTTTTTTGCTTGTATTTGAGCCCTGATTGTAAAAAAGAAAGTAGTATAACAATGTTTAATATGTCTAAACACAGACTGCACTCGAACAGAAGGTCATAAAATGCGAGATTTCCTTTGGGTCTTTCTAATATTTTGTCAATGTTTGACATACATGGAGCCTGAGGAATCTAAGTCATCATTGCTGCTGTTAATCATGAAGAATCATGTTGCATCTACAGAAAGCCAAATATCATCAGAATCAGAGTCTATATTCTTGAAAGGATTGATTCTATGTCGAGTATCCACCCGGTCTGTCCAGTAACAATCCTACGTCTGTGGACAACGGTTGAATCCTTGGAGTAATGATGTTGAGTATAGGTGCGCGAAAGCAGCCTCGTCGGTTTGCTCATCAAACGCTGCTGGGGTAGCCCAGCTAACATGGTTACCTTGTGCTGTATTCTCGTAAAAGGTTGTGTGGAACTGTCAATTACAGAAGTTGGTGGAGTCTGTGTTAAAGGCATCACCACTATCCTCAACAGTCTAGTACACTTAGGGGAGAACGGCTTTAGGCTGCTAGAATGGCCACTCGTCTCCGTTGCTAGATACTACAAATGACCGAACCGATACAAGTATCATGGAAAGGGGTAGCCCTTGCAGTCTGTCATCTGCTGCAGCTCATTTCAAACTTAGGTTAGACTCGTGGTGTGAACCCACGTTATTAGTTCTTTTGAATCTAGCTTAACCTTTGTCTTTCCTCCTCCAATTCACCTTCAGGTGCACGTGGTCTGAAACTGGTCAGCAGACTGGTGGAACAGACTGCATAGCAGCGTCGGCAATGGGGTCATATACTAAAGACCCTCCACACTCGTTAGTCCCTGTCTATCGTCTGTAAATTGTTCAGTAACAGAACTATAAAATTTTTGCTGTGTTTATTGGTTGTTTACTATACACTAGAAACATCATCTTCATTTTCATCAACTCACATCCATCTTTCCAATTCAATATCTAGTTTACTGTAGTAATTATGTTTACACTCATTTACCTCAATGTTTTTGTCCACAATTTTTAGCATTGTTTAATAACTGTCTCATTTGCAAAAAATATTACGAATATAAAATAACGATAAAATATCGTTATAATATAAGTGAAATGGAGCTGTTTTAAAGAAAATGTCCTTATAAAAGATGTCAAAAAGATTTTTTCCTAAATGTTTATTACAAAATTATTAATACATTATAAGCGTGATGATAATCTCCTTGGCTGCGAACACGAAGTCACGGCCTCCTACCTTCATGCCGTGGGGGCCAGATTTATGACGCGGGCCTCACTGAAACACTCCTGACTCTTGTTCTACGCGCAACCGTGCCAAAGTAATGTATACCGGCCGTTGTCTTTGTACTACAATAGATAAATTAGCTGCGAGATTGTTGCGATCTGTTGTCTTAAGTCTCACTGAAATTCTTCAACTTGATATATTTTTAATAGATTAAAAATAATATAAAAAATCTAAGTTAATAACTATTTTCCCTCGACTAAATTTTGTATCAAATTATCAGTCGCTTGGGAGTTGAACGGGGTTAAGAGACTTATAATTGTATTCTGAATTTTTTAATCACGATCAACTACGATCTTTATATTTATCCTTTCATTATTCAGCGATGAGTGTTTGTTTATTCAAAGCAACTACCTTAGAGTACATTGACAAGTTAATTTACAATCGTTATATATTATGAATTATAATGTGAAACTGATGCTTTATGCATTTATTGTATTTTTTAACACGGTGTGAATTTTAATTCTGTATTAATAATGAAAGGATATCCTGAAGGACGATCAGCTTTCTTGAAAAATCGACGAGAAACAAGCCATAAAAATAAAATTTGCACAATGCTAAGTGTGTTTATTTTTGGATCAAACCTACATGATTATTTTTATGATCAAACACAATTTATTTAAATTCTTATAAGAGTGTCATTGAATGCGAATTTACAACAATTTAAGAAAAATAAATAAATAATTTAAATTTGATATAAGAAATGAATACAAATTTACCTGATGTAATAATTTATTAATATGCTTTATTTTAATGTTAATCAGATGTATATTTCTGATCGATATTTAAAGCTTATCTACGAGTTGAATGCTCATTTGCAGGACTTTATCGAGCTTTTA
The DNA here is from genome assembly GCA_008973525.1 of Stenopsyche tienmushanensis. NCBI lineage: Eukaryota > Metazoa > Arthropoda > Insecta > Trichoptera > Stenopsychidae > Stenopsyche > Stenopsyche tienmushanensis. The sequence goes on from WACJ01000539.1 coordinate 482,295, forward strand.
TCCCAATTGAATGGCAGATAGAGCAATTATGCCAACCCGAAGGTGTAAATGAATTAAGCTGCAATCGAATAACCTAAGCTCGAAAGCTCCATCTTTATTCAGTTACGATGGTTCGAAATCGAGAAGACAATCAAGGCAGCGGGTAGATTCGCTCTGCACCGGCTCCATTTGGGGTCAATCAACATAATAAAAGAAAGAGGCCGTTTATAGCACTAATTACATACAAATTTACTTAGCCGGACAAATTAACAACCGAGGGGCCTTACAAGATAAAGGGTCTCGATTTACGAGCCTGTTACCGATCGCTTAAGCGCTCCAGCCGCGCCCGCAAATGGGACCTTTACAATAAAAACAGGACCTGTTCTTGATACGGCAATTTATTGGGTATTTTTAATTACCACGCTTCGGGACATTCTGTCCTAATCAGACAAGAGGTGACACAAATTTTATGTTATCCCCATAAAAAGAAAAGCATTTAAGATAGCCCGCGCTCGGCAGGATCGTACATTATGACCTCCCGAGGAGGATATTTTTTTAAGTACTAAAATGAGCGTTTTTGCCATAAAGTGCAAAGTTTAAAGTCTGATCATCCTGGAGTAAAATGATTCCGCGAAAGAATAATCAACAGGCTGGACTTGATACTTTGATATAAGCAATAAAGTTTTCAGGCTAACCACTATAGAAACCCAAGAAAATAACAATTCAAAGAGTCAATTCAACTTTAAAAAAATAATAAATAATCTACATTATATGTATTTTCTCAATCATAATATAAGATTTTTTTTTACATTCTAAATTCATTAGAAATTACACTAATAGTGGTAAAGTGACACGTGTGATATTAGTTATATCTCAAAATGGATAATTTTAAGCCTGTTACTATTTTTACTGCCTATTTTACTTTAAAATTTTGACAAAAAATTGCATCATCTCAGATAAATAATAATAAAAAATTATAAAAATAATAAAATTTAAAAAAATAAGAACTTTTCTGGCTATTTCTTATTTTGGATATTTTTTAGTTTTCTATAATTTAAATATAAATAAATCTCAATTATTACTAATTATGGCTAATCGATGCTCCTCGAAATAGAAATCGACCCACTTTCTAAAATAAAATGATGTGTATGTTCCCGGGATTCGCAATGCTCATTTGCATTTGCCCAAATGCAAAATATTTCGGCGAGCTACGTTCGATTGCAGCTAAGTACACTCAAAAATTCGAAATGATCATACATTTTTCTGATTTTGGAATATCGACTAACTAACCTAATCGATCCCAAATGGCTCCTTCGAGGGAATTCAATCGCTTTGCCAGACAGAGGCACATTTCTCGAAGACAAATTAATCCTGATCGAGGAGACGCCCCGGAAAGAACCTGGCTTTTGCGGCAAGCTTTGCACGCTTTGGCCGCTGAGCGAATGCAAGAAGCTGAAGCAAGAGCATCTGCATCTTCAAAGGACAACTTCCGAGAAGATGGAGATAGTGGTTCTAATAACCAAGTAGAGCCTGAATTTTCGAACCAGTCAATGGAACAAAATTAAATTTTGGACCAACTGCAGTGACGAAACCTGTGATACGGTTTAGAAATATTTTGTTAGCATAGATTTTATGACGACATGGTATATGAATACTATGGATTCTTTTTAACTCCGCCGATTGAACTTATAATTCAATCGCCTGTCCCAAGCCAGGATAAAGGAGGAGGGTTAGATCTGTGAAAGAACTATAAAAAAGAACTTTTTCTTTGTGCAACGATTGCCAAAAGCAATTTTAATCATTTTTTGTTAATGTTTCCATATAATACAACGGATTGAATCTCAATTTAGAAAAGTATGTTTTGTGCAAATGCAATAAGTGCGTTATTTACCAAAATAGAAACTGAGCCGCTTTCTAAAGAGAAATGTTTATTGTGAAATGCCGTGTATTTTTGATAAGATTATCAACTCTGGTATTCCCGGTATTCGCTATGCTCATTTGCATATGCTAATTCCCCTAATTAAACTAATAACTTAATCACCTGGCGCATGTCAGCACAATGAAATAAAGTTTTGATTTCGTAAGGGAACTAATTTGTAACAATCAATCGAGGATTTAATTGATTTATGTGTCCATATTTCTATTATAATATATAAAATTGAATCTTGACATTAAAGTTCAATCCAGATAAATATATTTGACTTTCGTTTTGCTAAAAAGAAGAGTGAGTTCTAATGATCTTTAAAAAAAATTAAGCACTCTCGGTATTCGTCACCAGAAGAATTAAACAATGTGCCTTCAAAAACGACATTACTTTCCCGACGACCCATGTATGTCTCGGGATTGCGCGCATACGCACTTAAAACCAATTATGTCTTGGAGGAATTCCAGCCGATATTTATCACCATAATTATATAATAACGACAATTGTTAAACGTAGGCCGCTGATTAATAATAAGAAATGTCAGTACAATTGTTCCGATGTCCTTACACAGAAATCCAATCACAGTGGGCGGAATTGTCATCGCGTCACCGAGGAGTTTCATTGCTCTTTACGACCAATCTCTGATGATAAATCGTGCCCCAAGAAGGAGGCTTTAAATACAGCCTAATGTGTTATTACCATAATTATTTATTTACAAGGAACAGATAGCTGGTGACAACCAGAAACCGCTTAGTAATTAATGGTCAACGGGATATATGATTGATTAAAACACAGCTCAGATCAATTATTGTTCCCGGACCTGGAAAAAATGTCTTTAAATACGTGTTATTGCGTTACATAATGGCTTGTCCACATAATCGGAGTAAGCATATCGACCATAATTTATGTTAATGGAAATGCGACTAAATAAATTATATAATACGTCTGGGAATGTGAGCTTTTCGAGCTTTAGAACAACGCTCTTTAAATATTTAATTCAGCACAAAAATATATTAATAACGTGTTGGTCGATGTGAGCGCTTTTAAAATACTATGATATTTTTCGTATGGTATTTATTTTTGTCGTATCAGATTTGTGGATAGGTGATTGGTTGTATCCAATGGTGTCAATCTTATTTTTCAACAACCGGTTTGCTAATTTAGTAATACCCATTTTTTTGCAATGGCATGCATTTAATTTTCACTTTTCATAATATTTACATCCCACGCTTCACCTGTTTTTATTAATCTGCAGAAATGCAATAACCTATGGTATTTCCTTATTGAAGACTGGACCTAGCAAAAGCATTTTTAATTTAAAAATACCACATTATGAAGTCATATAAACACTGATTTTTGCTTGGTTTGGTTTTGAGAACTTGTCGATTTATATCAAGCGAATCAATTACAACCATGAATCCAATTTCAATCATATTTGGGCATAATTTAATTTTTAATATAATTTAATTTTTATTTAATGTCTAAAATCAACGTAAAAGCAATACCAAAATCATTATAATTTATTATTTCAAAGTTATTTAAAATATTCCCTAGATGGCAGTAAAATCGTCTTACTTTATTTATTGATTTTGTAATACGTAATGGGATGATTGGTAAAGTGACGAGCGTGATCAAGCGGTAACGATGAATACTATTGCTAAAATATCACTTTATATGTTAAATTTCCATTTGAATACCGAATTAAACCGATTAACCGAAAGTAATAAACACTTGACCATGACCGCTGAAGGCAGTCCAATGGTTAAGCAATTGGATTCGTAACTTAATCATCTTGGGTACGAGTCCTACAGGAGATGTGGCTAGCGACCACATTTTTAAAAACATATATACACCATGAAAACTCATGTCAAAAATGGTTGGTAATGGTCCCATAAAAGGGATTGATAAAAGCTACCTTAAAAGATAATAGTAATAGGCATGGAAAAATAATCAAAAAGCTCTTTGAAAATATGAGCTTTTTTCATGAATATCTGAATGATTATATGGCAAAGTTCATCATTTATATTCTACAATTTATAATTGTATAAATAGACGATAATAATCATGGTTGTAACAAGGGGGTCCACCACGGGTGCAACTGGACTTGAAAGCTTCCTCACAGGCTAACTTACATAGGTGACTCGCGTTAAATGAGGTCACGAACGAGTCTAGGGGAAATCATTTATGCTGCAATTTTAGGTAGTTTTTTTTTTAGTTTTGAGTTTCAAAATCTAGCTGGATTTTTCTTCTTCTTCTTGAGAATCTTGAAACTTGGGGTTTATAAGGCAGACACTTTCAATCATAGTATTTTTTTAAAAAACAACCGTCATTTATACGTTAAGTCGGTTACTTTTGGGACTCTCTTCATATATAATATTAAAATATGCATTATACTAATGTTTAATTTATTGCATTTATAATAGTATTATTTAACTTTTAACAAGTTAGATACTTATCACATGCGCTTCATACCCTTGTTACAGCTCTAACAATAATAGCTTTCGTAGTTTGTGTTTCCGCAAGAACGCTCTAAAAATGAAAAATATATAAAGTGATGATGACATAGGCTGTGAGAATTTAACAATTTTTTCACGAATGAATAGAGCTTTTGTTAAAATTGTGTATGTTGGATAAATGGAAAGAATAGAAATCAAAACATTTGTAAAGCGCTTAATGAACATTTACAACCAAAATACTGAAATCCATGTAAGAATTGGTGTTTTCTTTGAATGGATATTTAATATAATACCTAAATAAGATGCCAGATCAATATTTTGATACTATTTGAAATCGTCAAATACAAAATACGTTAATAAAGCACAGCCCAGCCGATGATGCATCTTATGCAATAAATGCTTCAAGCAACTTTCTCTTCGACTCTATTATGATTTTATTAACGCCATATTTCATTTTGAATAATTTATTAATGCATTTGTACTGCAACCATTGATATAGTTTGTGTCAATGCATTGTATATGCATCTATCATTGAAATAGATTAAGTATCCATTGAAATGTATACGCGCAGTAAAATAAATATTGACTCATATCTCCGGGAGAGGTGACTTCTAAAAGTTAAGCATTTTCGAAGAATATTTCAATGATGAATTTTCAGCATTTATTACTCATATAGTGCTCTTTTACGATGTGCAGATATGATGTTATGAGGTCATTGCTTTTTGGCGAGCAGTTGATCGTGCTTTTGAGTGTTAGAGCGATTCATACAAGCAAGAAGTATAATTCAGAGATAGTTATCGGATAAGGATTCAATGATCGTCGTTTTTGGGTGTGAATCGAAGCTACAGGGCCGCGCACTCCGTGTTGCTCTTCGGTGCAATGAGTGCGTAGGAATTTAAAGAGCAAGTAATATATTCTGTTATTAATGATTTCAGTATCTCACCATTATGTTTTTAATAAAGAACATCTTACGTGCGGGGAGACGCCTCGAGGAATGATCGTCCCATAAAGAGCTGAACCAAGAACCTTGTACATATATTCTTGTTCTTCTCATCTTGGCTACACAATAATTTTATTAACCCGCGAACGACCCGATGTGGGTGTACACCACCTTAAACCATTTCGTTTATGGCCACTATGCTTCTTCGTCGGCTGTATTCGCCAATAATAAACAATCCTTAAGACGCGGGACGATTTCGCGCAAAATACTTTAAGTTTTTATGATCAAAGTTGCTATAAATTATTTTAATAGCGAAATGATTGCGCAACAGTCGCTTTATGACTTGTTAATGATGTAATAGTACCATTGTATAATGGTAATTAAGTGAAGATTGTGTCTGCGATATGCTAAGTTTGATCATGCTGGATAAGATTTTTATAAGCAGGAGTAAATTTATGACACTCACAAACGTCAGAAATATGGTATTTTATATTCCATGAACGTTAAGTATATTGATTTGTAATAATCCTTTAAAATACAGTTTAATTTTACAATCTAACTTTGTGCTTTGTTCATTTATGCAATATTGACATGATCCTTCTTAATGGGGTGGAATGTTTATGTCTGGTATGATTTCACTGATATTGATTAGCGTTTGAATGTCTTATGAGAAAATTTACTTAAGTAGATCCCCAAGATTTTATTTAATCACAAGAAATATTAATAAAGGCAAATTATGAGTCTCAAAAATGATATTAATTGTTTTATAAATTTATAGAACTAGATGCCATTATGAAATAAATCATGCTTAAAAATATACTACCCAAAGGTTCGTGACTCCGTGAGAACGTCATGTCTATTTTTTTTATTTTAATGCACGTCGTTTTAAATCCATATTCATCTGAAAGTATAAGAATAAAGTTATTTTCATTATTATTGTTATAAAATAGTTCATTTTTATTTAATTTTGCTATTCATTCATAGATCCTGTATTTAAAATTTCTTCTTCAAATGATGTTATCCATGATTTGTATTAATATTTCCAATTGATCACCTGAATTTGAAATAGTAAATCCTGGGATGATCAATAAATTGAGGCACGCTACAACGTTCATTAAAATTAAAAAAAAAAGATAACTTCAGGACTCACTCGTAGATCTTCTACTGCTTAAAATTCAAATTCAAATAATTCTGTCCTGTGTGAAAAGCAAATAGGAAATATCTCATGATCATTTTTTTCGCTAGAAAAGTTTTCAATGAAGATTGTCTACATATGACACATCTAGAAGAATTGTTTTAAATCAAATTATTTACAGTTATAAAGGTAAACTTATTTGAATAATCAACTATCACGAGAGTTGATATAAATGTTGGTCAATCGAGGGTTACCTGCCACGTGGGCGTATTGTGCTACATACATTCCATACAATTATACACCTTTAAATGAGCTTCATTCCTTTCTAGATAAGATTTGGGCGTGTTATGTGTAACACCTTTATTTTAACGCCCGTTGCATCTGGTGGATCCCAGACGAAGCAATTGCAATATGTCAGATGTCACTGCACCGAAGGCCCTTGTAACAATCAGGCCCTATTTATTTAACCGAACGTATAATTAAGCAATTTGGACGTAGCCATTTGTACACGGGGTGAATTTCACCAATGCTTATTTTTGAGCTCATTTATGCGAGTTCAGAATTGGTTTTGTGCGATGTCGGTCGTTAAAACCGCGATAAAGTATTTATGATTTATAAAATCATATTTGCCACGAATCTGAGGGACTTTTATTACGCACTCGTCCGACCATCTGGTCATCAGAAGACGATATAAAGAAAGAAACATGAAGTTTAGCCGTAGTTAAATGAAAAAGGTGTCCGGCTAACCATATAAGTTTATCGTTTATTGTTGCATTTTTACGAGGCCAGTAAATATAATAATTTTCATAAATTGAAAGCCGAAAAAATGTCGCTTATTTTAAGTGCATTTCGGAGCTGTGTGCATAATTTGCAGTGTCGAATGAAAACATTTTTAGAATGCAATTCGAGTGTTACAACACGAGTCGTGCCAGAAATTCATACGGGTTATGAAAAATTGGCTTATTTGCTTTGTTTTTGTATATTTTCGTAATTCGCTTACCCAAATTCATATAACGACTGTAAGTTGTTAATGGCACAATAAAAATAATGAAAAAATTGGCGAGAAGGCAACTCCCTTTTTGGCAAAGTACAAATCATCCAGGCACCAAGTAACCACACGTTTTATGGATCATAAAATTGGCATTTAAATTAAAGACGCTTTGAGCCCATGCCTGAATGGCTTCGAAGTAATGTATTACGACCCTGTGTCTTTTAATCTGGGGGACGCATTTACCAAAGCAATATAATATGCTGTTTAAATATTAAAATATCACAAAAACACGAAAAAAGTCAATATAGAACATAAAAATAAGTTAAGCTTTCTTTCCAAAAATACAATACACTTAAACCTTTTTTTGTGCGGTAGATGCGTTCCGCGGAAAATCGCACAAAAAAAGGTATGACTTACATAGAAAAAGTGAACATACGTTCCATGGATTTTAAAAACCGCATAACTTTGATACAGCTATATAAAATGTATCCAAAATCGCATTAAAAAAATTAATAAGAAAACGGAAAAACAATAAGGCAATTAAAAAATAACATTTTTGGTAACATTTAAAGGACACCTTGCATCATTGGTAAAATTTTAAGGATGTCTTACATCTGGCATCTCAAATGCCAGACATCCACTAGAGAAATATTAATTATTTTAATTACAAACTGTCATCGCTGTATAATCATTTTCGTTGCAAATTTCAATTTGACTCAAAATCGCTCTTTTCTTCGGAAAAAATAGTATACCCAGTGTTCATTTCATCATTGTTTTGTGTAGATTTTTTCTTTTCAATAATATAATTCATAATAAGTAAATATGTTACTATAGTCCCTAACTTAAAAAAAAAATCATAAAATGGCGACTGTTTAAAAAAAAATCAGTCAAGCCATTTTTTGGCCTTATTTTGTCAGTTTTAATTTGTTTTTAATTGGTTGAAAAATCAATTTTGACATAAATCTGGTAGGAATAAAAAGAGGGTTATATAGAAAAAATTTGTATCCAGTTAGAAGTTAATTATCTCGAATATTAATTATGAAGACTTTCATATTATCCTATATGCTTAAGTTGAGTGTAATGAGATGAATTAATTAATATGTTTGACTTAATAATATTAATAGAATGTATAATGTGTATAATGGATGTTTAAGTTAAGATCATTTGAATATGATTTTTAGGTCTTAAAACACAATAAATTTATTTGACAGCAATATAAAAAGATACATACCTATTAAAATTGGATTAAAATAATGAATACCTTTTCACCATATTTACTCCAAATCCGATCCTGTACATCAATATTTTAGAATTCTCCATCATCATTAATATCATTATGTTTGAAGCATTTTACTGTAGAATAAGATTAAGTTCATAAGATGTTTATAACATTCACTAGATGGCAGTAAAATCATGTTTTTTTTTAATTAATAAAGCTGTTATATGAACGAGGGTGATTATATGGTTACAATAATATTATTGCTGAAATCACAAATGCTCCTTGCCTGAACACCAACATATTTATAATTCTGAATAAATTTACGACTGAATTTTTAGAATTGTGTATAGTAAAAATTATTGACTAACAACACACGGTTTTTTACTCTTCATTATTTCAGCTAATCAGTATTAGTTATTCAATTCAGTTACAAAAGCATTCCAATGTGGCATATATTTTTTTTCAATCTTCATTCCAAAACTTGAATTAATTATATGAAGGTAATACGATAAGATATTCAAATAGTGTAATGAACGAAGACATTTGCATTGGTATTTGTTCGACTTATTCCGAATTTTAATTATGTAACTGAACAATGCCATTTTTATTGTTCTTGTTGTTTTTTATATCTGAGATTGATCTTAAATAAAAATATATCAAAGCTAAAAAATATTTTATAATTGGAAATATTACTAATCAATTAACAGAAAAAAATTAAGAGCAATTTACTACTTTTATACTTTGGACTTTAAAAAATCTAGTTATAAGTTTGATTTTAATAAAATCCATTAAATATTGCATGAATTCAATTGCATTATATCGACTATTTGTCAAATAAATTTATCTTGTGAAAGATGAAAAAAATTGTTTTATATATTTTGCAGGATATCTATAACTGCATTAGCTATTTGAAATTAAACTTTTCTTGAGTGATATTACATTTTTAATAGAATAGTATATTGATTCAACCTCTGGATGCAATTACTTTTCTTTACATTCACAATCGAAACTCCAATAAAGGCAAAATGTCGCAAGAGCTATAAAATCTGCATTTTATTGCATCTTCGATGCACAAAACAGAAGTCAGAAGTTTTAACAGCACCCCTTTGGTTTTCAAATGAGCACAACTTGAAACTCACGTGTGGCGAGCTTTATTAAGAGCAAGTAGTCCTCGCTAATTGAAAAATTGATTGAAATATCCTTTTAGGACAGAACAATGGCAACTTCAAAGTAGCTGTTTCGAAAATAACAATAGCCACGCTTAATCGGACGAAACGAAAAATATGGCCATCCGAATGAAATTCTATAAGATTGTTATGCGAAATAACTCAAGTCAAACTATTATCACGCCTAAGTGAAATATTACACCATAAATCTTTTCAGCGAATTCGTTATGTGAATGTTATTTATATTATTAATTTCTCTTCGTATGGATTCTTGAGTGATATTTATAAATACGACTTGAAAGAATGCGAGTTTTTAAAATGTTTCTATAAATAAGCTGCTCTAAGGTTATGGCAGCTATAAAATGCGCATATACTAATGCTATTGAAATACTACACGGTTATAGCGATAATATGATATAATGTACGAGCACATTTTACAAATATATTATCGGAGCGTCGGATAAGTCCTGTCCATGCTGTCAATCGCTTGATTATAGGCGATCATTTGAAAAAATCCAATCATAAAATTGCCACAATATTAACACTAGGCTTACTCAATTTTTTAAAATACTGGATTTCTACTTAAATCCGTCAATTTTGCAAATGGAGTTGTGTCGTCATCCCTTGAATTAAGCGTTCACCCCTGTAATAATCTGCATATAATTTCAATTTTTTTTATAATGCATCTCATTTTGACATTGGCTGTTACTCAACATATTAAAGTAAATCGGCATGTAGATCATGAGGCAATGAATGCTTCATCTATTGAAATATTTTCATTAGGTACTCATGGTTTATACATTTTCTTCATGTTTCCGACATTAGGGTAAACTTATACGTAAATATTTAGATCGCGTAAAAAAGAAAAGGTAAACACTATTTTTTGGACAAACAATAAAAATACGTCATTTTATTTTTATTTTATTTAAGAATTAGTAGATGTCAGACATCCTTAAAATTTTACCAATGATATAAGACGTCCTTTAAATATCTTATTGTTTTTCTGTTTTTTTATTAACTTTTTTTATGCGATTTTGGATATAGCTGTTTCAAAGTTATGCGATTTTTAAAATCCGTCGAACGCATCTTCACTTTTCTATGTAAGTCATAGCTTTTTTGTACGATTTATTTTTGGGCGATTTTCCGCGTAACGCATCTACCGCACAAAAAATGGTTATATATATATAATATTGTAAGTAACTTATAAATTACAAAGCTGAGAAAATATTATTAAGGTTAGTAGGTAGTGAGCTCAAACTCCGTTAAATTGACTGATGTGGTAAACCTAGTATTAAAAACATAATGTCGATTTGATCGATGAAAATGAGACAGAATTTATCCGACAGTATAAATATTACGTGCGCGCAATGAAAGTAGCGACAGTTGTTCGATCATCATATTTTTTACGAAGATTACAAGTTTTAAAATGGTCGCCCATTGTCTGTCACGTTGTCAACGGATCCGTCACTAATTTCAACCCTTAATTACTGTATTTGGTCCCGCGCGTGCAACCCTCAAGCGACCGGTATCCGAGAACAAGGGACTGCATAATTATGCAGCTCCATGCTTCCTCTCGACGGTGGCACACAATCTGTTCGACTAATAACAACGGGGTGGAATTAATCCCGAAATCACTATTAATTGTGGAAGGGTTAAATCGCAGAACAAAGCGGATGCACGTGGCCTTGATGAGGATGTGCGTGGGTCGTCGCATTTGATACCATCATACTCATTCAGATTCATACGTCCAAGATGGAAATAAAATATGAATGTTACGAAATTAATCAGGGTATAAGGGTCATTCAAATTTTTATTTTAATACCCCATGGATTTGACAAATTGGTACTTTATTAACGCAGATATGCCCAATTAATATTATTTATATCGGTTCGGTAATCATAAATTTCAGTTGCATTCATGACTGAATCAAATTTATCCTAATTTAATTCTATTTCTTGATTTTATACAACTTATTAGATGTTGTCTAATCGAACCATTTTACAGTTTATTACAAAAAGGCAAATACATTTGGGTCTGTTTTTATGCGATTTTGAAGTTATGCGGTTTTCAAAAATAATGGCACTTATCCCTCATTTTTCTATAAAGAACAAAGCACTTTTTTATGCGCGAGCTTTGATTCCTTTTCTCAAAATGAAGTCGGTGAATTGCTTAGATTATACAAGAAGCTAGTCAACTTTGCAATAAATTAGAAAATCTTTTTATTGTACGTGACTCAAATTTTGAACGAACTTTCAATTTCTAACGCGAGCTTAAAAGTGTATGTCTCCATATCACAATCGATTAAATCATCGCGATTTTTTTTTAATGCGATTTTTGGTACATTCTATTATATTGATTTATGAATGGAGTTTTATTTTCAAAGCAAATTCTTATATAATTTGATTTATTAATAGATATGTGTTTAACTTATTAAAAAGATGATTTACATCAATTAAATAATGTGTTAATCAGTACTACGATTTGGCTGCCATCGATCACATGTCAAATACATAATTGCATATAAGTATATAAATTCAGTCTTATAATAAAATTCTTTTAAAAAAATCGTTGACAATGGATTTTTCGCCAAAAAATATAATAGAATGAATTCATTTCATTTTTAAAACTATGTTATTTAAGTGCCCGTACTACATATTTCAAACACATAAATATTTTTAATAGCATTTTTTGCATTGTGAAGACCTCAATGCTTTAAAATATGACAATGACCTGTTTAATTCTCTTTGTCTTAGAGCCAATTTCATTTTCGTATAAAATCACGTAGAGATTTCGATTTGAATAATATCTAAATTACTCCCACGTATCGATGTTAATTAGCAATATAAGTAGTGTGTTTTTTATGTTAAAAAATATATTTATTAGTGGCATATTATTTTTTATAGAAAATAGCCAACATAAATGTTATTTGAAATGCTTTTGATTGAAATAAAATCAGCAATAATGTTCAAATAACAGCCAAAATCATCAAACAAACCACAAGAGTAACACAATGTTTTTGCATTGATGAGCAACTTATGTTCTTGTTTATTTATTCTTCTGAATTAAACGCGTATTTGTGGTTTTTGTGACGTAAAAGATAGGTTAAATTTCTTTTGTTGCCCAAATTGAAGTTGACGAATAACATCTGCCCGAAGATTGCAATTTTGCACAAGATTCTATAACCAAGACAGCAGCTGACGAGTCCTCAAAATGCGCACCAAGCTCGAATTAAAGACGCATGGATTCCCGTCGACAATGGGTTAAGTATCAATTGAAAAAAATGTCAATTAATAACGTAGCGTTGATCCCTTGCTGGGATCCCTTTGTCCCGGGAATCACAGCTGCTACTGTTTTGTTGGCACCGTGGCATAAACCCCACCATTGATTTAGCCAAGTATTATTGCTATTATTCTTCCAGCTAAAACATGTTGCCATGAATATATTGTTCTGGAGCAACGTGCCGACACGTGCCCAGGGGGAAAACAAAACCGTTGCCACCAGACTTGAGACAAATGTAATGAATACTGCCAATGGGGAGATTAAAACTTTAGAGGACATTCGGCAATTGCAACTAATCGGATGTTCCTGGATGCCAATGTTTTTCTATATGAATAGCTGACATTTAGACAAAATTTAAGCACTCATTGGTAGTTTCTTAAAAATAAACCACGAAACCTTATTCTCAATATGTGGAGATTATGATAAAATATTAATAAATTTACTAATAATCTCTAGAGTGATTAACTTTTAAAGGGTAGTTTTTAATTGCTTTTCACGTGTAATTATATAAAAATACGGTTAATTGAATACATTTTTTTAGAAAAGATCGGAAATATTGTCACTTTGATCTCCAGAATTTGTGTGTACGATGATTTTTTCCCACATTCTGGATTTAAACAGAAGCCTTTATATTTTAAGAATTGTTCACTTTGAGTTACTCATACCAAATTATCGTAACAGAAGTTTATCATAATCGATAAGAAAGACTTTTTAAGAAACTCAAAGACATGTTCCCAAATTTAATCAATGGGAAAAAATATTTTACTATGACAACATCACAGCGCCAAAACGTCCAAGAATAAGCTTCAGAAATTGAATTGGAAAGCTTCATCGCATCTTCCGCATTCATATGACATTATGCGCTAAAATTCTTTAGAACATCCATTAAAAATGGTTTATTTTTCAATTCCCTTAATATATTATAATTTCTTGCTTACATCGATAGACTCTAAATTACACGTCTCTATACGATAATTGTAAAAGACAATACTTCAAACCACTTGGCCATATGCCTCTGTCGACATCTGCCCACTACCCCTAAGCACCAGCTTTGATTTTAGAGCAAAAAAACTAAATAACACATATAACCCCTCTGGGCGACGAAGGGCTTAAGATAATAAGTACAACCTCGCTAATAAATCCCTCCAAATATAAATACGCCCTGACTCTGCGAAACGAGAGAAACTTATTAGATACATCCAGCACCCATGTGAAAAAATTAACCCTCCGCTTTGCATAAATTAAAATAAATTTATACGTTATTGTTGTTTTTTCGCTGCTGATGATCATCATCGACGTACAGTGGAGTATGTGGGTTTCTGTTTTGATAATAAGGATCATTAATAAAATGTAAATCACTTTCTAGTAGAAAAAAATCCTCATTGTCTACCAGATAGGGAAGGGTCTTTTTGGGTCGTGCCCCGAGCTCGTAATGTTCGTCCGTTGTTTTTGAACCTCGTGAATTACACGGTGCATGAATAATTTGCCCGTGAAGTCGGAAAAAATCGCATAAATCATTTCGTTTTAAATTGAGACGGATTTTGGAGTCGCCCAGGGCGCCCGGAGTGTATAATTATATTGGATAGGAAGCAGGAAATGATTTAGATGTAAACGTGCATAAATTATAGGGCCGCATAATAAACATATCAAATGCGCTAAAGATGCATTTTAGTAATACCAAATAGCTTGATGGACATGAGAAAATGGAAAGCCAAGCTAAAGTATTGATCATTAGATGCCGATGGAACATTAATTTTAAATTTCATTCAACCCTATCGCGCCGAATATAATTTAACAACCATTTCTTTAGTAATTAGTACATGTGTCCTTTAAACTACGCGGTGGATCAAATACTATTTGAAGACTCCTAAAATGTATGAGGCCTTTCGAATTTATGTGGCAATTTCGACATTGCCTACGTCTGATAAAATATATGATACTGAAGCGTTGAGGCTTTCAGATGTCTCGGTGGGGGTTGCTTTCTTCATCGCAGCTGCCTCATCCAGTCTACCGCGAGCATATCTTGAGTCGGAGAGCCATTCCAAGGGTTGGATGCACCCGTCCGCCTCTCTTTGTAGTCCTGAAGGACCTTGGCAAAGACAAGGACAGGGACATCCGTCCATTCAGTAACTTATGGCTTCGCCCTTGATTCGCGCTGTACGACATACGAGTGATTAAAAAGAATAAGTTAAGATCAGTGCCAACTTCATATTTCCAATTGTTGATTTAATGTGTTTGCTAAAATCTAGAAAAAAAATCTTAAATGGACTTTGTTAATATGAAGATTGAACATCTTATCATTAATACACCTTGCAAAACTCTCTTACCTGTTAATTTGTAGGCACTAACTGATCCCATAAATGGTGATTGAAATAGTGGTTTATTTTTCGATACCCCTAATCGTATAAATCTATATTTTTGCAGTGTTATAGATGATGTTAAGGTGTCGCTGTTGTTTTTAATTAGACATCAAAAGTAAAATATAGATTCATATATTAAGCTTAGTGTCAGCGTGTTTTAAATTTACAAGTCACAGATTAATCTTATACTGTCCACGTGTGAATAATTACGCGGCGTAAAAATTTCAACACTATACTATTATACATAAATATCACGTGACTACCGTATTCCTATGGAGCATTATGCTAATATCA
Organism: Stenopsyche tienmushanensis; assembly: GCA_008973525.1. Taxonomy (NCBI): domain Eukaryota; kingdom Metazoa; phylum Arthropoda; class Insecta; order Trichoptera; family Stenopsychidae; genus Stenopsyche; species Stenopsyche tienmushanensis. The sequence continues at coordinate 498,038 of WACJ01000539.1, forward strand.
AATATGATTTGACCACCCATTAAAGCCCCGTAAAATCGGTAATAAAACGTCAAATAAATACGAAAATAAAAATATTTTCATAGTGGCCATCATCATCGATGTTGGAACATCGGATCGAATATTTCCAGCGTGTAAATCTATCCGGCGGAGACGACATGGATGCTTAATACCGATCTAAACGACATACCTGACCAATAAAGGAAACATAAATTAACGTTTTAATTGTGAACAAGTATAGATTTCTAATGGTGCAATAATAATAAATGTTTTTGTAAGAAAATATCGTGCCAATTGAATGCGAATGTTGGCGATTGCCCGGTGCAGGTTTGCAGATTCGAACCCGTTCGTTCCTAATGAATATTGATTATATGGCTATATATTAAAAATTCACATGGACAAAAATCAATGGTCACATCAAGAATGACGTCTCGAATCAACATAGACGTGGAATTAGAATTTGAATCCGCATAAATTAAACTTCTTAGACAAAAGAGACATATTCTAAATCTTGATTAAGTAAATTACTTGTTTGGAATATTTTAATATATAATTAAGCGTGATTTGTTACCATTAAGAGTGTTTATAGGTTGTTTCTCGAATAAAATCTCTATTTAGAGACGTAATTTTTTTAAGGCGTAAAGAAACCATTAAATTTATAATTCAGAGAACCGTTAAAAATTCTAAAATACTGCCATCAGAATGTGTTCTCAACTCACGGTGCATATGCATATAAAATATCACAAATTTGAGAGATTTAAGTCTGCCATTAGATATACAAATAAATACCCAAGATATTTTTTTAAGGGATGGATCATTTTTATTTGATGGTGGTATTTATTTTTACAGAGCCATGTAATCAGGCTAAACTAGGGTCGCTCGATCGATATATTGGAATGGTGAAAATTTTTTCCACAATCTAAATTTGAATCCAGGATCAAATCTACTATCAGGTCAGTCCAAAAGTTCGTGCGCATCTGGGGTTTAAATCGCTATGAAAACGAAATTAAAATAGTTGACAATAGATCCATACTTATGCCAAAAATGAAGAACTCGATTCAATTTGCATTCAATATTAAAGCTTTTTCACAGTCAAATATTAATTTTGCGAATTTTCCATACATGGCATGATATTTCAGACGTCAATTTTGAGTAAATTGAATAACAATCAAGCCAAGCTACATAAATTAAACAACTTGTTTATTCAATTTTGCATTCTATTAATTAAATATTTAGTGACCGGTTTCGGAAGCCAAAGCATCATCAGATCGAAGATGTAATCTTGAGCTTCCGAAACCGGTCACTATCATTCAATTTATCAAAAGTAGGAATAAACGCATCATGTAATTTCTTGTAATAGATGCAATTGAGTTATTTCAGAATTTAATATCAATCATTTTTATGCAAATCCAAGTTAAAATTAAATGTTCTCTTGAAGTTCGTCTATATCGATGGACTCTAGCTAAAATAGGGTTGAATCAAATCTGATTTTTTTTTGTTTTAAACCATCATTAGCTAGTGGATCACAATTAGCATTTTAGCAGGGGTGAAAACGGGCTTGATAAATAACAAGGGTAGTTCATCAAATATGTCTAGAAATGATTTATAAAGTCATTTAAAATAATTCAGATGAATTTATTTCAAGATTCAAACTTATTATTAATATTACAATTTTAAAAATATTTAATTAATAAAATTTTATTTCAAACAAATTCAAATCATTTTTTTGAGTGCTTGTATGCAAATTAAAGGGGACGATAATGTACTTAAATGCATAAAATGTAATTACATACAGCATTAAGGGTTGATCATTTCACCCTGTTTATTTAAGTCGAAACAAGGGTGCTAAACGTGCAGCTGTCTTCAAATGAAACATTATTTTAATGACAATTTTCGTAGATCATCGATGACAAAATTCAAAATATATGTTATAAAGCATTTTGTATGGAATGCACTAAAATGATCGACGACTTTAACGGTTGTTCATTTTAACATTCAGAGTCGATTTCGAATGATAAATGTATCATTATTGTAATTTATTTTGTCAGTATTTATTTGGTTCGTAATTACTCTATATAACACTTCTTTAGGCGTCATTTAAAGGCTTATTTCGAGATCTAGAATGGAAGGCTTTGCCTGGGGCTTCTCGTTGTCTTCGACTTGAAATTAAAACTCTTTACCAAAGATAAACTATTAATTAAATCGCAGTGAAGAAAATTTAAACGCGAGCATAAATTTGAGACCCGGGGCGAGGTTATAAATTTCAACATAAGCACATAATGACAGATAAAAATAACTGAAATAAATTAAAAATAGATTGCACTGTTGGCACTCGGGAAGAATCTTCTTTAATTAATTTCAGTTTATTTAACACATTCTCATTTGCATTCATAACTCAAGAAGAAAGAGTGTTTGCGGGGGTCCCGGGCGATAGGTTTACGACCAGCCAACCCGTCGTTGGGCTTTAAAATGGCGTGATGATATAAATGGATAAAAATATTAGCTTTAATGTTGAGAGGATTCATTTGATCAAATGAAAAGCACTTGTCAATGAAGGTACTTAATTTTAATTAATAGACACTGACAATTTTTATCAACAGCTCACATCTAAACATCTATAAGCCAAATATGCTTTGTGATTAAATAAATAAATCAAATTCGAAATAATTCCACAATTAGATAGTTACAATAGATACGGAGGCACTTTATCTATAATAAAATGGAGCATGTATTTAAATTGATTGAATAACGTCAAATCATACTTATAAATGCTTATGTTCATCATGTTTCATTCTTCCATCATTAATGTTTCTGTAAGAACGCTTAAAAATATTTTTAAGTATTATTACAATTAAATCCACATTGAGAGAGTTATATTTTTAAGAACAGTGAACAGATTCCACTAAATAATTGGGAGTCATATCAAATAAAAAACTGAGCTTTCACAGTATTTGTTGACAACATAATCCATAAGTCACCAGCAGCATTTTACACTGAATACACGGTCCTTAGCGATCTGCTAAAGATCCAGAATGACACTAAAACATAAACTCCTGACGCACGAAACAGTCATCAGATCCATAATTATACACACCTCACATTTGGGACATCAACATCTTAGCATCAATCAAAGCATTTAACAAAATACAAGCTCGAAAGAAAAATACTATATCAGAAATACGCACTTCATCAGAAAGAATTTGTATAATTAGATCACAAATTTTAAGAAATAATCATTTAAGTTACAAATATAATTGATATGAAATGGACGGAGCCAAAATTGTCGCATTCGCTGATGACGTTGCCATTCTAGTCACCGCAAAATCCACATACGGTATTTGGGGGTGGAGATTGATGACAAGCTCTGATTTGTCACCCACACGGAGAAGGCGGCAGCGAAAGCGGCTAGCATCGCGGAGAATCTGGTCAGGTTGATGCCCAACATTGGTGGCCCAAAAACAAGGAGGAGGCGACTCTACAATGAGGTAGTGCATTCGGTACTGTTGTACGGTGCGCCGACATGGGCTGAGGCACTACAAATTGAAAGGGCCAGGCTTAACATGGTCAGAATCTAGAGAAGGAGCGCAATCAGAGTGGCTGCTGCATATCGCAGTATCGGAAGATGCCGTCTTGGCACTGACTGCCATATCGCCAATCGACCTGCTCGCTTATGAGAGACAGGCAATACAGAAAGGTGAAGACAGGAAAAACGCTAAGCAAAGGACCATGGCGGCGTGGCAGTCCCGATGGGACAACTCCGCTAATGATCGGTGGACACACGAGCTAATACCGAACCTGGGAAGCTGAGTATCCAGAAAGCATGGTCAACTGTGCTACCACTTGACCCAGGTTCTCACCGGGCACGGCTGTTTTGGTAACTATTTACACAAAATAGGCAAAAATACCGGTCCGGAGTGACACCATTGTGGAGTGGAGTACGACGATGCTGCACATACGACATTTGTCTGCCCAGCATGGAGCACTGAAAGGGACATTCTACGGGAGAAGTTGGGAATCAGCTCGCTTTCCTCTAGCAACATGGTGCCTTTAATGTTAACGGATGCTAGGACATGAAATGTGTGGTGCAAATACATGATGTGCGCTATGCGGCGGAAGTAGGATGCTGAACGTACAAGACAGCAGACACATTGCTACTCTACTCTTGTGCAATACTTAATTAGTAGCCGGATGGTAGCCGAAAAGGAGGGGGGTTTAGTGTGTAAAAATCCCACACTACTACCAGAATGGTGGTGTCATTTGAAGATTCCCTCCTTCGCAAACAAAAAAAGATATATCATATAGGCTATCTAGCTATTGAATTCATCTCCTTATAAGTAATACTATACATATTTTTGCTTCTGTGGGAACGCTCTTAAATTAAAAAGCTGCATACCCAGTAATAAGTCCAAGATTCTTACCACATGGATCTTTAATTAATTCATCGTATCGTATGATCTATTTGCCGCCATTTCAATAGCACATTATTTATCGTGATAGTATGTAAAAATCTTACTAAGCGAGCCATCTAGATGAATTTGTCTAATTTCAATCCTTTCTGCAACTAGGATGCTTTTTAAAAAATGAGCAGCTTAAATTATAGTCAATAACTACTTGAGATGACCGTATTGGCTACTCACAAGGTATTTCTATAGTTTATGGAGTTGAGCTCTTCATCTCCTATTAAGGGATAGGATGAAAATCATCTTTATAAATTTATAATAAAGAACGCTTTCGGACATACAAATTATATAAAAGACACCAAACTATAATATTGATATCGTTGCGTAATATTTCTGCTGTCATCTTTCAGTTCAGGTATTTCCATAGCTCCTTATTTCTGGCATGTTTAATAATAGGTAGAATAATTTACCTGATTAATTTAATTCGTGCTATTCACCCATTAATATCCAAAGTTAATATTGCGAATTGAGTTTTTTTCATTTTTTATGCACAAATAATACATCATGCATGTCTACAGATTGATCACTAATTACAAGATATATTATTCATTTTCGGCCGATACTTAAGTAATTAAAAATATGGTGATTTTATTCAAATATTTGTTTTGATTATAAAGTGATTTTAGATGGAAATTATATGGCAAGGGAGTCGATTAAAAATATTGCCGTTGATAATGTGTTGGGGGTGAGCTTTCCGTGAATTGGCAATTGACAAGCGCTTACATACAAAGTGCGTGTAAATAAGCTGCCGTGCACATTCGCATCGCCGGCGGCTTGGGTCGCGATTAGAGAGGCGCGATCGGAGCGTGAGTTTAGCTCGCGGGTTAATTAAGTGGAGGTGTACGAGTCATGCTCCTAGGCACATATATCACACCTGTGGCTCGCCGGAATAACTTATAAATATTCATAAAGCATCTCCAGGTATAAAGCTCGAGATGAACAATTGTCCCGAGTGCAGACTCCGCGGCTCGGCGGCTCGTAACGCAGGATTAATTTATTACAGGAACTATGTCATTAATTATTCAAACGGTCCGGGCTGATTCGATTGTAAACCAACGTCAGTCGATTCAAATTTTATGTGAAATATTAATGAAATTAATTATTCTCTATTTTTAATGTTTGACTAATGAAACATTCAGATGTCGATAGCCACATATATTATACAATACGTGGACCAAATAATACACGCCGGTATATATGAATATCAATCAATGTTTAATACAAGCAACGCAGCATCAAATATTTTTAATGTATAAGGTGAGTGTAAAAAATGATAATTTATTTTTGAAGAAATAAAACATATCTTCACCCAATAAATTAAAAATATATGTTAACTACAATATTTAAAAAAAGGCTTTTTGCAAACCCTTTTATTGGACCATTTTCCATAACTTCTAATTATATTAAAAGTTTTTAAAAATATTCATAAAGAGACTATGAAATATAATAATATTTATTTTTTCCAAATTTTCTATGTATGTAAGTAAGTATTGTGACGTGGACGAATTATCTTCCCCATGCAATGACGTGTTCCCCATGCAATCTGAACAGATTTAATTCGCCAGATTAACAGCGATATCTTCTATCTCTCTTCAGGCGCAATATGTTATTTTAAAGACACGATCTTCTATGGCGCTGCGGGGATATTGCACCTGCAATACCGACCGATTGCTTTTTGCATGTGCACTGTTGCCAGTTGGGTGGTAACGTGCAAGAAGCGGGAGTTGGGAGGAGTCGTCGGTTAGCCTTGGCTGCGGGATGACGTCCTTCTCGCAGTCAGATCGCTCTCCTTCTCTCGTATGAAATAAAGAGTTATCAAGAGAAGAGAGTCTCTCTGTTCAACGCCCGTCCACTCCAACTATCTATCTGGCTACATCAAGCTGCTCTCAAGCAATATAGATTTAATATACAGTATTCCTTTCATCAATCGAAAATCAGATTTCACTCAAACCTCTTTTTGTGCGACTTCTTTTGTGCAATTTCGAAGTTGTGGCCGTTTGGTTCGTTTTTGGCCTTATTTTATCAAAAACTATGACAAAATAAGGCCAAAAAATGACTTGACTGATTTTTTTTAAGCAGTCGCCATTTTGGGATTTATTTTTTTGAGCTAGGGACTATAGTAATATTTTCACTAATTATGAATTATATTGTTGGAAAGAAAAAATATACACAGAACAATGATGACATTGAAACTGGGTATACTATTTCTTCCGAAAAAAAGAGCGATTTTGAATCATAACGAAAATCACAACGAAAATTATCATACAGCAATGACAGTTTGTACATAAAATCATTAGTATTTCTCTAGTGGAAGTCTGGTATTTAAGATGCCAAATGTCAGAAATCCTTAAAATTTTACCAATGATGCAAGAAGTCCTTAATATGTTACCAAAAATCTTATTTTTTAATTGTCTTGTTGTTTTCCCGTTTTCTTATTAACTTTTTTTATGCGATTTTGGATATATTTTATATAGCTGTTTCAAAGTTATGCGGTTTCCACAGAACGCATCTACCGCACAAAAAAAGGTTTAAGTGTACAAGAGTCTCGTCAATTAATAGCCATACCTCGCATTAAGTAAAAATAATATAAAAAATAAGCTTATATTCCATTCACATAGATTATTAATTTCTAACATCCAAAATGCGGAAGTTAAATGAAGTTATGGCTGTTAATGGCTTTAATATATTATATATAATTTTCTTAACAAAGTGAACAAAACATTCATCCTAAATTCTTTAGTATATTGAAAGATCATCAAGGAAAACCATTATATTATTATGATTAATATTTTTTTGAGACTTGCAATAATTTCGGCCATCTTTCTCAATATGTAAATTTTAATTCACCGGATTAAAATGGTTTTTATTTAAATAAAAATGATATCCACGAGTGGACATCACACGGCTCGTCCGTGCGTGCGCACCCCCGTGGCGCACGGGTTAAATGATGATGGATGTCGAGTTAAGCTTCCCCTTGCTCCTCATCAAGAAGAGGCTTCAATCATTCTCTTTACAAACACTCGAGATCTTTTCAATTAACCATTTATATAAATGACCATTGTATTCGTCGATCGATCAAAATGAAATATGCATCCTATAAAATATTGAAAATAAACACGTACACATCAGCCCTCGCATATTGACTCGCATAACTTTAAATTTAAGCAATTACAAATTTAAGATCCATATCAAAAATTGCACATGTTTATTGATACATTGGGCAAATAACAATAAACAAAATTGTGGTCATAATGAGTTCGACGTATTGAATCATTTCGAATATGTGGAGTATGAAAGGAAATTGATGTTAATGATTCATAATTCCAGGGTAGCTATATCCTTCAAAGGCGCTGCAAGGATCATTAAGATGATTATGCATTTTGAAGGTCTTATTAAACAATTATATTATACTTGATACATCATGAGGTCGTCCCTAATTATTTATATAAGCAATCAAGACATACGAATAACATAAAAAAAATTAAATATATTTCATACCAATTAATATACGTACTGACATTTATTTTAATGACAACTTTTTTCAATGATGAAAGTTTAACTGTAGCTGCTAAATTGCGATAGTGATTAAAAATGCATTAATGAGCAACGCAGTGATAAACGCTTTTTAAACATCATTCACATATGATGCGAAATGACTTAATCAATGTGAAATTAAGTCCATTATATTGCTTTAGTTAGGTTCTACTCGAATTTCGCATAGCCGACAAATTTGTGTGGTCTTGGTGTTCTAAGAAGACCATTAACGTTTCCGCAGCCTGAACCACCTGCATGACGGAAATCTTTTTTTTTCTGGGATCATGTATACCTCACCGTCCTCCGGTGTCTTCAGAATAATTACCCATAGATTGATGAAGACCTAAGCGATGTAGTCAGAAAATAAAGTTCTTTCAACGATGCCAAATCCCATAAAACCCATTTTTTTTTATAAATGTACGATGTTTTATAATGAATACCACGTTAAATGCTTGATTTCATAAATATTGATTTTTGTTTATCAGAAATCGGAACTTTCTTTTGATATACGCTTTTAGACCGGATAATTACGACCAGAAAAAATCCTTGTTTTCTCATGACCACTCGCTGCTCCAAACTATCGATGAATTTCATTGATATAAGTTATGTTAATCACAGATATTTATCTCTAAAGCTTAGTAATTATCTCATCACTCTCCGCCAATAATATGTATAATCATATTAGTATAAGTTAAATTAAAATTTCAATTATACATGAATGTTGTGAATCCTTTTTTATGAGATTTTTTAAAATAATTACATAAAATAGAGTACTTCATTGGGCTTATAAATAATGTAACATAATAATATAGCTATAAAATATTAAAACAAGTAACACTTACTCTGATAGTCTAAATATAACATGATTTTATGTTATAGTTATTTTGTCTCATGACGATTAAATGCTAAAATTATTGCATTCTACTTGTATTATTAAACCTATAAATATTATCATGATTTAACAGTTGGATTTTTAATTCAAATATCTTAGATTTAAATCTGTACGAAATGTAGTTGGCCAGCACATTTTCAATAGCGTATATTATATACATAAAAACTATATTCTCATAAAAAGGGGGCTGCAAAAGATCAATTCAAAGGGATATAAAGAAAACTCGATGACTATAATTTAACCTTAAATTAGATCAAGCAATCATTGCAATACATCAGAATAGTCTATCAAAATCATGAAGATATAGATTTTTTCAGTTTTGAAGTAATTATAACAAGCTTGAACCATATGCATGTCGATGTTTATAATACAGGTTTATTTAAATGGAATTGATAAAGTTATTAAGCATTTTAGCATAAAAAAAAACATAATTAATGACCTTAACTTGATCAAAGAAATGCAAATATTTTAAGAAAAAACTTCATAAATACTATAATTTGTATAACGAAATACATAAATATCTCAAAGTCAAGATGCTGTTGAGGAAAGCTCCGAAAATGAGAACATTCGGCCAATAAGAAACACTATTTCTATGCTTCGTATTACGCTATATTTTAATTGCATTAAAATGTTTATAAACTGATATCGATTGAAATAAGTTATTTGTGGAAGGAATGGTCATAATTTGAAGTATGTGTCAATTTGCAGTCCCTATCAAACGTCGGCCGATCAAACGTCCTGTTGGTCCAAGATCCAATCATGAAGATTCCATTGTGATAGAGATGGAATGTTATGCAAGTGTTATTTCAACAAATTTCGAGTTGTCGGAACCATCAATTCTCCTTATTTTTATCGTATTTTTATTTGTGTAGGAGTTTTTTTAAAGGCACAAGGCACGTTTATTATCCAAGCACGTTACCGGCAGCATCAGCATCATCTCACTCTGGACGCTTGAAAAAACGTTTCATTGAAACGATTCTGATTTATAGGTGAATAAAAATAAACAATGGTAGTGGGGTTATGAGAGGAAATATATATCTTTCTTTGCCTCGAATTAAACGTGTTTCTTCCCCCAGGGCTCTTTCTGTCGCACCCAGACCTGTGACTTTTGTATAATGTTCTTACCAACACACCGGTGGGATTCCTTAATAATATTAACGCATTCGTATCGTACTGGTAGGTCGGTCATTAATACATTGCTTTACTAAAAAAAAGTGCTCAAAGCGATTCCTTTTGACTCCAAAAAATCCCTTTAAAAACGTGTTAAATTATTAAAAAAACACTAATTATCAATCCAAAATCTCTGTTATTTAATAATGACAAAATGGTTAAATACATTCGCCAAAAGTACGTATGAATGGCATCCCGTAAAACGAATCTACGTAAAGCGATTTCTGACAGCATAAATAAGATGATGTAGGTGTATTTATAATAATACCTGTTTAATATGCAAACTTGATTACTGAAGAATGCTTAGCATCTTCGCAGGCAGCAGAAAGCCTTTATTACTTTGTTTCTTGTAACATTTATTATCCAAAACGCAAGAAATATTTTATAAAGTCATCAAAATTTACAGTGAAAGCTGTTTTTGCAGACATTGTAAATTGCTTAACAAATAATAATTTCGTCCAATAAGATATCCTTAAAATCTTAAAATAATCAATTTTGGTTTTGTGTATTTGTCTCAGAAATCTAATTTTAATCATCATCATAACCAATTATCTAGACTTAAGTCTACATTGATTGCCTGCTTTTAGAAAAGGAATTACTATCTATAAACTACCGACTTATCATAATCACTATCCTAGTGCAACCATATATAGAAGACAATGGAATAATACGATATAAAAGCTCTCTATTCCTAAAAAAAAACAAAATCATCCAAAGGAGAACAATCATTATTCAGGTGAAAAAATCATACATAAATAATGATGTCACCATATGGTTACAGCTATTTCTGAAGTCTTAATGATAACATCTTATTCTTAGTACAATGTTTCATTAGTTTCTTTAATAATTGATCATAGAATTTACATCATCAATGGAACTACATAAAAAATACACAGACATAACATTATAATATTTATTCATCTTAAAGTGCCAAATCCGTTATCAGATGAAAGTGATCTCTGTAAGGTACTTATCTAAGGATAAATAATTTTGATGTGGTAATTTCCGATTATGTTCATGAATATAAGTAAGGACTATTTCCGTAAGAATTTTAGGTAGGAAAGGATCTATTAATTGATATTTTGATTGTGTTATAAATTTGTTTCATATATCTGCTCAGCATAAATCGTTTCAGTATTTATGTTTTTACATCCAGGATATCAGGATAAACCTGGTTCAAGACGATCGATTGGAAGTGTGAATGTTCAAACCTTTATAATCCACAATCAGGATCTAATCCACCATATCAAGGCTTGATCGCAGTGTTTTTTAACTGATATAGTATTTTTTTATTTAAAATAACAAGCAGCACAGCAATAAAGACCAGGCGCTATGACTTTTTTGTGTCTGTCACACCTTAAATTAACTTTACTCGTGGCGTGCGAATGGCTCGCAGCAGCGAACACAGAAAATTATAACACCTTTTTGGCAGCAATTGTTAAATTTTTGCGTACAAAATTTGGACGTAAAAAATAAATTCGTTTTTTGTATTACTTCAGACTGTTGTTCACAGAGGGTTATATTAAAGCGTATTTATTAATATTATAAAGATTTAATTTAAAAAATCGTGTAAATTAGTCTCTAAATTCTAACAATTTTTATATATATTGATATATGTGAAAGGTTATTGGATAGTGTTTAAATCTTAGAAATAAAGTGGTTATTAGTGATTGATCTCCCATCTGGAAAAAATGTTTCTCTGGAACGTTGAAGCGAACCTCACAAACAAATAATAATGCAGTCTATACAAACGGATACCCAAGACACCATTTCGTATCTTTTTTCGTCCATTTCATCTCACTTTCTTGTTTTTCCATTTCATATCTGAATGTACGCTTAATCGCTTTTTTATGTTTGTAATCTTCGTGATTTTCGGCACCCCGCTAGTAGGCCTTTTTTTAACAAAACTTTTTGACGACGCCTTTTAAACAAGTCGTATTACACTTTTTAACACAAGAACTTGTAATAAACACACTTGTAAAAAGGATGACGCGAATCTTAATGGACTCTGCAGACTTTTCTATATAATAATCGCTTGTGTAAGCTAAAATGTTTTTCCATTCAAAATCAATGGTCGATATAGCAAACCCGCTCCGTAGCCGTCTAAAAAATAAGCTAATATAAATACTTAAAATTGTTCAAAGGAAAATAATATGTTTCAAAATATATGAGGAAAAAAAGGCATTAATCATATGCAACATAATTTGCATGATGAGACAATTTTTCCTCAAATCTCCATTTTTTAAAAAAAAAAATAAGATGCCTTAATTATAAATGGTAAAATATCAATTAGACATTTTCCTCGTTTCATAGTATTTCTTTTCTTGCAAATTGCAAATAATAAGGAAAAACATTTTAATACGTATTTTTTTTAAATTTTCAATACTAAGAGCCTAAATATATTGTTATTTATAAAATTTTATAAATTACGGTTTGTTCTGTAAATTATTTTATGATTTGAATTAAAAAATATATATCTATCCATTCGTAGCGAAATGATTATTACAAGTCAATCATTGGTGGGTTCTGTACAATTTATTTTTTTATTTTAAATCTAGACTTATACTAGTTCATGATAGTGGCAGTCATTCAGTGGCTAGCCACTATATAAAAAATTATATATATTTTAAATCAATTATTCAATAAAAGGAAATCAACTTTGACTGTCTCAATTAGAAATAACACATCACATCAAGTTCATAGGATTTTTCATTTTAAACATTTTTTTTCTTCATTTGGGAACGTTTTTCGTAATTTCTTAAAAAATCCTGCGAACCTACTGAGTGTTGTATTATACTAGTAAATTCTTTGGGTTTACGTGGGATAATATAAATAATAAAAATGTGATTAAACATCCAATTTAGGTTCAAATATTAATCATTTCGAGATCAGAAACTAACTTAATAAGTAACACTTTTGTTGTATCTGAGGAGGATTCTTTAATTAACTACCGTCTATTGTCTAGCCAATTTTTATAAAACCTACTTTTAGATGTATGTTCAAAAATATATTGAAAAATAATTCATTTCTATAAATTCATGACGAAAGCACATAAAACTTATTTCTACTTGTAAGGGAAATTCATTTATATTTAGCCAATCAATTCCAGTGTGTAATATGAATGAGATGTTTTTGGTATTTTAAAGACTTTTTACCATTGATACCACTTTTCCATATTGATAACATTTTTCAAAAATGTGATCGCAAGCCACATCTCTCTCAAATTTTAGAAAATCAAAACTTTAAGGAGGAAAAGTTCAATACTATAATTTGAGTTGGCTATGTAAACTGATTATTCGATTTAATAGACATCTATTTGTGATTTATATCATAAAATCTTTAGCGTCTCTTACGTGGCCCCCATTCCCTCATTTGCTGACCCCTGCTTTATATAATAAATGTATTCTCAACACGTCCGATTGATATTCATAGACACTTAAAAAATGTTGGATTTTATCAATATATTCATTGTTTCGATCGATCCACGATGACAGCATAAAAATGCGCATTTTTATAATCACATTAATAACACGCCGCATCCCACATTAATAAAATACACATTTAACACCTAAAAATCGCCAACCGAGGCATGAAATCGTGGCTGTAAGAAGCAGCCTGCATGATGAGAGTAAACGACCGTCATACAAACACCATAAAACCTCTAGAATATATTTTTTTAAATACCCACATTAAGAAGATATGCGTATGGTCGCATACGAATGCCCGAATTAAAAGAATTGGTATTTAATAAAAAAGTTTGATCCGTAATTTGTTTGACATTAACAATATTTTTACGGTGTTTTTACGATGATATACGGCATATTTTGCTAAATATAAGGTCCCTGCGTCCGTTACGAGCTACCGTGTGACACCATAGCCAAAATTAGGCTCGGATTACAATTTATTAAGTTGGAACGTGGGAGAACATCACTCAATTTGTACAAATGTTTTATTAACAATATATTTAAGCGAGAATTTCATGTCAATTATCACATTTTTCGTGTATTTTACGAGCGACTTGTAGGCGGGGTCGAAGAAGATCTGTGTATGACAGAAGTCATCCGAGTGGCCGTATCACAAATTCCAATCGGTTTTATAACTTATTTGTTGAACTATTTGGGTGTTGAGGCTTAAATGTTACATTATTGCTTGGATCGATTTAATTAGTGTGGAATTTGATTAATCCGGGAAGTAGAAAGGAGCGATCGGTCCTCGGGAAACGTATTTCCTAATCAGATGATGTCGATACAATGGCACGGGTACAAAGAGCCAGGAGTCTCCGGCGAAGCAACACGTTCCCCTTGGTACGTGTTGGTGTCAAATTGGATTTGTCCACTTGTCTCAGCAACCCTCTTGGTCTGGGACAGTTGTTCCCAACAATGGGACAGTTTAATTCCTACCGCGTACGCCATTGTGTGTCCATCCACTGACACGGATATACCGCGATTATCTCCCATTTCCGAAAGGTTTTCCGCACCGAGCTTCCGGTGACCAAGCTTTCGTTAAATATCCTATCAGACTATTTAATATAATATTGATGAATACTTTACAAATAAAAGTCCTTATTCAACATTTTTAATTATACCCCATGACAAAATGGATATGATATTTGCATAAATGTAATCATGAATTTCTACATATTGTCAAATACATGTTAAAAAGGAAGTACTAAAAGCATTTTTTGAAAAAAGTGTGTTATTCAAACACCAACTGACAATAGTAGAAAATCAAAATTCAGTAGACGATAATAAACATGAAAATAACGAAGTTATTAATCAAATCGTGGTAAAAATGGGCTAGGCATTGCAAAAGAAGCATAATGTTTAAGACACGTATAAAGTCAAAAGCAAAAAAAGGATATTGAGCTCAATATGCTGATGAAGACTGCTTTCAAATAGAAATATTTGACCGATGGTGAATAGTAGTGATGACCCGGTTTTTTGTATTCGAATTCATCATATTATGGAAATTTTTAAGGAAAGTTCAATAATAAATTTAGTATTTTCAGCTTAACACCAAAACATCAGTCAAAGAGTTCGTAGGATTTTTTTGGGAAAATTGCGATAAAACAGCCCCAAATGGAGAAGTGTTACATACGAAGTTATTGAGTGATGTGTTACATGAGTTTACATTTTATTGGTAAATATCTTGTCATCTTTCAAAAAATATGAATTTTTAAAAAAAATCTGTCTTACATAAATATAATATAAGCGATTGCTATAAGATATTTTAACAGTTTTTTTAAATCTTACTATCTTCAAAACTTTAAGCATTGTATATGGATTGGATTTTTAGCGAATTCGTTCTATTATTTCAAATATATTTTTGAATTCTAAAAAATATAATTCTTCATAATCATGATATTATGTTGTTGCTTAGAGTATTTAGGATAAGTTTATTTAAATAAATGTATTTTTATGAAGAATTACATCAGTTGCTAAATGGTGCAAAACACATGGATGGATATATTCAAGTTGATTAATTGACAATATTAATAATACCAAAAATTATTGGCACGGTAAATATTGGTAAAACACTAAGAAGATTTTTATCTAAAAATTAACCTAATAATATATGAAGTGTCGATGAACAATGATTTTTTTTAATAGATTTAACAGATTTTTAATACCACCAAAAATCTTAAGGATTGGAAGATTTAAAACTAGATTAAAAATATAAAAAGTATAAGCAAACCTAATTTAAAATTATTCCCCATGCAGTTAATCATATTATCCACTTGATGTTGGGTATTTTCTTTATATTATTTATAGTTGCTGCGGAACTATTATCTCCCATTTTAGTATCATTAAATCCTTTTAAAAAAATTTTGGCTGTTTGATAATAGATAAAAATACATTTAACTCATTCAATATATATTTGTTGTCTATATAATACGAATTTTACTAATTGGAGGATTTAATTTTTATAGAAGCTTTTTTTTAACTATGAAAGATACAATGATTTGAAGTTGACTTTCATATATTGCATATCTAAGAATGATTTATCATTGAGCTGCAAAATTAATAATTTTAGCAAATCTGATAATTACAGGCGTACATTGTAAGTATAAGGCATTTTTTCCCACAATCTAAATTTGAATCCGAACTTTTACAATGCAAGTCTATCTAGATTCACTTTGTGAATAATTGTTCATTATTAAAAGGAATATTTAAAAAATCTTATGCTGAGTCTCGGTCACCCTAAAATCAATGGATCCATTTCCCCTAGGCTTTCATTCTCCTTGGGGAAGACTAGCCCCTCACTATTTAGTTACAGCATACGCGGTTACATTGATTGTGTTGATTTTTTGCGGATCTACCACGGCGACGAATTTTCCACACTTATCGAAACAATCGGTCTTGGCAAAGCGTTTAGCCGGACCACAAAGTGACGTTGACAAGTACCCAGGACCTTTCCCGTGCCACATTTCGTGTGGTCGTGTATAAAAGTGTAACGGTTTCAATTTATGTCTTCCCGTTGGGCAGTCGCATATGGTCCCCAAGATGTTCGTCCGGCATCATAATTTCATTATCGGAGTTTTAACATAACAAGGCCCGCGGTCCATTTGCATAAGTATTTCATTATTATTTGTGTATCACATGTGAGGTGATCGCAGTGGGACACCGGCGGGCCGCACTCCAGTCCCGGGATGGCATTCTATTGTATTCAGATTCCGATCCACGGTGAAATATGAAAATAGACTAACAAGCCACTCGCCCTCCGACATACAGGCTGATCTTCTTTTATTATGATAAACATTATACTACTTCCATACATAATCAAAAACAAAGCCTAGAAAACATACACGACTATCGCCAGTCTAAATGTTACCAAAATACTGCTAAATGGCTGATAAAAACGCGCTCATATTTGATACGATAACAGTTTATTGCACTGTTTATAAGTCATTGTAAGCCTTGTATAATATTTGAATGGCAAATCTCAAATGGTTATTGGTACTATTTTATATTATAACACAATGACACCAAATAAATGCAATAGGTGTAATATTAAAAAATGATAACTTCAGTGAAAGTTATCCGAATGTTGATGAACCTAATTTAAATATTATTAAGGATAGATTGCTGAAATATATCACAAAAAAATATGAAACCGATTACCAAAACAAACTTGAGTTAAAATTAAAAATATTTTTTAAAACTTATTACAAAAGTTTAGCTATGAGATTTCGGATATTGATGAGATTTTATACGATTTTGAAGTTATGCGGCTTTCAAAAAAATGTAACCTATCCCTCATATTTCTAAAGAGAACAGTTTTTTTTTATGCGAATGCGCATAAAAAAATCTAAAATTAATGCAAGTGCAAGTTGCAACCGTTCAAGTCATCCATATTTAGAACATTCAAATGTGGAAATTGTGTTTCTTACACCAAATTACTTCATATACTTTAAATTCTTGTTAGAAAGCTGTTTGATCCGAATGTGTTACAGTTGGCGAAATAATAAAAACTTCGACATTGTCAGCTGAAATCATTATTTTGGCAAATAAACTTGGTGAAGAAGGCTTTCATGCTTTTCTCAAAATTATATCGATGAATTGTGTGGTTTGATGTTATATAGCAGCGAAGAAACAGAAAACGATATTGAATTGGAAAAAACTCTTGCCCCCTCCCCCTCCCTTACTGTAAAGATAATACAAGAAACTAATTAACTTTGCAATAAATTAGAAAATCTATTTATTATACATGACTCAAATTTTGAACGACCTTTCAAATTCAAGCTTAAGAATTGCATGTCTCCATATTACGAATTGCGATTTTTTTTTTGTATATTCTATCACATTGATTTGAAGTTATGCGTTTTTTAAAAATAATGTAAAATATCCCTCTGATTTCTATGTAGTTCATGTCTTTTTTTATGCGATTTTTTTATAGGCGACTCCCCGTGGAACGTATCTATCGCATAAAAATAGACCCAGATGTATATCAGCAGTTGTATTTGGTTGAATAATAATGACTTGCAATATTTAGAACAGCGAGTGACCATGAAAAGGCAAAGATCTACTCAGATCATATTTTAAGCCGCAATTTGCACTGATTCTTCAACAAAATAAATATTATAAATAAACAATTCTCTATCAAATAAAATCAAAATGTATTTGCTTTAGCATGTTTATAAAATGATGACGATCTTGCATACAAAATTAGCTTTGATGATGTTCATTAAGATCACAATGTCCATATTGGAGCCACTCGAGTGACACCTCATATTCGGCATCGATATTCATCGAGTTGTTTATATTGAGTGTATTATTTAAAATTGACGTTTTGAGATATATTAATCGATTAAATAAAATTAAATATTGATTCTATTAAAATCACTCTGTACATCCAGTCCGAGATTAGGCTTCTTCTCATATTGGTCGCTTAATGCCATGGCATTTTGGCATTTATCTACAGGTCGATTAGGTTGTTAATATCATTCGATATGGAAGGTATCTTTACGCCTTTATACATCGGCATGGTCCGAGATAAGGATGAGCCTTGTTTCCGATCATCCATCAAATCAAAGAATGATTTTTTTTATTCCGTTTCTCGAAATGTTTTTATTTGAACTGCGTGCGACTTAATGTAAAATAATTTATTCATATCACTCGAGAGCGTCACGATCTTCAAACAATTAACAATGATTAATACAACGGCGTTCTGTAACCTTTTCCAATTGACATTTTAATGTTGATTTTATCTTCCCATATTGCAGCGCATTGTATTTGTGAGATCGTTCAGGATCCGTTGCATAAGTGCGATTTGACACTGAAATCTTACATACAAAAGAGGTCCTCGACAGAGACGAAGTTTCTTTAGGTGTACATTGCAATTGATTTTTTACCAGCAATATTACTAATGAACTGCTTTTTGTTATAGTGATTGAGTTGAATAAAAGCCTGAAATTTAAAAAAAAATCCACTTCAGAGAGCTATCGAATACGTACATATTTTAGAATTAATGCTGATCAATTCAATGATCACATTTTATAAATGCAGTCAAATAAAAATGTTATTAAATAATGGATATTCAAGGTTATAATAAATATTAATTAATGGTGATCATTTGACATTTCAATGTCAAATGTGTATCATGATCGAGGGTCAAGATACAGCACAGCCTCTCCAAGGAACCATGCAGCCTTCAAGAGCCACCATTTATCTTAATTAGTTGATATTATTATTACAACCTCTTGCAGACATCTTTGGTCGGGCAATGGATATACTACTCTTAGATATGCATGATCCAATATTAGGTAGATTATACAGATGTATGTACATATATAAATATTATGAAAGAAAGGATTTTTCGAACCGGAATCGAATCGAAAACTTAAAATCAGTAAAACCGTAATTTTTGTCGGAACGAAAACTGGAACTGAACCGATTCGAAAATATCGTTATTTTTCAGTTCGATATATATTTTAGGTGAAAGAAAGTTTGGTTGTTAAATAAATATTTCAGATAAATTGTTATTAAGTCAAGTTCTAGTTCTAATTATTATACCTTCAATTAATTATTTACATTATATTTGTCGCCTACATGATGACTCAAAAATTCTAGACATTTTTAGAAAGAAATTTGTTTAAGTAAATTGTAAATTCACAACCCTTGTGTTAAAGTAGAAATGGAAAATAGTCTTATACGTTAACTAACGAATCATCGATTGAATGCTTTTTATAAAATAAGTTTTTAATACGAATAAAACATTTAAAAATGAACCACTTGGAGTTGAACCGAAAATACCGTTATTTTTCCCAAAACGAAAACCGTAATTAAACCGATATAAATGCTTGGAACTGAACCGGAACGAAAACCAAAAGTAAAAAATAACGACTAGAAGCCCTGATTATTTTGGATTCTGATCATTTTTAGTTTAATATAGAATAATCATTGATCATTATGCTATGTACCTTAAATACTTCTAGTATTTGTCGTGTGTGAATATGTACAGGTCAACATATCCAAAATTAATCCTATATTTTGGTATTATAATTGAAACATCATGATATATTCTTATGAGAATTGGAAAATATATTTACCGCTAAAAGTATATAGAAAGTAATCAGACATCTAATAACTGGATTCATTAATCATTTATATATCATTTGAAAACAATAATTATTTTACTATTCACTAATTGATCTGCTTTTAACTAAAATTCCTATTCAAATAATCTTATTCTAACCTAACCACATATATTGTAGAAAGCATTGGGAACCCATCACATGAAAAATTCATTCCCTAAAAAAATCTGTTAACGGATATGAGACCTTAAGAAAAAAAGTGCCTTTTTAAATTTAAACAAATCATTCTTATGGATTATTTGAGTAATACAATTTTACACACTGTGTGTGTTCAATTTTCAGTGGTTTTGTGATTCAAATCATGACTTAAGATCGTCAAAGCTGTTTTATGTCTACTCATTACTCCAAATGTATAACGATCTACCCTTTCATCTAAATATTTGCACCCGCTTAAGTACAAATATTTTTTGTGCTAATCTCTTTTAAGCCATACTATTTATTCGAGAGTGTTAATAGGTTTTCATTTTTTAATATGGAACATAGAAACAAAATCTAAAATTCATCTCGGATTTTATCTAGTTTAAGCCTTTTAAAGGGAATTGTTATTTAACATGAATAGCTATTATGGCATATTGGGATCCTGACGGTATTAATATTAGTAACACTTGATCTGGCGACTATTTATAAATCCATTTAAAGATTTAGTGCTTTGTTTTTTTTCTAAAATATATGATATCTGTATATTTTTATCATATTCCTTTTCTTACGTTGAAAAGCAATATATTTTATTGGTTTGCTGTTTTATCGGTCCCTATTTAAGAGGCTGTTATCAATAAAGCCTGACCATCCTCCAGTGAGGTTTTCCCTCGCAAATGGCACACAGGATGGGTCCTTCCCGTGTGTTTGCACATATTGACATGTGCTCGGGGTATTATTTGTGTTTGACTATCGTTTGGAGTGGTCGGCTGGGCCATCGTGACAATAGCTGGTAGCAGCGGGTGGGCTGGCCCATGGCATTCCGGTGTAAGGTTTATTAGGAGATAGGATCTTGATTCGACATTCACGCCCGGGTCGGTCCCGGCGGACCGATACGCTCCAGATCGGATCCGATACGTAAATCGTGCCTAATTCTAGACTGTTTCTGACAACTCACTAACGATTTGTTTGTTTGCTCGGCTTTTACATATAAATCCCAAGCAGACCTGTTGGAAGTTCGAAGATCGTAGTGCCAAGTGCGATAATTATCAAATTAACGCCAACTATGCGAATTGGTCAGCGAAGAAGAACTATATACTTTTTAATTCCACCAAGTGTTGTTCATGAAAAAAATCCTTTTTATTCCTGAAACAGCTTTAAACAGCGTTTTGAATTGACTATGAGCAAACACGGCGCCCATTTCGAACAGAGCTTTCTCATGGACAAATTTTGAAGCAAAATTGTGAATAAACTGCCTTTTGATATCTTTGAGGTATCAGCAATCTCACACAATTTCATTTTACAATTGGCCAAAACTATATTATGAACAATTTTTTGAGAAACGTATTATGAAGCATTAAGATGGTTACTTATGTTCCAAATCTCTCAATCCAATCAAATATTAATGTTTTCTATGTGTAATTTCTGATTTATCAACTATTTGACTTAATCACAGCCTAATCTTAATCATTTCATTGCATGAGCTCAATGTCAATGCACTTATATTAAAAGTGCTCGCTTTTTATCTACTGCTTATAATTAACTTGATTGAAAAACCTTGATTGTCATTAAATGATATAAACCAGTCTCTAAACTAAATACAAGTCGATATCAGTCGATAAATCTTAAAATATGAACTCATGTAAACTGCTCTGAAGACAAATTTATTTTCGACATTCAAATGCCTGGCTGAGGATATTACAAATAGGATCATCTTCAAGAGTAGGAGTCCCAATCGAATATTCGAATATATTTGCCTTTTTTCCAATATTCGCCTATTTTAAAACGAACAGCACAGGCACACATGTTTTATATCATATTGAAATTTTTCTCTGTATAAAATGTTATTACATTAATAATTGCTAATTAAATTAAATAGTGGAATAATTATATTTGAATTGATTCTGTGTATTTTGGAGTCCATTATTAGGTTTTTTATGATTCGATGTGAAATATTTGCAGTGTGGATAATTATGGGCTTTCAATGAGAGCAAAATATCGTATATTATTAGTTAACTATTTTTCAATATGACCATAAATATTATATGTATTGATTTAAATGTTTTCCTAGAAAATTTTCAGGGAATGTATGCAGCCGCTACGGCACGCACTCATCCAATTTCCTCATGATGTAAAGCACACCAGGCTGCCTGAATATATCGGATGTTTCCACATCCCGCCGAGGAAATTGACATTTCGTCTGGATGCCGTGTATTTATTTTTTGACGTTTTCTGATGCTGCTACTCCTCTCCTCCTGCCTCCCACGAGATTTCCACATGCTAATACGCTCCAGGAAAATGCAGCGAAATGCTACAATGTTGCATATGGCTTTCATTTCGACAAATGCAGGCTAAATTTGTCATTCCGCTCGTATGAACTGAGAGCTATTGTGAAAATTGAGCACTCCATATTGCATTGGAGTTGTGGCAAATGAATAACGTAGATGATTGAAACGCGCTGTAATAACGAAAGGTTTGCCCTCAGAAATGAACCCTTTGAAAGGCTATATTTCAAAATTGAAAACTATTTGCAATGTAGACTAGATTGCACAAAAAGGAATGCAGAATAGCATGCAAAATACTTTCATATTATCAATGATTTATATTAAAAAATAAGGGCTGATCGGCCAATATATTTAAATTTAATTAATATAAAAAATATAATATTTTTTAAACATTATTTAAACAAACGAGCCACAAATAAACGTAATTTTATTTATTTAATAAGTTCGGTTGTAAATAGTTGCTTTAAAATTATTCTGTGAAATTTAATCAAAATTATTTATAAAATGGAAGAAAAGGTATTAAGTCGTTCGCATATTTTTGATATGAATCACAATAAGCCATCTTTAATGTCGATGTATCATTTCTAGATCCCAATTGTCGATGGAAAAAAATCTAGCTTAAAAATCGACGATGGCTCATTAACAGTCGATCTTATTTTACCAGTACCCCCCAATTTCATAAATTTGAATACGAAAAATATTCCAATTAGTGTTCACGCAGAACCTATCACGGAAAGCAAAGAAATAGATATGGGAGAATACACTTTTAAAATTTCATCATATGGAAGTAAATCAGATGAAATGTTCATGCAATTTGTCATCGAAAAGCGCAGCAAAAATGGCCAAAATGACGGAAAATCAAAGAAAAAGAAGAGGAACATGTTTGGTTAGTCTTTGATGGTTTATAATATTGTTTATAATTAAATTCTTAAAATGGTATAATTTCTACAATGTAATAATACGGTGGTATGCTTACTATGTTTTTCTTTTAGAATAGGATTTTTATGGTATTTTCAATGTGACTATTGCTTATCACTTTGAGCTCAAATGCCATATTATAATTTTTAAAAGGTATATTAGGAACCCTACAAATTTTAAAAAGTGTTAGACTTCTTGATTGAACGAATGTAAATACGATTTTTAAAAGTAATCTCAATGGAATCAAGCAAGGACATTTTAATATTATTAAATATTAGGTTGTCCAATAAGTTTCTTTCGCAAATGAACACAGATTTAATCATAGCCTTGGTTGAAGAAAATCCGCGATATACTGTCCGCGAAATAGCTAACAAGTTAGAAATTTCATGAACATTCGTCAATAATCATTTGACAAAATTGGGCTACATCAATCGTTCAAATGTGTGGCTTCCTCATGAACTGACTGAGTCAAATAAACTTCAGCGTATTTCAACATGCAATCTTCTTCTCCAACCAATCTTTTTTGAAGAGACTTGTCACTGGAGATGAAAGTTGGATACTCTAAGAGAATATCCAACGTAAACGATCTTGGACCAAGGGTACAGAAGCTTTAACTGTAACTAAACCTGGCCTACATCCAAAAAAAGTTTTGCTATGCATTTGGTGGAACTGGAAAGGGGTAGTTTATTATGAGCTACTTCAGCAAGTTGAAACGATCAATTCAACAAAATATTGTTCCAATTTCCAATCGTTTTCAAGTTCCTAACAACGTACAAGTTCCAATCCAAAGGATGCAATTGCCAGAAAACGGCCAGAATTAGTGAACAGACGAGGCGTTGTTTTTCATCATGATAACACCAGGCCTCATATGTCTTTGCTCGTCAGAAATAAATTATTATCATTTGACTGGGATGTTTTACCTCATCCTCCATACCTTCCGGACATTGCCCCTCCAGATTGTTATTTATTTCTTTCATTGGAAAATTCTTTATGTGGTAAAAAATGTAATTCAAAAAATGATATAAAAATGTACCTTGATCAATATTTTGTCAACAAACCTGGGAAATTTTGACAAAAAGGCATTTTGATGCTTCCGGAGATATGGATAAGGGTAATAGAACAGAATGGATTCTATATTATTCAATAATTTTTGATGTAACACAAATTATTGTTTATTTTTTCTTAATATAAAAAAACGAAAGAAACTTATGGGACACCCTATTATTTTGGTCATCAAGCTCTTTTAACAAATGCAATGCAAATTTATTTGTTTTAATTATTAATAACCAAAAGGTGTATATATTTTTTAAAGGTTGCTTAAAAGGTTCTGGCAGTGAAACGGATCAACAAATGGAAAAAATCCAAAGGACAATCATTAATATTAAATTGAAATTTGAAATAAAAAATAATGATGTTGAAGCACCGACCTTAAGAGTGCTTGAAAATACTGAAAGTCAAGAGATTCAAACCGATGATAATGAGGGGAAATCTGTATTTGTAGTCAATTTATTAAGGGACCCGGCAATACAAGGGTTGATGGTCGCATTTGCGTTTAGTCTTTTGAGAAGAAGTGGCTATGAATGCATTCAAATATTTTAATTGAAATTCGTTCCAAATTATCGTTAATAATATAATATAATGTGTATAGTTTTATTGATATCTCTTATTTTCATTCGGCGAAAACTGATGCGACAGTGTACATTCATAGAATTTGAATATTAGCAAAGTTGCTCAGCACGGTGGGAAACTTAATTTTCACCTCTCAAAGCACTTATTATGAATGCTCGTGCCATTTCGCAGGACCATAATTCAGATAAGCAGAAGCGGAAGCGAGGAAGTCCATTCTTGCAATGATTAGCGCGCCATTTAACCCCGCGGCGGTGGTGGAACTTGGGTCGGTAGTTCCGCAGAAGTTGACGACTTATTGCAGTTAAAAGCCCCAACATTCCGCATGGCGGGAGACAGATACCAATTATGCTAATCCGCCCGTTAATTTCCTGCAACCGGAAGTTTGACTAAGGCAGGAAGGAAGTGTCCTTACGTAGTACTTTCGACCGTAGAGATACCTGCCCGATGCTTCCAGCCACTTCTTTCCACAACCATTATGCGAGCTAAATATTCATCACGTTAATATGAAATATTTAGCCTAATAGCGCATCAAGAATCCGAGGGGTGGAATTGCTCGGATGCAAACGTGCAAAGCGGAAAATGCCGACTCGTAAAATAAAGTTGTAAAAGGATGCTAAAATGCCGTACAT
The DNA here is from genome assembly GCA_008973525.1 of Stenopsyche tienmushanensis. Lineage (NCBI taxonomy): Eukaryota > Metazoa > Arthropoda > Insecta > Trichoptera > Stenopsychidae > Stenopsyche > Stenopsyche tienmushanensis. The sequence continues at coordinate 523,780 of WACJ01000539.1, forward strand.
TTCAGTCATATTGTACGAATGATTAATTGAAATTGAATCAAGGATTGATTTTGCTAAATATTTTCATATTGATTAATAATGAAAACCACGCCTTAATTTTGATTTCAAATTATCTCCATAAGATAAAAACTTATTGTAGAGCTAACAAGCATCTATCGTTATATCCAGTTAACTTCCTAAGTTAACAGCTTACTTAGATTAGTAAAGCTTCTATGAGTCATTGAACCGAGAAGAAGGGCTTCGAGTTTCCGCACTACGTGCTTTAGTTCTCAAAAGTTTCGCTATCACTGCTAAAGATGGAAGTTTTAATGAAATTATCGCTTATTACCAACGTCTACTTACAAAGGACGGCCCAAAAATATGAAATTAAACGCTAATTCTTCACGTCGCGTCAGCTAATGTGAATCGTCATGTGAACGTGTTTTTATGAAAACGCCTTTCAAAGGAATTCAATGGTGATTCAGAAATGAAGATATACGCATATTAATGAGAATCCACATTATTAAAGTTCACATCAAAGTGTATTTTTTTCTTTGACCATTAAGCTCGAGCATAAACTTGCGTTTTACACGAAAAGCGAATATCAAACGGCAGGGGGACTATAACTATAATTTCGGATCGTATTTTAAATGGGTACTTTGACTTTTGATCGTATTTCAGGGACCATTAAAAATCTTTAATAACTTCAGACTTTGTTAAATCAAGGTTCATAATAACCGGTTGAGCTTTACGCTTTTCCGGCGCTTTTAATTATGCTATCGAGGAGGGGCTTTGAAAATCGGAATAAGGGATGAGAAGGGCACGACTGTGAATGGATTCGGAGTTTAGCATTTGTACACCAATAACTTTAATGTCTAATATTATCATTATATCATAACGGGCGTTATTAATACGCCGGCTAGATACAAAAAGGAAATGAAAAGGAAATTAACAGAACGCTGTGCATTATATTTGAATATTAACGGGAGGGTTAAACGCCGGGGAAACGTATTCTGCATCGCTATTCAGTCGTTTTGTACCTAAAGAGAATGTCATATACGTATACTGGGTGCTATCGAAAAAATATACTTTTAATTCCATAATTGCATCATTTATCACAGAAAATCAAGCAGAAGATCGATGAATATTGATGATCTGATTCAAAATTTTCCCCTAAAGCTAGTATAATATAATTCAGATTTTTATTTGGTTTGAAAAGTCACGTTCGTCATATGATTGTGTAATATAAAGCTTAAAATATGATACTCTCTATCTTCAATAATGTGTCAATTAAAGTTTCTATGGATTAATTCCTAGACTCATATACAAAGACTTTGATTCAAATTCAGATCGTGGTTCAACCAAATTTTCTAATTCAGGAAAATTAAGCACTGAGATGATGAATATAACTAAATTAATCGTATAGATAAGTTCGCTTGTGAATGACTGAATTTACAAAATCATGAATTAAAATATTATGTAAAAATAATTTTGTAACTCAAGAATAGATACTTTTAAATAAAATTCCTATTTAAAAATCGTATTCGTATTTAATTATTTATAGAATTAATGAAAAAATCTTCATCTCTAAACTATCTCCAAGCAAGATCGCTTATAAGATGTAAAATCATTTCCAAATGGAAAAGAAAGTATTTGAGAAGCTAAACGATGCTTAAATTGTATTTATGGATCTATCATATTTTGCATTAAGATTTGCTAGATTAAGTCGATCATCAAAAGACTCTTTCCAGAAATGGTTGCAAATGGTGGCTTTGTAAAACCACAATGATTCGAATTCTGTAAGATCATCGTAGACTACATAAGATTAATATTGAACTTTCTGATATTGAATTCATTGCGATTTATTATTTTTATTGCTTAAATCTAGTAAAGATGTTAAAAAATCAGTATGTTTATTTCAACATTTTCAATATTCTTATGCTGGACATTTTTGATTAATTTTCTATGAAAATTAAGGAAATCACTTACGGTAATAATTTTAAATTGATCTTGGAATGATTTTAAAATATATTTTATACGATTGAGTTAAAAATAATGAAGGTGGGACATTTTTCACCCGGAAAAAAAATTAAAATCAAAGAAGCATGGAATACACCAAAGAATATAATACATCACTCAAAAAGTTCAAAGGATGTTTTTCGCTTTAAACTTTTTTCTTCGTCATATACGATCGTTTTTTTTTTACAATTTCTTCCAAAAAAATCCAACAAATTTATTGATTGATGGGTTAGTTAAACTGTTCACTATCAATGGATTATTATGCATTTGGCTACAATTAAAACATGAAGATGATAATTGGTACAGGCGATAGCAGATATAAATTCTTAGATGAGCAAAGAGGGCCTTTTCCTATTAATTAGTTGGGCATTAATAAAATATCTCTTAAAATTCAAATTTATAAATCCACAGAAGTATATCATTTAGTTATAACTATACTCACTATTACTAAAATCTGATTTAAGCAAGTTGATTGAACATTGATGAATTCAGAATAATCAGGTTGTTATTATGCGGACATTTGATGTGAAAAATTGATGACAATATTTTTTCCCCTATGCTTTAAAGCAATTTCGTTCCATTTTTTTGCTTGCATTAAATATACCTTTCAATTATTAAAATTAATATAAAACGAAACTTAATTTAGTATGGATTGATTCAAGCTCGTTTTGATCGATAATTAAATTGATTGCACCACTTATCAGGCGATTAGCCTCATTTAAACGAAGATCCGATTAAATGAACCGCTTAAAAATACTCCACGTATAATTATGCAGTACGGCAATGAAAAGCTTGCTGATTGCGATGACCTTGATTTAAAGGGTAATTAATATGCCCTTAAAGGATAGAATGTTATTTGAAGAGCATGCATTCCTTTATAACTAAATCGGTAATATTTGTCATGCAAAAAACTGGTTTTGTGCGTATTAATGCTTAAAATCGTTTTAATGCGAGGTATAATTTTATTCATAATATTATAGGTGATAGTAGGTATGTTTATAAAATGGATATTAAAGACGATTCTCAAGTATTTGATGCTTGAAATAGCTAATAAAGGTACGGTAATTTGCCTGCAACAAGTAAGACCTGATATAATTATCCCGGGTAATTGTCCGTAACAAGGTAAGTTCGTGAACCCTGAGACTGATGCAAATTATTGGCCAATAAAAACTTTTGCCAAGAAATACGATCGGAGGAATTTGCTATGGTTGCCAGGACGGTTTAAGTCTTTATTTTTCTTATGGAAAGCGGTTGTTCCAATTATTTCAGACTGGGATAGAAATTGATCTTAATGGCTGACGTCGTACTTTTATCGGATTTTAATATTCTATTTGAGGATTCACAACGTTTGTGTTTAATTTGAGGTTATATATTTTTGAGGTGTGCTTTGGAAGAATTGGTCACTTCTTAGTTTTTGTCTAGCCAAGACGTGCCGATAGATGATGAGGCCTGATACTCAATCATAGTGAGGGAAACGTCCTGCCTTGGTAATGAGAATTTCAAAGAGGTCGCCGTAATCAAGCATTACGACATGAGGCATGATTGGAATAAAATACGGCCTTTTTAACTTTTAACCGCAATAAACTTGCAACTTACGAGCACGTATTCGTCCACAGGCAACTATCATTCTGCAAAGCTCCCACACCGTCCAAATATCTTAATGTCATATCTCTTCCGTCGTTCAAATGGTATTCTGCGTGAGAATGCGGTGAAAAGGACAATTTCATCATACCCATAAAGATGTCCGTAAACATCCATCTTTATCGACGTCGCATACAATGTAAGAATGTGCTTATTAAATATTAATTCTAACGCCACTAATTTGATATGGAGATGATGCTAACGTTATCGCAGGATCAAGTTTCTTGCAGATCCCATATAAAGTTATTCATGATATTGCATTCCGCTACTCATTATCACACCTGTAAAAATTAATTCCTCTTCTGAAACACATCTGGCCATTATGCGTCATCTTTAATGGGAATATTTTATTTTATTGACACTTTTATAATTTTTTAACTGCTTCGATAAAAATCACTTTAATCTAAATTCTTGGAATTCCATAATTTTATGAAACGTCCTAGAAATAAGATGTAGGCTTGGCGAAAACTGTATTTTTCTTAAGCCAAAATCATCATCTTGATCGTGACCTAGATTAGTAAAATTCAAAATAATTGCATAAATTAACATCAATATATAAGTTCCATCGTCGTATATATATAATTAGGGCTTGAAAAAAAATGCATTCAAAGTGCAATAAAATATGGACGCCTTTGGTAAGATTGTGGATTATTTTGCATTTTAACATTTAAATTCGTAGAACAATTGAATCGTTAAAAGCCATTGTTTTGTTAGTTGATGCGGGCGATGGCAGATGCAGAGTGCCATCCTAGCCATTAAAATTCAAGGTCTTATTAACTCCTTTCTTATTGCTATTTTTTATAATTAAAAGTAAATAAACCTATCTTCACCATTGTATGCTAATTATGTTTCGTTTTAATTACATGACCAGATTTAATGCTTATTTTCCATATATACTTAATTTTAACACACAAGTCTTTGTTGAATACTTTCAAAGATCTATCGGTAGCTGGGTCTATATTTTCAAGCTGGTATTTGACTAAAAATTGTAGTCATGTTTATAAGCAATGTTTTTTTGTTGTTGATAATTTTCCGAATTTATCAAGCTTTTTCGATCTCTTTAATTTTGCAACTTGTTTTTCCTCCATTCCTTTGTAAATTCAATGTAAACCTCCTTATTAGATTGTTTGAAACACAATATAATTGGCTATCTCTTCTTCTTTATTAAAATTTATGCTGATTTGAGAGTTTGCTCCATATGGCGTTCATGCATAATGTCATTACATTGGACCTTGTGATTTTTTTATTGCACAAAAGGCATTGTAATTTTGTCAAAATTCTCTCAATGTCTGATCTTTTTCATTTCCTGCAGTTTCTTAAATGAAAGCAATTTTTAAATAAAGCATTTTGAGGTAAGCAATATCTTATTGATATATAAGCTATATCATTTTTTAAGTTATGTTTTATGTATGCAATTCCATTAAGTATTGAGAATGACTCAAAACATTGTCAAGAATCAATAATATTGTAGCGTAGTAAATTGTTGTGAATTTCAAGTCGGTATAAATAAAATTCGCAAAAAAGTTATAGACCGACGAAGAAAAGCTGGACCAAATATGAAATTCAAAGCGTTTTCTTGGATTGGCGCGACGCTATAAGCTGCAACAGATACGGGCTAGGATCGCCTCTTTTTTAACAAAATTTTAGAAAAAACTTAATTGCCTAGTAAAAGATCTATTACGGAAGTAATTGTCTTAAAAAACGTCCTCAGTGCGATTGTAAGGTCGAAGAATAACGAATGATTTTCAAAGTTAAAACCGAGGTGCAAAATTTTTAAAACAAGAAAAAGCACACATGGAAGGGCTGGAAAAATGAAAGTCAATGGTATTATCGAAATGAATACACGATCCGAAGAGCTTCACAGTGTTATAATATGCCAACTACATAGACGACAGGGACACAAAAATCTTCAAATCACACGGTTTCAAACAGGAACAACCATTTGCAACTGGGCTTCAGAAACTCCTTCGTCCAACATAATCAGATCTGTCGTCAGACGATCTTTTACAACGCTGTTTGGGCGGTCATAAGCAAAATTATGATGAAAGTTTCAGCACTGTCCTTTGGCGATTGGCTCCAAAACATATACTGCTTATCATATAAATTATGGACATTATAATTGGATTGCAAGCAAAAATAATTGTCAATAAAAGGGATATGGTGCGAATGAAAAAAGCTGACATTCCGCAGCATCAAAATGCAGTCAAGATTGACCTGAAAATTGAAGCAATCAGCTAAAGAAGACTTTTTTGAACAAATAGAAGGAGTCCTCTATGCCCTTGATAGGGAAAATTAGGTGTAACTATTAAACTTTTCATTTTATTCGCGCATAAACTTTGGTTCAACTTTAAATGCGTTTTTCTCGAAACTAGATTTTCCAAGCTCATGGACGTGCCCCCATACTTCCTAGATGAGCATTCTTTATGAAATTTGGCAAACACTTGTATAATAAACGTCTTCGTGGTATAAACTAAAATTATCCAAAAACATTCAAAACGTTTTTTTAATGAACAAAAAATGTTGGTAAAAATATATATTCGATTGCTCACTATTTTTTTAATATTCCTTCCTAATTATAGTCTAAGTTATACACAATATTATAAAAAGTAAAAATATGTTTAATTTTTTTGCTGCAAATCACCTGTCCAGGGCAGAGCAACTAAAAAATCGATCACTTTTAGGCCCAACAAATTAGGAACGATCTTTAATAGCGTCCTATTCATGTCCTATTACGCATGCGTGAATTTAGAATATCATCGTGTAGGAAATAAGAACAAAGAGTCGACCGATAGTCTCGGCCGTGGGAAGATGTGTTCTTCCCATCGGCTCGCCTGTAGTCTCGTAGCTGAACGCTCTCACCTCTTACGTAACAATATTTTAAAACTTATATCGTCTTCCTCAATATTGCATCATATTTTTCAAAGGCACATGCATGGAAAATTTGACAAAAAATAACGTATTTTTTCATGAACTATCTGTAATATACACCCTATTAATCTTACATATGATTTTTTTAAGAAAATAAATTAATTTCGTATAAATCATGCCAAGAATGATGTATAAAATCGAAGATTGATATTAAAAATCTAACTGGATATGAAAACGGTGTTTCTCTTTGATCCGAATGGATTGATTTATGGCCAATTTCGAGCTGTGCAAATTAAATCATTCCATTGCGGATTCCCGCCTTCATCGACATTCCACTTATTATTAAGAAGCTCATTCTTTCTAATTGATTCTTAATGAAGTCTATAAATGGAAATAATATTTCCCATGGTGATTTGACGTCCCGGAACACGTCTGATGTTCGCGCAGCTCCATTGTTACATATTCCGGAGGCGTCATTAGGATGTGTAATCTAGAGAGATCCATTCATATCCAACATGTTGGCTATTCTTTATGTTATTAAAAGTTCAGTGGTAGCCGATGGAGACGACATAATTAATTCCATGGGTCACGTGCTCAATTCCCACGCAGAAGGAAAAAAATAGTCATGACTCACCGTCCCACTTAGTCCGCGGTGCAATACGATCCCGGATACAGGTAGCACGCTAATTCCAAGAAAAGCTTTTTGTTTTAATTTAAATGGCGTTCGGATTGAATTTTAAACGGCTTGCATACAACAATGCTTAATTAACTACTTCGATGCGAGAAGTGTGCTGAAAGAGGTAATTTAGCTACTGGCAGAGAGGAAGTGCACCGACCATTGGGGGTACCTAAAACCCAAATTAAGTACGGAGCTGCTTTAACATTCATGAAGGGTCGCCAAATCTGATTATGTTAATAATAGGGAAAATTATTTAAGTCGGCGTGGCACATGTCTGTCAAGCAAGGTGTATGACACAGACTTCTTACATTACTATTCATGACTTTTTTCATCTTATAAAATACGCGCTGACATACACAATTTACATGCTGATGCATAGATCGTTTTATTTATAGGAGCGTGCAAGACTTGATACGAAAGACAAATTTTCTGTAAACAACTTTTGCAACCACCGTAAAGCATTTCAATCGTACCGATTCGCACTCACACCAGCAGAAGACCATTTCTCAAAAGGCGATAGACAAAACAGTTGAATCATCCAAGAATTTCAATGAAATCGATGAAAATGTGTATTCCACGCGATGAACTCTTCGTAAGGATCTATGAGGAGGAATTCCATGGCAAATAAGATTGATGCTACCATGAAAGCTTGCGAATATAAATTACAAATTATATTCGTGACGTAGATTTTATTTAAATTCTATTCAAAACATTTCATTGATGCCACATTATAAGCAATATATGTTTTAATCCTATACTAAACATTATATAATTTTGGAGTTACTCGAATTTTATCACGTTTATTTCGCATAAACTATATTCATGCAAATTGAAGAGTATTTTCAAAAAAATATTTTAACTTTAACCGCTACAATATCGTAAGAAGCACGTTCATAGAATCGATCTAAATTTAACCAAATATCCTGCTTCTTGAAAATTAAATTCGTATACGGTTATTTAAATTAGGCAAGGTCGTCTATTAGTGATTGATTTGCAGCAAGCATTATCTTAATTTGTATGAAATATATCTAAAATATATGTAAAAAATGAGATTTGCAACCCTAGAAAATCTTCTACGTGGATCATCTCCATCTGATAATGGATTTTTAGCGTTACCATATGGTCACACGTCTTTAAAGGATTTTTGTTAACGTCTGCTGCATTTCTCCTATCAGTATGACCTCTAAACAACATAACCCATGTCGACTTCATCACATCACTAGCATAAACTTCCACAAGCTTCCGATGGATATTCGCGGATATGTCCGATGGATAATCGTTAACAAATTAACCCTTGTGTGCCAATTTTGAAACAAAAATTTCCCCTGGCCTCAAGAGGTCTTGTAACCTTACTTTCTAGATTGACCTTCGTGTTAGCCAACAAAATGCTAAAAAATGGGAATTTATGGTGACGATTATAAATCGACTCCCATTTCAAGTCAACAATGCTGACTTCGTTAATATCACACGGTAAAATATAATGTGTTAGAATATGAATTTAAAACAAGCCATATATTCGAATATACCCTATTTATTCTTGGAAATAAATAGAAATATGCAACTTTTAAAGAATGGAAACGTCCCTTAATTGCAGATGATAGCTTTCTTTATCGCATATTTTCTATACGCATATTTTTGACAAATCATGCAAGATTTAGTTATATTATCTTTGCAAAATTATATCTGGCAAGTCTTTTCTTCTTGGAGAAATTTGTGGATGTCTTTGGCAAGCTCTTTTACGTTTTGTATAGAAATTGTTATCTTGATATTTTTGTCCGCTTGTTTCTTTATAAAGGATCTATGCATTGATACCGGTTAAATCAAGGATGTTGAAAACGATTTGCATAGGGCCATATATAGGAATTTAATATAACTTTGTACTTTCTCGCCATTTGTTCGATGACATCGATACCGAATTTGGTTTTATTATAATAGGCAACTGTCTCAAGTATTATTTCAATTGTCATGCCTACTTGTTTTTTTTGTGTAAATTTACATCTCAGTTTTCAGACGTTGGGATCCAGAACTAAGGTTCCAGATATATTTTTAAAAATATATAATATGTAGAAATATATAGTCCATGGGTCAAATGATCGCACATGGTATACAAGTCATGTGATAGATTGATTTCAGTAAAAATCGGATTACTCATTATTGAAATAACTGAATTTGTACGATTAAAAATATATTATCATCGCTTTCATTTTGCTCTTCTCAAGCTCCAAATTTTCACACACTTTTTTCAGTGCGTAAAAAATGAGTTCTATATAATGAAAAACCTGTAGATATATATGATGTAGGCTATCAACGTTTACTTAAGTTTTTAATTGTATACATTGCTGTGTGATCTTTCAATCGTTTGTCTTATAATCGCTCATTTGTATTCCTCAGCATCATTGTCGTTCATCCAGCTAATTAAAATGATTGCTAATGATGACCTTTATCGATGCCCAAGAAACTAGTACGAGATGACGCTTGTGACAGTTCGCGATCGACCGCATCCGCATAACGGTGATACCCTTAGGCATTATCAATGCATCATGCGATTACAACACCCGCTGTGACATCAAATCCTGTTTGATCCATTCTTGATCTTCCTGCGAGGTTTCACCTTTCCAGCGTACCAATTAATAACTGGTGGTGTTCATACCGAAAGTGGCGCTCTAATAATTTATTCGAGTGGCGCTCCTTGTCGCATCTGTCGGATATGAGGTGCCAGTCCCTCCCCCTATATACTCAAATATGAGCACACATTACACCGTGTATTGGTTTAATTGACATTTCGATGCACGTATTTGCATCGGCTAAAATCGACTGCCGCAATCTCTTCACGTAGTCGTGATAAAACGTAAATGATATTTTTTTTAATTGCCAATGAGAATGCCCGCCACGCGCCGCCAGTCGTTCAACCCGTAAAGGCAATAAACGCCACGTACCCCCGGCATGTTAATTTAATCGCATTATATATATTTATATATATATACATCTTTTTACATTTTTAATCGGGACGCTAAATTCTCATTAAGTCAATAAATATTTAATCCGCGTAAGCGAGCACAATGAGTCGTCACGGGGACATCTATTAAATCTTCGGACTGTGGTGGTTAAGGTGTTGGTTCCAGTGCGGCGCGAAATCGATTCAATATCAATATATTTGCGCGCCAAATTCAATTTAAAAAATATCACAGCAATATCAATATTTCTAACAATCCTACATACAGCCATGATCATTAGTTTTATATCTCTCTATAGAAAGTGATTTTTTTATTAACATAGTAAATGCATTTTATTTCACTTAAGATTATAATATTGGCCTATTATATATACTTTCGAAAATTTATTATCTTTTTCGATTTGAGAAAATTCAGTGTAGGCGAGTTTCATATTAGACTTTTCTAGGAAAATATTTTTTAATGTAAATGTTTCCTATTTGCCTTCCAAATTTGGTTAAGCTAAAAAAATATTGTGCAAATAGAAAATTTTAGGTAGAAGATTCAGGTATTCTATAATAAATTCCTAAAGTGACATACTAAAATATTAGGTTGTCCCATGTAAGTGTATATAAATATATAAATGCCATTCATAGAAAATTGTGATTAAGGGACGTTTCTACCTTGTTGGTTAAAAAAAAAAACATTTTTTTTTCTTCGTGTATCGGAAAGAACCAATGTTTAAGAATACGTTCAATAAATTTCAAGTCGATATAAATTAAATTCGCAAAGCTATAGGCCGACGCGGAGAAGCAGTGCTTTGCGAAGCTGAGGAGAGGAGAAATTTTAAACGCGTTTTTCTCGAAACTACTTTTTCCAAGCTCATGGAAGTGCTCCCATACGTCCTAGATAAGCATTCTTTATGAAATTTGGTAGACATGTGCATAATAAACGTCTTCATCGTATAGACTACAATTATCCAAAAAAATTCAAAAGTGTTTATTTAATGAACAAAAAACTACAAAAAATGTTGATAAAAACACAAACATTTCTTCGATCGCTCACTATATTTTTATTTTTTAATATATCTTCTTAGTTATAGTCTAAGCTATAAAAAATATTATACAAAGTAAAAATATGTTTAATTTTTTTTGCTAAAAATCACTTGTTCAGGATTCGTATTAAAAAATATTTAAAAAAGTTTTTGAAGAAAAATGTATTTTAATTAGTCTGACATACAAGATGATGATTTTTGGATCGTTTTTTACGGATAAACATACTAATAAATTACTATGTATTACAAATCAAAGAGTTAAGATATATAAAAATCTCAATTAATTATTGCATAGGAAAGCACGCCAAGACGATTGACAAAGAGTGCAATGGGCGATATTCTTAATATGGATACATTCAAGATATCACGGAACTGGAACAAGGAACTCAACAATACTGTTTAGTGTTTATTATATTTGATCTAAATTGTAATTGTAAACAATGTCAATAACCAGAAAAATACGAGACTTTGTGTTGCAAATTTGCTCTAAAGAACCGTCAATAAACTAGAAAGACTATGTATTCATAAAGCTCAAATAAAACATATCGCAGAAATGGAATACAATAGGTTGCTAATGCAAGTGCTTCTTCAATAGATGGAATTTAATCCAGAAATTTATCTAAATTGATAAATATTTCGAACTTTAGACTTGAATGAATTTTCAAAGGTGTCAATACGAGACTGTAACAGACAGACAAACATATTGAAGAGCTTAAAAGTACTACTGAAGATTTGCCATTCAAATATTTACCAATTTGCAAGGCCATTTCAATGTGTTTGTAAAGTGGCTTGTATACACGATAGTTTTCCATTAACAAAATTAAAATTAGCATAGTGAAGAAGCGTACCTTGTATGTAAATATTTATCAATAATATTGAGGTCTTACTCTTGCTAATAAAATACTATAATTCTTATCCTTCGTATAGTGATGACAAAAAAATCCAAATTATTGTCGAATCAGTCTTAAGACAAAAAAGTAATTGGATGTACATTGCGGTGAATGATCAACATATAAATTGTCATAAGAAAGCCGTGTCCAAAGAGAAATTATACCACAAAATTGTTCAATCAATCAGAATTGGCAAAATGTAATAACAAATTTGAAATATTGTGAGATCATTGACTCTCAATTAAATATAACTGTAAAATATTTTTTCCTTTTATGCGTTGTTTGTACATAAAAATGGTTAAGATAATTTTATATGAATAATTTATATTATAGGTAATATTTAAATTGTTATGATGATCAAGGATATTTAAGAATTGCTAATGGAATGAGACTGATGAAGCAAATAGCATCTGAGATAATCCAAAATTCAAAAGATGATAGTATAAAGTAAAAAAAGCAAATTTGTAGATTATTTTATGCTAATTTGCTAATTAATAACTAGATTTATATTTTAAATGAATGAATATAAGTTATAGATTTTTTAAATGAAAATAAGCTATTTTTTACAAAACACTGCTGAAGAAAGCTCCAAAGCGCCAACAAAAAAACGTCCTCGCTTAATGCTGAATATTGATGATGTTATCAAAAAATTAATAGTTTTGATCTTTCAAATTCATTTATATTGATGAAATAATTTTTCTGAATAATATCTGTGTTATTGTATTGTCTAAAAGATTTAATAGCAAGATCTTACGGAAGGTTTTTATAAGAAGATATTCCTCATTCTGATTAATGACTAATGAATATTCCTCATAGTGAAAATGGAATCAATGGGTGAGCTTCTTCTACGAAATCTTGATCCATTGATATATGGTCTGTGGTGCCATCATGTCTACCGCGTTCAATGGAACGCTACATTTTTTTACAACTAGAAACCTGTATAGCGTTTAACTAAGCAACTCGATGCCTTCCATGCAAGTCAAGAGCTTCGATGTCTTGATCTGAAGACGTGATCGTGTTAAAAGAAGATTTCTTATGAAGATCGCTTGAAGAGTTATTCTAGCTATAATGGCATTCGAGAGCAATGTACTTCTGCAGCCAATCCAATCCAAAATTCATCGTTCATATAATACACTTGGTCTATGGTCGCGTCACATTATATAATTTAATACAATAGCTGGTAATATTAGTAAGCTCATCATTTATGTCAGTAAAGAGAAATAGACATATGCTTCTATTGAATTAAGCCTTTCGCATTAAAAGGTGAATCAAGAATTCATCGGAATCACTATTCCAGGTATGAATATTTATAAAATTAAATCACGCACAGCCACTGTGCGCGAGTCAAAGTTATTTTTGCAAGAGGCGAGGCAACTGACCTGACACTGTATTAATATTAATCCCTGAGTTATTTACACGTTGCTGTTTGCATCCTAAATTGCTAACATTATTTCATGGTGCTTGAATTAAAGTATGACCATGGCCACAAATGAATGCACATGGTCAAAACCACGGCGTCCATTTTTCACACGTTGCATGCCCGTGAATTATGGCCGGGAAGTTGACTAAGCCCTCGGCACGGACTTGCAGATCTCCGCGAGCTTTCGCGAGGGCTTAATCATAAGATATAGGCCCTCGCGAAACGGCGAGCTTTAAACAAACAAAAAATTGGACGCTATGCAATAGTCGGTAATGAAACAGGGACACGCAAATATTCCACAATGGTTTAAACCGTTTTAATATATGCAAATTGGTAGGAAATTCGCGGCGCAATGCGAGGAGGTAAATCAGACTCGTATACTGCAATTGTTTATTGCATGCCTATTAGGGTTGCCGCTTTTGCCGAATGCTTGGAAAATGTGCATAATTGAATTAAGGGTCGAATTTTTAGCATGTTTGCCTTGATTTACGTCTCACTTCAACTGGAACGAAATAAACGTTTTTAGGACATATTATCCAATCTACAATTTATTTTGGATACAAATGGAAGACTAAAAGCTTCTACAACCCAAACCTTAAATATAACGTTTTGAACCCGTCCCAATTTTATCACGAAGTATTTTGATAGACCGAATGATATGATTCCAAACATATTTTTATCTAAAAATATTTTGCTTATGAATTATTTACATAATTAGATCCAGTCAAATATACTTATAGTTTCAATGTACATATAGGGAGTTTTAGCTTTAAATTCACCCTTTTAAAGTGGCCTTCAAGCTATCTGAGAGTTAGGGTGTGGCATTTCCGTAAACGTCTTTTTGAGGCAATGTAACACAATGTGCAATGATTCGTTCTATGGATCGTTATCAAATTTTGCGTTAAACTTGAGAAGTCCGCCGCCTGAAACGATTGAGCTTTCAATGGACAGCAGAAACTCTAAACATAACAAAAACATGCGTTTATTGCACTCTAACCGAAGATTTGAACACAAAAATGCGATATGAATATTATGGACGCCATCACATACGCAACGATATATCGTCGATGATATTTTACACAAGTGTCGCCAGCGATGATATATCGTTATTCGGCCCTAAAAGGGTTAAAGCTTATATTTTAATCTATTATTATCATTAATATCAATTTGATTAATATAAGTAGATTGGCAACAATTATCTTATGCATATAAATGATTTTTCTTAAATACATACCAAAAATAATATAATGCTCAAATGATCCATTAGCTTTATGGAGGCAATCATAATTATATGACAACGATATTGCAAAACTGTGTCTCGATCTATCATTTATCGACGGTATGAACGAGTGCAACCATATGGTTACAAAAGAGGCTATTGATATAAATTTGCATTCGAAAATGTGCAGAGTTAGTTTAAAAGTATGCATTTAAGACGATATTAACATCTCCGATCAAATTAATATTGATTTCATTTGGCTAATCTTTAACATCAGCTGTTTATGATCTAACAATAATCGATGCAAATGATAGTGAATTTGATGACGATATCGAAGCACCAATGTGAAGAAATCGTGTTTACGTCGTCTACTGATATATATTTATCTGGTACATCGCATATGCATATTGACGCCGGTAATTGAATACATCGCGCAAAAGGCTTTCATTATTGCAATCACTTAGACTTTGGAATCTATCTAAAAGCCTGATTGATTGAATTATTTTAAAGGTCGATAAGAAGCATTGTTATTCGACAGTGCTAATATTATAATATTGGATGCTGGATGATCGATGCTCTTGTATCAGGATTGTATTGTAGATTCACAAATTAATAAATTGTTTTGTAACCATCCTGTGAATACCTGCGAATATTTAACTCCGTTACGACCATGCATTAAATCACCGAATAGCGCCACACAGAAATTAATTTAGCCGAGAAACGAACCATTCGCAAATAAAACAGAAAGCTCCCGTTTCCGGAACGCGTTCTGAATTCCATTCCGTTCCACTAGATCGTTATTGTCTTCAGAGCATGAGGTAACCTTTCATCGAGCATTTAATAAGCGGCTCTTGGATTAACTTCCTAGAAAACGTCGCCGAGGTGCAATTTTGCATTTGGGTTAAGTGTCTTCACTCACTTAATGGCAAAAGTGCGCATTAAAATAGCCATTTTATAAATGCGGACTCCATTTGAATATTACTTAACTTTAAAACATTATGAGCGTATGTTCGAGTAGAAATGCATCGGTCGTGCATAATGATGTACACGATGTGTCCTTAGAATAAATTTCTCCGATAAATACCATTTGCTATCCTTGGGGCCCGTTTATATCATATTTATATAATACCTTTGTATGGGAAACCGATTGAAATTGTACAAGAAAATGGCGAGCTTCGGAAAAAATTGCTCGTGGATGCACGAAGAGACATTAAATCATCAAGTTCAATCAGCCACGATATTATGGTCGCCACTAAATCGAATGTGGAAGTGGATCAACGAGTGCCAGTGTAAATGATAGCCACGCTCTTGGAAATACCATATGACTCAACTCAATTGAATCTTATGGACGTCAATTTAAAACCGGCTAGTGATTTACAGAATTAGCGTAAGGATAATTTTTGTAAGTTGTGTGCATCATATAATTATATTTTTAATACTAAATGCTATTTAAGAATCATCAAATCAGGATAAATTTAATATTATGACAACGTTGATGCATAAATCATACTTTAAATATTTGACAGATTTCCCTTTAGACCATAAATATTCCTATTGCCATTCCTATTTTCATATGATCATTTTTAGAATGCAACTAATAAAAGTTTTTGTTTATGATAATACACTTAAATTTTTTTTGTGCGGAAAATCGCACAAAAAAATCAAGACTTACATAGAAAAAGTGAAGATGCGCTACATGGATTTTAAAAACCGCATAACTTTGAAACAACTGTATAAAATAATAGTCAAGTCATATTGTGGTCTTATTTTGTCACAGTTTTTTTTATATTTAAAAAATAAATTTCGAAATAAATCTGGTAGGAATAATAGAGATTCGTACCCAGTTTGAAGCAAATTAATTAATTGAAATTTGAGATATGATGTCTTAATCCTGTTGAAAAAAATGCTTAAAAAAAAACCGCATAACTTTGAAATCGCACAAAAAAAAGTCGCACAAAAAGAGGTTTGAGAGTAAACATGCATGCATGTAAATATATATGACTCTCAATGCTCTATAAGAGGCTATCGACAACGCGTTCCATCATTTACGCCTAAAGTGAGCTTCGTCTCTCCCATAGCCTTAGAGTCCTTGTTACAGTTGATGTTACAGTAAATCTGATGTCATTCAGATCACAGTCTAATAGCATAATTGAACAAAACTAACTATGGACATGTCCATGACTTCCCGATTCGATCTCGCATATTCAACGTCAGATATTAGTTTCAAAAAGATATTAGTTTGTATAATTTTTTTTAATGAAAATCAACGCGTGGGTAATTAAACGCATTCGCGGACACGGATTAGCGATGCAATTCATGAATATAGAAATCGAGTTAAACCGTCAATAAACACACTATTATTATTCTTTATCCCGTGTCTTTTCCCACGCCTTGCGATTTCCGCTCTTAGACTTCCTTGACGTACATATATTATAAACCCTTCAACTTCATTATTATTTATTTCTAAATTTTCACTAGATTAGTGGTTCTTAAACTGGGGTGTGTGAAATTATAAAAAAATGGTTGTCAAGGCATGTTGAAATCGTGGTTGAAATAAAAACTAGGACGTTCTCCGCCTACATGCCGCATGATAGTGAAATCGTTAGGCCGAAGGTTAGAATTTGAAGACGTGAAATTCCTAGGCATGGGATGGGGTCAGCAAAAACAATGTTGTTTAAGAAGGGGTCCGCCAAATAAAAATGTTGTTTCAGAGGGGGTCCGCGGACTACATTCGTTTAAGAACCCCTGCACTAGAGTAATCATCAAAGTCAAAACCAGAATAAGGAACATATTCATCATTAGAAGAAAACTAAATGTAATTTTAATAAGTAATCGGTATAATAAGGCTGTGACTTGGACACAATTGGCGGTGTGCACAATTCGCAGACATATCCGGCGCAATAAATACTTACCACATCCGTCTGCAATTACCGACGTGTCCGCGAATGCGTTAAAAAGCCTTCGTGGATGGGTCAGTATCTGACCCGTTGTTATAGACTAGCCATCCCTGCTTTATATCGTTCAAACAAAATTATGACTGAAAAATATTTGGAACCATTTTATTACTATGGATGGACTAAAAAATTACCAAATAATACCGGGCTGTTATCAATAATGCTATTAAGCGTAAAATATGTCTTAATAAATTTTGTAATTATTGTCACGTATAGTATTGATATATCACGCCCGTTCATTGCCAAAAATTTTAATCATAAGAGGACATTGACAAACTGTGGGTGGGAAGGTTTTATTGGCGCCCATGTCTGCAGAATTGTTAACACTCGAAAGTGTTTCAAAATGCTGATGCGTACTTTCAAAATGAAACACAAAAAGTATATTTGACTATCTACCTGTTGGAATAGTATAAAAAAAAGCGTGATGATGATGTTCTTCGAGCATGTAATATTGTTCGCAATGGAGCGTCACGTATTTCTAATAATGTTCGCGTGTACGAATGGTTTCTTATGCGACAAATGACTTCGCCGGAATGACGATCACAGTGATTCGCGATAGTCGAAGCTGGCTGACTTCCAACCTGGTGGAAAACCAATCCTCGGCCACAATGACCGTTTGGCTATTTAGCCATTAGCCCACCGAGTCGTGCGCGCATACTAATTGTCCTATCGATTTAATTTCATATAAAGAGAAAGATGAATGCTTACACGGAGACTATTGCCCAATCAGGGTTTCGCAACATTTTCCAACTCTAATGCCTATGATAATTACGACGCAATATAAACTTATGTAAATTATATTAACAACTGCTCGGAGAGCACGCACGACAAATTATTGAGAAACACCTGAACATAATTCATCTATTCTTTTACGATTGTCAAAGCTTTATTTCGTTGAAGAACAATGGATGAATCTCGACGATATTCCCATTGTAAATCGAAATATTTTGTTGCTATGAGTTATTCTTTTTTAAAAAGTAATTTTTGTGTCATATTTATTGATTGGATGTAATCGATATCTATGACAGATTTGCATTATTAATCATGTGATTCACGGAAATAATAAAAATAGAAAAGAAAAAAGAAAAGCTATAATCCTAATCATTTATCACTTTTTAAATTCTTTGAATTATTAACACATAGAGAGCAAAAGAGTGAGCCATAGCCTTGACCAAAAGTAGATGACTCCCTGGCCTTTTTGAATTGACTTTGGCCATTCTCATCGTTTTGCAGCTAGATTTCTGTGTAGTTTTTATTTCTATAAAAATATAATTCTTAATTAATAAAGATATCGCTATAATCCCTGCCTCAAAAAAAAAAATAATCACAAAATGGCAACTGTTTAAAAAAAATCATTTTTGACCATATTTTTTCACAGTTTATTTTTTTTAAAATAGTTAAAAATTAAATTTTTACATAAATCTGGTAGGAACAATAAAGGGTTATATACAAAAGATTTGTGGCTATTTTGAAGTAATTCAGTTTAAATCGTGAGATATGATGTCAACCATCAACCAGACCGGCTTAGGTGCTGCGTCACTAAAATAACTTTGGAAAAATAGGAAATTTCTTTGGAGGGTATATTTTTAAAAGTTCAAAAATTTGAAAAAATGCAAAAATATAAAACCGATTTTTTCAAAATTCTTGACTAGAATATCGCCTTAAAATATGTGGTCACAATTCAGCGATAGCAGATGCAACATGACTTGAACAATCCAAAATTGTATTTTTTACCAAATTTTGGTTAGTGTCGATGATTTATTTTCTATTTTATCCAAAACATCTGGATCGATGCGTACTCTTTACGAAATAAAAAAAATGCTTTTAAAAAACCGCATAACTTTGAAAATGCACAAAAAAAAGTCGCACAAAAAGAGGTCTGAGTGTATCACATGTTTTTCAAAATCTTCTGCAGAAGATATGATGTAATTAATTTAATAGCATATTTAAATATATAAATAATTCACATTATCTGGTTTTTGCATTTAATAAAAGGCAGCAGCAGCATCAATAGTTCCGTGACCATCGTGAAATCAACACGTCCGAAATGTAGTGAATACTACAAAGTGATTATAAATTTTGCCAGTATGAGTCTTAACGACTTTGATGAATTAATATAAGGTTTCGTGTACCATGTTGGACGACCAATGCCCTCGAGTATCTCACGTTTCATTTCTTCCGGTTGGAATGAGTAATTAACATAAATAAGCAGTGATCATTGTCATTCTAGAATTTCATTTGTTCGGTTTTTAGACGAAACGCTTAGAGGAGATTTATTTAGTCACATTTTCTAATCTACAATTTTAGATAACACCTGACCATTACGGCAGAATAGCTGTTCTTGTACACCGTGGACCACAGCTCGCAATACATCAACTGACACCTTGAGTGCCCATAAGCATCAATTCTCCATTAAAACATTGTGACTTTGTAATTTTAGCTTGGATGACAAATACATGACATGTGCTTCATGGACAAAAAATAATGGGAAATTATCGTAAAATTTGCATATTTTTCATTGGATTTTGGGCATTTTGATATCATGATGATCATTTTTCACATGTCGAAATTTTATTATTACATTCGTCATATTAAGCAATTATATTGACCCATCATACCTCCCATGAAAAATCCCTTTCATTGATTATAAATTATACCAGTTTTTAAGGCATAACTTCAGTATTAATATCTCTAAGCGAAGATATCCAATGAAAAACTCAAAATAGATACTTAAATATAAATTCGTTATGTGAAAGGAAGTGGTCCATTGAAAACTCGTCGCATAAGTGCTCATATTTATATGCTCGTTTACACGTCTTCTTGTATCCAGAATAATTTAACACAAGCTAGATCAGATACGCCTATACAAGATAAGGGCTTGAGTATGATAATTTTTCTTTCTGTTAATCATTGCTTGTTAGCATAAATGTTGTGGGAAACCACACTTCCTAGACAAATTAAGCCAACGAAATTCCACGCATTAGACCTCTCTGTATCCACACTATTAGAGCGATAATATTCGATCGCCCGTGTTTCACTTCAGCCAATGATTCTCGAAAATCGATTGACTTAATTTATTTAGTGTTTTCGGATAAGCAACAGATGTTTATTTAAATGCGAGAGGACATATTTCTTAGTCCACACGGACATAATGACTGCCATTAGATCAGATGTGTATGGGTTCTTTATGCGCGATGTTTAACTTTGTCAAAATATTTCCTCAGATATGGCCAGAAATTATGTGACAAAAATAACACTGCGTCTCCGGACAATGCTATAAATTTCCAGGGGCATTTAAATAATTGAGTTGTCCAAATAGTTCTGGTTGTGTGTGTCCGGATTTATGTGAACGCATCTCGGAGCACCTACAAGAACGGGGTGGGGCTCCAAAGTGCGCTCTCTATATGGAATAGTAACATCTGATAACATTTCCACCATAAATTCATATACTTTATTCAATGAAAAAACATAAAAATGTCTTTCATTATTCAGTATTGGATTTATGCCACGTGTAATAAATAACAAATATGATTTCCAAGCTTACAATGCACTCAAATGTTGCACCGCCAACGCTTTAGGATTACCGGAAAATCTCATTGTTGAAATTGTCCAAAAGGATCGTATATCAAGAATACTTCTCTGTGAACTTGAAAACACAGTCATCATCTAAATCTGACGAACCAGGGCTTCGAACCAGAACTAAACCGATTGCCGATAATCCGTTGAATCGACATTTTTCCGAAAAGAAAACCGAAACTGAACCGATTCAAAAAAAATATTTTTTCGATTCGATACACGTCTTATGCGAAAAAGAGTTAAGCTAATTTTTGTGCTGATATTTTTTCATAACGAAAACCATAATCGAACCGATATAATTTGCAAATGAATCAGAATAGAAACCAAAAGTAAATTTAACTATACAAGTATTTGTGATAATTGACTTTACACGAGGTTTTTGAGTGATTAATTTGTAACAAGAACTTGAACATCGTTAAAAATAGGGGTATTTTCCCAACATTTTAAATTATTTTTTCAACACAAACGAATAAATTTTCATTTCTTTTTTATCTTATTCCAGTTTTATCATATGCGGAAAACAATGGTTCAAAATTAATTTTTTTTTCTACCTAAATTGCATGTAAAGTGGATGAATCTGCATTATTTTGGCTTTTAATATAAAATGGATATTATTGAAAGTTAAGGCCCACAATTTTTTTTTTTTTAATATATGACGATGCTCACGATTTTACATATATTTAAATTTACAGACGATTATTCCTCATTCGGATGCAATTGAAATCATAAATACAAATTTTATTATCTATAAATTATACAAAAAATCCCTTATTTTTGTTCTCTAAATCACTTTAAAGTAGTTTTGACAGTCGGCTTAATAACACGTAATATGCTGAAATATTTTTTATATTTTAACACATATTTTATAATCATAATTTAAGCTCATTGAGGCTATCTTAGCATCTAATTCTAAATAGAAATTTTCGAAATCGGCCTTATTGCTTATAGCTTTTAGCTAGGAATTGATTTAAATAATATAAGGAAAATTTCGTTTGAATCACGAAACTGTCAATTTTGGTTTATTTCAACATATTTTATTCATATTAATTAATAACATACTAAAATCCTAAATACAATTATCGGAAAATTGTTGAAATTGGATGTCAAGTGGGATACGGCACTCTAGAAGTAAGTAAACTTAATAGCTAGACAATCAAAACAATTATTAAAACTAATCTAATAAAAATATATCAAAGGAACTATCAACTATATTTCTGGTAGCATACCCAATCTAGTCTTAATTGTGAACAATTCCCCAGTAGATCATTTGGGTGAACGTATTGAAATGATCTTTTACGGCCATCAAGATAGGAAATATGAGCAGTTGTAAAGTCTCCAGAATACATTTAAATGCGATTAACAATAGCAGAAAAAATAATTTTATAATATAAACTTATATATGACATAATTTTCAGACAAAATAAATTTTACTTACTTTAAACGCCTCAAACATGCATTTGAAATTATTATTTTTATTCATGCAAATATTATTCAGTATATTCAAAATATTTTGTGCTAATTGAAACAAAGTGTTAGTGATTCATAATTATTTTTTTGTATCAATTGAATAAGTTGACGCATCACCGATGATGCTGTGATTGTACTGTGATAAAAAAGAATAGGGCATTCAAGATCTCTCTTGGGTTAAAAAATCAAATAAAATCTGAAATATTTCCATCTTTGAAATAAAAACACAAAACAGTTTTAGTTTAAAACTACAAACAAACTATTCAACATCGTATTCTAAACAATTTTTCAACCGTCATAAAATTCAGGTATAGTCTATTAAAATCGCTATCATTGGATACAGGGCCGTAACAAGGGGGTGGCAAAGTAGGCGCCCGCCACGGGCACATGGCTTTTGTTTTACTTTGTTATTCCACTTTAAATAAATCAACCCTGATTGATTGTGTCCTTTTTTATAATACATACTGAGTCTAATCCTTCTTTTCTTCGTTATCGCTTAAACAGCGGTCTGAAAAGCGGACCGATTAGACACATAGACCATCTGGCCACTCCGTCCTCTTTTATGGCCTTTTGCGGCATTTTTTATAATTTGTACGATTACGGACGTCTCGTTACAGCACTGGTCGGATAACCTCTTTATTAAGGATTTTCGACTTTCTGAGAAAGCCTATTTATATTTATATTTTAATGAGAGGCGAGGAATGTTTTATAGAAGGAAGTTGGACGAGGAATGTTTTTTTGATGGAACTAGACCGAAGAATCTTTTATAGAAGGGACTAAAACGAGGAATGGGCAGTTATTGTTTAGTTGCCGACAGAATATATAGGTTTTAAATTTAAATAACAAAAATGATCTGATATATAAAACAGAAAAAAAAATAGATAAAAATGACAAAAGTTATATCAAGAACCCTAATAAAAATTGATTTCTGAAATTTCTCAAAAAATGAGAATTCTTGATTTTGGATAATTTTTTGAGAAATTCTCGAAGATTGAAGAAACGTTAGGTCCAAGAACAAAAATAAGGGAAAATCAATATGTTGATTGACGAAAATGTAATAAACATGTGGCACAGATGAGTCATCAGATTCCGAAGGTATTAATAGATTTGTGAAATTTTGCATATTAGTGACAGATTCGATATACGATTAAAAGATGTAGATAAAGCCTAATTTGTTTGTTTGACCCATTGTAGAAGGCATTTCAAAAGAATCACAAGCTCCTTTTAATTTTTTGCCATTAACACATATGCTAATTAGATTCATTTTTTGTCATGAATCGTAATAAATCGCCGCGGAAGATAATGGCTGAGCCGTTATGTACATTGTAAATTACGAGCCTCACAGATTACATTCGAGAATTCCGGTGATCTTACAAAATACGCGTACGTAATTTGAATATAAAAAATATTAATTCATATATTATTGTTAATGTTAAAATGGCGCGCAATACTTTATCTCCATAGCACGAAACAAATTAACGAGCGAATAACGAATGACAAATCAAATGACACATGACAAACCAAATAGTTATTTGACTCGCTGTGCTTTCCAAATAAAAGAATAAATAACCACAAAAAATCAAATGAGGAAGAATAAAAATAAATTACCTTTCAGAATAATACGAATATGCATAAATTATTCGCATTGTTTCCATTTGCATAAATTAATTATTCTTAATATAAGTTTATAGGTCCAATATATCTTGCGAGACAACAAAGTGGCGGGTGACCCAAAAAAGTTGACCTTATCCGTTCGCCCGTTTGTTGAATTATAAATTATGCACGTGGCTCCGAATCTTAATTGGTAATTTGAGATCTCAGTAATTAATTTTTGGTCACCAAATCTCTTAACATTCCTTCTTGCCTCGGCTCTTCGGCTATAATTTAGCGTGATTCATGCTCTTTTGCCCGATTCCTACATTGAGATTTTTTCTTCTTTATTATATGCGTGGGTCGGGGCTTAATTTAAATTACTACTCTGAGACCGGATATTGTCCCATAAAAGACTATTTTGGACGTGCGGTCATTATGATTAATATTTATGCTGCGAATAATGATGAATCGACGCTTAATTTGTGCTCATTCGCCTCGAAAAAAGCGCGATTGGGTAATGAAAACGAATAGTTTAAATAAATTCTTCGTTAAAAGCAATTTTATGGTGATTTAATTATACCTCGTGAGGTATCATCGATGTCCACCAATTTCACGAAGATTTTTGTCGTTCATTAGCATTGATTTTCGCAATTTTAGATTGAAATTAATTAACACAAACTGAATTTCATATGAATAATGGCGGTATATCACAAAGCAACATAAAAATGCATATCTAGTGAATTTGTGTTATATGAACTTCCACAGTGACAACAAATTTGGAAGATCAATAATATTAATATTTAAAAATCGATTGTCTTGATCCATGTATAGCCTGATTACTATATATTAAAATATAATTTAAAATTAATGATAATTTCGTTACACACCTATATCAAATTCTTCTTCTTCATCATATCTTAACTATATATGAAACGCAATCAGCAATCACCATATTAAAAATGATTTCATCAGTAAAGTCTTATATGGAGATCGCCTACATCCAATTATGGATATGGCGACTTAAGAAATCCATTAATTAATTTCACAAAATTATATCTTGGCGTAGACAACTTAAATGATTTTGATAGATAAGCAATTGAAAATGTCTCAAATAGCCAAGGATAGGATTAATTTGACATTTATGAAAAACTAGACAAATTAAAGTTAGTGATCATACGAAAGTCAACTTTTTTTTAGAAAAGACATCCATTGTAATTACTATTGAATATAATTGAAGTAGAAAAAATAATAAATCATCATAAACTTAGATGCTATATTCGCTTGTCCGCCACATATCATCCGTACAAATCCACTTATCTATCAGGACCGTCGCAGTGTGTATGAAGCTTGTATTTAAATAAATAAACACTATCGATAGCACACAATATTTGGTCATTTCTTTGCGTAAATCGATTAATTGTTTGGTGTCTTAACTCTTTAAGGGGTTAAAAAGATCATGAGCTCAAAATAAAACAACACAAGCTGCTAGCTGTATCCATTGCTAAAATAATTAAGATTGGACAATCTGCTGAAAAAATCATGGAAACTGTATAGTGTGTCATTGAAGACTACCACAACAAGAAAATTGTATGCCTACACAATAACTAATTTGAAAAGGACACCAAAAATAAATAAGTATTAATATTCTGATGTGATTTATTATTAAACTTACGAAAGCAATATATAGTTCAAATTAATGTCATTTAACGCCCTTATCCATACAAATATACAAATACCTCATTTAATGCATTAACCCCATTTAATATATACATATATCTATATTAAAGCTAATCAATATTTTTTGTAGAAAATCTTAGCCTCAAAATTTGCATGTTAAGTGCAGGGTATTTTGTACATGGATCGACAAATATTATTTTGGGGGTTAAAGGGGTTAACATCTTAAACTTGAAAACGTATTTTCGTAACCTGACGCTGGCAAACTGGTAATTCTTCAAATCTAACGACTTATTGAATGATTTGTATGACATGTAGCATATCGTTGGAAAGGATATAAACTAGAAAAAAAATTAAAACTAAACTAAATTCAAAAGCAGTTATTAGTTTTTTGTTTAGAGAATTTAGAAGTTGACATTTCTGATTCGCTTGCATATTTTTTGTGACTTTGGAAGCTCAGAACTATTTTTTTAAGGTAATTGAATAAAATAATGATTTATTTAGATCAAAAATACATTGCAAAAAACAGTTATTTTGTATTATTACAACCACAGATGAAAAAGTTATGACGATTTAAAGGTAAAATTTTGGGTTTTTTTTCAGTGTTGAAAAAAAATATTTCGACAATCCTGACACTTAGCCTTTGTGTGAAAAGTATCAAAATACCCCCCTAACTCCTAAATAATTAACAATTCAATTCTGACACATCATTTTATTTACATTTCGTTTAATTTTTTGATCTGGATAAAATAATAATTTGAATAAATATTTCATATCAATATGGGTCATTTATTTTTAACCCGTGATAGCAGTGTTGGTGTCGTTGATTTTAGGCCATTCTACACACCGACATTAATCGTGCCAGTCTTGCACACCTTCAATGAAAAAAAGCTCAAAGCTCGGTTTTGATAAATCAGCCTGATAAACGTACGTGTATGCATTGTTGTTCTGATCATGTTCATGCATTAGTCATAGGATTACCGGCCTTATGAACAGTTGGAGCATTTTAGTGTGAACGACCTATTAACGGATATAACTTATTGGGGCCAAGCCTCATTAATATCTCCAATTTGATCCGATCGCGCCACCAAATCAAGACCAGGACGCGAAATAATGAAATTCTGCGGGCGGATTGGGAAGATTTTATTATGTCGATTTGATTTAAGGCCATGTCAGTCGCTGGACGGAAGAGACCCGAGACGGGTCTTAATTTGTATATATAAGTACATACTAATTTATTGTTGCGAAATCGGTTGTTTCCTCAATAACAGTCCAGAAATAAAAACAGCGATGATTCAAATAGGTGTTTTAATATTTTACTGTATCCTTAACTTAATGACTAATAAATGTTGGTAATAACAGTTAAGATTAACATTTATCTAAAATATATATTGCTCCGTGGCTTAATTGTTGGAATATTTTATCAATTTGAATAATAAGGTCGTTTTGTGTGTGAAAGCACACACGGAATGAGAATCGTTGCTATTTATTCAAATCATCGCTTTATTGTTATTTATTCGTTTCGTTCTTATGACATCAATGTAAACAAATTCTTCTAAACACCGATAATGCAGCGCATCTTTTGCCTTATATATGAGAGACTTTTGACTCCATTTCGTGTTCGATAACCGGTCGGGTGTTGTTTTCGTCGTTATAATTTAATTTAAATGGAATTCCTAAAGAATCGAATGGTAATGAATGGCATTTGATAAGTTGTAGGCTCGTTACAAAATCGCTTCTTCAAATGCTCGAGCCCGAATCTCGACACTATCTCGGGGAGACCATCAATTTTTTACACTAATTATGAGCATAAAATTTACAGAAAATTATCGTAAATATCCATACAAATGTATCAATGAATATTTTAACTTTATATGTTTCAATCGAGGATCGAGCGTTACAAATTTTACATTCTATTTATCTCGCTCCAGAGGGTATGTATCGAAGAAATCGATGAGCGTTATATACAAAATTCGTATTAACAAATAAATCCACTGGATATTAAAAGCTGATATTTTTTGGATTCAATATTGCTTAAAATTAGTTTTGTAAACATTCGAATTAGCATAAATGAATAATCTTTGGGGAATGCGGTTGATGGATACATTTTAAAGAACATGTAGGCGAAAATTTGTGCATTTTGCAAAAATATTACGTTTGATAAATCTACTTTATTTATATTGAAATGTTTGGATTTGTTTGTGGTGATACGATTGTGACATGTGCGCCAACGTACAAAACGTAAATTAAGCTATCCAGCATATTAAGAGATACTGTTTTAAATGTTCAAAACCACAAAATTAGCGCTCTGTAAATATACGGATATGGTTTTTATCGTTTTTGCATTATTCATTGAATTTACACGACTATGAAAAAAGACATCTCTTGAGATAATACATAAACAATTTTATTTCAGCGCGATTAAAACTATTAAAATGAACATGTTTGAAATTAATGTGAGACCAGGCCATCATCATCATGACTGTCTCATGTAGCACCAACAGAAGCAGATTCGTATGCAGAAATTCACTCAACAACATGATCCCATACGATTGTAATCCGTGTGAATTTATTTTATTAAAGAAAATATTGGACCAAATCGTCGTAGCATGAGATTCTGCTTTCGAATCAGCTTCGGCTGACAACGACATTCAATCAGTCGAGAGGAATATGGCTCCTCTTCGATCATGGTCGTATACCTCTCGCAAATGTCCATCACAAAGCATGCAAACATGAAAGATAAATTCATTATTGAAAACGGATAACGAGACAACTCAAATCCTGGGATCTTGAAAGTCCTGAAGCTTTGAACGGTTTGAAACGAGCAAAAGCAAAAGAGACTAGTAGAAAGAGCAACATTGTATCACGCTTGCTCCAATCGGGTTTAATCGAGGGGTAGTTAAAACAAATAAATATAGAATGACATTCTCGTAAATGGCATGTTGAAAAGGATAACATTACTTCGACTTTTCCGGCGTGCTTGCATATTTTGTTGCATATCATTTGATATCAGATTTACTCCTTGAAATGGCCCAATTTTTAAAACTCACCATTCGTCAGAAGAATTTATTATGAATATTTTAATTGATTTATTTACAAATAAAAATATAAAATAGATTTGAGCAATATTCGTGAAATATTGAACAATCCCGGGATCGCGGACAGTTTTAGGTACTCATGAATCTCGGGATTAGTAAACGTAATCCCGAAAAATTCGGAATTGAAATTTTTATCTAACAGATATCGTCCACCTCACCAGCACGATGAAGGCTACTAAATCGAGACATTCTCGCCGAAATCTGGACGCTTGGAAACAGCGGCGTAACTACTCATTGGCGAGCTTAGGCGACGCCTAGGGGCAGTAACTGTTTAATCTATGTATACATATATACAGTGCATATATGTTTTTCAAATTTTTACATAAATCTTTCCATACCGGTGGTGTATTTCCTACATCTCGACTCTAATAATTGGAATATCGATATGAAATATAATAGATACAGGGTTCAGAATTTTCGTATTAATTACGAATCACATCAAAGTATTATAATATATAAATATTCATCTGCTGTAACGGAAATAAATAATTTGTCGGGAAATCGGGAATTTTGCGAGTTTTAGTCCCTGTCTCAGCAAATAGGAATTTTATCAGTCACGTTGATGGTGTTATACGAAAATGGGGGCTCACGCAGTCATCAACTCAAACTAGCAAATGGACTTATTAGTAATTTTTAATCAAATTTATAAATATAATTTCTTAAACCATTGAAAATCCCGATCCCGGGATCCCAGGACTAATCCCGGGATGGTCCAGTGCAATCCCGAAATTCCGGGATCGAAATTTTGGCTCGGGATTGGATTCCCTAGGCATGTCTAAGGTTAATGTAAGATGATTTTCAAAAATGCTGATTTTCCAAAGATATCAAGAAAATTTGGAGCGCTTTGTGATAAAAAACACAACATGGATCTATCACAAAGATGGAAATTATTTTCTGGTATGATAAAAAAGTTGTACAATTGGAATTCAAGCCATAGAAAATTCATGCTTTAATAATTACTTAATAGCGAAAGCTCATCAAAGAAAAAATATTGATAAAGCTCCCAAAGGGTATGTTACTTCTGCATTATAATATGGTTTTAAATAAAATTAAAATGGGATGAGCTGTTTGAAGCTTATATTAAAAATATTTATTTTGATAGTATGATTCTTTCTACTTAAATACATTTGTTGAGAGCTCCTCATATATTACATTTATGAAAGAAGCATTATATCTTGTGTAAGATAGCTAGTAGCTTCTAAAGCTCATCTAATCAATAAGCTTAAAAAGCATGATATTGATGCTTTTTCTTATATTTAATAGAAATAATTAAAATATAAGCAACATGAAATTTTATAATTTTAAAGAACGTTGCTGAAATTTCGCAAAGAAGAGGCTGTTTTTATGTTTGTGTAACATTTAAGCGATATGTATATGAATTTTTTATCATATCAGGGAAGTAAAATTCGAGAAAGAATATTCGATATTTAAATGTTTTCATATTTTTTGCAAATCCGCCAAGATTTTCTCACGCATATCCGTACATATCAAAGTCAGAACAAATCCATTAATTTCGAAAAACGTACGGGGGCTTTCCAATAAAGATAAGCATAAGATCATTGCTAATTTTATAATATCCGTGAAATATGTCTAAATTTATATGGCCTTTTGAAGGATAGCACTTTTTCACAATCCAACATTTATATTGACATTTAATGTCGAACAGCGTGGGATTGTTATAAGCGCGAGTGAATGATGAGCGCTAATTAAAAATGGATATAAACACTATGGACAAAAAATGGGTGACGTGTCTGTCCATCTGTCCGTCGAGCTGCATTTTGAGAGAGAATCGTGTGATTTAGAGCTGTCGTAAAGGAAATTCCAGCCTTGTCGTAAAATACGATACACTAAGATCAATAACAATAATTTAAGTGGGACATTATGAAGATATTTTAATATCCGACTTGTATAAACAATAAATTAACCGGTGTAATGATCGTCGATGACGATGGACTTGGGACTGCCAGTAATTATTGCCCACACCTTAATCACTGATTATTCCATATGGAAAGGCCACGGATGACCGTTCCCAAACTTTGGACTCAAAATTATTTTTTTCTAATGGGTGGGCTTCATGGCTATATAATAATATACAATAACATGACGATTAAATGATTTGCAAAAATAACAATTTAATTCAATAATATTTCAAATCAATATATTAAATTCACCATTCCCCAAATATGTATCCCAGTTACATCATACATGCGAAGCATTCATATTGAAGAATAAATTCTGGTGATCTCCATAGGAGATTTTCCTAAGGATATAAGAGTTATATATGATGGTTTCTCAATACTTGTAGACTGGACATGGATAGTGATTAAAAAAGATAAAAATATAATTAAAAAATAGGTAAATAAAACACTAAATAATTCAAATATTCATCAAATATTTAAATGCTAGTTCGAATTGATGACCGCGATGCCCCCATTTTCGTATGATACCATCAATGTGACTGATAAAATTCCTATTTGCTGAGACACGGACTAAAACTCGCAAAATTCCCGATTTCCCGACAAATTATTTATTTCCGTTACAGCAGATGAATACTTATATACTATAATACTTTGATGTGATTCGTAATTATATTAGGGAGGAATACAAAAATTCTGAAACCCGTATCTATTATATATCATATCGATATCACCATTATTAGAGTTGATGTGTATTAAATACATCACCAGTAGGCAAAGGTTAATATAACAATGTGAAAAACATATATGTACTCTATAAATATATACATAGATTAAACAGTTACTGCCCCTAGGTGTCGCCTAAACTCACCAATTAATAGTTACGCCACTGTTTCCAAGCGTCCAGATTTCAGCGGGAATGTCTCGATTTAGTAGCCATCAACGTGCTGGTGAGGTGTACGATTTCTGTTAGATATAAAATTCAATCCCGATTTTTTCGGGATTACGTTTACTTATCCCGAGATTTATGAGCACCTAAAACTGTCCAAGGTCCAGGGATTGGATTTCCTAATTGTGACGGTTTATCAGAAATATGAATGCTTTCAATTTTACAAAATTGGTGGTTCAGGTTTTTCCCTCCACGATCTGAATTTAAATTATAACCTTTTTGCTATGAGTATAAGAATTAACCCTCTATACCAACACTTTTTTCATTTTAAGCCCTGAAAAAAATATGTAATCTCCCCTTCCCTCATTTTACATATTCTTTATTAATTAAGGTCTTTTTAAAATAAAGATCTTGGTTTTTCTTAAGATTGATATGGACGGTATATCTATTGTATTTTTTGACTAAGTGAATAATTGTATTAAAACTATTTGTAGTCAGTTTTGCTAAATCACTGATAGATACACTCTCAACTTTGAAATTTTAAACTATCAAAAGAGGTTCATGGTTACTTTATCAAATCAAAAATATGCATCAGAATCCAAAAATAATGGATAACCATTTCTAAATTAAATACTTTAATTTTACCACATCCACGATATCCACCAGATCTCTCTCCAATAGATTTCATCTTTTTTCCCCACTTGTAATACTTTTTAAAGAATAAAAAGTCTCAGAACTGAGATGTATTCATTCAAAGGTTCGAAGCACTTATTAATTTTTAAAAGCACTGACTTTCATAAAAATAAGTAATTTTGGGTCACATTGATGTTGATTATTTTGATTGAATTCATTATGTTTTATAAAAGTTATGCCGTTTTTAACTTTCACCAACAGAATTCCGAACTTTCATGTGATTTGCCATAATAACTAAATCTTCTATGATTCTAATGAAATTCTTCCATTAAGGAAATTTGTATTTCTTGCGGTAAAAAATCTCTTATATATTTGGGAAAACCACGTAAATTTTGGTCATGTATCGCATATATAATTAAAATAAATGGTATATTTCTTGGAAGAATAATATTTTCTTTGAAACAGATACTTTGCATGGCATAAGATTGTATCATGTAGTCAAAATTTATCCAATTTCGCTGTGAATTTTTTCATGATATTTTGGAGATTACTTTCTCCAGTTCCGGATCACAGTTTGAGAGCCGCCACCTCGAAGAATGTTTTATTAATAAACAAACGACCGCCACACACGTACAGATCCAAACTGACACCTTCAACGTACATAAATTAAAACACTAAAAAATCACCTACTCACCTTCCCCGCTCCGCGGATCCATTCATAAACGTCAAGATATATCGGTATTAAATGTTTACCGATGGCCAAACCTGACTCACCTGAACATAAAGTCCGAATCAGGAAACTCCTCTAAGACCATCACTGGCCATGGTCCGCGAGCACCGAGTGCGAGCGCCCTAAGACATATGGGACCCCACGAACAAATCACCCGATTGGGCTGCAATACATCTTCAATTATACGCATCTCGCCAGAGAGCCTCACACATGAAAAATTACCACAAAAAACTATAATGAACATTGAAAAGTATCCGATAGTAATTGTTACATAAGAAAATTTATTATACAATAAAAATATATTTCCATAAATTAATAATTTGAGCTTCTTCGGCTTCTTCAGCGGAGCACCATGTAAAATTTGATACAAGGCATTTTTTTGAAATCACATCATATCGATTTTTTCAAGCTTGAATCAATATGATCATCAATAGACGTCATCACACACACAGATCTAATAAATAGCTGAGACTATTTAGTCCAATTTAATTATGCTTATATTTCATATAAATCGGAATGCTAGCAAATCTGATAGCCATACTGATAAAGCACAATACAAACGACTACACGATATAATTAGTTGCTAAGATAAATTAGATTAATTAGTACATTTTCCAACAAGTTTTTGTCAATTTTAATGCAAATCCATAATTCAAATTAGATCGCCTTATGAGAATATGACTGCCAGATATATATTACATCCGGCAGGGATCCAAAACCATTTATTCATTTATATAAGCGTAGTTTAAATATAATAATATCAAATTTAGATTAGATGGATTGAATAAAATTCATAAGCTCTAGGACATTTTCAATAAAATTTGATGATAATTATTTTTTTTAAATTATATCAAATGATTCGCAAATAGAATATGTAATCTTTCGTCAATTTTAATCTACAAAGTATTGCTTGAACAAGGATGTTTTGTTGAAGGGATCTAAAAATCTTAAAAATGACATTTTTTGATTTAGTAAAATATTTCATAAAAGCTATTGATCAATAGTACTGGATCTTATTTGTGCCAATGATTGATTGTCGTCTTCTTTTATCAGAGCTTAAAAAATATTATCGAGTAATTGCAAGCAAAAACAATGACGAAGGTAAGTTTTAATGGTCAGTATTCAACAAAAACATGTAAATGCTGAGAGCTGAAAACTTATGCATTACCCTAATATATTTACATTGTATGTTATTGAGGCCTACTCCGATAAAATCTTATGCTTATGTAGGTTGTTATATATTTAAATTTATTTAATTATACGAAAGAAATTTGAGTAAAAATCACAATAAGATCAAATTACTTGCTTAAAATACACGAAATGCTGAATAAATTCAGACTTGTGCGGCCAAAATAAGAAATAACAATTAAATCAATGTACGAATGTGACGATTGGATTTCAATATGTAATCGGTAATCTTATATTGAATCATTTTATACACTTTTTATTGTAGGCATACTAATATTTCGATCATAGAATTGAATTTTTTTGGAGATGGGTGCATTTAAATATATTGGATCTCCAATCTAGATTTGATGCGGATTTTCATAACAAGAATTTGAAAATCAATCTCATATACTAACGCTTGATTTAAATTCATTAAACATGGATTATATGACCTTCCAAGAAGAAGCTTTGTCGTCTTAAAAACATATACAGGGATACATCGATGAAGGTCTTCTAGCTTGATTTATACGGATTGTTTATAACACTTTTGTTGCGGGCTTATCCAAAAACACGTGTAGCCTCGCGGCGCGAATGTATCGTACATAATTCACGTGGTACTCGATG
The DNA here is from genome assembly GCA_008973525.1 of Stenopsyche tienmushanensis. Taxonomy (NCBI): domain Eukaryota; kingdom Metazoa; phylum Arthropoda; class Insecta; order Trichoptera; family Stenopsychidae; genus Stenopsyche; species Stenopsyche tienmushanensis. The sequence continues at coordinate 558,800 of WACJ01000539.1, forward strand.
GACGAACGTCCACAGATCAATCTGTGGTTTGAAACCACTGGATTACAAGGTTTTGGTCGGTTTTAACGATTGCCAGCTACGTGTGCCTAATGCTTAACACACATTCTTCTGCGAACATCCATTTGTAACGCCGGTTATCTCCACAATATAAACATCACACTAAGTGGCGTAATTAATCACCTAACCTCACCTAACCCAAGCGCTTACCGAGACAGGCTTTTTTGCGGCCAAACTTGATGGGAGGTTTGCGGAAAAAAATCGACATTAGTCAATGGAAACGGAATTGATTGTGTCCATTGATTGGATCAGGTTTCGTCCGCCTCAGGTGTTGATTAATTTGCATATATGTTGGTGATTTGAGACCTTGTATCAATCTGGGGGGGGATTAAAAATTCAATCGATACGGGCACGTGTTGTTTATTGGCATAGAGCGGAGAATTCCGCATCTCGAGCGTGCGACTTTGAACCCCCCCAACGTGAGAGAATATCAAGATGGATTTACATACTATGGTGATTTGGAGTGTTTCATATATATTACATGGGGATTTGAATGGGTTTATTAGCTGGTGCTTTCTTTTCTGTTTTGAATACGATTTTTCATCTGAGCCATTAGATTGAAACGTATGCATCTATAAGTCAATCAAACTCTTTGACTTTCATCGGCGCTAGAAAGTGATAGTGGATCATATCGGCTCAAATATATGACGTTCATATTCATCATGTTTTGAAAAATGTTACATATTAATTTTCAATATCTTCATTTCAAAACCAATGTATCAATTCATAACTTAAGATTTAAATGAATTCGAAACAAAATATACAGTTTAAGTTTAAAATTCATTTCGAGAATCTATTGAAACGAATGCTTATATCATTCTTCCAAGAAAAATTGATTCATTCCTAAGATCATCTTCTTAACAGATAAGAACATAGCAGATACAACACTGATTGACTCTATCATTTTTTATAATATATACTAAGTTGTCTAATCTCTTCTTTCATCGTTATTCGAGGCGTCCGTTCGTCAGCTATCCGAAAAGCGGACCGGTTGGATACACAAACCTTGTGGCTACTCAGTCTTTTTTTTTAGGGTTCTTTGCGGCATTTTCGGGGATAAATGCGTACCTGGGGTCCCGAATAGCGGGACCAATAAATAGCTCGGGTCAGTGGAGAGTCCCCATGCTCTCAGATATGAAGCAATGGAACCGTGTTTCATCCAAAATTGATACAAAAACTTGACTTCATTGCTTTAAAATATCGCCAAACAATCGATTGAAACATCATCACGATGTTGTTCCACTGTGAGCAAATTCGGGACCCACCTTGCACACAGCTTTCTCATTTTCAAATTTTCTGTCAATATGCAATGTACAACATTTTTTGAAAGGCCTATTCAAATTTGAAACTTAAGCTTTATAAGGTAGATCCTAGCACTCATCATAAATACGCAAATAAATAGACGTGTATGGCCTATGGGGACGAATTCACGGTTGCGTCTATACACGCCAATGGCAATTATCCGGATTACTACTTACAATATTCTAATTTTCTTAATACAGTATAGTGAATTTTACTTTCCATAATCTAGAATTGAAAGTGAACCTTCATAATAAAAATCTAGGATCTAAAACACTATACCAGCACATTGATTAGCCATAAATTTAATTAAATAACATACATATCATATTAAAATATCGTCGAACATTTCATTCCGATCCATGTTTGAACGTTTCAAGGACCGAGAGCTAAAACTGATAGAACTTACCTGGGCGCTCTCGAGACTTTAAAGTTTCTCGACTCCTAGATTATATGAATAATCCATATCCGTGAAATGGTATTAAAGAGGCCATTGATCTGGACGAATTGTGGATTTACGAAATATATATCTGGGGCAAGTACGATTGCGAAATATAATATATGAATGCATAGATTTGACAAAAGGATAGAACCGCCAAAACAGCTATGGAATACCACAACAAATTAGGTGATACCATGGCGTAATCATAATAGAAATATACTGATAACAGAAATGATGATATTATGCTGCATTTATGACAATAAAATATTTTAAATGTAAAATAAAAATAAAGTTGTTATGTGCACGCTGAATGGGTAGTTGGTACAGGCAATGGGAGATGCATTGAAATGAACGTCGTTTTTTTTTAATGAATATTAAAGCATATTAAATACGTATTCTTCAATCTTAAATGAATTTGAAAATATAGTTTTTAAGACAATGTGTTTTAAATCCAAATTTATGACGTCTTAAAATTATGCTTTAGGTGAAGCTAACGGTCAGAATAAATTTGTGAAAAAAATTAATGAGGATGATCATAAAGCCAGCATGGTCCATGAATTTTTAATTAAACCCAATGGTAGAAGCTGGCACTCAAGATCTTAACGATCAACCACCAACATTGCTGCCCCCCATAGTGATTGAATTTTTCAATAATACTGTCCATCTTCCTAGATGTAAAATGTTAATTTTCGACATGGAATTCGAGTTTACAGTTTGCGAAACACTGACGGTTGATTGATTGAGGAAATTGTTCGAGTGCCTGTTGGCTTTAAGAGAGGTGCATTGAAAATGAAAGGAGTCATGTGTCTTTTAACTAGTTTTCAAAATAAATCATTAAGGCCAAAGTGACATAACTTGGGTCTGTCGGATCAGTGTTTGATTTACAATGCTTACCTGCATGCATGTTCGGACTTACATTCGTAAATATTTAACTTTGACTTTAACATGAGTCAATAGTCGTCTCCTCATTTCATAGGAAAATGAGTACAACTCAAATAAAATAAAACTATAGAGCGTCAATCCAAACAGCCTGCCATGAGATAATTTGTCCATTTTCGGAGAGCAAGCAATGAATTGACTTATGGGAATGTTCTAAGAAGTAACCATGAAAACGTATTACAATTTTAATCAGTTGATGCATAAGATTCAGTTATTGGTTTCTTTTTATTCAACAGAGGATAGAATAAATAAGATTGTCGAGATAAGACCCGAACACCATTTTGCCTTTGGTCGTTAATTCTTAATTACAATTCTGATGATTCATCACGGGTCTTATCTTAAGACCATAGTTGGTCTCTTAGGACCGTTCTTCTTAATTAATACATAAGGCACGTGAAGATTTGGAGGCTGAGTCCCACTGTTGCGTGATGATGTACTCTGGCCGTATGAAATATGGCGCATCCAGACTTGGGCCACATGACAAATTAATAGGCTTACCTGGTCACGGCCCGCGTCCACACCTGCAGAGTGTTTGCTCTAACACGTTTCACATGTTAAACACTCCCCCTCCTCAGGGCAGGTCCTCTCATCGCACCTAAGGCTGCTCATTCTTCTTGTTTTGTCTGCTTCTCATGTCTGCAAGTATGACTTCAGCACGCACATTACCAATTTTAATTAACGATGCTGATTCATTCGGGGAAAACGTATTTACCATTTAAGGTGACATTAATGACAAAAAACTGATAAAACGAATACCTTCGCGGCGATGACAAATTCTACGGACCACACAGTCATGACTTGAATTAATGGCTAATATCTCTAAGACAACCTTAATGACTTAGCCATTGCATGATGGAGGTGTCCTCATAAGTCACTGTTCATTTTTTCCTTTAAATTTGGCTGCGATATTATTTTAAATTAATTACCATTTACAACGCATAAATATGCTTCAAAGTCAAGCAAAGACATCATCATAAAATATTTAAAATAAAATATCACATCTAAAAAAATAGTACACTTACTTTCAGGATATACCTTGTAGCTGCGAATAATTAATTATGAAATAATGAAACCGGGAGGAACTATAACTGCATAAGTTTATAATCGATAATTAGAAGTTTTGTTTCAAAAATTAAAAGAGAAATGTCCGTATTTATTCAACAGAAAGAAAACGATACTACTTCGTGATAATGTGTGCCCTCATAAAGCATAATTGACACTGGATAAAATACAGGAATGAAAATGGGAAGTGTTGCTATATCCTTATTATTCACCAGACCTTACTCCAACGGATCTCTATCTTTTCAGATTCATGAAGTACAGCCTGATAAAAAATGCAACTGAATTAGAAACGCATTTAAAATTATTTTTTGCTTCTAAGCAAGAAAGTTTTGTTAAAAAAAGGGATCAAAGGACTGCCAAAGCAATGTGAATTTATATTGAATAATAAAGAGAATTGTATTTTATAATATCTGATATAATTTTTTTATTAATAAATTTGAATTTTTCTTATAAAATTTTAGAATACTTTCGGCTCCCTAATATTCTACGAACATCAATGGTAAGCATTTCAAAAATAAAAATATTCATGCTTCAACATTTTGCCAACATACAATATTCGCGCAAAGAATAAGTCTACTAATTATTTGAAACAACGAGTGACCACGAAAATGTGATAATTTGCTTGGGTAATAATTTATATCAGAGAAATTGTCACGGATTGCTTTTTATCATATTGAAAAATAGCTCCATGTAGAGCAGCAGAATACCATGGAATATTTTTAATATTCAATATTATACATTTAAACATCTTGAAAATCTCAAGAAATTATAGCGTTTGTTGGTTATAAATTCAGTTTGTTAGATGTATTTACAAAATGTTCTGCTACCGAGAATCTTCTCAAATTACTAATAACGAGAAACAGGAAGGTATACATTGTAAATACGATACTATAAGCTTATAATGTACTTTACAAATGATATTGTAGTGCTATATCTGTGCCATCAGCAAAGGTTCTCCAGCCATGACAATCTTCTTCCATAAACATCGGCATTTTGAATGATAATGTGTTGGAGTTGGATTGTCTCAGGATATGACCAAAGTAAGAAAGTTGAATAATTTCTTCGAACTTTTACATCCGCTATGCGAACTTTTCATTGGCGAATTGCCAGGAATAAGTCAGGTTCATTTATAACTTTTCTCAAAAGTCCTGATATTATTAATTCGACAATTGATTAAATTATGGCCATAGATCGCAAAATGGAAAGGTTGTCATTAAAATCAATAAATGTAGAATATTGAAAGACACTTGTACTATGGCATCCAGTTATCTCGGCTCAGCGATCCTTGATTGATCCAAGAATGATAAAAGATACATAATTTTAAATATGTTTTCGTAAAAAATAATATGCGCATTTTTTTCTCACTCAGGCGCCACATATTTTTTTTTACTGGTTAACCTATTGTTTTTATGCTGATAAAATTATAATGCATAGCATAAGCATCATAAATAGCATGAGGTACCGTTAAATGATGATTTCACGACAACTTTCTTCTTCGTACTGTTTGAATTCTTCTAAGAATATGCCAAATGTCAGAAAAGAACACCAGGGCCAAACATGTACAAAAAAAACCTATTTTAATTAATATTAAAACAGTACTTTAAAGCAACCTCAAATGTAATTCCGCTATTCAAATATTGTCGTTGAATTTTCCCCGTTTCTCGGAAAACACTTAAATCCATTTTAATTTCTCGCAAGTGGTTTTCCTGAAGAAGAAAAAATAGAGCGATTCCGAGAAAAAAGCTCAAATGTAAAAGTAAAATATCATTGTGGATAAGTACAGTACAAAATACTGACGTAAGTATTTAAATCTGAATTAATTAAGGATTCCCATTTGAATACACATTCATCAGCATTTTTAAGGCGTAGAAATACGTTGGTAACATCCTTGACATTTAAATTTGATTTAAATATTATACTAATTAAATTAATATGATTATGTCTTTCAAATGAAAGAATGACATCTCAGGGAAGAGTGCACAAAATTACATTGTGTAGATTTTGTGTGTTTTATCATGACAGACTATATTTATTTGATTGAATATATTTAAGCACGCTGATTTCTTAATCTATAACGATTAAGGGATCAGATGTACTTTATGATATATGTGGGAAATTTATGATTTTTGAAATTATATAATAAAAAAATGTTTATTAATATTCTATAAGATGCATTAAGGAACCTATTTAAATGATAAATTATTGAAAATTATGCACGAACAATGTTCGCAACATAAAACAAAAATGATATATGTGAGAAAACGCCATTAAAGGCACAATGTTATAATTTATAAAAAAAAAAATTAAAGTCCATTTTACGAGACCGGGATTTTTATAATAGTGTAAGAAAACACAATTTTACATTAGATTTTGAACCTGTCGAAATTGGTCGTCACTTGACTAATTTATTAGTCAGTCTGTCACCAAATTTTATAAAAATCGAATCAGAGTAAGGACTGCACAGGAATGATTTTTTTTTAAATTAAGTTGGAGAAAGCAGCATTTATGATGAGTCCCTATTAATTTTGATAACGACTTTCTTAAAAATCTTGTGGAGTCACAACCACAATTAACAGTGGATCTCATTGCAGAAAGGATGGATTCATTTCATGGAACAGTTTTTCGTCATTTAAAGGAGATTGGAAAAGTGGCTACCGCATGAGGTAAAATTAAATTCTTAAGTGTTTATTGGGATCAAATTAAACTATTAATGCAGATGTTTACAGTTTCGTTTATACTTAAAATTGATTGAATTATATCAGCGATTGCTGAATATCAAGAAACAGTTGTTTCTTTATGACAAGGCTAGACAGCATACAATTCGAGCAACGGTGCAAAAAAATTAGTGAATTTAATTGGGAGCTTTTGCTGCATCTTGCTTACTCCCCAGATATTGCCCTAAGTGATTTTCTCTTATTTCATGCCTTATATTTTTTTTACTAGGGAAAATTTAAATTCTAAACAGGATATACAAAATGGGCTTTCAAGTTTTTTCCATCAAAATCAGTGTCTTTCTACAGCAATTGAATTAAAAAGCTAACTGTAAGATGTTAAATTGTGTTTTATTTAAACTAATTTCCCAAAAATGTACACGAACTTTTGGACTGACTGATATTAAAAGATTTAATTTTTCTTATGTTATTATTTCTTACTTAAAGTTCAGTTGGTTTTATATTTGTAACCTAAATAGTATACATGCAACCCTTGAAATCTAAAAGCAAGCGTCTGTAGTACATAAAATGTATATAATTTAAGTCTATATTCCTTTAAAAAAATCATAATGTTAACGAGCAATTTTCAATTGTATCATTTTGCTCGTTATAACCGTGTTCATGTTTGCCTAATAAAATAAATGACACACTTAAAATAATACTCCAAGCTGAGACTCCAAAACTTTCAGCCCCTACGTAAAAGCAGATATGGAAAATAATATTTTACTTAATGAATTATCAGTAAATTCATAAATTTATTAAGAAAAAGATACTAGGAAATAAGTTTTTAGTACAAATTTCAAAAAAATGAAAAATCAAAAAATAATGATTTAGATCTATACTGAAAACCGAAAAATATATTAAAAAACGTTATTTGTCTCGTACGAAAATCGTTACCGAACCGATATAAATTTTTAACAGTGTTTTATGTTCGTTATAACCGTGTTCGACAGTAATTTAGGCATTTTAATATTTGAAATTAATGGATCTCAATTAAATTTGGTTTTTTTAATCCTTCTGTCAATGAAAGGTTTAATGTCCTCCCATCAATGAAACAGTTAAACAAACCATCGTACAAAATATAATAATCTAGTTTTTACAGACTTATTGTTCAAAAACATTCTTTGCAGCATAGACAAAAGAAAAAATAGGATTTTCTAAACGTATGATGCAGAAAGGATTTCTTTCGATACAGGTAAAAATGCAGATCAGCGTAAGAAATATGATAAATTATTTTATGGAGTGAAAGGATTAAAATTTATTTAACCACCGGCGAGTCGCATTTGTACGCGCTCATTACGCTCTGGCAGTTAAAAGGTTAAGAAACATAAAGAAAAACATGATACCTTGTACAAATCCTATGAAAAAAATGTCTAGGTCTGGCCAAACCTATTTATTGGCTATAGGCACATAAATAGAAATATCCTTTTTTCTCGAAACACAAGGATCCCGAACTCGTTTTATCTATTTTAAATTACGTAAAACCCTTAAAAAGACAAAGTCAGAGAGATTTAAAAAACTCATTGCAAAACCATAATGGTCTGGCCAGACTATCTTATTGACAGAAGGGTTTAACAGATATTTAGATAACCATGACCATCATGGCGATAGCCTATATACGCAAGGTCGGATTGAGGCCAGCGCCGTCAATCCGGCAGTCTTTAATGAAATTAGCAATGGCATATCAAATTTCATAGGTTGTCTAAGTGGCAGAGGTGGTCATCAATTAACAAACTAATAAAGCGAACGTCTTCACTATCTGGAAGGCTGTCGGGGTGTGCGTGCAAATGGCAGTGCCCGGGCATAAGTGTGGCGTGAGGTATTTACAACCATGGCGTATCTCTCCTCCGGAGACATTTGCCTCCAATCAGCGTAATAAAAAAACAGTATCGACGGCTTCGTTGTCGTCATCTTGGGATTTTATCAGTTGATAGGCACCAATTTAATCGGATTCCTTCGAATTAGTCGAGAATATATAGGGTAATTTCAGCGGCTAAGTGTTTGGGCCACGAGCCTCAATGGATCGCGTATCATCAGACGTGTAGCACGTCCCTGTTTGCAGACTGAGCAATTTATGCAATGTTTTTATTACATTTTTATTATTGCATTTTTATGCTTGTCATAATTTTTATGCCTCCTCCCATTTCTCGCCAAAAGAGCTTTAAATTAATGAAAATTCCGAATGGATAAGCAAATTCCGTTCTTCATGAGCATGATGAACATGTCAACATGTTCTTCGTGGAAAATGTCTCAAAATCGCCTAAAATCAGCTTTAATTAAATGTAGAAATATAAAACATCAGTATATATTTTCATCAGCATACTCCTACAGAGAAAATGAAAGAAATTTTCAATTCATGAAAATAATTGTAAGTATACATTAATTCGAACTTCATTTGGCAAAGTAAGTCAATTCTTGATAATACTATGTGATAGATGATGATGTGAAATTTATACTCTAAGTGTACTTCAAGAATATTATCTAAATATGCGGCATTTTTTCGACAAATTCTATAAATAAGCCCTTAAAAATCCATAAATTTACTTGAATTATTAGAGATTCAATTAAGTTTTGCATCCTAAAGATATTATGTTACAAATAGATGGTTTAATCTGCATATCTTAATCTACGAGTAAAAATATTATGGTGCCTTGAAAGATGATCTAATTAGACAAAAACAGAAAATTATACCAATAATGAAATCAAAGCTTTAAGTGGGCTATATAGGCTAGAAAAAGCAAATGCAAATATATTTTTAAAATTATAATTGATTGATGATAATTATTTTTTAGCTTTGAGTTGATTGAATTCTATTGATACTAGAAATTCTAATTCAATATTTACCATTAATCAAGTGCTCTACAGCAGTGTTGGCTTCATTTCTAATTTAGAACTTTGTTTGCATGCACAAATATGCCCCAGTGATGATTTCGTATTTATAGTGATGGAAGAAAGCAATCAAAATGTTCAAAAAAGACCAGGAGAAGCTACTAAAGATGAATGTGTGCCATTTTGAATGAAACACTCATCGTTATATAGATGTCTTTTTCAAAAAGCCAAAAGTGCTGAAAATTTTATACTGGTTATGTAACAGCTCAGACATGTACTTCATCGAGCATCAATGCATAATCAGATGGAATAAGATCTAATGAAATATCTGGAAGATTTTTATGTATAAGATCACATGACATAAACGTTTTTGGAAGGGTAAACATCCATACAGGACTATAAAAATAATGTAATTGATGATATTGTGATAGATATAATGATATTTTTTTGTAACGTTGTCGGTATTTCATGTAAAAGTGCAATGAATCAACATTTTTATTCTCGCCAATAGAAATATATTCGCGTTCTTAATATTGTTTGGTTGGACGATTCATCGCGAAAAAAATATTTTAAACAGCCCAGTATAATGAAACAGTTTATGTTACTAATCATCAATAAGAGAATCCATAATAAGCTCTACGTGGGTATTAATGATTTTATTTTTCCAAGAACTGTAAGAAACGTCATACATATTTTTGCGGTATTTGAGGCAATTTTACGCAAATGCATTCATCAGCATCAAACAGATGTATACAAGCGTATTGCTCTTTGATGTTGATAATACCTCAGAACGTTATAAATACAAGAAAAGGGAGGAGCGTTCAATCAGTCGGCCGATCAAAATAATATATTAAATCTTGCAATTTATCTCCACTTTTAAAATCGAAACGAATGTGCATGTCCATTCGCGAATTGGTTTCGCATAACGGACGTTTATAAGCTACGATGACTCAATAAGAGGCGCGATATTTCGGCAAAAAATGCATTGACGCAGTGCATTTCGATACGAATGCATTTCGAAGAATTTTTTCATCATCATCGGCGATCGTCGGATGAAGTTGACGACCTCTATCAACGACCCGAGCACGCATTGTGTTAATCTTAACGACTGAAGCTTGAGTGCTTCGACAAATTAATTTGCATTTATAAGCAATACAGGTACTGAGAAACCATTCAAACTGAGGTTTTATTGATTATATATCTCTCAACACTACACATGGCGTGGGGCTTTTTAAGCCCCACAATTATACAATCATAATAAAATAGAAACTCAATTTTTTTACAAGGTTTTGCGTAATTCTTTGTTGTAATGACTAGACGAATTAATGGATTTTTAAACAATTTTTTGAGAAAAATCTGTTGTAACATAGTCAATATTTAAGTCGTCAAATAAATAAGGTATCATGACTACTTTTTCATATTTAATATGAAACTTATACATTTATTTATACATATATATTTTAAAAATTCAAATTCATTTCATTCTGAGATGCTGCTGCTTCAAATAATACAAGAATTTAAATTTAAATCAAGTATTACTATGGTAAATATATTTTAAATACAAAGACCAATCTCAGAAGACATACTTTTAATTTAAAATCAGATAAAAGTCGCATATTACCTTAAATTAGGGTATAACATATGAAATTGCTGAATTTTAGGTGAGAATTGAAATTGAATATTTTTAACTGAGCAAAACATGTTCTTTGGTGTCTTATTTATTTCTTACCAATATTTAATTTGATGAAAAATACGATAATGTGTCTAAAGATGATAATAATGGATGATTTCTTAATCCATAACTCATCTTGATTTTAATATATCCATATTGTTGTTAACATATAGAATCTACTTTTTATCAAAAATAGTGTTTTAAAATTTTGAAAAAATAATTAAGAGCTCTCCCTTAAAGTGCTAAATTTTTTACTTCATTTAATTCGTGTTGCACCCACTTTTTCAAAATTTCTATTAAATCAAATTTTGATTAATATTTTCTAACAAGAACTAACAATTAAATCGATGTATGTGAATGAATGTCCACGGTGTTTTTCAAATACTCTTCTTTTAAAATGATTTTAAGTCTTCTTCAACGGTTATTATAGAGTTTTATATCGCCGGAATCAAAGTTTTCAAACCATAATCCAAATATTTTCTGACGAGCCAATTCTTCTAAGAAAGCCTCATTAATATTTTCGATTGGTACCATTACATTGTTCTAATAAAAATCTATTGTAGATATAAAAGTAGCAACAATAACTCCTTATTTAAAGACAATTGACGATTATTTTACTGTAATTTATTCCAAATAGCAGAACTTGTCAAATATTTCACAGAATCGTTCTCAATCATAGTCAATCTCTAGTTGTCTGAATTTTAGCAACTTTATAAGTTATAGCCTTAACTTTATAACTATATGAATATAAAGTAATAGGGCTTAATCTAAGTTAATATACATATAGAAACAAGGATTTTTCATAAGAACTCGCTATCTTCAAGTAACTCTCGTGTAGAGATCATCTATATTTAATCTATTTATACAATATAAATTTTAAATGTATTAGAATTTTATTGGTGTGCTTTAAGTTTAAATTATCAAGAATTCTTCAATAATATTTCATACATAAATTGCCCGGGATTAATATTTTTCGCATTTAGTAAAGTATTATACAACAAATTTGGCAAGCTTAGTTCATTTTTCGTTTATGGGTCACTCGATGGTTAACGTCCGTCCCGAGGTAATTATTATTCCAAGATACTCCATGGACTGTTTAATATTCAAAACCAAACTCAAAACATTGGTAATTAAAATGGATGTTCGTGTTAAGGCTCACGCCTCGCCCTAAGTATGCTTCATCATTTTGATTGATAACAATAATTTACAATGCATATGTAAATGCGTACAGCGCGTTTTCACGATAACACTATCGATTTTCGAAGATTTTTTGCCATCGACGAGATGTAAGATTCGTTTGGAAGTCGATAAATCTCATATGTAAATCGGATTTGGCAAGTATGGGTGTGGGTGCTAAAATTGTTTGAATAGGATGGTAATTTATGAATTCTCGCAGCTGGAAAATATGATTGGATAATCAGACGTGTCCAGGTTATCCTGCGGTGCTTTTCATCGCATTCTTAGTAAAATAATAGCAAACAGCGTAGTAGAAAAATGTTATTTACGATCGTAATTACATAAATAGAGCCGAATTTCTCGAGATTACTCATTGTGTGTTTATAAATTCTTTTCATGAATGAATATTATATGTATCATCGATCGATCTCCTAGCTCATCTCTTTATTATGCAAATATCCCGAACTTGAAATAGATAAGATCCAATTAAGCGTCTGGAGGAGAAAAAATTATATGGTGTGTTTGAACGCAATCCGGCGAATGTTTACAATGAAAATGATGCTTTGGGAAGACACATAGAGAGAGTATATATCTCCTATCTTTAATAGAAGTATTCCTTTATTAGTTGGCGCCGAACCAAATTGTCTGAGAGTAATCTTTAATATTGCCACCGCCTTCAGACAAATACATGTTACTGCGTGTAATCTGACTGATTGGAATAGACCTATCTTTATATAAAAATAAATATGTGTTTTGGCCCTTTCATTTTGTCACTGTCCTGCGTATAAATATCCGCCAATCAATTATTTACATGAATAAATAAATTTGGCGCAACCCTTTTCTGCCAAATCGGCTGACGCACGCTCCATGTTCGTATTAAGCTTTTGAATAATTTAAGCAGATAAAAATTTAATTCATTTATATTCATACAGATAAAGAACAAACATAAACCAAATTATGCAATCGACAAGTACAGCCTGAATCTGATAGCTTGTGCTATGGGGATCGATCAATTATCAACAGAACCGTATCGAAAATATTCAATCAGTGCGTTTATAAACTGAATTGGCAGCTTTTAATTCCACTGTCATAAGATTTAGTCAAGCGGATAAGAAGACAAACGACATAAATATTTAATAAAAAAATATTTCTCCAACTTTGCACTGAATGGACTTCATGGACAACTTTCAAAGGATGTCCATTTTAGCAGCAGTGTCTTTCAATCAATACCGTGATAAAACCCTTTTACAATCGATAATTCATCCTGATTATTATTCATATATGATTTCCGTGTTTTTATTAAACTAAACAATTTCATTATGATATAAGTTCGTAATTACTCAGCAAAACTTGAACGTAAGCTTTATAACAATATAGCTTAAATAGTCAATATGAATGGATTTCGATTAGGTTTATTTGGAAGAAAAGACTTCTTTTCAGGATTTCTTCATACGATTTAACTAAAATAATATTATATACAGTATAACATTGAAAATTAATTTCACAACTTAAATTTAGACAAAAGTTTAAAAAAAACGAACAAAATATTAATCCTGATAGCCCTTAACCGACCAAGTTAAATAAATAAATACTGTTGATAGCACAAAATATTCGATCATTTTTACAAGTAAACAATACACTTGAAATCGTTTCATTGTATCATTCACACATCATAATTAGTCGATAAATTTGGGTTAACAATTTATACAATCGTACGATATACGCAGGAAGCATTCCGTCTCTGTTTCTCATACACAGTTACCGAACTGCGTTACGTTTTAGCCATCTCTGTCTCTCCGAGTTCAGCGTACAAAAGTGCTCTTTCTGAATTACTGAAACTCGCTCGCAGATACGCGATCATCCTACTATACAGGTTAAGATTTTTGTTAAGTTATATGTTGGGTACATAATTTGAGACTGTATATATAAAAACATGGTATAAAATAACTCATAAATATGAAATCAGTGGAATAATCTGATTGTGGGTCAGAAATTTTAGCACTATGACCAAAAATAAAATTAAAAACAAAATTTCATCAAGTTCGACATTGAGTCGTCAGTATCCTTTTTCCCATTGCACTGGAACTAATGAGCTCCATCACGAATTGCCAAGCAACATTTGGTCGTGTAATTTAAGGTTCATATAGGAGAACGCGAAAACGCCATTGAGGATAATTGATCTCGTGCTCGAACCGTTCATTTTCATAATTCGAAGTTCTAATCACGGTACAATTACGGCAAATTCTAATAGTACCCTTACGTACCCCTACTGTGTCCCGTGACTCACCCCCGACGCTTTGGGGCATTTATTTTAGAAAGGCCACTTTTTTCGCGCTAAAATTGCGTCGAAATACGTCGCAGGTAATAAGTCAAGAGATTTTTTTTAATTTCACACATGTTTTAGTTTAATACGAAAGTGTGATTAATGCGTGACCGAAGAATTAATGTCACAGCGCAAACTAATTTAGATTCCTACGAGCGTGATCTAAAAATGCTTTGACCCGCTGGCGATGACATTACAAGAATTTTCGCTTTGGATATGAAGCATTCAAAAATAGAAAAAAGACATAATTCTCTTTCAGGGTTAAAATGTTGCTTCGAATCCCCAAAAATAAAGATTTCGAGATAATCGATTATGAAAAGCAAATTGCACACCGCATAGCAATTAATGACAACATTCGATAATATTTACATTATTCAAACGATCTCCAATATGAAAAAAGAAGATGTATCTTAATGGGTTATCTTAATATAATCGGAATGCTTATATTTGAATCAACAGATGAAATTATGATTATATATATATTTATTTATAAAAATATTTAAAAACATCTAATTTCGTTGAGGTCACCTCTTCTCAGAGTCAAATATTTTCATAAGACAAGATGATTCCGAATATTTATTACCTTTACTGGTTATAAATACATGTTTTAATGATGTGACAATGGATATAACAATACACTTATCAATTCCTTATATACAAACTATCGACATTTCGTCAATATTTATAACGATCGATTTTTAATTTCATGCCCGAATACAACAGAATCGATATTTTATTCAAAATTAATTTAATTGATGATTTACGAGAAGCCGTGCCATTTTAAAATATGTTTGCCTATCATATTACCTGTGAATTTGATTTTTTAAATGTTTTATTAAATCGAATTTTAGTGTGCTAAGTCTCTTAAAAAATGATATTTAAGTGATTAGAATCAGTTAAGTTTTACTTGTTTTTGGTTTAATTCCGATTTGAAGCCCTGAATAAAACCTTTGGAGAATTCATGATAAGCCCCAAAAAATTCAATAATCAAAGATTTAAACAAGACAAACATAGGTATTTTCTTGTCTACATGTCAACAGTCCCTAGTCAACACGATCAACAGATCGCACTCCCTATGATTTTTTCCACAAAGATACAGTGTACTCTTGATTATTTGGGTGTGAATTATCCGATTTGCAGATTATCCGTGTCAGATTTTTTTCTTATATTCTTATGAAAAAATGTGGTAATGCTCGGATAATGAGGCAACTCACGAACAGTACATGAGATGTCATATACTCAAGTCAATATTAAGGGAAACTTTTTAAGCGATAAGGATGATGGTTGTGCCTTAACTACCAAAACGAACGCTTGTTCGCATATCCTAATTATCTTGATTCTCAAAACAACTGGACAATGGAGTTTAAGAAAGATTGTTACACGTTACAACGAGTGTAAGATTGTTAAAAAGGACCTGGGATGATAAGAGAATGGAAACGTATCAGAAACTTATGAAATGAAGCTTTTGGTGATTAGTAAAGCAAATAAACATCGATCTTTTAAGAAAACTCTAATGAAAAATCTTCCTGTCGATTATTATAGCCAGAAAGGGGCATAGATGGACAGGGAAATTTTTGAAGATTGGTTCAAAAATAAATGGGTTCCAGAGATGCAAGATTTTAATAAAAATAAAGTATTGCCACAAAAATCAGTATTATTATTAGACAATACTCCTTTTTATCCGAACGAAAGCATATTTAAAACAAGGAATATTAGAAAATTTAAAATGTTTTGAAAACATGAAACATGGTTTGATCGTGATTGAAAAGATTCAGGTTTTAAATACATGGATGACATAGATATCGTTTCTTATCTTTCTCAAGAGGAAGAAAATTAGAGTGACACTATAAGATCAGAGATTACATTAGTCATAAAACAGTGTTGAATTATTTTGAAAAATTGCTAGATTACACTGATCAAAGAGGATTTGAATATAATGATCTAATAGCTTTAGGTAAAATTCGAAATGATATTAAAAATTTGGTTAAAAAATCTCAAAAACACATACATTTTTTTTTAATATACTCGTATCCATTTTTTATATTTTGGTAACAATTAGTACTAACTACTAAACTATTTACTTTACTATGAGCATTTTTCTTAATAAATATGTATTAAAATTATGAAAGAAAAATTGTATTGTATATATGATATTATAATCGAAACCAAGTATAAATTTGATGATTTGAATTATCCGTGTTGTCCAGTTATCCGTGACCTTCCTCCCCAACATCAACCCGGATAATTGAGAGTCTACTGTACTTTGAATTTAAGTCTTAATATCAAACAAAAGCTTTTCTATGGCTTGATTGTAATGTAATTGTATTAAATAAATGATCCCGCTTATCAGATGGGCCGCTGAGATGATCGTGTTGAAGAGACGCTTTATATCACTTTTAACATTTTTTATTAACATAATTAATTATCAGTTATTTGCAATAGTGTTTTTTGTGTGATAAAATATAAATAAATATATATTTGGAACTAAATCTAACATATGACCTAATCAAAATTAAGACATATATATAGAAGGCAATTGTAAATTCTCATATAATAAATTATTCATTTTCTATAAAATTTTCTATGGGAGAAAATAGTTATTGGTATGGCATTTCTCCAAATTTTTCAAAAAGTCAATAGAAATATAAAAAATAGTATTTTTTTATCCATATGATTTTCATAACAGATTACAATTAATGCATATAGGGAAGGACCAGAATACTTGTTTTTACAATATTGTTATACATTCACTACTAAAATATTTCAACGATCCTAATTATCAGATCAATCTCTGCCTTCCAGTCGTGTTGGATCCATTCGCAGGCGTATTTTTATTTATTTAAAATACGACTGCCAATCAAAAAATCACTGTCAACTTTGATCACCCTCTCATGATTTATTAGACTGTAGTCATTGATTAGGCCGGGACACAAAAATAAAAATGCGAGATTGTTTTAACTTGTACGTGTCCATTTACACACGTGACCATAAATCATAGGTGCGGAGCGCTCCTTTGAATTTTTTTTTTAGATGAAAACACATATTACATGACAACGGCGAAGCGAGCTTGTATCAAAAGCGAAAAAAGCCAACGCATAAAAATCAAATCTTACACATCATAATTCTTAATGTGCGCCATTAACCGTCACTTTCGAATTTAGAATTCTCCATCGGAACGATTTGAAACGTCACATTCAGATTTAGAACCGAAGTCGACGCCAGCGGACGCCAACCGCCATCGAAATGCAATTAGTGAAGAAATTTCGATGAGTTTTGGGCGCTGGTCATCAATTTGTGGTATGCGAGCTTTGTGTTGAGCTTTTATAATGACAATCGACATTGTAGTTTGCTGAGAACATATTATTATATTGGAATCAAATTGGAAATGAAGCAGACTTCTTAATTTGGAAAACAAACCTAATCGTGTTAATCACCTCAATTCACTCAAAAATTCACTATTTTTTTGTTGTTTGAGCCGTATGCAATCTTTTTATCATAATGCAACAAAATTAAATGAAGAAAAACTGATCCATGAGATGAATCTATCCTTTCTGCGATCTGGTCCACTGTTGACCTAATACATTACTAATTTTATAAGTGGACAACCAAAATTCAGCAGTGTGTTGATATGAGAAATATAATCAATACAATAAATATTCAAGGATAGATTTTTTTCACATAAAATTTAATTACATCATCAATCTCATTATTTAATTGCCAAATTTCGTAGATCAGGCTTGTAAGTGTGATTATACGAATAGAACCCACTATAATAATTATACATTTTTTTTTAAAAAAGTTGACCTTTGATGATATTATTAACAACGATTTAATTAACTAAATTAACAACTTAAATACATATGACTTCATGCAAAAAAATGGAAAGAATCCTATTTTTATAGTTTTGTTGTTAAATATAACAAAATAAATTGGCATGTTAACAATAAACCATGGTATTACAAAAATGCCATATTATTGTCATCCATATAATATTGGATAAATCTTGTGACAAGTTTGGGGAAATGTTAGTGTTAAATTGATGATTTATATCAATCTCTTGATTTTAGTCGAAGTTCATTCGATAATGTCGACGTCCCAATGGGTTTTGAACCGCCCTTAGACGTTTAACGAATTCGATTCGTAATTTAGATAAGTCATCCCACGTGCATAATTCCATCTTAATCGAAAGCATTGACTCCAAATCAATATCTGGAGAGGATAAATCGAAAGATGTACTCCGATTGCATTCGTCGAGGCTTAATGCGGCCATAACTGGATCCATCATCTCGGGCAGGCATTGTCGCCGTGGCCCGCATCACCGGCCGATGGGTGTCGGCCACAATGGACCATTGTGAGCCATGGCCGCGTTTTGCTACCATCGACGTCTTCGGCGACCATTGTTATGATAATACATCTCGGGTAAAATGCCCGTGTGTCATTTAATACGACCGAATGATTGTGTCCGATTGTCAGATTAGCTACCGAGGACTCAAACTTATAATTTAATATTAGACAATAAATAACAATTTTATGTAAACATCGCGGCCATCGCTTTATTAAGGTGGAGTTGCTCAAACTGTGTATAAATATTAATATACTTAATTGTGTAACTTGAAATGGGAAATATTTCAGTTTTATGCGCATCATAGGACACAGTCCATAAATTATTCTTGATTGACAGCAAGGATCTAAGCAGTTGTAAATTATTTTAAAACCGGATTGATTGACATTTATTGGAAATTATTTTAAATTTAATAGTTTACGAGGTGCCATTAATCCTTTAACCAGTAAACGTCCTATCATTTAATATCAATTAAATAATTTAATCTGCTCAATATATTCGATAGTATATGTTATATTAATAATTTCTAATTAAATCTAAGTAAAAATATTATCTCTATTTTTTTAGCTTAACACACATTAGGCGGGTGCTGAAGTGCCCAAATATGCTGTTGTAGCGTGCAATAAAATATAATAATTACATATAAAAATCGTTATAACCTCAAATTTACCCAATATTTTAAAACGAAATTTGAAACAAACTCCATATATAACTACATTTCTTGATTCATAAGACGTGACATGAAGAAATTAAATGTATATTTCTTTATAGCTATGCACAATAAATATTAATTGTTATTATTTAACCTTTCCCCACGATGCCTATAGCACCCACGCGCTCCGATGATATGTATTTAGTACACCATATGAAAAAGTGTTTTAAAAACCAGGAAAACAGTTTATTAATAGCTATTGCTTTTATTGACTATAATTGAAATTGAAATGTAACAATGTTAGCTCTGAAAAGTGTCTAAAAACGATAAAAAAATTAATGCTTTCAAATCATTTCATTATATTTTTATTTAAAAATCGCAAAATTCCTGATTTACCGACAAGTTATTTATTTCTGTCGTTGCAGATGTTGAATACTGTAATACACTTGAACATTTTTTTGAGCAGTAGATGCATTCCGCGGAATATCGCACAAAAAAAACTGTGACTTACATAGAAAGAGTGATGATGCTTTCCATGGATTATAAAAACCGCACAACTTTGAAACAGCTATATAAAATATATCCAAAACCGCACAAAAAAAGTTAATAAAAAAACTTGAAAACAATAAGGCAATTAAAAATGTCTGCTATCTGGCATCTCAAATGCCAGACATCCACTAGAGAAATTCTAATTATTTTAATTACAAACTGTCATTACTGTATGATAATTTTCGTTGCGATTTTCTCTTTCAACAATATAACTCATAATTAGTAAAGATGTCACTTTAGTCCCTAGCTCAAAAAATAAATAAATCACAAAATGGCAACTGTTTAAAAAAAAATTCAGTGAAATCATGTCAATTTTTTGGTCCTATTTTAATGTTAAAAAATGAATTTTGACATAAATTTTGTAAGAATTATATAAGGTTATATCGAAAAGATTCGTACTCAGTTTGAAGTAAATTAATTAATTAAAACTTGAGATATGATGTCAACCGTGTTGAAAAAAGTAATTTCGAGAAAAACGCGTTAAAAGATTTCATTATGGTTGGACTAAAATAGCTATAACTCTGTAAGTAGTTGGAATTTTGGAAATTCCTTTGGAGAATGTATTTTTAAAAGTCAAAACATTAGAAAAATGCAAAAAAAAACTAAATCAATTTTTTCAAAAATCTAAACCAGAATAAATGGTGTGATCGTAATTTAGCGATGCAATATGATTTACACAGTCCCAATTTATTTTTTCAAAATTTCGGTTAGTGTTGATGATTTATTTCCTATTTTATCCAAAATATCTCAATACGTACTCTTTATGAAATGAAAAAAAATTGCTTTAAAAAAACCGCATAACTTCAAAATCGCACAAAAAGAGGTTTGAGTGTACTTTGATGTAATTAGTAATTATATTACGGAGGAATACAAAAATTCTGAGCCCCGTGTCTATTATATTTCATATCGATATTCCCATTATTAGAGTCGAGTTGTAGTAAATACATCACCGGTAGGGAAAGGTTAAACTTATTTATAAAAAATAGTAATGAAAGCACTTTTACACATTTTATGAAAATCACGATAAAATTTTCGTTATTCAAGGGGGACGCATATTTAATATAGTCTTTGGATGAACTTTTTTTCCCATCATATTAGGTTCTAACAACGGCGCTCGATGTGATATTTTTGATAGCAATTATTCCTTTGAATAGCTACTAGTATACTGCCATAAACTAGCAAAATGTACCGCATTATAGTTCTATTCGTGGAAAATCCAAATACTAGGCGACCCGCTTAAAGTGTGTTAATATAAATTCGTGACGGTATAAAATAGCCGCATAACAATTATCAATTCTCCAACAATAGATCATCAATTAACAAAATACATCGAAGACCAATACATATGAAGTGTTTTTTTTCAATTTCAACGTCACACGTATTCCGCAATAATTTGAGTGGGCAGAATATTAATTTGACGGATTTCACAAGTCTTATAAATTAAATTTTTAGAATAAATTTCCTCCAAGGTTGATTGGTATAAATACACACATAATTCACACGGAGTCGCTTCTCTAAAAATGTTGCTCGTCCTAAATTAATCAGCCTTAATGCCATAAATATGTAACGAAGTTGAAGTATCTCTGATATTTATAGCATCTTTCGCTTGACATTCATAATTATTTCACTATCACATAATTTACGCTAATATTATTATAAAGCGGCCATAAAATAGCGTGTGTTCGTATGAATGTCATCACAACTCATCAACATAATGCCAATTCATTTTCCATCCTAAATTCGTACCCGAATGCGTCGGAGGCGATATTTGGAGAGCTTTCTTCAAAAATCGCCAATTGATTGTTAAAGTCATGCGTCAGAGTCTTGCAGCTCGTATGTCATCCGGAGTATGTTTGTGTTCGAGTTTGCATTTAATAAGTTGAGAATGGAGCAGAGGTTAATTACAGAAGCGAACTGTTAATTAATGCAATACGTTAATTACTCTTCATATGACAGATGACGAGGTTAATTGATGTAATTTACATGTGGGTCAATCAACGAGACGTCCGTCACAATTACAACCACCAAAGGGTAAACAGATTTTTTTAAAGTGATTTATTCTCTAGGTTAACGAAGTAAACTATTCGGACGGAACGGGGACCGTTTAATTGCCCAAATTATGGTGACCCATGATTTGACAGATTTCATAATCGAATTCCATCGCAGCTTTAAAGCTCTTATTTTACACCAATTGTAATGGGTTGTCAATCTTAATTTCATTTTTAGAAAGTTTAATGAAAAGGGATCAAAATAACCTACGACGGGCTAGTAATTTGTATCGGTCTACGAAGAAAGAGGAATGGAATATTATGATTTATGGTGGTAATTCAAAGAACTTCAGACGTATTCAAATTATTAAGCTGAGGACATTTGGCTTAAAAAATATTTATTATACCTATACAACGAAGCAAACGCTACATTCGTGTATTTAATTCATTCTTGGTTATTAGCATTTTCCAATTCTTCCAAATTTACTTCCAAGCTTATAAACAATTTTTTAACTTTATGAAAGGGCGTCCTATCACGTATAAAGTAATCGTATTCATTTTGAAAACCACCACAAATTTCTTAATACAAGTCTATTTTATATGATTTGCTTATATTGATTTTGCTTTCATAACACAAAAGAAGTTGAGTATTATGAAATACTACTAGAAGTTGAGGGTATGAACCCAAAATTTGGTAGTTTTTCATCCATGATGGAATTCTAATCAGAATCTATTTACTTTTTTTATATCAAACGTCTTTTGACATTTTTGAGTTAGGGACTATAGTGAGATCTTTACTAATTATGAATTATATTGTTATAAAGAGAAAATCTACATAGAATAATGATGCCTTTGGCACTGGCTATACTATTTCTTCCGAAGAAGAGAGCGATTTTGGATAATATCGAAAATCGCAACGAAAATTATCATACAGCAATGACAGTTTGTAATTAAAATAATTATATATTATATATATAATTATAATTAGTATTTCTCTAGTGGATATCTGGCATTTATGATTCCAGATGTCCTTGAGACATCCTTAAAATTTTACCAATGATGCAAAACGTCCTTTAAATTATACCAAAAATGTTACTTTTTAATTGCCTTATTGTTTGTCAATTTTTTTATTAACTTTTTTGTGCGATTTTGGATGTATTTTATACAGCTGTTTCAAAGTTATGCGGTTTTAAAAACCATGGAACGCATCATCACTTCTATGTAAATCAGAGTTTTTTTTGTGGTATTTTTTTTTATGCAATTTTCTGCGGAATGTAACTACCGCACCAAAAAAAGATTTAAGCGTAATTGTGTCAAATTTGTGATGAAAGTCTACTTTTTATAATATTTGATCCAATAAATACTTTTATCGCCATTGCTCTAATGATTTTTGTATTGTATTGGTTGGTCAGCTTTCAAACTGAATTCAAACAATATCTTCTTCCATGACTTTGTGGACATTTCGGCACCATATGCTGTTGCACATGTGTTTACAAATGCTGCAATGGTATTCCAAATATAATATTTTTGGCTTGAAGGTCATCATGTGATGGTTACTCTTGTAAATTCTTCATCGTCCTTGTCAGGATATGTAAGGATTGCATCTTTCTTTTAAAGTATTTGCAGAATAATGATGATATATGCGGTATCAATGTCATCAAAAATTATATCTCATATGAAAGTGAGCTGACTTCAATAACAGTATTTTGATGATCATTAACTTGAATGACTTATGGAATGAGAGCTTCATCTACATAATCGGTGCTACTTAAAAGTGCAACATAATATAATATGCACCCTGTACTACGAGTTAACTCTTTCCAGTCCTATATCTCATCTATTATCGATTTTTTCCATATTGATTCGATGGGTTTTACAAGTATATTGAGATGATGATATGTTTATATTTAGCATAAATTTTAACCGTTTGTATGCCAAATTCTTACCAAAATTGCAAATGTATAAAAATGATTTAATCATAAAAGGCAATTTTGGTAATACAAACATTGTATTTATTTTTTGAAATAATCGTATATGAACTTATTACACAAAAAATAAAATATATGCAGACACAACACAAAACGTGCAACAAATATACAGACTGTAATTCGACGTCTATGTATCGCCATCCCGCACTTTTAATGAAAATTACTCACAAAGATATAATGCTACTTTGCCCCGTATATTATAAAATAAATCTTGAGTGTTCGTTCTTAAATTTAATGAAGATTCAAATATTTTAATAACTTTTGTATTTGCGCCTCGGGATGATGAATATAT
Organism: Stenopsyche tienmushanensis; assembly: GCA_008973525.1. Taxonomy (NCBI): domain Eukaryota; kingdom Metazoa; phylum Arthropoda; class Insecta; order Trichoptera; family Stenopsychidae; genus Stenopsyche; species Stenopsyche tienmushanensis. The sequence continues at coordinate 583,121 of WACJ01000539.1, forward strand.
TTTATACGATTTTTACTTATTCTTTTTAGTGTTCATCCATAATAAAATTTGCAGTCCTGTATGAATTTTATCATCCCCGTTTTACGCACCCTAACTTCACAATGTCTGCGTAAAATACTAAAAAAAAAAATACGAGCATGCGTCATGTCCAAGTCTTTGTATGGGGAATATGAAAGAAAAATAGTTCAATAATTAAAAAAGGTAATATTATTATTGCGGGTTATTAGTGGTCAATTAGGAAGAAAATTACCGATAATTATTATGAAAATATATCGATATTTGTTGAGGCGCATAACAGGGGTATCCATTATTTTGTTATCCCCTCGAGATATCTTCCCTTGCCTTGCCGGCGTTTGATCTTAACAATAATAATCATTAATACACTTCAGCACCTATTGATTCCATTTCTTACACTTGACCACCCCTACACACACACACATACACACATACTGGAGTATTTTCATTAGTTTCCCCGTCCATGGTCTGCTTTGGCCATCTTACACGTAGAAGAGCGATCAGCTGCTTACGGACACAGGCGCGCCCTCCCCGTGTGTCGCGTCGGTGTGCCGGCGTCTGACACGCACACCACAACAACCCACTACGGGAAAACTCTTAGGCTACTTTTACACCCCATCTTAATTACCACCTTAATTATTAATTAAGAAAAATACCAAATTAAAAAAATAGCTTCATAATCAACAAAAATGCACTGAATGAGCATACGTTTACATCAACAGTTGATTTTTAATAATGTCCCATGTATAACATTGACTGTCTCAGAATGAAATGCTTTTTTAAAAATTACCATATATTATACATTCATTTTGGATTTTTGATGAAAGAGACACCTCAAATCAATTCAATAATTATATTTTTGATGATAATTCCTATAAGTTCAATCTTAATCATATTAGAGGCGAATACCCATTCATTAAGACTATCAAATTTATAAATACACAATGATCGGCGTTGGCACTTTTCGCAAATTTTGCAATATTTGTTCGTTTCTTCGGAATATTTTTTAATGTTCAACTTGAATGGTATCTGTTTTCTGTTGTTCGGCTATTTTTGCCTTTTAATGTGGTGCGAAAATAAAAGGACAGGGTTACCGAGCAAGCTTGCCAATTTACTTTTGAAGGAATAGATTTTGCAAAGTAGTGAAGATACTCGGCTAATGACATCACTCCAGAGCAGTCAAGGGGGAATAACAAAATTGGTCAACGATAAGAATGATACGAGTATCTTAATCATAAAAACAAACTCCTGTTCGCAAGATAACACGAATAATCGAGCTTTGACTTCTAGACGCTAGCGACTTCAGGTACTTTTAACTAAATTTTATGACGGTTAAAATATTGTTAAAAGACTTGTAGGGGTACCTTTAGGGCACAATTTTGCCATCGTTGCATCGATGCACGATGTGACGCAAAACACCCGTCTCTGTCTCACGATTTCCAGTCCAATAGGGTTAATAATCATTTCACATCAATCATTCATAGGCATAGGGAAAAATGTATCTCTGATCATTTTCATCTTCCTCAAATATTGTATGATCAACTTTCAATCGATCTTTTTATGTTATTCGTGATTTATTGAAGTGAAACTTTCAGGGCCGTAACAAAGGCGTGACAAATCAAACGCCCGCCACGGGCGCAACCTGGCTTTGGGCACAAAATACAGAATACCGACCCGGTCGAGAGTTGTACAGGGTTTTTATCAGTCTTCTTCGGACAACTTCGTTTTATAAAGAGTTCGTAACGTTCAGGTATATCGTCCGATTGCAAGGCGCTCATTCGTCACATCAGCAGTTCGAAAAGCGGACCGATTGGACATATGAACTTTGTGGCTACTCCGTTCTATTTTAAAGCTTTTTACGACTTTTTCTATCATCTGTTCGATTACGCAATTAACTATAAAGCAACAATAATCTATAGACACGGTCGGGCAAATTAGGCTGGACAAGACGAAAAGTCGGGAGTCGGAGTTGAAAAGTCGGAAAGAAAGAGTAAATAGTTTCTACTCTATGTCACACGTAGTCGCGCAACGCTAATATTGCAAGCCTGTCTGTTTCTGATTTTTCTTCTCAAGGAATGGATTTTGCGCAGGAGTGATGATACTCAGATAATGACACTACTCCCGAATGGTATATGAGGTGTCATATAAGCGCCGATTAAGATAAAAGAAATAAAATTCTTCAGAACGATAAGGATGATGCTTGTGTCTTAATTACCAAAACATACGCCCGATATTATGTCTTAATTACCTTGATATCACAATGAGTATCCAATTATGAAAAATGAATCGAGGTAATAAGAGCGATATACATGATTTAATTACTGAAACATTAAGCCGGGGAAAAAAGAAATGCTGAGAGCTATCGAATCAGTTGAATTTAAAGTCAGTCTCGAGCTGGACATGCAGCGAGTTTGTTGTAAATTAAAGTTTTAGTTTAGTGTCGGCTAAGTTAGTCAGCGTCCAATACAGTTGAAGCTAGACTAAGTTTTGGGATCCAACCGCTCGTCTCGGCCGCAGGAAGACCAGATTTTTATTGTCTAGTATGTTGTGATTTAAAATATGAACAAATTTATAATAATTTATACGCTTGATAGTTTGGCTGAATATGGCCACATTTCGTTCGCATTCAATGAAGATTCGATGTTTTTCTGATATATTTTTTCAGTGAGTGTGGCCATGGCTTTAGGCCAGACCACATAGTGTGATGTGTGTAGAGTTCGTGGCCGGCGTCAGATATGGGGTAAAGTAAATACGCGTCCGTCCACCAAAATACTTGACTCGTGGGGAAGCATGTGTTGAGACGCTCGGGAACGAACTCGCCTGTCCGCGTATCGGCACGATTAAAACCCAAAATAAACCCTAATTAGAACCCAAAATTAATCACCAAAAATAAAACCGTGACTTCTGATCGAGTGCCGGCCAAAATCGCGTCCGAAAAACGTCAGTGGCACGCGCCTCGGCAACGCAACCGACGTCCGCGACAATAAAAAGTGTAGTGTTGTTACATGGTGATTAATACGCGCAAGCTTTCCTCAAGTGCCTTCTTAGATAGAAACATTTTGGAATTCTACAGGATCGAAGGTATGTTTGTTGCTCATTTAAACGCACAATAATTACAACAAAAAAATGTCTTATTTATAAGCAAAAATATGAATGATGCGCGGTGAGCACGCTCAACGTGTTGCGTTCGCGTGCAAGAACCAAGACATTTTTCATTATAAACACATTTTAAAAGCATCAAATTAATATAACGTTAATTTTTTCGTATAATTGCAGAGCATTATTTTTGTAAATAATTTGCAGACGGACGTCAAATGCTAGCACATGACAGCTGTCAAACGATGTTTGACGTGAGCGTGAGTGTATTGCGAGATGTCTGACATGCTGTGTACTAAATACATCATTTTCAATTAAACGCGAAACCGCATGCAAAAAATCAAATTTACTAACATAATAACCATCTATAATATTTTTGATGAATATATCTCGCAATAAAAAAAAAATAATTACATCTAATTATTTTTCCTAGTACAAATAATGCATTCGTTTTGGCTAAAGAAAGATTAATATTTCATGTTGGGCGCTCTTGGGCGATGCTTATTTCTGTCTCGCCTTATTCCAAGAAAGTTCCAATCTATCTTTATTCGAAGAAGTCTTTTCCAACTTTTTATTCTAAGGACGATATGAAGCATATTCCACGGCAGATCTCATTAACATGTCTCCAACATTTTCATTAAATCTAACATCTCCACTCAACGCTCGAACCACAACCGACTTAATTTTACATCACATACATTTTAAATTAGTAATTAAAAATTTAATTTTTCTACATATCAATTGAAATATGTACATTATAAACTTAAACTAAATATAATGATAATATTAAACCAAATTAAATTTACCAACCTACATCATAATTAATGTACCAACTACAAAAAATTATCATCCAAATGCAACGTCTAGATATCAGCAATGTATAATGCTTACACTTGACGTCTTTTCAAATGACATAAGCCATTTTATAGTACAATTTCAACCGTGGATTAGTATATATTGCAACAATGCATTTACATTAATATTGTACAACGGACGAGAAATTCATTGTTTTCGTGCAAAATTTGTTCAGCGATGAAGCTTATTTTATAATGAACGGCAGAGCTGTAACGAAGGTACGAAGCGCCCGTGGCAAGTATCTAACGTGCCCATTAAATGATCCCGTAAACGTCGCAAAACGCCCTAAAAGAGGACGGAGTGGTTACATGACCTGTGTGTTCAACCGGTCCGTTTTTCGGACCGCTGACATGACGAATGAGCGCCTTGCATTCGAACGCCATACCCGAACATATCTACAGAACGATTACGTACTCTCATTACAAAACGAAGTTGTCCGAAAAAGACTGATCGGATGGGTTATTTAAATTTTACAATCGGTCAATAATATTGTTGACTCTATTTATTGCAGGCTTATGCCGGCTGAGTCGACCTAATGTTTAAGCAATAGCGATGAAAAGAGAGACTAGACAATTTAGTATATATCATAAAAACGAACAGAGTCAATCAGCGTTGATTCGTGTAAAGTAGAATAGTCAAGTAAAATAAAAATCATGTGCAACTCTCGATTGGGTCTGTATTCTACGTTTTGCGTCACAATTCTAGTTGCGCCCGTTGCGGGCGCATGCTTTGCCATCCCCTTGTTACGGCCCTGATGAATGGATTCGTCAATAAGCAAAATTTTTGTATCTGAGGTGATAAAATCTCAAAATCTATCATTAGCCAAACTAGCAAAAACAAAGTGAAGATAAGTAAGTGCAATGCAAGTTTCGAGGTCGATCTCGAAAGATATTTAGACAGAAAGACGTTCGTGAAGTTAACATTTGCAAGTTGTTATAGAAATACGTAACAATGAGACGATGGATTCGCTTTTCGGAGACACGCATATCTGGTGAGGGCGCAGCGACGAACGAGTTAAATAAATAAACACTGTCGATAGCACAAAATATTCGGCCATTTCTTCAAGTAAACATAAACAATGCACTTATAATCGTTTCATCATATCATTCACAAATCATTATTAGTTGATGAATTTGAGTTAACGATCTATACAATTGTGTTGTGTACGCAGGAAAATCTCTGTCTCTGTCTCCCATGCAGAGTAACCGAACTGCGCTATGTTCTATCTGTCTCTGTCTCTCTCCGAGCTCAACGTACAAGAGTGCTCTTTCTGAATCAGTGAAAATTGATCGCAAATACGCGATCATCCTACCGTACTGGTTAACTATGAACGTTTTTCTTAATAAATAATAAGAATTAAAATTACGAAATAAAATTTTGTATTGTAAATATGATATTATAATCGAAACCAAGTAGAAATTTAAAAATTTGGATTATCCATCTTTGTCCTCCCCGGCAGTCCCCCGGATAATTGAGTCTACTGTACTTGCTGTGTAATACCAATCAATCGGCGCTACATATCACACAACACGAGAAAACATTACAAAAACACCTAGGCATCACATTTGGATGACCTTTATAATCATGCCAAGAAATTCAAGCATCTATGGATATAAATTACATCCAAAAATAATTTTATTTTACTCATGAAATAATCAATAAATCAATTTGGCTGCTAATCGTTTTTGCTAAATTGAATCGTTTATGTTCGTGTATCCGTGGGAACGCTTAAATGTCGCGTTTTTATCACTCGTTTTGAATTTCATTCGCATAATTCAATCTAACAAGTTCTATGGCCGTTTTTTCTGTGTCCAATATGCGTCATTTGTATATTTATAAATCTGATGATTACTAGTATTTCATGTTAAATCTGGCCGTACTCCACTATTGCTTCTTTAACTGTCTGCAAATGAAGATTTCTATGAAGCGCTTCATTTTTTTTAGCGTTAGATTGAAATATTTGGAATAATTCCAAGTTGGAGTTTTTATCTGTATCTCAGATCTGTATGTGCATATCGATTTTAATATTATTCGATGATCCAGGAATAGTTACAATTTTCATAAATCGGAAAATCATTGCCATAAATATCGTTGCAATTCACTGGCGACTCTATTATCTATTTGCTTATAAATAAATGGCCATTTTCACATAGTTATTAACTTATGTCATTTTATTTTACTTAGTGTGGATTCGAACTTATTTACGTCGTTATGATACTTATGAAATTATGATACGTCTCTGTGCTTCTTTTTAAGTATCGTTGAAAGTAACTTTAAAAAAATTAACACAAAAAATGAAGTGGAAAAAATAACATTTTTATGACAAACAATTTTGTATCCATAATATAAGATACCATAGCCAAAGATTGAAGAAGCACGTTTACGACATTTTATGCTATTTTTATACGACAAAAGGGTTGAAAGCCAAAATAAGCTACCAAAACCATCAGTTAAATTTATCGAGACATCCTGAATCTTTGAAAATGCCATTGATAAAAAAGAACAAATTTATTGATTTAAAGGGCAACCCAAAATCGGGAAGACCTTTGAAACTGAAATATATCATTCTAAATTAATCGATGATGTAAAAATGGACAAAAAATAAGAAATTTGGAATTCTTATCATGACTTGAAGCATTTCTAAAAAGGATTGTATAATAATTGGCGATGAGAAATTGTTCATGCACTATAAGTTGAACACTTAAGAAATGCATCGGCTGTCTTCAAATAAACCTGTTTATATCCCTCAATCATCTTTGACCATTAAAAAAATGTGATTGATAAGATTTTTGGGGGTTATTCATAAAGAATCATTGAAACCTGGACAGATTGTCATAACAGAGTTTTATTATGCCCAATTAAATTCAATACGAAGATGTTGAAATAGCAATCAATTTTATCAATCAACATTAGAAGCATTCTGCTGCAAAACAATGCAAAAAATCTGCGTGCTTGATTTAGAAATTTTGCATTATTCATTTTACTCATCTGATGTTGCGCTTTCCGACTATTATCTTTTCATCAAGTCGTTAGAGCATAAATTTGAAAATGTACAAATGTTTCATAAGAGAGAAAAATATCTTATCTGTCAAGAAAGATCATAAATATAATGAAATTTTTCTTACATATTAATAATGTATTTGTTTAGGTAGTATTCTATTTGCATAATGCTGTAACGTGCAGTATACTACATATACAAATATCTTCATTCATAGAGAATGATTACATTAATGTCATCTATATCGTATATTCACCAAGCAGGCCATCTGTGTGAACGTATCTGAGGGTACATAAAGTCCAGTCGTTCCTTTTTGGGGCGAAGATTTGTGTGGCGCTTAACACTTTTTAATAATGAGAGCCCTGAAACAATCCCAATTTGTTAAGAAACTCAATTGTAAATATTGCTTATACATTTCCAATCATATTTATTTATCAATCAAATTTATAATTTTTTGGTAATACACATAATTAAAGATTAATAAAACGTATTTGTAGCTATTTATTGTCGACTTTATGTTACGTATCTCCAAATGTACCATAAAGCAACCACTAAACCAGTAGCACGCCTATTTTATTATATACTACACAAGCACAATATATTTTATCTGGAAATTTCCAGTAATAAATAAAGAAAAGCAATGCATATATATATAGAAACTCACAAATATGCATATTTACTATTCAATAAAAAATCGAATTATAAAGAGTCTTCTAACCGTCATAAAATTTAGTTAAAAGTAACTGAAATCGGTATCGTCGGATAATCTATTAATCCCTAAAGGAGTACTATCCCAGGGCCTGGGATCCCCCCTCCACTATTCAGAAAGAGCACTCTTGTTCATTGAGTTCAAAGACAGACAGAAACAGAGAGAGAACGTAGCGCAGTTCGGGAGATGGAGAGACGGAGAGCTTCCCTGCATATATCGTACGAATATATAGATCGTTAACCCAAATTTCTCGACAAATAATGATTTCGATTTCAAGTTTGTTATTTGTTTACGCAAAGAAATTACCCGAATACTGTGTGCTATCGACAGTGTTTATATATTTAATTGCTTCCTGTTCGTCGCTGCTTGTTGAATGAGTCCTTGCCCGATATCGATTTCTTGTGTATTGTTTATGTAAAAAAAATGACGTTATCTTGTATGCTATCAACAGTGCTTATTTATAATTGGCTCTGCCTCGAATTAAAGATTGTTTTACGCTGATAGGAGCTGGCAGAAAGTAATAAGAAAGTGATTTTGCTCACTCCTCAAAAGGTTAAGAAAAGAATGAGTTCGTGTTATCTTGCGAACAGGAGTTTGTTTTGATAATTAAGATACTCGCATCATTCTCATCGTTGACAAATTTTGTTATTCCCCCTTGACTATTCTGGAGTGGCGTCATTAGCCGAATATCACCACCTCTTTGCAAAATCTACTCCTACTCCTTCGTATATTCCAATTAATATTCCACTTTCATTGTAAAATTTTTACAAATAAGAGATTATTTTATTCCGTATTCTGTTAGTGGTAGCGTATGATGACGATATTTTTTTTCTCGAAAGCAATGTGTTAAGGAAGAAAGTTTTAGAATCGCTCCTTCAGTCATATCTTAAATAAAATGATCTGAGTCAATTTTGAAACTTTCACATGTTTTTACAAATTATTTGCGGGTGTTTTTTGCCAATCTGTTCGTAATTCCACGAATTGTATTATATACATATCATATAATGTATAAAAACAGATGATGTGTAATTTTTACACATTCTCCATAATCCACCGGTATTTTGCAAAAACTTACTTAAAAAGCCATAGATAGTATTTACTATGCTTGTGCAAACAGTGTGTTAATAAATAACATTGAATTTGATTTACAGGTGCTCGAGCCTGCGTTGAATTTCCTACCCACAAGTGCCTGTGCCACGCACATACCCCAAACTTCCTGCAGTCCGTCCCGATCGCGCTCACCCTTCGAGTGTCCCGCGTAAAAAAATCACATATGAGGACTGTTTGCACAGTGTTTGTGTACGAACTTAATACATGTCCAGTGAGCAGAGTTTAAACATGTTTTTTCAACCGCACAGGGAGTCTCGTCGGTAACTAGTCGTGTGTGTTTGCGTTCACACGTGTCGGTGTGCTCCCGACATTTCACACCTCGTGTTTGTACTGCGGGACAAACAGCCCACTGCTGCTGACTGCGCACACAACAGAGGGCCCTCAAATGTGAGTATTGTCCTTTAAAATGCACTATGTTTGCTCAATCATGCTGCTCAGGTATGCAGACATCTAATCTCGACGGTTTGTTTAATTTTTTAAACGGCCCTCAGGAGCGCATCAGTGACTCGTTATGCCTCTCGCTGCTGCCACCAAATGAAGTGTCAAAAATTAAGCACTGTTTGTCCAACGTGTTCGACAGCACGTAAAAGACGCGACGGCCCTTAACCCTTTGAGTGCCGGAGGCCGATATATCGGCTCTTGTTGCACTGGCGAGAAGTGCCAGAGCCGATATATCGGCCCGCGCCTTGTAGCGCTTTACTATTTGCATTGCGAGAAACTCTATCTCAAAATAAATTTAGAATACGTTATAAATGATCTAATTTCATTACGAGAGAATTAAAATAAATAGTTTTTCGTTTTATTTCTTTGACGACAACATTTTCCTATCGCTTGGAGGTACCAAAATCTAACATAAAAGTTCAACAAATGTGCCACGTATAGGCGTACGGAAACTTCCAGGAAATTTGGAAAGAGTTTGCGTGGTGTGCAGCAGAAAGGATGGTGGTCCAAAAAGAAAATCACGCACAATTTGTAATAAGTGCAACAAAGGATTGCATGGAGCGTGCATTAGCAGCCACGAATGCTAAATAAATTATTTGTGTGAGTTTTACAACAAAATTTTACACATTTACAATATATAAATATAAATATTTATGACAACATAATTTTGTTTCAGCAATGTTATATTACCTATACCAATTACATATGTCGAAAGAGATAATCCGCCCGGCGCCTACCATGTACCTTCGAGTTATGTTTTATTTTTGATATGTAGTTTTGTTTATTTTGGTACAAAATGCATTGGAAATGCAAAGTATATACTTCATAATAATTGGCCCATATAAAATTATGATGGAAAGATGACTGTTTATATATGCAAATATGTTTTGTATAAGAGAACTCAACTTTTACTTTATTTTTAAACATTTATATTTTTGTTTTTTCTAAAATTTTAATTGAATACAAAAAAACTAGTGCCATTATTTTGTTCTGTATTTCATCCACAATATATGGTTTTTTGAATCATGTAAATATTGTTCCTCGTTTGGTTTTTATAAACATTTTTCCGAATCCTTGTAAAACTGTAAAATTCGGCTGGTTTTTCTCGCATAGGTACCTCTATTTAGCCCGGCACTAAAAGGGTTAATAAGACCAAACATTCAAATTCTTCCCAAAACGAAACCTATTCCACCCACATCTTTCAATTTCCCAGCATTTACGAATTCACAAACAAACCTTTATATTTTTAATCGCCATCAAATACAAGATTGTGCAATAATATCACATCTAATACGCGAGAGCACTAAAAATGAAGATTTATGAGCATCATTTCCTTGAAATCATCAAATTCATTCACAAACTGCACACAAAAACAGAGCATAGACGAATTGATTGCTTGTTTACGTTTTCGTTAGCACGTGTACTTTTGTTTGAAATACATCCACTTGGGTAATTATACTGATGCACTTTTTTTTGTAAAAACCAACAGCATTCACTTTGATGTGAAACTCAAACTGTTGAGCTTTAATTCAAAATGATTTATGGCTGTTTCTTTTCAATGAATTTTGAAATAAGTTTATAAATCGCCGGTTCAGTGTTTTCATTAGGCGCTTAAACAACGTCGACCACATTGTACATAATGAAGATAAAAGATCATTTAACAATTCGCGATAGATAAAAAAACGTTTTTTTCTATCGATCTTGATTAATCCTCAATTTTTAATGGCCACTCGCTGTTTAAAATGATTGTTTAACGCCCTTTGGTCAATTAATATCCAAGTATTTGATGAGATTTTTATGATCCATTGTCTAATATTTTTGCAGCATTTTATCAATGCACATTTTGAATTTTTTGCATGGATCTAAATAAATAATAAATATGCTGCACAATGAAAGAAAATATGATTTTTTCGGATATGATAAGAAGGGTAAATATAAAGGCGGTTGAATTGCATTATCCTACTTAACATACCCGAGTGGGGTATTGTACCTTTACGATCATTTATAACCTCTTCGTGGCAAGCCCTCTTTGAAAAAGTGGATGCATTCGGTTCGCATGACCCATTCACCCCCACTTTCACATTGCCGTTCTTATTTTCTCGCCCCGTCCGACTCTGAACTAATTTGAATACCTAATTCGTGGACTTTCGTGGAAAACCCGTGTTAGCCTGCCAGCCGATTAATCCGGCAATTATCGTACTAGAAATAAACGTCCGAGACCAAATTTTAATTACCATACGTGCGGAGCCCCACAGTCCTCCGGGGTGCCAGTCTGGCTGTGGCGAGCTAAGGGTTCATATTTTATCTCGGGGTGAAATTACGATTTCGAATGCGGCCGATTTGTACGCTTTAAGATCCGCCAACTTTAAAGATCGCCCGATTGACGCACGCAACAGGACTCGAAAGGTCGAGGAACTATCGTGTCCGCGACCTCTCCACCAATATCTATATTTAAATCGATTTTTTTCCTCGAAATGCATAATCATTCCTAATCAATTAAATATGAAAAATATATATGATAGATTAACAACACGCCGGTGTCGTGAAAATAATTATCAGAGGCTAAGCTCTTTAGTTTTCCCGACCATAAAACACAGGGTGGCTATTAATTATTAGAACTTTTTCCAACATTCCCTCGATTCTCCTAAGTATACTTAATTGTCGCACCCCAATGTTATCGGTGGGCACTACAGTTTTAATCATTATTGTGGCTGTATTTCTTATTCGAAATTAAACCGGTCCAGTGCGTGCCCTTAATGATGGCTTAATAACTACCGGCCGTGTTACTTAATAAGGCCTGTCGCTCCACCCCTCCTCCCACAATGCTACGGGGGTGAGAGAGCAAAGAAAAAACATACGACTCACGTCAAACTGTATTTTAATGTCCATGTTCACCCCAATCATGTAAATTAAAAGTACCATAAAGTCGGGTAATTATATCCCAAAGTCGGGCCACGGGCACCGTTGCTGGATTTTGCTTCGTTAATGAGCACCGTTGAGTAACACTAATTTTGTTTTCATTGCTCCGAATATGTGTTTTTACATTTCCACTTTGACCTCACTGTGACATTCTTAATTATAACTTTTAAAGTGGTTATTTGTAAGCCTGTGTGCGTGTCCATACGTCCACACAATTTCCAAATCATAACTACGTACTCCATGTTCACGAAATCGCTTTTAATTCCAATTTACAACTATTTTAAAATGATAAATACTATAATCAGATGATTTTGCCTAATAAGCTTTTAATGTCATTTAACTTACGTCGATCGTGCCAAATCTAAGCATAGTACATTAGATCTTTAAGCACTCTGGGAAAGATTAGTCTAGAATGCCAGAAAGCATCACATTAATAAATTGGAGGGCTCAAAAGTGTTCATATTTGTAATCGATCGTCTCAAATCAATTTTATGTAGAAAAAGTAAATCATAAGACAATTGTCTCAGACTATGCATAAATTCATCGAGTATTTGAACATCATGTTTTATACATACAATTTAAAATTTAAATTGCCTGTCGTCTGTATATCCGTGGGAATGCACTGAAAACAAAAAATATATTAAAACCAAGTTAAATAAAATTCGAGCAATATTTCATACATTCCTTAAGATGTATCAAATGATTTCATTATAATAACTTATTCTATCCAACATTACAATATCTATTTATGAAATTGATTTTTTTTGTAGAGGTGGCTTTTCAGCAAGCCCTTTTATGGGACTATTACTAACAATTTGACATGGGTTTTCATGGTGTTTTGTTTTTTTTTTTAATTGTGGATTACCTACATAATGTAAAACTTTTTAACACATTATCGGCGAGCTATTGGTCTCACTAAAATAGGCGTAACTTTCGAAGTTTTAAGCATATTTTAATTTTTTTTTATTTGTACTCATCAATATCTGCACCAAAATATAAGAAAAAAAATATATACACTTTTAAAACATTTAATTATTCTAATGTTCTTAAATATCGTCTTATAATACAAATTAGAGTTTAAATTATTATTTTAAATACCAGAAACGAAAGATACAATGGTTCACATGAAACTAAACCAATATTCAATTTCAGAGCGAAAAAGATGTGTGTCGTGTGTGAAAAAAAATGTCACAGTGTCAAAACTGAAACACATGTCTCAAGATTCGATACTTCTTTGAGGAAAAAAGCATGTGAGATGGTCTTCATTTAACATTTATTTGTGATCGAGAATGATAAATTTTAGCAAATAGGTTATTTTTAATGTAAAGGCTATTTTATACAGTTGACTTGATTTACGCGCTAAATGCCATCCACATAAAACTGTGCTTAGCCCCTAAAGGAGTACTATCCCAGGGCCTGGGATCCCCCCTCCACTATTCAGAAAGAGCACTCTTGTACATTGAGTTCGGAGACAGACAGAGACAGAGAGAGAACGTAGCGCAATTCGGGAGACAGAGACGGAGAGCTCCCCGCATATATTTATATCACACGATTGTATAAATCGTTGGCCCAAATTTATCGACTAATAATGATTTCAATTTCATATTAGTTATTTGTTTACGCAAAGAAATGACCCGAATACTCTGTGCTATCAACAGTGTTTATGTATTTAATTGCTTCCTGTTCGTCGCTGCTTGTTGAATGAGTCCTTTTCCGATATCGATTTCTTGTGTATTGTTTATGTAAAAAATTGACGATGAAAAAAGCGATGTAAAGCGATTAGTGCCATCAACGACTTGGTTCATTTAGAAGCAATAGGAACCACCATATATTCTTTTATATTCCTGAAAAAAAAATCAGAAATAAAAATGGAAGACACCCACATCTGATGACGAATATGCTACCCTAAGAAGAAGAGATACATTTCACTCGATACTAATTTTTTAGATGTTCGACTTCTTACAGTTTTACTATTTATCGGCCTGAATTTTGGATGAAAATAAACATCCTGTGTATCGTGTTGTATCGATGCACGTGTATTGGTATATTAATTCTCGCTGAGAAATTAAATAGTTTTGTAATACAATACGGCGGGGCTTATAAATTCGCATTAAACCAGTTCAGGGAACGTCAATCGATCGCGCCGGTGGGCCGCACCGACAACACGACCACCAGACGTTCGTGTGAGATGGTCGTAAAATTAATTTTTCTTCATTAACCTTTACGTTCGTTCCTTTACTTTAGTTTGCCGCATTTTTCTTTCATTTTCTCTTTTCTTTTTCACGTCTTCCCCCCTTGGACTCGCCTCTGCCTACGATTTACAGGGTATTCATTGGATTGTTGTCGTTAGTGCTTTTATTGAGGCGAATACCGGAACGCGATTTACATTCTATTCGATCAAATAAAGCGTACATAATGCGTCATGCCGTTTGGCCGATATGGATGTAAACATTTTTCTTTTATCGAAAATTACTCATATTCTTAATATTATGTGTCGAGGGGGTGGTTTTCTCACGGGGAATGTGTGTTAATCTAATTGTGCGCGAATAAATTCCAAGAGAAAAATTAGCGAGTAGTTCACTGGCCGGGCTATTTTATTTTTGTGCAGAAATGGGTTCAAATCTTACGATTGTATTATTTTTGGCAGCCAGACAATAAATACAGCATTTGATCGAAACATAATGATGTTTTTTTGACAGTGTCAAGATTGATTTGAAAATGCTGAAAAAGATATAACCAATCTTATACACACCCTGTTAAGCGAATTCATAAAAGTTTCAATGATTTGATAGTGTATCGGGTTCGTGCCGAAATTATTACGCCATTTAATGAATAACCATTAAAAGCGGTCGGAATTTTCCCAAATTTTCCACAGAAACTTTTTCGAGCCAAATTGATTTAACAATATTTTATGGGCCATTATTTGCCCGCTATCGGACATCGTATCAACGCCGACAATCGGAAGTCGATCTCAGGTACAAAAATTATAAAAACAATTGTACCGGAATTATTTACTGACGATACGATCAAGGGGTGGTCAAATTAATTGGCCGCTAATTTGTCCTGAAGAGACGTCCGAGGAATTGTGCAGAGGTCTTTATTGTGACAGATGACGCCCTCGGAATCCGGAAGCTATCAATCACAACGTAATGAGGCAGTTTGCAATCCAAGAAGATTTAAGAAAAATTATCTAAATCAACAGCGTAGAATATAATGGATTAGCAAGCTGACATCTGAATAATGGCAGCAGGCAGCCAGGAACAAACCAGATTTAATTATTCTAATTATCTAGTGGCTAGATCGTTTCGAATGCATTATAATTATTTTATTTAGAACGCTGAAAACATAATAAATCTTGTCGTACATAGTGTCATCTGATATGGGCGTGGTTGGCAGTCACACGTTGGAAATAGCCGCTCATACAAAATATTCTTGTTAAAATACTCTCAAATGCATTTGAGTAATATCCATGCATCAAAGAGCATCACTCAAATGCACTTCTTTAAGTATAGTATTTCATTCATGATGCTCTCGAAAACGTTGTAAACGAAAGAGGGCCCCGAGACAAAAATATCGCAGATATCATTGAACTCTAATGCATGATTGATCTCAAATCGCCCGAATCATTTTCGTTGGATACATCTCCGAACAAATATATTTGATACATCCGTAATCAAATATTTACACGTTGGGCAATTATATAATACTAGTCAAACCCAAATATGCCCATAGATCTAAATGTAGGATACACTTGCGATCCACGGAAAAACGTCTGATATCTGGCATCTTAAATGCTAGACTTCCACTAAAGAAATACTAATTATTTTAATTACAAACTATCATCGTTTTGATTTTCGATATGACTCAAAATCACTCTCTTCTTCGGAAGAAATAGTATACAATGTCATCATCGTTCTGTGTAGATTTTCTCTTTCCAACAATATAATTCATAATTAGCATGTCACTATAGTCCCTAACCCAGAGATAAATAGAGAATATAATAAAAATAGAACATCAGAATAAAGGGCGTGGTCGTTATTTAGCAATAGCAGATGCAATTTGATTTACACAGTCCCAATTTTTTTTTTCCAAATTTTGGTTAGTGTTGATGATTTATTTCGTATTTTATCCAACATATCTTAATACGTACTCTTTATGAAATTTAAAAAAAGAAAAAATTACTTTAAAAAAACCGCATAACTTCGAAATCACACGAAAAAAGTCGCACAAAAAGAGGTTTGAGTGTATACTTTTTGTTATTATATTATTATAATAACAATTATATGATGCTAATTTGTATTTTCATTCATTGCTAGAATGGTACTGGCATAATCGCAGAACGCAAAGACTGTTGGAAGAACTTTCACAGAAATTATAAGGGAGTTAAAGTTTCAAATTTCTATTAGAATTAATAGTATCAATAAACTCTAATATTCCGTATAAAACGCCAACATTGTTGAATATCTAATTATTTATAATTGTGATAACATTTGATCTGGTGGACGCTATACATTAATATTTTAATGAAATTTAAATAAAACGCTACAACATTTAATCTAAGCTAAAGACGTATCAGATCTATTAGATAAATAAAAGTAAAAACATAAAAAGACAGTACATTTTAACATACAGAAAATACTGAAAATCTTACTGTTTGTCAACATATATTAAAATCGTTTAAGTCTTAAAATAACGTCAAAGTCTACCAATCATTTGGCGCAACGATTAGACATTAAATATGAGGACCTTATCTGGTCATGATTTGAACCGCAGCGATTGAAAAATATTCACATTTTGCTTTTAAGAGGATCTTTAAAATGAATGCCTAAGTTTTTTAAATATTAACCATGATGTCTTTATTAATGAAATGTAATCTCCAAAGGTATAGTGATTTAGAGGTAAAGGTAACCCTTCTGTCAATGAAATGGTTTAATGTACTCCCGTCAATGAAATAGTTAAACAAACTATCGTCCCAAATTTACTTATATGGTTTTAATAAATATATGATTAGAAAACATTTTCTGTATTACAGGTAAAAAAGCATTTTTCCAAACGTATTATGCAAAAAGGACTTCATTAAAAACAGGTAAAAATGCAGGTCAGCATAAGAAACATCATAAATTATTTTATGGAATAAAAGGATTGAGCTTTATTTACGGAAAATGAAGAAAAACGTGATATCCTGTATAAATTCTTTGACAAAAATATTTGGGTCCAGCTAAATCTATTTTATTGGCTTTATCTCGAAACACAAGGATCCCATATTTTTTTAAAAAAATTAAAATCTGTATAACTCAGAGAGATTTGGTAAGATCTGTACATAATTACTATTAAAAAAAACTCTAGCTCTAGTAAAACTCTAGTAGCTATCAATACTTCAATCACACAATCAAGCGTTGTTAATTTTATTAGAACATAATTTAGATGATTTTTCGCAAGTATATCAAGCTTGATTTTATTCTCATTAGTCTTGGGGGATGTTAAAATTTTAACATTCGCCCCTTACGATTTTGCAAGATAAAAATTCAAAACAACCAGCATTATTTTAGATCTGTTGTATATCCAAGCGAATGTTGTATAATATCAAATGATAAGTATGGGTCTTGGATGTATATCGTTAGAAATATATTTATTCAGTGTTCCTCAAATACGTTGCAAGCAAAATATAAATTAAAAGATCTTTGTATACGTTTGAGAAATAAAACATTTTCACACATTGTTTTTGATTCCTCGGGCATGTATCAATTTTTCGCAAAAAATCTTCGAAGGAAAATAAACAAATATTCGAGCAGTATTCTTGGCATGACTCTTATGAGACGTTTATTTATCAATCTTTTTTAGCACAATGGGGCAAACACTGATCTATTTTTGACATAAATTACATCGAATAGATTTGGAACATTTCGTTAGTGTTATCTGTTCATTCGTGGGCCATTATTTTCGACCTCAGGACAACACCGCCTGTTTGCTAAATACTTCGATTACTTAAGACTTGCTCGGTGATTTTTAATCAAATAATGGAGTCTAATGTCGATCCATTACGTCGGTAATCACCTCTCTTAATTAAGAAGTCGTGTATTTTTTTTAAAGATATTTTTAAAGATTTCTATGGTCCCTTGCCGAATTAATAATTCGCGTGTTCTTTAGATGCCCGGATTAAATATCATAGAAGTAATCACGCTTTACTCGTAAAATAAATAAGTTTAGTGATTCATAGTTAAATATTTGACAGACCCTTTTCATGGTTAGCCGCATTTTGTATATTAATTTGCCGAACTGCCAACTTTCTATTAGGGCATTAAATTTTGATTTTTAAAGCCGCTTTATATCAGATTAGTCATAAATTTGTTTGTTTTTTTTCAAACATTGGACATGACAGATTTAAAGGTCATACATCGAAAAGTCAAGAATCAAAGATCAAAAGAGATCACGGATAGATGAAAGTGGATGGTGAACTTGAACCATCGTTTGGCAGCCGTCCTATGTTGTAGCGCAATGTCACGAGTGCGTCATACTAAATCCTCATAATTAACTTGTGTGCGCGCTTAATGAGCGTCGTTAAGCCGCAGAACCGCGCAAAACAACGCTAAGACGATGACGCAAATATCGGTCGACGGCGATAAATGCTAAGGGCTAATCTCGCTTGTCAGCTGGATGGGTCTTAAATCAGTCTGAATTTACACTAATATCCGACTTAAAATAATTAATGTTCAATTTTTAGATTTTTCGCGGAATGCGACCGAAATAAATTCATAGCAGCGTTGACGTAAGTGGCTAACTGCTTTAATTTTCGTGTGCATGAGATTCAAAATTGGAGTGGAGTCATCTCCATTTAGGTTGTCTTTGGGTTGAACTGAATTATGGAATTATCGAAAATCATCTATTTTCCAAGAATTTTCTATTGTCTGTGACGAAAGTAATGAATATTTGGGGCGTAACTCAATCAGTCTTTCTTCGTACTTATGACATGGGTTTCAACATTTTTGAGGAATTATTGGGACTAGTACGGATACATGGTACTCTTACAGAACAAAATAGATTTTTCGTCTTTATGAAGCTCTGCAAAAATTCAACCATTTTATGATGGATCCAACATTCATCATACAGATGGTATTATTTTATTTTATTAATTTATACATCAAGAAGTACTATGCATGAAAGTATCCCTCAATTTACGCGGTACTTTTTTGCGCGGTTTCACTTTAACGCTGTCGAGAAAATATGTTTTTGTTTTGAGTAATGTAAGGATGGAAGAATTATTTACCGATGACGTTATAACCGAAGAGGAATTAATTGGTCTTATTTCAATACTCGAAACGGATCATGTAAGTGAAAATGAATCTTCCCAACGGTCATTATTTATTGCAAAAAATTTAGATGACGCTCTCAATCTAGCAAGAAAAATTGGAAAACATTGTGTTCAAAATTGATCCAAACACGAAATGTACTCTCAATTTCCAAAGAAACTATCGAAATATTTTTGCACAATATGAAGACACATACGAAGAATAAAAAAAACTAAAACTACCCGAGAAAACTCGGTTATTCCCGCTAATTCTCAAATTTAATTGACCAGTTCATCTGATGAGGAAGACGATTTCGAACCGGTTATAAAGAAAATGGTTAAAATGATGGAAGACAGCAGCGGAAATGAGGATTAATAAATCGAAAAAGAAGAACTATTCTATATGTAATGTACGTGGAAAATGTGTCGTCATAATATTATATCAAAAAGTTATCAATTTAATAAGATCTCGAGGCTTAAATTAGCGAAAATTTTCCGCTTTCTTAAATAAATTAGAATGTCTTAAATAATAAATTAGATTTACATATTCTGATTTGTCTTTCTATACAGAGGTACGTTGATTTGAAAGAAAAAATATGTCAGATTTTGATAATATAAAGTATAGATACGAGTTCGTTTTCTGATCCAATCACGATTGATATAATAAAACTTATAAATCTAATGCTACATGGAAAATACCATATCAATACGGATTTGTGTGACAAAGTTGAAACATTCAAATGTTAACTAGTTCATTGGCAAAAGCAGTTGAAAAACGAAAATTTAACGCACTTTCCGACATGCAACATGAACAAATCAGATTTAGGTGTAAACTGCGTCGTTTCAAAAATATGTCGAAAAAATTTTAAATCTTAAAATTATATTAGAAACAAGATTTGCAGATTTTGATTTTTTGTGTGACATTTTTTTTCTGATTGTAAATATTCTTGTTTCAAAATACATCGAATTCCATAACGAATAATTAAAGATTAATATCGTGTTATTCGAAAGACTTTTTCTTCAAATTCAAATTTAAAATTACATTTTGCTTATATGTTAAAGATTAACTCTTTCAGACCTGAATTATTTTTTTCATCCGATGGATTTTGTAAATTTCATGTGTCTAAAGTATAATAAGGAGAATATAAAAAATATATATTTATGTCCTCAATTGAGCACGCCAGATCTGAAAGGGTTAAGGAGAAATTATTAGATACATTAAATTAATTATATGAAACTTATAATTGTTACTTGAGATCTCTTACTACATGATTTTTGAAGACCTTTGGAACTTGGATCACCAGCAGCTCCTTTGAATCACAATACACGATTTTAACACTTCTTATATTACACTCTCAAAATGGATTTTTACTTTGAAGTCGTTCGATTTCACGATCAAGCAATTGCGGGTTGTCTTTGCGCGCACCTTGTGAGAATAAAATATAGCTGACCGGTTTGATCCAAATATCATGTACCTACTTAAAACTCGACCGTTCAATCAAACGAACAAATTTAAGCGCATTTATGACAAATTATTAAGCTTAAGTGAACATATTTATAAAAAAAACTATAAAAAACGTCATGTAATAAAATGAGCTGCAATAATAACATATTTTCCCAAAAATGCGTTCGTATTTGTCCGTTATTTAAAGCGTCGAGCTAAAACTATGTGACAATCAGTAGGTATTTGGTACTAACCCCAACCGGAGTGCATGTGCTTGTTCAAAGTTATTAATCTTGATGCACAAAGTGTAGAATAGCTCCGTCCTGTGCTCCAGAACGTATTCTGATATTCATACAGCAACAATATTCAGGCAAGTCCTTATAATTTTTAAGTTTGTCGTAATACAATTCGATGCCGTATCCAGGTGATTCTACTTCAGTTCTATTAGGCTTATCATCGGCATTTTTAATATTAAATAGCTGAATTGAGACGTAAAAGACATAGATCGGAACACAGATTCATAGTGGAGTGGAGGTCCTTGATGTCTATTTTAGGATGTAGAATTTAGTACCGATAATATCTTGATTTTTTAAAGCCATGACAAAATATCAAATGTTATTATTGCATAACTAAATGAAATCTCCTCGTGGTTGAATAAAGTGGGGTGGCTTCAATGAGTATCCTCCTGGCCATGGCGGGATCTTCAAATCGCTATATAGTCAAGTCACCGAGTAAAGAACCGATAGTTTTTAATTATTTATATTTGAAATTTTTGCCCATGAAACAGATGATTCGAGGCAATGTGGAGGTAGTTTTACTTAAGGGGGTCATCCCGTGTAAAGGCACGTTTTTATCGCTTTTTTTTTGGCAAACTAAATAAACTTACAAATGCGAAATTTTTACCACAGATTATACAGTTTTGAAAAAAACGCGTTTAAAGATTCAAATACCAACATACAATTTACTTGAGGGTGGCTCCAAAACCTGGCCTGTTCAACGCTGTAACTTCCTGCCGACTCTGACTATCGGAAAATCACTTTATCCGCATATTCTATACTATATTTAGATACAATTTGTGCACAAAATAAAATATTTTTTGGAACAATCACACGGGATGACCTCCCGTGAGGTTAAAATTTATCATCGACGACTTTTTAGAAATTGTGCAATTGCATTAAGATGGCAGGATTGTAGATCAAATAGATGGTCTATTTTGAGGTGTAGAATTTAGGATCATTAATACAGTATTTTTTATTAAAAAATCATATTAAATACTAGTAAAATGACAATTCTTAACAATGTTAAATACAACGACAATTTTCTTTTATTTTTATACCAAGTGTCTCAAAATGGAATGCATTTTTATTGTCAAACTACGCAGTAGTCATAAATAATATCATAAATTATCGTCACATTACAACTAGCCTTAATTCAATGTTCAATTTGTTCAATTAAATATACAAATACCATAGAAAACAGGGTGAATGAAAACCTGACAAAAAGACTATTTTTAAATTGGCTTCATCCATTGAACTCTTACCTATTACATTTTGATTCCCAAAAAATATATAATATTCGCATAAAATAATGGGATTAGAAGCAAAAGAACGATTTGAGCATATAATTAAATAAAGCAATATTTACTGAATTTGATTATTTATTACGAGTTGTTTATATTCTAGACTTAATAATTTCATAAATATCTCGCGGGCTATCGAAGTGAGTGTTTCTAATAAACACTAACGACAATTTGTGATTCTCAAGTATGACAGTTAGAAGTCTAGATTCACTCTAATTTAAAAAGAAGAAAAAAAATTAAACCAGCGTATGTGTAGAAATTAGATTGAATTGCTATATTTAGAATATGTCAATATTCGATATATTTCCAGTGCTATGATAGCTATGAAAACAACTTATCTTGTGCCATTGACTCATTTGAGCGTGATTTCTTCTTGACTGCCTGTCTTTCATATTAGTCAATCTCTCCGAAATTAAATGACATGATAAACTTATCTTCGTTTACCGGCTTGCTGGCAGCCAAATTGTTTCTCATTATTTTGTAAATACACTGCAATTAGAGATCGACTCTAAACGCTTGCGTTTGGATGCGTGCAAATCAGACAAAGCACCTTCGCAAAGCTCAATGACAGTGACAATGAAAGTCGTTCCAAAAAGCAATTTGTTTTTAATAAAATCATTGTCATTGATTTATGCGCGTCCGCAATAAAGAAAATATCATCAGTCAAAGTTAATTTGACTTAAGTTGAGTTTTAGTAGAAGGTTAATCCTGCGGACGTCTTAATTGCCAGTTAAATCACTTTTATAGAACTATTAGACGACCGGCTTAATCTTGTTGTTTTTGACCTGGTGCCGAAAAGTTTCAATGACGAAACCTCATGGTGCTATTTAAATCTGGACCGTTACGTATTTTCAATCTGTGTTATATAATGTAATAAATTCTCCGAATATCCGGTTTGGGATTTTACATGTTTCGGATAGCCGAGGTTCGGAACATTCGTCGAGCGGAAGAAACAAATATATCTAACGTGCCATAATATTTGGAGCGTTCCTTATTTATTAGGGTGATGCAGAAGTTTTTGAATTTTTTGATGAAGATATTTGACAAATTATTATTTGTTTTTTTTGCCCTTTTAGATCTAAGGTTTTAACCCTTTTATAGATTTTTATGGAATAATTTTCCATTTTTTTTAGGTGTTTTTTAGCAATCCTTTTTATGAGATCACTACCAATCATTTTGACATGTTTTTATCATGGCGTATATATGTTTATAAAAATGTGGTTACCAGCCATACCTCATATAGATTTGAATCCAAAATGATTGAGTTGCGAATCAAATCGCTTAACTGCGGAACTACCTAAAGGTACCATTTTCCATTGACTTCACATTTGGTCAAGTTCTTCTTTGGTAAGAATTCTCAAATTGAACTTTTTAGGTAACGGATATATGAATGAGTAATAAATTTATTATTAGTTTTAAATACTATGTATTTTAATAATGATTCACAATCTTCTAAATTTGTAGGTATGGTAATTTTTTTGCGGTCTAGCGAAACAACACTTTCTTGATATTCACCAATCTTCCCAATTTTCCCAAAAATGTGCACGAACTTTTGAACTGGCCTGATATATTTTTTAAATTGATCACTATGCTGCTTTGTTGTTAGTTTATTCTGGTTTCAATAGCTTGTAGTAAATGTTTTATTTTGAATTCCATCGAGTACACAAAAGCAGTTTTTTGATGAATGTTGATCTTTTGAGAAGATATTGTTAATTGATCTGAAGTTGATAAATTTTTTAGTCGATGTGCATGATCTTCTATTTTGCAGATAATTAAAAGAAGCTATTTTATTTCCGTATAGAAAAATGAAATAAGACAGCAATTAAGAGCTAAGAACATATGCATTACCCTAATATTATATTAAAGTATCGAACGATGCGGCAATGAAACACAATTGCTATGATCTCATAAAGCCTTTCAAACGCAAAGTCAGCACACATTTCCAAAAAATGCTGCTAAGGTCTTTTTGCGTGACGTCAATTTAAAGAATTCATCGAGTGTGACTCGCGATCACATCTCGATCCTGCTCTTAATTCACTTTCGATGTTCCTCCGATGGCGTTATGGAATGATATTCCGCAGAAGAGCTATTAAAAGATAATTGTAGATTTGTGGAGGGGCAAATGAATATTTACACTTCGAGATGATCCGAGTTTCGTTATTCGCGGAATATTAGAATGCTCCGAAATAGAATCACACGATGTTCATCTCTCGTGCGTATTTCATTAATTCAAAGCGATGTAAATTGTCCGCCATACTGGATGAGTCCCGGTTGATTTGTTTACGGACAACTCCCGCATTTAATACAGGGAATGCAATAGTCATCGGAACAAATATAAATATAGAAAGACACTTTCGGATGCTTTCGACGCCATTAATACCGCATGTCCATTCTAAAATACACCTCGACGAATAATACTAGATCATTTGACCGGCGCTAAGCTCCTTTCGATGCTTGAAAAAAGCCAGCATAAATACTTCTTCACCTGATGACACGCTGAAAATATGTAAAACGCCCGTACAGCATTATTTTGGATCCGCCATTTAAAAAATCATGTTTTTAATACCAGCTATTTAAAATTGAACGACCGATTTTTTACATTAACTGAAATATTTTAAATGTATCATAATTCCAAATATAAATCTTCATATAACCACAATGTTTGCAAATCAATCATTTTGATAAAAGTTCATATTTGTTTATACGTCCGTATAGCGTGGGAACGCTTTAAGTTAATCAGAAAAAAAATTGATTGGGAGCATTGAAGTCGATTTGTTATTTATATATCGTAACGTTTACATCGAAAGAGTAATGTAATTATAGTATTTTGACAGTTCTATCACGCATTGTTTCTAATTTTACCGTCTGCCCAAAATAATCTAAAGGGAGTTATTTTCGTCCATTGTAAATTATTTTCAGGCAACGAAAATTCATTCTGATTCATTGAAAAACACGTAATTTGTATTGATGCGTAAAATAAACGCATTTCACAAGTCATGGGAAATTTAACATCAATAGAAAGCCAGTCTGTTAAAATTTATTTTTGAAATTTTCATATCAGACATGCTATAAAATTTGACAGCGAAAATGCATTCCATTTTGAGATAATATTTGTTATAAAATTAATAAGCCGATATTTCTTAAATGGAAGGTTAATGTAAATAATAATGCTTTGATAGATTTTTGCATTATTTTGAGATATCATGTAAGAATTGCCACATTTGGATGATTACAATTAGTTACTTAATAGATGGTCAAATGATAATGACAAGTTATTTGTTTTGGTCAACATCTTTATTCACTTAGAGAGATTCCAGCTGCGAGTCTGCTAGATGACCGGCGGGAAGAACACGTATTCCCACGGCTAAAGCGATTTCACTTTTTCTCTGCACGTATCATTTATTAAAAATAAACAGAACTTGCCATTTGGGCCTAATATTTATGTATTGTATTATTATGAGATGACTTTTAATAATCTCTTTTTATGGAACTATTGCCAATCATTTTCAACATGTTTTTTTTTATAGCGAATATATGTTTTTAAAATGTGGTTGCCAGCTACACATACTGTAGATTTGAACTCATGACGAATGAGTTACGTACAGGTGTATTGTATTATATACTCTCTACAAAATGTTTAGAACTTTTCTTAGGAATATTTTGACATGAAATTGACGTTTAATAAACATAGTTTACAAATTTCATTTTTATTCTATATTTAATATTTTTAAAAATTACAGCTGGTTATTTTACTTTTTTCGTGATTTAGTGAATGTCTGATATTTAGGACTAGACCTAAACATATGCATTTTTTAATATCTTCCAAGCGATTCTACGGAAATACAACCAAGTACACACTTTAACACGAATTCAAACAAAAGTCATGTTTTAGGACGAAAACGATATAAAAGGCAACATATGACAATATTTTATCAGTTTGAGTATTACCTTTATTTCTTATGTCTAATAGCTTGTCTATTTACTTTTGTGTAGCAATCATTATATGTACACTCTAACCTCTTTTTGTGTGACATTTTTTTGTGCGATTTCTAAATTATGCGATTTTTAAAGCATTATTTTTATTGTCAATTTTGAACTTGTTTAGAATTTTGAAAAAATCGATTTTGTTTTTTTGCATTTTTTTAAAGTTTAGATTTTTAAAAATATATCCTTCTTAGGAATTTCCAAAATTTCAATTACTTACGGAGTTACAGCTTTTTTAGTGAGGCGGCAACTAAGTCGGTCCTACCAAAATGTAATCTTTAAACACATTTTTCTCGAAACTACTTTTTTCAACACGGTTGACATGATATCTCAAATTCTGATTTACTTCAAATTGGCTATGAATCATTTCTATATAACCCTTTATTGTTCCTACCAGATTTATATCAAAATTTAATTTTAAAATATTAAATCAAAAATGACTTTTTGTGATTTTTTTTGTAAGGACTATAGCGACATTTTGAGTCATCTCGAAAATAATCATATAGCGACGATTTTGTCATTTTGTAATAAAAATAAAAAATATTTCTCTAGTAGATGTCAGGCATTAGAGATGCCAGATACCAGACATCCTTAAAATGTTACCAAAAACATTTTAATTGCATTCTTGTTTCCCTGATTTTTCATCAACTTTTTTGTGCGATTTTGGATATATTTTATATAGCAGTTTCAAAGTTATGCGGTTTTTAAAATATATGATACGCATCTATCGCATAAAAAAGGTTTAATATATTAATTATTTGACAAAAGTATATCAATAAGTTATCTATATATATATATTTTAGATGGAAGTTGACCTCATTTTTTCTCGTCTGAAATTTAAATTTAAATCGATGCAAATGCGTTTTAGAATCTATAAATGGATCAAATTATAATACAAATAATCGTTTTTCCTTTTCAGGGGTCAATTAACGATAGCTCTCTGGGGGACTAATAGGTTCGTAAGTGCGGGGGTTATCGGCATTATTGATTCTCGGCTATGGGAATTAGTTTTTATTATTGTTCTATTTTTGAACGCATCCATAAATTATTATTAATTAGCTGTTGGTATTTAATTCAAAAATAACCAGCCACACGAGGAATCCCACACGAGTATTAAGAAGATTTGATAAATGATAGAAGATGAGCCGCGCGTGGGCCCAGAACTCGCTCCCGATGGCTCCGAAACTGTGCGTCGACACGCACTTACACCGCCCGTGTCATCGGATAGTTGCCACGGGCCAGAATTCGCATTCTGCGGCCCTGCCAATCATCATCGACATGAATGAAGCTTAAGTACGATGCATGTCGAAACATCCAAAATGTCAAAAAAGTAGACATTTCGCAATGCCAAATGCGCGCGCTGCTTTAATTGCTCTTGTTTAGTCTTGGGGTGAATGTTGCATATCGAATTAATCACGATTCAAATTAGGATTTTATTTTAGAGAGAGAGAAAATACTCGCTATCAAATCGCGCGCAATGAGAGCGAAAGAGCTAAGAGATATTCTAAATTTGAAAGTGAATCAGTAAATAATAAAATAATAAACATAATGAGCAGAACACCGCGGTAAAGTGGATTCCAAAGTGTTTATTTGGGCGCATCAGGTGTGCTGAACGTTTGGTGTGCGAATCGAAGAAATGACACTGATTTTTTGCACAACAGCTTTAAATTTTTCTACATTTTCCATGTCCATGTTGATCAACAACAACCCCAAATATTAATTAAATTGATCGGTAACAAATATATTGCACATTCTACGAATATTCTTGCATAGTCATTTTTAAATGCTTATTAAATGATAAAGTATAAAATTAATGATGATAAATTATGCTGATCAAACCAACGGCAATAATTACAATCTGATTCATGACCAGAGGAGATGCTAGGTTTTTAAATGGCTACTTGCTGCGACTAATTATTGGTGAACTTTATTTTATAAACAAATTTGCTTATTATAATACAGCAGTCCCGCGGTAATCCGACAAACGCTTTGCAAGACAGTGTCGAATTGTCCATTTTGTCGGATTATAGAGTACTGCTCCCGATTTACTTTCATAGCCAATTTGGGTCTAGAAATAGATGTATGCCTGTTTGTTTTCTGAAGAAACCACATACATCTATTTCTAGATTTTTTACATTGACAAATCTTTAACTAACATATCTACTATATTTGTATTGGGATGTCGGACTACAGGGGGGCCGGATTAGACTGAGGTGTAATATACCACTGGATCTTGAGGCAGATTAGTTTTTGGGCGCAAATAATAGCCATTAAAAACTTGTAAGCTGTATATAAAAAACAGTTTGGCGCATATCATTTTTAACCCTTTTACTACTACGGTGTATTTTGATAAAAGGAAATTTGTTTGCTATCTAATTCTCTCTTGTTTAATCGCGCTAACCTATAAGTAAGATGCACTATAAGGTTAAATACTCATACCCTGATGCATAAATATTACTTATATTCAAGCATTTTGGAGTCATCAATGTTTGCAGTCTTTGTTAGTTTCACAATCGACGATATATCGTATTTTAGCACTCTGTACTTAGTCTTATAACAGTCTATAAAGTTTAATCAATTACAATTTCATCTTAAGTTATTATATATAAAATATTCAGGCATATGGAGAACCTCTGCAAAAGACTGTTTAAAATTGCTTATTTGCTCATGGTATTAATCATGGTCTCAGGATGAGAATACCAAGGTGTAATTTCATCTCTATTCTATTACATGGTGTCGAAGCGTGGACGCGTTTTGATTAAAAAGCTTAAAGCTTTGAAATGTGGTTATAAAGATTAATTATAAAGATAACTTTGGACTTGTCATTCAGAGTAATATAACAATCTTTTTTCTACGTAATTTTTATTAATATTGGCAATAAATTCATGCCGTGTTGAAAGTTCATGGATCTATGCATTTACAGATTACACCCATAGATCTATTGGCATATTATTTTGTATTGTTCTCTGATCTAATAACAATGTTAAAAGATGATTCAAAATATTACCATTTGAATTTTTCAGTGTTATATTGATATAATATGATATAATATTTCAGTGTTATTTTAAATTGTTTGTGCTTTCGTGTGAACGCTAAATGATCATATTGGAATATATACATAGTCTTTGTGGACAATCTTCTTGCATATCATTATGTTTTCAATATATGTACATTTGACACACGACTTTTGAACACCCCTGGCGTACACGGATACTCCACACAAAAATAGAATCCAATTAGAACCTTGTTTAATTTTGAAATTGGAACAAGAATTCTCTGACAGATGGCGCTGTGTAAATATGTTTCATGGTTTCGGGAATGTCTAAATAATTTCTGATTTCTCCAGAAAATATTTAATTACATTCAAAACATGCCACGGGAATCATTTCAAAACTTAAAAATACAATCCACCAAGACATTGTGCATATGCCGATAAATGCCGTTTTCACCAAAATAAAAAAAAATTAGAGAACATGCCGTTCTTGTTACCTGTTAAGTGCGCGTATAACACATTGCGGCATATTGCAAAATATAATAATAAACATTGCAAAACACAATTGCCAACACATTGAATCATATGCAAACGATATGATCAATCTGTTGCAAAGTATGCGATCGTTTTTTTTTTTTTTCTTCTTCAACGGAATACCTCTAATTTTTGCATTTTAACCGCTTGCGTGCGAAAATAGATCTGAAGAATGCCAATCTGTGCCACTTTATTTTAATATCATTTTCATATAAATACTGCGCCATTTAAAATAGGTGTCCCGAAATATTTCACGTGATGATGAAATTATAAATATATTTTTCGGTATTGGAATCGACCCAAATTAGATGCCATAATTAATAACGCTAAGACGCCGAAAATATCCAATTAATTCGTTTTTCAGA
Source organism: Stenopsyche tienmushanensis (assembly GCA_008973525.1). Classification (NCBI taxonomy): domain Eukaryota; kingdom Metazoa; phylum Arthropoda; class Insecta; order Trichoptera; family Stenopsychidae; genus Stenopsyche; species Stenopsyche tienmushanensis. The sequence continues at coordinate 613,447 of WACJ01000539.1, forward strand.
CACATTTACATGGCCGATGAGCTCTTTCGCGAAAGTGTTTCGACTATCGTCCAAGGTCGAATACAGAAACCAAAGTATCTTGAACCTTCAAAGTTCACTCATTTACTTATTTTTATAAAAGGTTTATTGCCGTTTTGAAGCATAAGATTTATGTGGAAAGCTCGACGCAGTTAATTACCAGCGTTTTTATGACCAAAAGCTCGCGAGCGCAAGATCTAAGGAAAACTGAATGCCATAAATTTTCATACAAAATGATAAATCTGAAAATTCTAATATTCCAACCCGCAGACGCGTTTTATTAATTAAAATGATTCGTATAATATATGGGATCGAGTAGAAAATTAAAAAGACCATCTGCAATAAAGTAGACATTTGCCAATGAATTATTAGCATAATTTAATGCCTGATTGTTGATTTTTGCGTGTATTTAGACTCTAGATTTATTTCTTGGAGATCTAACGAAAAATAATCTTGGACTAGTAATATATTTTTTCAATTTTTTTTATCATCCAAATGGCTTAATCACTATTGAAAACAAAATCAATCCATCGAGCAGGAATTTTTCTTCAATTTACAATCTAGAATGGAGTCGTTAAAATTTTATGATGGTAATTATTCCATTCACTAACTTCAATTTATACCATAAATAAACATATGGATAAGCCTTTAAAATTTTTAATATGTTTGCACTTGTCTCATTCAGAGCTTCTCAAGCTTTTCGCCATCAAACATTAAACATTTTGGATAATCTTTTATAACTAATCACATTCATTAAAAGGCGAAATGCATTAATATATTTACAATTAATAACGCCATATAGCCCATCTGTAAAATGAATGATCCAAAATTTTCATCCAAATATTTTATATGGAATGTCTGTCTGTCTGTTCAAAATACAATCTTACAACCCCTAAATTATATAAAATATTATTTGCATTTTTTTCCCAATTTTTAAATAGGAAATCATAATTTTTTTATGATTGTTACTGATCATAAGCGACTCACTCATGTCTTTATAATGAGAATTCAGACTAATCTACAGGATCCACATCCAGAGGATTCAGGAACTAATCCACTTTACTTTGAACCCCAATAAAAATTCAGTACCGAATTTTTAATCCATTTCGACTGCGTTTTGGCAACATATCGCCATTTGTTGATACGTTTTGCATTGATGCAAATATTAAATATTAGATATATAAAAGGGATAAATAACATAGGTATTTGGTAGCTTCAGTCTTCTTGTTAGATTTTTTTTTAATACGTAGACGCAAGGAATATCATTCTTCTGTGTATAAGGCAATTTTTCCAAATATGATTTTTATAGCATTCTGGCTGAATTTTTAGGATTATTGCACATTCTAATGTATCTTAATTTACCATTTGAATACCACGTACAGAGTATGGGCGTCAATTAATAATCATACTGTACCCTCAAGAGGTCTCATCACATCAGATGGCAACAAAGTTGCAGCACACGTCTTCTGCATTTCAATCATCGAGTGCATTGGCTCAAGTACTTTGCTGGAGCTTCTCCAAAGTCAGTTTTCGGCCACGAAGGTCAAACCTCTTTCCGCTTGGAAACGCCAGGGAGTGCGTGAAACTCCAGAGAACCCAAATTATTGTGTCAATCTCGATTTAGGGCCCAAAATACATTTTATTGGTGTGCAGCGGGTTCCTGATCGGTGCGCATCCCCAGTATTTATGTGTTCACCGAGAGAGCGGCTTTTTACGATCCGAAGAGTTTATTTTTGTTTTTAATTACTGGCAGCCGTAAAAATAATCGACGCCTCAAAATATTTCAGACAGTTGGCGCTGGAATCAGCCAGTGATCCAAAATAACACACCGATCTGGAGGATGGCGACTTCCACGGGTAATGCATCATCATCATCGCACATCGGCCGGGGCGGCCCGAAAGACAAACCGATATATCGTGCGAGCAGCTGATGCTCAATGTCGTCACTATCGGACACAGAGGTGACATTCTCGAGTGTTGTACGAGGATATTTTCATCATTTCCCACCAGATGCACTCAAGCAGCGAGAGGTGCAATTGTGCAGTAAAAATGCATATTTAAATGGCGGCAGACTGTGCATTAAAGTCGTTTAAATTACACGCCATAATATTAGCGTGAATTAAGTAAGGTTTCAACGAACACTATTAATGTGTCTCATGAATAATCATTTTAACAGCACGCAGACTCATTATTGAATCTTAAAATCTCCATTGCGTGGTGCTTAATTAAAACCTGTAGTCAAACACAAGTACACTTGGGTCTGTTTTTATGCAGATCTTTTTTATGCGATTTTGAAATTATGCGGTTATCAAAAATAATGGAACCTATCTCTTATTTTTCTATAGAGTATAAAGCTTTTTTAAGGCGAATGCGCATAAAAAAATCTAAAATGAACATTAGTAAAAATTACGACCGTTAGTGTGAGTGTGGCCAGAATAGGGCCGAAAATTGTAAGTAAAAATGATATGAAACTGGCAATTTTGGATTACTTGGATAAAATGAACAAATGGACAAATCCTATCGAGATAATCTCTCAACATGGGGAAATAAACCATAAGAACAATCAAGAAAAATGAAATCGCCATCAGAACATCAGCCATCAATGGCACAAAATTAAGCTCAAAGCTCATCGTATTCAAGATAAAGGATTTATTGGAAAAAAACAGAAAGAAGAACACATGATCATAATTCTGATAAATATGTATGCTGACTGATAACAATAATTTGTACGATTATCTATGTATTGTATATTTACTTATATGATTTTTCTATACACTTTTTTAATGCGGTTTTTAGTACATTTTATCACATTGATTCGAAGTTATGCGGTTTTCAAAAATAATAAATAAAAAATAATGCAACCTTTCCCTCAGTTTTCTATGTTGTTCAAGTCTTTTTTATGCGATTTTTTATATGCGACTCCCCATGAAACGTATATAAATTTTAAATAATTCTATACATGTCCATATACAATACCATATATTCATAATAAAATTAGTAGTTACGGCATGAATTTGATCTCAGAATCGAAAAATATCAATTTTTCAACTGATATCGAAAGCATTTGATCTGATATTGTCAATGCTTAATGTTTATAATATCATCCAATTTGATTTAAATTTAACATGATCTATAAACGGTATGAAATGATGAAAGTGGTCAATGACGGGTTAATCTTAAACAGAGATCACGTGTTATAATATCTCCCGCTGCGATCACTCCATAACTGTCGCAAGCCCTGTTTTTGGTCACTATGGTGAACATTCACGACAAATATGGATTCTTCCGAACCGATTGCTATGGTATAAAATGTTTAACATTAAAATAAATTGAATTTTTTTAAAATACATATATGCAATTCCGTGTGCACGGCGTAAATTTAGTCTGATTTAATTGGCATATTGTAAGATAGTTAAACGATTGCCAAGTGGTTTAAATTTAAGAATTATTTATTATATATTATGTATAATAAAAATCTTTAACAGACGACATAGTCTTTTGGGACTACTGTATAGTTATAAAGCGCAAGCGCCATTAACGTCAGCATTTATGATATTTGTGAGCGTTTATTATACTAAATGATAGCTCGGAATTCGTTTTGTCATATTTGCTCTCGGTTTTTGTGTCATTTTGTCAAATATATATCCGATGCCACTTATGCAATTTACTTCTAGCGAATGCATACGATGTGACGTCCGATTCGACATGCGACATGAATCGTGTCACATCCCATCCAATTTAAATCGCGATCCCTCCGGAATAAATCAGTTTCGGTGCCGCGATCTAAGAGCGTTCGGGTTCTCAAAGCGGGACTCCGAAAGAGCGCGATGGCCGAGCTTGAAAAAATAAATTTACGATCTGCGCCTTGTAAATGAAAATATTTTTTTATCGTCTATTTCTGATACATGAAGATCTTACGTCGAAATTAGAAATCAAGTGCGAATGCAATAAATAATGGGATAGTTACGTATTAGACGGGATGAGTCAGGGCGAATTGGTAAGCTCTCGATACGGATATTTCCGTCTTATGAAGAGGTTGGAAGTGAAAACTTTTACCGGTGACGATAGCGTGCCTGGCATAAAATTGGATATTGTACAATTAACAAATTTTATGGGTTTATTTTATGGGAGACACATGGTTGATGCATGCTTAATGATTTTTTTTATTTCCGTACATCAGGCAGTGGTGACCAAAAATAACCTTTATCCATTAACATAAAGTTTGTTTATTGCCTTGATTAAGAAAACACAGTCATTTACATTAGTTGAAAATAAATTTTTGTATCAACACACCTTTGTATCCATGTTATCCCCGTCCGATATGAATCTTAGAAATCGATTTCAAAGATGTAACCCAACACCTCGGTCCATTAAATCCGAGCAAGATCTGAAGCGCATTTTAGTTTTAATTCGAAATAAAATCCAAATGCTAATTTAGATTCAAAGCTTTCTTATTAAGCACCCAAAGCGCGATGGGATCTACATAAAACTGAATTTATTTATTTTTTAATCTACTTTAATGAAATCAAAATAACGTTTCTAAAGCATTTAAATGATAATATAACTCAATAGATACGTATCTATTTTTTTGGATTACCACATTCGGTATTTAAAATCGCTGTCAGTCAAAATGGACAAAAATATTTTGCTTGCGAAATTGAGTGTGAATCAGCCGTCGCCCACACAAACTCGCATATCCCGCTCATAATTTGTCATGTGCCTAATTTCATGTCTAATGTAATATAAAGAAAAAATATATATATATTATTATTTAGTTGAAAATAGGTTGGATGCAATAGTAAAAAATTAAAAAAATATTGGTATAAAAAGGACTACGAGCAAATTATAACAAGGATTAACACGTTAATTGCAAGAATCATATTTTTATGAATCACTGTGTCTTTCTGCAGGGCCGTAATAAGGGCGTGGCAAAGCAGGCGCCCGCCACGGGCGCAACTGGGCTGGGGGTGAAAAATGCAGAATACCGACCGTTTTTATTTTATTCGACCATTTTATTTTACATGAACCAACACGTATTGACTCTGCCTGTTTTAATAATATATACTAAGTTGTCTAATTCCTCTTTTCTTCGATATCGCTTAAGCATTGAGCCGACTCAGCCGGCATAAACCCGCAATAAAATAAAGACAACAATATTTTCAACCGATTGTGAAATTTTAAAAACCCATCAGATCAATCTTCTTCATTTCATAATGAGAGTTTGTAATCGTTCTAGAGACATATTCAGGTATTGCGTCCGATCGCGAGACGCTCATTTGTCATATCAGCGGTCCGAAAAGCGGACCTATTGGACATGCAAACCTTGTAGCCACTCCGTCCTCTTTTAGCCGGATTTTCTATGATCTGTACTATCATGGATAGACACTTTCTATCATAGCTTTAAAAAAAACAGTATCGCCATCTTTACGTTAAGGTATAGATGGCGGTACTGCTGGGACTATCTTTGTATATTATTTTAAAACATGCATTATATTAGTATTTGATAAACTGATTTCTTGGATTTAAAGATAATAGTTTTTGATAAAATTTAATAGCAATGAAATTTTATCTTTATTTCAATAATATTGTATTAAATTAATGATAATTAATCAAGAAATTATGGAATTTAAATACTAAATTTATTTACCCTTGGAAAAGATATAATTGTTTAACCTGTTAAGTGTCAACGACGCACCGGCGCGTCGTTAAAGATTTTACAATTTCTGAGACATTCATCTACTGTTAAATCTATTATATAAGTAGTTTTATTGTTAATAAATGCTAATACACTATTTTAAAGAATCAATATCTTCAGAAGATTATAACTTCATTGATATAAAATTTTCGTTGAAAGTTTTGTTGAAAATATGTTGGCCAAAAATGTGCATAAATAAAATTAAAGTCATCAATAGCATCTGTTATGGTATTTTTTCCACTGCGTTTCATTTGAATATCCCATGTTCACGAAGTGTTAACATTATTTTCAGAATAATTTATATTCTTGATTAATATGCATGTCACAGTGGTTGTAAATGGTTCACGTCATTATTATTTCATATCCACTCACGCTGAACCAGTTCTTAGATCCATCATCCGATCTAGCGAGATCATCTCCCGAGATCGAATAGCGACAATAAGATAAACGATACGATCGACTCGAGAACATTTAGACGCGTTAAATTCTCAGAATCGATCCGAATATCTCTCCATCTCTTACCGAAGCTCAAAAAAGTGTTGTCGCTTTCCTTGAGACAATGCCGTATCCGTCAAACTATAGAAGTTTGAACGTCCGAAATAAAACTTAACGGTTATCTGACCCGGGACCAATTTGAATACAAAGTCTAGACCCCAAAGTTGTGATCATCATTTTGTTGGGATTGTTCACACAAAAAGTCCGATCTCAATCACGATCGTGGCCGGTATCAGTCCGCAATCAAACAAATACCGAAATAATACAACAATGGTTAACGATAGTTTAAATGTTTCACTCCGTAGGAAAGAGTTCGTGCCCTGAAATCCGGCTCGATTCTCATTTAAATGGGCAATTGACCGTTGTTTTATTATTATACAGCTCTCTTTTTTTCTTCTTCTTACCTCTTATTACTGAAATTATCACTTCGCGGTGCGAGGGATATCTTGATGTGAAGCAAATGCCAAGACGAAGCCAGGGGTCAAATGCAATCATTTCGATCTAGTACAAATATTATAATATCGTACGTACACATCATTAAGGCTTATTTTCTAACATAAGAAACAGCTAATTCACGGTTCCCAACCTGGGGGTCGATGTGCCAAAGAAGAGAACTTGCCTCGATCCATTGACAATGGAAACATTATTAGAATACCTAGCTTCCTTTTTGCTAAGCAGATTTTCTCAGATCAATACTTTTTTGTTCAATTCACAGAATTCAAATGATTGACACTTGTTTCTTCTTTATTTCCGAATCGAATTATTGGATACAAAGCTATACATGCTAGAGTAATAAGCAGTATATACCTTTAGTTAAAATTATTCACTATGAAATACTACTACTATTTGTAAATAACGTTAAAGAATAAAGCCTGTGATAGGGTGTGAAAATTTTGATTACTTTCTGCTTTCCTTAATATATGAAATTTGATTGTGAGTATATTACAGTATTCTAATCGCAAATATTAAAATAAATAATTTTTCATATGCACATTTAAAAATTATTATTTGCAAAGGTTCATACCTTGATTAAATACAATTTTACATTTGTGAAGTACTGTCTATCTTATGCCAAATGATGATAGTATGGCATTGTCTATTCCTTTAGCACCATGATGTAATAGTATAAATTATGGATGATTACCACCTAAGTAAAGATCCAGGTGGGCATCCAAAGACTGCCCTCCATATTAATTTGCGCTTAAGTTTCTCGGTTTGTATCGCTACGGAAATGATCGGTGTTTCGCGGAATGGAACTCACACCTTCCTCGGTGGAATAGCCTTTATCATCATCTGCGGTTATTACATCATATTTACAGTGATGTCGATGGTTATCGGTAAGATTTCACGTGTAATTTGGTCGATGTAATTATAGAGGGAGGGAAAGGCTAGGGCCGCGTCTTATCGGCGATCTCATCACGCTGAGCCCTGCTCCTCACGTGATATTTGGTTACAAGTGTTAAATGACCACTTTGCATACTTTTTAAGGGCTTCGCTTTTTATCATTTGCGCCAACCATGTCATCTCTGTAAATTAAGTCGACTTGAGGAACAACTGTATCGGGTTGCAGCGCAGTCGGAATCGATGTAGGCTCCGTTTAACTTTTTTTATTGACTGCCGAAGAATATGTTTGTAAACATCCTGTGCTCGTTTCGAAGGTATATTTGATGTTTTTTTGGCTTGTGTGTATGTACAAGAAGCACAGAAATTGACGATCCATGTAGAGTGCATCATATTTATTTTTACTTTGAAGTGATAGATGAGATTGCGTCTCAATTAAAAATACCTACCGAAATATTCAACGTACATATTAGCTACTTTTTCATTGCGATCAGAGCTAAATTTATAACATAGCTTTAAAAATAATTTCATATTTAAATAAATCAACAACTCATCACTCATTCTCATGGAATAAAATTATTTTGATTGTTCGCTGAACAAGTCGTCATCACTTCATCACATCTTTACAAATCAAAAATCGCCTGTTTCTTCGGATATTTAAAGTATTATGATAAGTTGTAATCAAAAAGATTAAGATCTAGATTTTATAGTGGTTTAACCTTTAACCTTTATTCAGAAAAATAAAATATTACAAGCTAAAATGGTGTATCAATATACGCAATTACATTTTTAAAAAATGGTTTAAAAACGGGAGCGGCTTATATGAGTGTAGGTCGAATCAGCGTTTTGCACAATAAAAAAATGTTTGAGGCCAAAAGAGCACTGCGCCGACGAAAAATGGAGTGCAGCGCCCTTATAGCTGCTAATCCGCGGGCTCGAGCCACCGACACCTATGCTCTGTTCAAAATCACCCCCAAGTATTTCACTTGAGGTTTCCATTCGATGGAGCTGGACCCGACAACTATTGGATCAATTTGAAATTTTTTTTCCGTTTTACGGAAAACAAGATAGCTTCGGTTTTCTCTTTGTTTAAACTGGTTCACTGGGATTGATATGATAAAATAAGAAATTTAAAATAATCATCATTTTATGAGATTGTTACTTGAGGGAGGAATATGTATTTTTTAATTAATAATGAAAGTTGAATTTAATCTTAACCCTTAACCGATATCATCCTTGCGTGGAAATGAGGTATTGACATGATTTTAATTATCTTCCTTAAATCTCCATTAAACCTTTAAAAATTACCCATATTCCTTATTAAAATGATCACGAAAACATCCTGTGATAGATTGGCGTTCACAAATAAAACTTGGGAATCATACTCATATCAAATATACGAAGATATGTAACGATGTAAATTCATAATATAGATGATACACATGTGATTGGATATCGTAGAGATTTGCAGTGGGTTGTGTGTTTCTTTCCACATAATTTCACTCATAAACAAATCTTAATGCAGAATAATATTCCTTTTATAAGATCTTATTAGTTTAGAATTGGTACCAGACAATTATTTTATTTTTATGGTTTCTTTGTAATCATATAAAAATGGTGATTTAGGCAAAGTCATGTCTTAAATGAAATAAAAACTTACCATTTCGTTGACCTTTGGTCTGCCCGACTCATGCTGTCACACTACTCCAAACCAAAGCAAACGTTTCTATTGTAAGCCAGGCTACGGATATGAACCCAGAACGCTTTGTAGACAGTTTATGCTGCTATTTCATGCTGTCAGCTAGTAATTAACCCCTGTACAAATATGTCAGCCATCCACTGATCCACATTCGTATGGCCATATAATTATCGTTGCTGACATGAAAGCGTCGACTGACAACAATACAACTCCCCACCGACGAAAAAGTGGACCCCGTTTCCTTAACAACATTTTTCATAGTTTTTTTACCTTATAAACATTATTATTTGAAGCTTTTATATGTAAAAAAAATAAACAATAAACCCTGGCTAAATAAAGCGGGTGATTAAGTGAAAACCGCAAGTTTTTTTCTGTAGGCGATTGCAAATAGAAAAACGGCTATAGAATGTCTTTTGCGATAAATAATAAATGGTACGTGAACACACAATGGAGAGGTGTAATAAGAATATTAATCATTCGCTTATTTGCTTAAGTATTATAAATTTCGCAATGATACAACGTGATTTAAATAAGCGTCGTCCGTGATGTGTTAATAGATTTCTTCGCCGAAATCGATCGCCACACACAATCAAATACAGCCAATACCCAAACAACAACTATTGTGCAAAACATGTATTTTAACCCTTTTCACACGAACTCGCCTTAATTATATTTTAAATTGTTCGACTAATCTACATTAATTCGGAGTGTTTCGCCCGGGTTTATTTTAATTTATTGCACGATATTCCATGAATCCATGGCGTGCCTCGAAGGTCAATCAAAAACGATTTACCGAATTCAAAATTATAGCGTTTTGTCGGTAATGATCGCAATAATTTCTCTTCTAAATTTTCTTTCTGCGTTGGCACGTAGCCGTATATAAAAACACAGATTAGTCTTAATTGTTACCCATTTCCGCGGGGTTAACAGTTCCACTTAGTACTTTTTTTTTTTTCATATTCTGCGTTCATTCACTCATCGAACAATTTGACGTTGAACCCCGTGTTAATGGATGTATATTAAGTTCTCATTGTGATTTTATGTTCGCCGATCACGCCATCTGGGTGTTTAAAAGAGAGATTTTCGTTAAAAAAGGGAAAATGGTTCGAATAACGACCTCGAATATCTATAAGAGAATAGCTCTACTAATCTACGACATAAAGCTCGGCGTATTTGTTTGTACAGAAAATGGACTGGTTCATAATGAGTTAACTGATGGCTCGTTTAATTTGAATTCCTCAAATACTTGAATACTATGCTTTTAATTTGAGATCTTGATAATGTCTTAAAGACTTTGATCTTATTTCATAAAAATCCTATTCAGAAAATAATTTATTTTTCTGGAATAATAATTGCTAATTTGATCAAATAACACTTTTACCTAATCAATGACATTAATACAAATAATTTTTACTTTTACAACTTTTACACCACGCCGCTGGAACTGTGAAACGCACAGTTCCATACAAGGATTTTAGCATTTAAAAAAAAATCATAAACAAGGGGATGGCTACTGAGATTAAACATAAGGATTAAATATTGTACAAATATAAAGGAAAAAAGAAAAATTCACTTATATAAATGTTACCGATAATATCAAGTGGAAATAGGGGGTGCTGCATTTCCACAGTGCCAATACGCGATCCGCCACTGGATTACATATTATTTTTTCATATATAATTTTATACATTTGCAAGGATGTGGTATTACCCTGAAAAGTATTTAAATCCCAAATACAACCAGTCAATCGGAATACATGTTAATAAATATTCATCATCCAATTTCACACGAATATATTCCCAATTTCGCAAATAATGACTAATAATTTGAACCTTTTCAAATAAATACCCCGAAGCTCTCAAATTATCGGCTTTCGTTAAACGTGTAAAATATGCAAAAATAAAAAAATCGTACACTATCATTACGCCGTGTTCGTGGCTAAATAACTAGTTAAAACATACGAACAGAAAGTGTTGGCACATGCCATCGAGATGTGTGTACTAATAATTACATAACAATGGTGTATTTATTTTCATACGACCTCTTGTACGCTTGAATTCGTCATTTTCAAATGATTTTTTGCGGCTGTCAAGTTTTAAACGCTTAATGAGGGGGTTGATCACGGAATTTGTCAATAAATCGACGTACATTGTCGGAAACGCGTCAATTTATCGATGCTGTATCATTAAATGCAATCATATTTTATGATGGGGTGAACTTGTGTCACTTTATTTTACAATGTTTCCATGTATGATATCAGTCGAGATTCTTAAGACCTGAAAATTTTCGTATGGAATTATCGAATTCTGATTCCAAAATGAAGATACGTAAATGTAAGAAATTTACATGAACACATGTTGACCATCCACTTTTTATCGTGTCAAATGTGAAGTAACAGTAGTTTACTTTGTATAAGAAACATTCGCACGCGAGAAACCAGTCCCTCTGAGGGGATACAAAAGATCCATAACATGTGTTACCATTCAGTCAATCAATCTTTACCGTCTAATTTAATTTTGGACAAAAAAGTAGTTCCAGAGGAAATGCTATATATTGTCGTTGTTGTGTTTTACGACACTACATTTACGATTAACCGCGGCCCCGTAGAGGGTGACCTGCCGTTTCGGCCCTGTATTCCACCAAATAATGTCACCAATCGGCAAAATGATTTATCTTTATTTAACTTAGTGGGCATCGTTAAATAGAGCCAACTCGGTGATAAAATTCTGAATAAAAGCTATTTTTATAAAAATATATCGACCATTCAAATGTTAGTACAGGTGGATTTATAAGCTTACCATTTGGAGCTTTAAAGCTCTGGTTTATATGATACATGACTTACCATAAATACCGCAAGTAAATCAACACGTCACAGTCTAAAATGCATACGCAACTATATAATTTAAATATACAATCGAGGTCTTCAAATTTAGGAAAATGTATAGACCTCCATGTTAATATTCTACAATAGACGTCGGCGAAACATTACTAGATTTCTTGCATTCAATCACCTTTGATTGATATTTCCATTTATTTGACACTGCAAGGCTTTATCTTGAGAATCAAAGATTCTCAATGGGGGTTCAAATCAAGACTGTTCCCAGGCCAATCAAAGACTGATATTCTTCATCTGCAATGATTCGATCACTGTCTTATATCATTGGTAAAACACAGCATTCTGCATGCAAATCTTGTACACATATGCCTATAATAACATACAATGATTTATTAAATTCAGTATGAAAAAATGTAATAAAAGGGATAAAACTAGGTGATATCAAATTCATGTATATTTGATCATTCTGAAAAATTATTTGAATTTAAACAAATATTAAATATAAAATTTCTAATTGAATGAAGATAAAAACCAAATAGATTGTAGGACACAATAAGATTTTATAAACATCTTCATATTGGGCATCGTTCTTAAGCATCTTAGTAGTAGCAGTTAATTAAAATATTTATGAAAAATTTTATAAGTGTAAGGCGAGTTTAAGATGACTTTGCTCATTAAATATCTAAGACTTTTTTTCCGATGTTTTACACAAAAGACTACTTACACTAAACTAACTTTTACACCAAAAACTAAAAAATGGATTGTTTAAAATTCTGCTGGAAAGATCATAACAACTGTTTTCTTAAGCCGAAAATAAAATTACATTTAGAATTTGTTTAGGATTTATTGATAACATTGGATTAGTGCACATTTCAAATCATTCAGTCCAGGTCTATTCACTATATTTATTTAAAAATGTTGTTGAAAATAATATGATTTTTTAGGGTCTGATGATCATGATGATGATGATCATATATACATACGAAAATATTGATTTTTAACCGTTTTTTTTTTCTTCAGATTATTGGCTGTTATCTCTGGAGTCATATTATGGGTAAGTTTATTTATATGGTTCCCCTCATACTTTTAATTTTGTGTAATAGAAAGCGGTCACAATACGTATTGTAATAATATTTTTACATGAACGTCTACCTTAATTTTGAATTCACAATTTTTTCAGTCATGAATTGCTGATTTATATCATTAGGATATTAATAAATAAGAAGATTGGTTTTTAGTGGTCGTAAGTAATTTTTAACGACCCTCCTAACGACATCCTCAAATGTACATTGGAAATCAAACAGAAACAACACTTCCGCAGAATCGGGCGGAAACGCTTAATTATATGCGCAAAAAACCGCCCCAACGTCATCAGCACGAAAATCAGAGCCTTTTAATTCAGCCTTACAAATAGAATGTAATCAGAACAAAAGCTTTCGTCCATAATAAGTTTTGAACTAATCGATATATCCACATTACACCTAAAAGCTTTTGCGCCCCCATCCCCCGCACGCCAGGCCTACCCCTATATGACTTCAGTTTTATAACCGGACTAGCCGAAAATATAATTAGCCGTGATTATAAGTAGCCGATAGATATAGTTACGCGGCGCCATTATTTTTCCCTCATAACCTCATTGTTGGGCCCGACACAAAAGAAACTTTTGTGTAAAAAGAAACAATGGGAACCCGTTACGGCCTGGACCTGGCCTCACCAACTGGGGCCCCCCTAGACCAAACTCCAAATCCACCTCAAATTAAAAATGGCCGGCAATTATTCAAACGATCCCATGTTTTATAGGAAAATAATCACATGGTGTTGGGCAACGATAAAATGTTCTTCGCACCTGATGGTGCCATTAGGTTTGAGCTATTTTTCAATTTGTATAAAAATTAGATCAAAAAGAAGCATCAAACATCAAAGAAACAAAATAATACAAACTATATTATTTTCAATCTATATTACGCAAAAATATATGCATTTGAACACAATTGTAAAATAATTAGAAGTCAACTAATCGAGGCATGTTCCGCATAAACGGCATTCATTCCATATGATCTTAGATCAATATCTAAGGAAATATTGTATTTTTTGTTTATAAAAATATTTAAAAATATGTATTAAAACGTCATCAATGATCAATACAAATTTATCCTTTAAGCATACTCCATCTTAAGAATTTATGTGTATAAAAATTTTCTTAATAAGTTCATGATAATCAATTGCCAAATATACACATTCAAACGATTCAACTATGTATGTTTCTTGATTCGAAGCATTTAGCACATTCTTGCAAGGGACTCGAGTGTATTCAGGCTGACATATGAGCGAAATTTAAAAAGACAATGTGCTATTTAATACTTCCAGAAGGCGACCTCGAAACCCTTTGCTTTGCTCTATACAAAGGATCTACTTTCAGCAGTCGACCGGCGTCGGTCAGTAATTTCTTTTCACAACATTTCTTTCGGTCAATCGGAGCTTTTGTTTATTATTGTATGGACTCGGTGGCCGTTGGGAGCAGGACACTTTATTATTGTAATTATCCAAGTTTGAGCTTTTGTGCGCTCTCCCCCGGCATGATGGATCGGACCCATTCTAATTACGACCCCCGATTCGTTTCCATAGTGCGAAATTAACATATCCGCCGAGACGAAGAACTAGGCATTACGATTACCAGCGACGAAATCGGATAAGGCCAAAATGAGGCCACTGATTAAAAATGCATTAGCTAAACGGGCCTTTTCCGAGAAGTTTTCAAATGTCGACCCTTATAAGCTAATGCCGTTCATATTTTCTGGAATTCTTATTTAAAATCGAGCACGAAATTGCTACTCATTCGCTCAAGCCATAATTAGGGCTCTATGATAGAGCAGCGATTTTAATTTAAAAAAATATTTAATTCCATTGAATTTGTGCGAATTTTTAATTTAAAAACATTGCTTGCAATATAACAAAAATATTTAACCCCTGTATAAAAATCATCCAAAGACAAGCATTTTACAATTATGGTATCAGATAAATGACGTCTGATATCGTATGATTGACATATTCGTTTGTTATACTGCCATAGTAGAAATTTTTCATAGTTCGTTGAAGTCAAATAAGAGTGCCTTTGGTTTTCCTAATATTGCTTTTACTGGTTGTATATTGAATTTTATACATTATGATGTTCTGTTAAGTCATATAAAAAATATATTGATGATCTTGTGACCTAAATAGATCATTCATAGGGTTCTTACATTGATAAGATTTATTTAGTGAGCGTTCCCAAGGAAAAATAAACGACAATCTAACAACAAAAATAATATGACTTGATTTAAAAAAAAAAAAATTCGAGATTCCTTCGTCCTGAATCCTGTATCCTGTATACTTGTTGCATTTGCCCATCGACGGCCTCTGGTTTTGATGTTCATAATATTGTATATTTTTATTTCGATTAGTTTGTATGCTTTTATAAAATGACTTAATTTTTTAAATTACTATCATTAAATATAAAAGGCAAAATTGTAAAATATTATTCAAAACTGAACTCGTTTCATTATATTTATAAGCTCTTAATATCTCCCAAATCCCTTTTAATCCTGTATTTTTTAATTCAAATAAATATGTACTATGTAAAAATAATTTAAATTCTCATATAGTAGTTTCGAGCCCTCATGTTATAGTTCAACAGCTTTTGGATTGAGTTTGCTGATGCATGGTTGAGGAGCACTGACGTAATTTGTACCTAATTATTTGACCCATACGCAGAAGGAAGCTCGTTTGTATAAATATGTAAGGCATATTTTTATATTACATCAAATTTACTCCCATATAATTTTATATGCAGTTAAACTGAACGCTACGTAAGAATGCGAAATTATTGCAAATGTCCATAATTACGCCATTTGCTGAAGAAGAACGATTGTCATTATTTTAAGTTAATAACAATCGCTATGACAATGGTGGAAAAAAATAAACAACAATCATAAATGCATATGTGAATTTCTAATTTTTCCCTCCACGAGCAAATATGTCATTTATTGAATTACAAAAGCGTAAAATTCGCTCGTGTTTTATTTTCATCGTAATTGGGAGCATTATTCGCAGAACGGGATCGGTGCGTTTCCTTATTCGCGGATCCCACTCAATGCAATATGCAATCCGTTCGCGTGCATTTAATGCACTTTAAAAACTATAAATCGTATGATCATTCTTTTAATTCGCTACTTCGTCAAGGATGTCCCGGTCCCCTATGTACTCGTCAAATTGCCCATACGAGTATGTCCTGGCTAATGCGCAAAAGGACACGATTCACAGCGCTTGATTTTTCGAGAGGGCAATGTTGTTGCTATGAATGAGAACTGGTTTTAATTGTGATCGTTGAAAATGCGTAATGAATGTACCGGGCGTTCGAGGGTTACTTTGATCATTTGATCATTCATACGTAACGATATAATGGATACATGAAGAGCTTTCCTCGCTAACAATGACATTGCTCTGCATAAAAGATTATTTTCATAGCAGTCATACATCAAAATTGGGTACAAACATTTTTATATGCGATCAAATGACCATTTATGTATTTTTTAAATATTATTCATGGGATCAATCCTCCCTGTATAATATTTTATAAGCACCGACATATTAATATAAACGGACCTTGATTTCAATCAATTTTCAACAGGTATAGAAACCCTTCATATAACAACAAATATGCATGACATGGACACGAAATATAGCGATATTTCACAATTTGATAGTGTTATAAGATGAAGACCAAAACTATTTATAAATTATGAATTTAACACCATAATCAGTATATGAAATATTTAATTTTAAGTTATAGAACCGTCCTTTGAAATGTATAAAAATTTTGATCATATACAATAGATAATCTCAAATCATAAATATGTATTTTTTAAAGAGTTTGTATTTCTATGGGAACGTTTGAAAAATAAATAGCGACAAACACTAAAGGTTTTATTACACTTAATTATATGTACAGATATAATTTTAGATTACATATTATCAATAAAACATCCATCACAGTTGCCAGTTAGCTTCACGTCGCTTCACGACAATTTGTCTATATATTTATTTATTTATTTGACGAGGATACATTGATATATCAATTTACTAGCTATATTTATAAGTTATTTGAAAGACAAAATGTGTTTGAAGCTTAGGGGAGTCTTTTGCAACATTTCATACAAATATTCACTTTTAAACCATCATAACTTTTTAATCTGTAGTCGCAATAGCACAAAGTAACTGTTTTTTTATATTTTGCAAGGTTTTTTTGATTTAAATAAATCATTATTTTATGCAATTGACTTAAATTACTATTTTGAACTAAATTTAGTTTTAAAAAGTTATCTAGATTATACTTTATCCAACGATTTGCTACATGTTATACAAATAATTCAATAAGTCGTTAAACTTGAAGAAGTACCAATTTGCCAGGATCAGGGTTGAGAAAAACTTTTTATACCTAAGATGTTTTTATTAAATTTATTATATTAAATATTTCGACAGTCTAACACTTAGGACATAGGGTTTATGTGTGAAACGTAGCAAAATACCTCCCTAGTCCCCAAAAAGAATTTGTCAGTCAATGTGCCAAACTGCCTGTATAAATTGAGCAAAAACTTTAGCATATTAGCGATTAAATCCATAACCAAAACATTTTGTGATTTGAAAGAGATATTGTTAGCTATCACGTTTTAAAAAGCACTTATATTCTGCTATGTACTCAAGGTAGAATATCAACTTTCAACTCTTAAATCTAAGGTGTGATTTCAATCATCTCCTGTTTCATGAATAACTAAAGGCAACTCCGATTTCGTATCGTTTCATTATATCGCACTCTTTGTTCATTCCGCTAATTGTCTAGTTGTAATCCTAAACCTGTTATGTATTATGACTACCATATCTGTCCTGATGTATTTTGTCGTCCACTCGATGACGACGCCAATCCAACCCAATAGATTAATTATTCAGATTTCTTCGAGAACACTCCTCTTTCATTGAAATATTTCATATTTTCAAGCTCTCAATCAAGTAATTATTGCAATATCGAATCAAAGAAAGTGATATTGTGAAGATCTAAGGATGAAGAATAACACAGTACGTAACAAAATTCTATGAAAACCATGTTAAAGTTTTTGACAAATATTAATTTTAATATCATTTAAATTGGACCGATTGTCTCTATTATAAGCTAGTTTCTGAACTCTTATTATAATGATTTGGGCTCAAAATCCATAACGTAGACCTAATCAAAGATTTGAAGTATTCCAATTTCTGATAAATCATCTCGAGCGTATTCTAGTTTTGAAAAAGTAAGGTGATCAATAAGGTCGATAAATTAATGCCAATTATCATCATATATAAATCCTATATCTGATAATGTCTATAAAGCTTATTAAGTTGGAAAGATTGATAAAATATTGATATTTAAATAGACAAGTTTTGATATTTACGAACACCTTGTGTTTAAATTCAAATTGATCTTGAACCCACCCCAATGATTTCCGATTGCATTGTATATAATGAGGATAAAATTTAAATTATTTCAACTATGTATATCGTGATTAGTTCCGATTCAACAATCTCCTAAGCATATATCGCATTGAATAAGAAATTCCCTCTAGAAAGCATAAATTTATGCGTGAGTGCATCTGTTTTATAACGCACTTAATGCAACAACGTTGCATTATTTTATTGGGACATTTGGATTGTATGATGTTTGTCTTGTTACTCAAAAGTCTTTCACTTCTATGAAAATGATATGAGTATATTGTTACGAGTATAATTATCATGAATTAAATTTAGTCGTACGGCCGGAAGTAGGCCTCCGATTCATATAATTCATACCATTTTTCTTTATTCTTCAGATCGCCTCATTAAATTCAGTTGGTCGCTGGTCTCCATTGCAATATTCCTGATGTTATTAGAAAATGCCTTTTGTTTGTTTATAGAATGATTTAAAAAAAATTGCTTGAATTTGCAAAAACTTGTATTTTATCACAAAATTATACAAATTTGCTAAAATTATTCATTGCATGGGTCCTCGAATCAATTTCAATAAATCACAGTCGAAAGTTCTTCATGGAACGATTGTTGGTTTATGATAAAACGCGGTTTCCTCCATACAAGCAGTAGTCTCTAATTAGTCAAGAAGTAACAGTTTTAACAAAGCACTTTTTAACTGGGCAATTATTCAAATTGCCTAGTCCATTACAACAATTTATGCGTGTTAAATAAATAAAAATTACAACAAAAGCTATCTACCGGTGGATCTCCTTCTGCAAGATATCATTAATTCAGTGCCCGGTTATTATCCAGATCCCCAATGCTCATGTACTGTGAAAACGGAACAATTAAATGTACATTAAAACCACTTTAAGCACCGACAATTAAATCATTTTAGCTGGCCGGCTTGGATGTGTTGTGTGTGTGTTTTGTTGCATTTTAAACGCATCCCATGATGGGGGAGTAGTGCATAATTATGACAAACAAAACGTGCATAATTGTTTTGTGTAAAACGCAACGGCTATTAGACAAATTATCATCAATGAAAATCTTAAATATGTATGCCAGTTTATAAATTATGTATGTAGTATGAGCAAAACCAACGGATCTCAAACTGACCGACATATTCATAACGAAAAAATGTTATAACACTCCACAAACCATATACGGATTAACTTTAATGAATTCGGTCCAATTGCTTGGTCCACGATTGACGTAATCACCGGATAATACGGGGTGGAGTATTTTTTGGATTTTATTTGTTGTTATTACTTTTTATAAATGATTGTAAATATTCCCATTAATTATACAAATTATACTGACTCAACAACTGCTAAAATTAAACTAAAAAGCTTGCCATTCTAAGACATTTTATGTTGTATCAATGTTTCGAACCGCAACTGAACCGAAAACCGATAAAAACCGTTCACTGGAACGAAAACCGGAACTGAACCGATTTCAAAATATCGTTATTTTTTGGTTTGTTAAATCAATTCTTCAGATAATATTGTCATCAACCCAAATTCCAGCTCGTAATCTTATATCTTCCCATATGTACCCAAACTGGGACTTCCTTCCAGATTTCAATTTGTTTTCTAGTGCTATGTACTCCAGCATGGAACTCCCAAACTTTCGTAAATAAGCGTCAAGCTATTAAAAAATGAATCACCCGGAGTCGAACCTAAAACCGAAAAAAAACATTAGGAACCGAACCGCTATAAATGTTTGAAACTGAACATGTGTTATATGAAGGCGAACGTTAAGATAATAAAATATGTTTTTTTTTTTGCAATCATCACATAATAACTGACAATTGCCTACTGTAAGACTAAGATTATTTATTCATATTCAATTTCTTCTAATGACAGTAAAATCATTCGAAGAAAATTCTTCTCCTTATTGTGTTAATGTTGAGTAGTATTAAATAGCAATTTTCATCATAATTTAAATAAAAATATGATCCATTCTTCTTTCGGATCATGTGTACCAAGACGGATAGATGAGGATAGACGGGCGTCGAACAGAAATACTAATCTCTAGGTGACTCTTTATTCACACGAGAGAGAGAGATCTGGCTACGGGAAGGACGTTCTCCCACAGCCAAGGCTAGCCGACCACTCTTCTCGACTCTCGCCTCTTGCGCGTCACCACCCAACCGCAACGATGCACGTGCAAGAATCAATCGGTCGGTAATTGCAGGTGCAATGTCTCCACAGCTCCACAGAAGATAGCGCTGTTAAAATAGCAGATTGCGTCTAAAAAGAGATGGAAGATATCGCGGTTAATCTGGCGAATTAAATCTGATCAGATTAATAACGCTATGGCATGGGGATGTTAAATCATCCAAGCTATGATATATTTACTAGAAAATATTATATTTTTACAATCGAAGAAATTTTCTATAGTGCCAAGAATTGCAAATTTTCACTGGGGTGAATTCTTCCATTTGATCTTCCATTGCATTCTGTCTCATCCCTAAATTTGTTGAATTGATGAGGTGAATCGTTAAAAAAAACCCTTTCCATTATGTTTTTATTTTTGATTATCCCACCCCGGGATATACAAATTTAATTTAATCAGATTTAAATACTGAGACATTTAGATGTAGTAATTTTTGCAAAATAGTCTCATATATAAGATTTTTGGGTGCATTAAGCATCAGCAATCTTCCATTTTTGCCAAATCTAATTCATCTTCCCCGAATTGTTTTTATCCAATCAACAACAAGATTTTCATCCATCCTTCCTTTATTTTGACCCTCACAATAATTTTATTTGGATGAGACTCGAATATAAACGCGACCCTAACATTCTCGTGTCGGACTGTTAAAAAGAAAACCTCACCGTCTGAACTTCTCGGCGATATCCAAATTGTACAATGTGCCTAAATGTTTTACTTAATGAAAATTAAATTGGAAATATGCATATTTTTGGCCATTATTTCAGAAAGTATTGATAGTAAATTTGCATGATTGTATTTGAAAAAAATCACTGATTTGAAGCAATGATATCCAAATGAATAATGCCTCCACGGAGCATATTACTTCCTTTGCGGGCAGTAATTATGCGCATTATTTAATGAATCATTATGGTGTTGCGTTTGAGAATCGCTGGTCTAGAATAATTATATCTGTTGGAATTAGTAATTAAATGCCTTCTTCCTCTCCGTGATGATGTACGGGCTATTGTATAGACATTAGCGCGCGTGGAGGGAACCAACATGACTTACAACTTTTCTCTTCAATAAATACACCATCTATCTTCTGGGTTCCAGGCGCGTGATGAGTGACCTGCAAAGAATGAGAATATTTGTTTTGTATCCATTATGGCTGCTCGTCAATTTTAAGCATAAATAATTCAAATGTCTGATGAACTCATCAACGTGGTGCGCCGCAGAATTCTTCTTAATTAATTGAAGCCATCGATCGAATCAATGGCCTGGGTTTTTTTGCACTCTTGTGGTCGTGTGTACTTGCAGCAGCTACTGTAATTCGCGTCTCCATTAGAAAACGGTGATTGAAATTTAATTTGGGATACACTTATTTTGCAATTTGGTTGATTAGTGACAAAATTCGACATGATTTTTACCGTTGGTCTGAAGCAGATTTGTTGAGAATGACTCAATGTGATAGTCGTTGGATTACTGCAATAAAGACGTGTGTTCTTTAATGAGAGACAAAAAATGTCCTCTATTCAAAATACATGTGAAATAAACACAATGTCGACTATGCTTTAACAATAATTTGGTCTGATAATGTCTTGATGCTTTGTGATTTCGGTGGTACACCATACCGTAACTAATCATACAATTAGTGGTGATACAATATAAAGCGACGATTATAATTTGAAGTTTTATTAAATCACAAGAATATAAGAACCCCTCTTTGATTTATAGGTAATGTCAGGATTCAGTGCATTGAATTGAATTGAACTATTTTGGATTTAAATCTACAAAATGTTTATTGCAGTCATATTTTTGAAGCATATAAACTCAACAAAACAAATACAATGTCAAATTGATATGTAATGGTCCGCAGGTACAATTTGCGAGATTAACGTTTTCCCTTACCGTGCTAAAAAAACACTTGCGCTTTACTATGATATGTATTTGGTACACCATATGTAATTTTGAAAAATTCTGAACCTCGTAGCTATTATATTTCATATCAACTATTATTAGAGTCGAGTTGTAGTAAATAAATCATGGAAAGAAAGATTAAAAGCGGTCATTTTCCTTCTTCATGCGCATGCGCAAGGGTGTAGACGCGCATGGATAAATGATAAAAATGTCGTCCGATAGTCTTGGCCGCTTCTGCCAGCGGGCTTCTCAGCGGGCTCGCAGCTGGGGTCCTTTCTTAACGTAGAATAAAAACCTTGGCCAAGAATTTAGTTTTTATTTTTTCATCATTTTCTTTCGCTTTTAGAAATTCTTCCGTGATCTGACAGAGAACGTACCCGCGTGGATGTCTATATTTGATAAATCTAGTAATGGTTGTACGTAAACTATCCTATAATTCAGCGATCGGCAATATTTTTACTTGGACCACGTTTACACGGACCACTTTTATTACGATTTGAATCAAGTAGACCACTAGCTGGACTTGAGTGGCTTTTAGCAATCCCCTTTTATGGGACTATTGCCAACTACCCAAATCAACATTTTTTCGCGAACCACTGGTGGTCCGCGGACTACACGTATCCGGCGGCTGCTATAGTTCATAGATAAATGGGTAGCGTAAGATTTACTATGGAGCACGTCCTCGCTTCACCCGCACGCGAGGCCAAGCATTAGTGGCGTTTCATGACAATTAAAATTTTATTAGCGTTATTTAAACATAAAATGATTTGTTTTTTATCATTAATTATTTTTTTAGGGTTGCTTAATAAATATCAAAGTAAAATCCTAGTAGTAATTTAGTTGATGAATTATTTCCTAATAAAATACCTTGAAACATAAAATTGCATTGAATTGTTTGTCAATTAAAAGTTCCCAAACCATTTGCATATTTACGTATATTAACCCTCAAGCGCTCGCGCCCATTTCCATTGTCAGCCTGAAATAATTTTCCCATCCAAAAGGATATAAATCTCGAAGCATAAATATGAATCTTGATCTAATAATTACAGTTCCGCATTAATTTATTCAGACCTCCCTGTCTTCATTTGATGTGATTGATGCATGCGAATAATTAACCCGCAGCGGCGAATATTGCAAACGAGTGCTTTGATGATACGTATAATACTCCGGATCACAATAGATCCCATTTAGCATTGCACCAGTTACATGCGTTTAATTTACACCGGTTACATGCATTTTGTGGAGCTATATACCGTGGCACAAAAGCAGTGATTACACGGCCCCTCTGTCACACTGCGTTGTTTCGTGAAGAGGAGATAGTAGAAAAAATGTGTTGGAGGTAATTGCAGTGCGTGCGCGAGGTGGCCCATTGTTGTTATTATGCCAGTACCTGTTTGTTTTATTCTGCTGGCTCAATGATTACTTATTAATTGTCTCGTCTTCTTCGCGATGTCCATGACAAATTACCGGTGGATCGCCCATCCAGAGCTGATCGATGAGGGCAAGACTTGATGGGAGGTTTGGACAAGCGTGGAAAGATATCTGTTAGAGCAAGAGATGACTTATAAATTTGATTTGCATGGTCTATGTGTGATTGAAAGACAGGAAGACAAGCAACAGCATTTGCCTCATATCATGACTATTGTCCAAATTACAATGTTGCATAGAGACTACTGGCATGTTTAGAACTAATGGTAATTCAAATGTCTTTTGTCCTTTCCTTTACTCTTAGCAACCTCTCGCAACGAAGCAATCCTGTTATGGTAATATTCTGCAATACGAAATCTAATTGCATACGTTCTTCATCGTTCCAGATAACAATTATCATAAGCTTTCTCCTAGATTTTTCACTTTTAATTTGTAAGTATGGATAAATCTGGTTTAAAACGTTTGCAGTTCATTCTTGCTTTGGTAACCATTGCAATAGATTTTTTTTGTTTGCATCATCAAACATTAGGAAAGTGTTCCGAATCCTCTTTATAAAGCTGTAAGTTCTTCTAATAGCGCTTTCATCGAATATCTTTTGAAAACGTCTCAAATTTATTTCAATTAATCTTGCATAATCTTAGATACATTAGGTACTTCATCAATGACAACCATAACTGTTTTTGCTTTGTTGCTTATATTCTCAACAATTCAGGATACATTCGTTTTTTCTATTTACTAAAACTGACTATTGTATTATCTGGAACTTTTTTTAAAGTCACTTGCGCACAGATCCTATCAATAATGATATATTTAATGACTCTTTTCTTCATATAAACTCCTTATTTCAAGCTATTATTTTTTAGTACAGCATAGTAAATTATTATCATGTATTTTATTAATTCAATCAAATGGAATATTTATAGTGAAATTGTCCACGTGGTCTTTTCATCATCAAACCAGAGAAGAGACGCCGATAGGTATACAATGATCAAAAGGCGATAATAAAGTTGAGATTTTTCCTCTAGCATGGTTAAAAGTATAAGCGTATGTTTGACTCGAGCTGTATTTAGTACCGTCACGAAAAGTGAAACAGCAACCGGCAGTTGGTCAGAAAAAAAAAGAAGAAGAGAATCCTTTGTACTTTCCCCGTCTCCGTCGCATGCATCATAGATACTTATGCGCATGCGCCGCGCCGCATCTACTGTATCTATAAGTAACATAAAGCAAGTATGTAGACCAGTAGCTTTCCTATTTTATTATATATTACACAAATGCAGCTTAATATTTTAGCTAAAAATTTACCCTGCTAGATTTTCCCCCATGTCTTTCTATTTTTGACAGGTTATATCAATCAATTTTAATAAATAATTGTAATCTATCAGAATCTTATTAATTATCATTATAAAATAAAATTTGCAAGCGGCAAAATGTTAAAGATATATATTAAATATCTAAATACATTTAATAAGATACAAATAATTATACATACATGATTTGAACGACGATTTTAAAATGTTGTATCTTGCTTTGCATACACCCATAATAATTTGTTTGTTCTTCATGCGTTCCCATGGATACACAAACGACAAACGATATGACATATCCACAGTGAATTTATCGCATAAAATTTATATAATAATGATCAAATCTTGATTGAGCTGATTTTACATATAATCCTTATCTTTTTGGCGCGATTTTCAGGCTTGAAATTTTAAAATTGCACATATTTGAAATCCCCAACAAATTAGCACAATCTCAAATTTTCTTTGTTCGATTTTACCAATAATTTGTTTTTTTGAGCACATGAAGTCTATTTGGAGCGTTCGTTCTTGGCCCGCACGCAATGAAATATATCAACGAATGACGGCGCGTAATTAAAATGTCATCATTACATATGTACGTAGTTTATTTTTTAATTCATATTTTTATAGTCATTATAATTACGCGATTGTATAGACGTAATTATAATAGTCAAATGATTGTGTAAACACAATAAGAGCCTCACCAGGTGCGACGACGTGTGTATTTCAATGGTACAAACACACGCGAGGAGATCCGGTCCAATGTTAATGTGCCACGTAAGTTACGTTGCAGTTGGGTGTTATTCCGTTAAACCAAAAGTTACGGCGTTATCTAAATGAGACATCTTTCGTTATATAACCTAACTTAATTAAGAACTCGCCAGATGAGATGGTCTGGAGGAGGGGATCATATATAAGTTTCTTCAAGTTCCGAACTGGGATCGAAAAATAAAACGGATCGGGAACACATTCTGTTTTCGTCTAGGATTATTAATATCATGACAGCCTACTCCTTTGTTTGATTTCATGATAAAATGTTAATTGATATATTTTTTATCATCTAATTTTGATAGGACTGTTAAGAGAAACGAATCAAGTTTCAAATCGAAAATAAAATAATGGTCAGTACTTAAAAGCTTTGGCAAGTTCACGTATGCGTATATATAGCATAGTTTCTGGAGTACTTTAAAAGAAAGTTTCGAAAAACACCATCTCTCCAATACGTCCCTGGTCAGCGCCGTTGGGGCCATCTTCTTAATCTCTTGCTTAATTACATTTTGCGGGACACTTTTTTTTACTATTTTAGTTCCACTTCTACAAGTTACCAGTCTAGCTGTGAGCTCCTACAGAAAATTGTTGGCAGTTAGTTGGTGCTCTGTCGATACTACTTATTTGATCATTGTATTTACACTCCATTAGAAGCAAAATATGTGGTCATTAAAAAATAATTAAATTTATTTCGAATATTAAAACACGATTTTTCCTATATTAATACCAATCAAAGTTTTTGAATCATGAGCAAAAAAAAAATAAGTCGACACTATTAGTAATAAATTATGGCTTTTATGTGTACTTCATAAAGCTTTTGTTAATGTAAAGCAACTTTCGTAGTTTTTGTGCCAAATGATCCCTTTGTCTCCAAGTCAGGGGCTGAAAAAAAATGAAATGGTTCAATTTTATTCGCAAATTTACGGACCTATCATTTACCAAAATATCTGTAAGTGCCATAATATCTGGGCCAAAAATTGTCCACTCTTTATGTAAAACATGAAAAAAACACCAAGCGATCGCATTGGTGTAAATAATGACTTAAAGAGTATAATCGTCTTCTGATGCTCATTCTTAGCTCCAAACTACGATCTTGTATCTATTATATATAGCCAAATATATAGTCAATTATATCAAAAATTACGATTGCACTTTTGAAGACATCTTTAACAAAAAAGTAATCTGGCTGAAAATTGTGAGAATGGACCATGCAAGATGATTGCTATTTTTATAAAATATTTATGGCTTATGTATGGTTTTTAAATTATATTTTAAAAATTTAACCATCAACAGCATCTTTTGCATACATGGACGCTAAATCACAGGACTAGCTCTAGATACTGGGTATTATGGTTGTGATAGTATAAAATCGAGAACAAAATCAAACCGTCATATGAAGAAAAATTACATAAAACCATGTTATAATTATAGTGCGGAAAATTTGAAGGAAGAAAGGGGATTGGAATAAAGATATTATCTTACATGTGAAACGTACAATATGAATGCAAACGATAGCCAAATAATCAATGTCTGGAATCGGAAATGTGCTTTGATTTAAAAAGAAGATGAGTTTGGTGTTGAATTATTTTTAATCACTCAAAATTAAATTCGTGAAGAATCAACAATCAAAGGATTAATTATAATATTTTGTATCGCATGCATAATAACAAATAGATACATTCTCTGAGCAATAGAATGTTGCAGTGTTTGGATTCCAATGTGAGATGTAGGATTAAAGTGGAACATGAATAGTGGACATGCCTAATGAAATCTTTAAGGCAAACACCCATGAATAGACTTCGATTGATTTAACCCTGTAATGGTCACTTTCTTCTCATGATTGATTCCATCCGAACATCCAACGTAAATAAATAGCCCAACAAACTAACTTCACTAATTCCTACGCTCATCTGTCTTTTTTTGGCCCTTCGTCCATAGCAAAAATACAAAGATAGCCGATCCATTTGACGAGGAGAAAACAATCGATGCTTGTCTCTTTCGATTCAACCCTTTGCTAGGGATGAACGGCATCTTTTATTCCATAACTTATGTCAACCGGAGGATGGCGACGTGTCCGGTCCAGACTGTGATGTTGCTACCTTCCGCCTGTTTTTATCTCACGTGTGTCGTAAAAACAACTGACTTTCGGCGACTTATAATTAACCAATGAAATTATAGCAAAGTCTTTGCCAACTTTTTATTACGCTCGATATATATTTAGACATCTTCGTGCCATACTTTCGATATAAAACTAGAGATTTTATTGGTATGTTGATTGGGTAGTGCTAAAATACTGCTCGACAACAATTAAGCTGATGACTTAAGACACATTATATTTTTATGTAACCAAAACATG
Organism: Stenopsyche tienmushanensis; assembly: GCA_008973525.1. Taxonomy (NCBI): domain Eukaryota; kingdom Metazoa; phylum Arthropoda; class Insecta; order Trichoptera; family Stenopsychidae; genus Stenopsyche; species Stenopsyche tienmushanensis. The sequence goes on from WACJ01000539.1 coordinate 641,976, forward strand.
AGCAATTAAAGTGTCAGAATTTGTAATTGCTCGCATAATCATAGGAAAACATTGCTATTGCGTTAAATCTATTATGGTTCAAAGAAAAATAAAAAAATACCGATGACTCTTCCATGCTATAAATCACATTTTATCTAATTGTATTTAAAGTAAGAATGATTAATAAAATTATTCATTATTTATGTATAAATATAATTAATTTAATATTAATACACATATGCACTACGTGTGTGAGTCTATATGGCATTTAGATATATGAGCTCATGCCAACTCAGATGCGCCACGGCGGCGACATGACGATATCGTCTTCTGTCTTAATTAATATTTACCCCCACCCTGTGACAACACCCACCCCACCTGCTTATTTGCTCCCCCCAGCCCGTTTGCAAGATTCGCCACCACCCTTCCCGAGAAACTTATTTCTCTCCTTTATTACCAAACTAATGCGGCGTTCGATCTTCCCCCGTACATGAGGGTAACAACTGATTCGTGCCACTGCAAAAATTCAGATTCAATCCTATTTATTTTATTTGGATATTCAATAATTTTCCATAAATGCAAATTTGATTATAAAAATAACCGATGTTGTTTATTAATCGAACATGAGATCGCATTCATTGTATCAAAATTCTTACTGATCCCGGGATCGAGATTTTCAATATTTTAAGAAATTATTTTGATAAATTTGATTAAAAATTACTAATAAGTCTATTTGTTTACTATAAAATTAATTTGAAGGTGAAATAATTTTATTTATTTAAGAAAAGATAAAAATACAATTCAAAAACTGATAAATAAATCACTAAAAAATTCAAATGTTATTTTGAAAATATGCCTGAAGTAACATTAAATCATCCAGTGTTTAGTCATTTAGTCTGGATCTGATTTTGGAAGCCAAGAACTTACTGCTGAAAATGCACGCTCAGCCTCCACACTCGTTGGAGGTATCAGGTATGGTCATCAGATATTTAAATGCTAGTTCGAGTTGATGACCACGTGAGCCCTCATTTTTGTATAAAATCATCAATGGGACAGACAAACTTTTTTTCTGCTGAGACACGGACTAAAACTCGCAAAATTCCCGATTTCCCGAAAAATTATTTATTTCCGTCGCTGCAGATTAATATTTATATAATATAATACTTTTATGTTATTCATAATTATTTTACGGAGGAATACAAAAAATTTGAACACCGTATTTATAATATTTCATATCGATATTCCCATTATTAGGTTCGAGGTGTAGTAAATACATCACCGGTAGGGAAAGGGTAATATAACGATTAGAAAAACATATACGTATACATAGATTAGACAGTTACTGCGCCTATGCGTCGCCTAAGCTCGCCAATTTGTAGTTACGCCGCTGTTTACAAGCGTCCAAATTTCGGCGGGAATGTCTCGATTTAGTAGCCTTCATCGTGCTAATGAGGTGTAAGACTTCTGTTAGATAAAAATTTCAATCCCGAATTTTTCGGGATTACGTTTACTAATCCCGGGATTCATGAGCACCTTAAACTGTCCGGGATCCCGGGATTGGATTCCCTACTCGTAATACATCACTCAATAAGTAGGATTATTTTTAACTTAAAATTTGATACCAATAATAATCATAAAATTCACAGAATTTGATTTTCCAATAACTTTAACATAATTTACACAAAAATTCATTAACAAAGTTTTGCTTAAATTATAAATTTATAGATTACTCAATATGTTGCAAAAAAATGACCTTAAATGGAGAGGAAAATGTTTTAAATTGAAAAAAATCTTACGAACTTATTGACTGATGTATTAGTAATGGTAAACACATTAGTCTAAGAATTTTATTTATTTGTTATTGTATTGATAATAATATGCAAAAATCAAAATTTAAGTATCGTTTACTTTGAAGTAGTAGTCCTGCCCTCTGAAAAATAAGAGCATAATAACAAAATGTCTCGCATAAAATACTCTCAATCTGCCTTATTATAATATACTATTTCAATAGCAATATAAATGTCTATTACAAATCCATTTTTTCTTGTTTTCTTTCATAAATACAATTTTATTCTTATGGACGTAATTTGTAAACATAATAAAAATAGTCATGGTTTCTTGATTGATTTTTAAAAAAATTGGCTACAAAGATGATTTTAAAAATAACATCAGAATAATAAAACTACCCACTGCTCTTCTAGTAAGAATTCGATTTGATGTACGAACTAGATGTAATGCAAAATAATAATTTAAGACAAAAATGTTAAGTGCATCGTCGATGGACATTTCGCCCACGCGTTCAATCGCAACGCTTTAAGTTCTGCTGAAATTTATAAAATAAATCGGCGTTTCTTCAATTTAATCATAATTTTATTTTGAGCTTTTGAGAATGACGCGAGATGAGATGTTTGCGTTTCGCCGTCGCTTTTAATTTCAGCGAAGAATAAACTCTCATCCGATGAATGAGGTTTTATGTTTCCACGTTTAGGAGTGGTTCTTGATGTTTAATATTGTTTTATGTGTGTGTGAGGCCATGGCTCCTGGGCGAGCGCTCATCCAGAAGCACAGATGTGTGGAAGCATCTTTGATAAGCAACTTTTCCAATATGAAGTTGGTTAATTAATGTCCCCAGACAACTGCCGCCCCGGTTGTTAACCCCAATGGGAAAATAATTACTCGTCGTCGGGAAAATGAGAAAATTCATTTCATAGCGCTCTCATTTGTTGTCTGATTAAGAAACAGACAGAATATATGTATCGGGTGCCTGACAAAAATACCACCATATTACGAATATATTATTTTTTATCCAGCATAATATTTTTGGCATTTATATTCGAATTTAAATATCGTGTTCCAATTATTCGGATCATATTTATAATGATTCCATAAGAGCTTTTTTCCAGAAATTTTTACAGCCTTACCATAAAGCTACCTTATTAAGGCATCATACGTCAGAGATCAATCTATGGGATTATTCTTCTAGTTGAGGTGCTATATTCGTTATCGGTCATTGACGATATTCATATGAGATTAACTAGAGAATGAAGACCTTTATATGATAGTTTCCTATTGTCTTCCACATATGGGTAAAATTAAGATACGATCATTTGAATATGAAATTAACATTATTTTAAAATTGTACGATTTTATCAATTATCTGCAATCAATTCTGATATATACAAATATTATGACCTGAATGTGTCTTCCAATGCTTAGCTTTAAATTTAATACAATTTTGCTTTTAAATATTTTTATTATATTTCGCAAGAGTGATAATACATTTATTGCAATAAATTACACGATACGCAATATTTTTGTTAAAGCTAAAATATATAAGCCTAGAAACAAACTAGAAATATAATAACACTTGATTTGGCGTCTATTTATTACGAGTTTCATCGAAGTGCAAAGGCTTGTCATTATTTTTCTCAGCAGTTACTTTTACTTAGAAATAAGAATCGGTGAATGTTTTTGCTCAATCTGTAAAGTACACATTTAAAGATACAGATATTAGTATTTTCTATTAAATCATCAAATTTAAAGAGGAAAACAACTTTTTTAATCTCCTGAAATTAAAAAAAAAAACAACGAGCAGTAACACATTAATGTCAAGCATTATTAATGCGTCCACATAATCGCATTAATTTTGTAGTCAGTTTGCTATTAATTTTTATTTCTTCATACAATAATTTATTTTCATTAGAATTTTTCTGGAAGATATCCATATTCATGTAAATTGAACATAAATTTACAATTTTTTATCGATACTTCCTTCCACCTTGCTTTTTTAGTTGATAAGGGCTCTTGAGCCGCGATTTTGTAATAAATATTTTTTAAATTATTTAAATCGTATTATGTTTGTATTTTTATAGTCTGTAATACATTCAATTGTGTTGAAATTGTATTGTATTCCAGTATCTATTTCGCACAATTTGTCTCGAATTCAACAACAGCTCCTCAAACAATGAGGCCCAATTAAGATCGGATAGTCATTTGTAGAAGAAATACCTTTCTCTGTGAGTGGTTAATGAAAGCTGCAATTAGAAAGCACAACGGCACAAAGCTTCGGAGAGCTTTTCATGTGCGAGTGGTCGCCTTCGGAGATCCTTATCTGGCGGTGGATGCTGGTCAAAGGGCGCCTTGAATTAGAACCTCCTGCCCCCGGCACGCTCCGATTAGCCCTTTATTGCTGTTTATTGGTGGAACAAAAACACCTCTTGTGAATAACAGCTTCGGTCGTGGCAAACTTCACAAACAATCGCAGTCAAGAGAGCTTTTGTCATGTTCGACTTCATCCACGAATAAAGGTGTATTGTTTACGTCGATAAATATTATATTATATTTACAATAACGCAATTCGAGGGGGTCGACTAATAAATACATTTTGTTTGGAGGATTCATTTCAAATAAACGAAGCGCTTTGGTTGATAAATAATCGATCTTCGTGACCTGTTTAAAGCAAACAATTAGACAATCTCCGGACATTTATCTCCAATTTTCTGGAAAATTTCATTGTAGCCATTTTCCGATGGGTCGTATAAATTTTGGCCATCTTGAATGTACGGCGCGTACCGTTAATATGTTTACGCAATTTATACGTGCCAATTGGCTACGATAGCCGTGTGCCATCTTCTAGAAGATAAAACCGTAAGTAATTTCCCCCTTTTGTTTTCACCCTCCGAATTTTATACGTTTTCACTCTCTTCTGAACTATGTGGAGTGACCACCGACAATGTTTCGTGTTATCGACGCATGTTTTCGCGGAAAAGCCCTCTATTCGCACGCATCGTATTCGCATATCAAACATATATAATGCATATTTTTCCTACATAACAGCTCTAATTAATATTTAAAATGGCTATTAACATAGTTCAGTTGATATATATAGTACTAAAAACTAAGTGGTACTAAATAGTAAAATGTATCACATTGTTTTAACATGGAATAATATCTCTTCATATTAATAATAATTGTCATCCAAAGTATTTCATCAAGTATCGTTATTAAGACAAAATATATACTTTTAAGAAGGGATCATAAAAAACACTCAAAGATTTTGTCGTATAAAACTCTCTTCGTAGTAAGACTAACCATTAAATATGTATGGTTAATATCATTAAAAAATATATGACTATTTCAAGGCATTGTCAATGTCTGTAAGATTTTAGTTAAAAATGTAAATGACTTTAGATTTTGGGGATTAAATTGCATTTTGCCCTTTTAATCCTTTCATATTTGCTTAAGAAAACGTCTAAGCATTCTCGTTAAGCTTTTATAGGAAAAGTTTAGATCGATACTGGTCTTCCGACGTCGGCCACCAAAGGGTGGTAATTAAAGAGAGCCTGCCTTTATAGTCGCAAGGACTTTATTTACTAACATGGTGTTGATGTGTGTGTGCACACATTGGACTATATCTGTGTATGTACTTGGACTCTTGGAGGAAAACAGGCGTTTAATTGGAAAACGTTTTTAATCAGCCGGGAAAACGTGTCGCCTTTTCTTTGGTGGAGTTAGTCGTGCAAACAAGTGTTCCTCATCTGGTCTCTCAGTATTTACTCACACGTTTCTTCTACATACCAAATGACCGAGATGTGAATATACATTCTTGTAAATATATCATTACTCCGTAAGACGATGAGCAAATAGATGGAATGATGAAAAAGTGATTAGTTGCCTTTTTATGGCCACTCTCCGAGAGTGTTGTTGTTGTTGGAAAATCTAAGCATTATGTACAGAAATAATTCTAGAAAATTTATATGAAATTAATTTTATTTAGAATAAATGCGATTTTAAGAGAACTGTAAATTCTTAAAGGGTAGTTTTGTCGCACACAAACAAACGTTTCGATTTGGTCAAGCGACAGTCATGGCAACATCAGTTGGCCGCCAATTAAACCACCCCAACCCAGGTCCTACCCATCTCCCTGTCTTCCCTTCCACACATTAGCTCCATTATGTATCTTCACCGTCACACGTGGTTTATTAAAAGATACATTTCTCTCCAATTGTTGCGTAATTTCGAAGACAGCTAATTGGATTTTTTCTGTCCTTCACGCGATAATTCCTTATTTCCAATTCTCACCCTGCTTTAATTATTCCTAATTATGACACACACATATAAGAACATTCAAAAAAATCTGATTAACACTTATGAATCATATTTTACTTTATACGGTTTATAGCGAAAGGATCTATGAATATGATGAATGATTTAATTTTCTAATTTTTTAAATGATATTTTAATTTTTGATGTAAATCAATCACTCATATATATGGCCCTAGCCATCTTTATGATTGTTCAAGTGAAGTGTCATTAATGCATATCATTTAACAAATATTAAATATCGATTTAAAACACAGATAAATCCTCAAATCTTTTACTTTGTACTAAATATGTTGCATATATAATCTTAGTTAAGCTAAAATTCTATCTTTAAGAAGAATAAAATGTATGAAACTCATATAAAGAAAATATCACAATCCAATTTGTCATATAAGTACTTAATTTTATGAATCATCTTTACTAAAATTTTAATTAATCTTATATAATGTTACTAATGTTGATGGTATATTTTTATCTGATTTTTTAATCTATAAAATGTATTGAAAATTTACTTCTTATTTGTCGAAGTAAACATGATATTTTCCAATATTTCTACGATTTCATTTCGTTGGATTGTAAACAACATAAATTCTTAAAAGATCTTTGATTCCAATACAACCAAAGAAGTAGATTTTCGGAAATATCTAAATACGATGAAAATATCTCCAAGCATTTTAAATTATATGAGCTTTTTTAAACTGAACGTGAATTTGCGTACGCCTCTGTGATGCGTTATAATAATTTGGAACGTTTCTCAATATTCACAATACGTGCCCGCGGCCCAAATTTTGTACATTCGCGGCAATTAATATAATTTCAACCCTTTCAAAAAGCGTTTTAAATCCGAACAAACGAGTCCAATTGTCGGTAAAATGCGCTTCGGAAAATTCGAAAGGGGTCGGGGTCGAAAAAGCTTCCATAACGGAAAACTGTTTAATTTATGCCACCTACCGACCAATTATCGCCCGCAATTTTCCCCCGATAATTACACACTTTCCAATGCGAAATTTTCACGGAGGCTTTTTACAAATTCACCACCAATCGCCGGCCATTCAACAATGACATCCATGCCCGATCAACTTTTATACAGAAACTCTTTTTTCCCACACAACATGAAATTATTTTGATTGCTAGCTTTTTGCTCACATGTATGACCATCATGATGGCGCATTCAATGATTTGCAAGTTAATTTCCCCATTACGGCTTTTAACGAATGTATTTTTTCCCTATGAAATTACACACTGCATAATAATGTTCAGAGGGTAAATGTTCTACATAGAATGAATCGTATTCTATAAATCTATCAATATCATATTAATATTGAACTCTCGTTTTTATTTTTACATGGCTCAATAATTTATTTAGAGATTTTCGTTTGGAGATCTAAAGTTTTCTTCTCATCATCATGTACTTAATATATTTCATTATATTAATACTTACCAATCATCCAGTGGTTGATATTAGGTAATAAGATAGTAGGGCGATTGTGTGGGACTGAAAAATCTTACTATTTAGTTCCACCCAATCACCCTACTATTATTTATATACTCCGTAACATTAGTATTGGAGAAATATGAACCTATTATATTAATCTGAATCCTCATCTTGATGACCACAGAGATGAATGATTTGAAACCCCCTTTTATTACAATCGATTCAATCTTTAGGATTATTTTGTAAAATTATTTTACTTAGCAATATTCAACGAATGATTTAATGTCTACTCTAAAATGTAAGTTATGAATTTTTAGACATATATATATATAATTTAATGTGTGTATCTTTAAATTGTGATTACTTTACCGATGGGATTTTAGCTTCCACACTAATAATTTTAAAGGAGCAATTTCATTGTGAGTCTTAAGAGCTTAGCGTGTATTATATCATATGTATCACCGAAACTGAATATTCTTATGGATGGAAAGATATATATTTTTAGCAGATTTTCGCAATAGAAAAATACATAATTAATTCTAGAAATAAAAATAGAATAGATTTATTTAAGATTTCCACAATCAATGTTATTAATTAAATTGTTATTTACAAATAATATTTAAAAATTCGTTTATGTAAATCATGCTATCCTATCCACAATGTGTGGTCATTTCATTTATAGAGAACAGCCTCATATATCAAATACGCGTGGTTTATGGATATTTTTGACACATTTTAGATTTATCGCGTACATAATAATTAAGCATATGCTAAGCTTTATGGTTTTGTGAGCTTTGGCCATTTGAAGCATTCGATGTGTAACAAATGTCATTTGAAACGTTGTATCAAATCCTGGCACAATGGCTGCCTCGGAAACAATAGGGATCAGGGTTCGACGTTTTCTGCACACACCTGGTCCTCTTTTGACTATATTTAATAACATGTTTACAATCCGCCATTGTGTGGCCCGGGGCAAACATCCCGAATTTCTCACTTTCGCATACGGACTGCGCCGAATTGCGTGGGTGCCGATCACGAGGCAAATTGAAAAAAATGCATTGTTGTGACCCCGTTCTTCATTTAGGATTGCGAAAGGCAGTAGTTATCGCTCAGATCTTCCTTTGGCCTTTCCTTCTTTTTGTATGTTTTTTTCTGTTTACATAAGGCTTTTTATTCGCCTTTGAAGTCGAAAACCAGCTAAAAAATAACACTACTTCAAAACCTTTTATACATTTGATTAAATCTTATATTCAATTTCGAAATCATTTTTATACTGTCAGAGTATTAACATTTGAAAAAATCGCCAAATTCAACAGTGCCAAATAAAAAATATATCCATGCGAAACATGTTTAATGACCGAAAGCAATTAGGTAAATTATATTTTTATTGTTAAAATTTAATCTCTAAATTCTCCATTCTATTCTATCTATATTGAAATATTTACAATATATTGTATCCTAAATGTTATTTTGATTTTGTTTATCCATCCAGCTAATGATTTCTAGCAGCATAGGCTTTGAACATCAGAATTCTTCCTATTGTTGGTTTAATTTAATATATTTTTGATCAACAAACTTTTTAGATTTTTCGCAGTGCCAAAAATTATTACACAAATTTTGCTAGTAGACATCCAGAATTTATTAGGTCAGATCTATATTGTCTGATCAGTCCAAAAGTTCGTGCGCATTTTTGGGATTTTTTTAAATTGTGTAAATAAAATACAATTCACATTAGATTTTTTTAGAACAGGATGTACAAAATGGACTTTCAAGTTTTATTCCATTGAAACCAGTGTCTTTCTACAGCAATGGAATTAAAAAGCTACCTGTAAGATGGCGAGAAACTGTAGATAGTGGAGGAAAATACATCCAAAAATGCGCATGAACTTTTGAACTGACCTGATATATGCAATGTGTCGTCTATGTGTCTTTATTAGATATGCTGCCTAAAATATTAACCACTAGCTTTTAAAAAAATATTATACTAGATATCTTCTAAAATCTCTTACAGTGAAGATTCTTACACTTGAACTGTTAACAAGAGATATATGGCTTTGAACTCAGTCCAGGTGTGAGAAAAATTTTCACCGACAATAATCTCACATATTTGATAATACCCACAGCATCTTGAAGTAATTAGGACTCTACACATTATTGATGAGCATGACATTAATCTACTAGAGAGCCGGCATAATTGATACGTTACGAGATAAGCGATGTTTGAGAATTACAGCACGCTAAGTACTCTTGCGGGCATCGCTGGTAAACATCTTATTAACAGGCAGGCAAAAAAGCAGACAAGGTGTACGAACATTTCTGGTATTTGAATTATTGATTGTATGAGCAGATGAAAAATTAATTATCAAATCGAAATGAATCGATTGACTCGGCTGGCACGGATCTTCTCGGTTTGGAATGTGGCCCGAGATCGGACACATTAATATGTTTGATTAATGACGATTGCTGGCGAAAGATACGATCGGGTGTGCCTGTGCTCGATAGTCAATGAACTCCAGATGGAGACCTCTGCGTAGGCACATATTGAATTCCAGTTCATAGTTCGGCACTTGGACTCGGGGCCAGGTCAGCGAGAAGATGGACATGTTCGCATTGTGAAGTCCGAATGACGGCTGGGGGGTAAGACAACAATCTCTGCTCGATGGGATTCTTCGAGGGGTATTGCTCAAATGAGGCATTCATCCGGAGAGCGATCGGTATGAAGGAATGTGCAGATTTTTTTAGCGAACCGTTCTTCAAATCAAAGTGAAAGTTGAACAGAGCAAATCGACCAAAGACGAGAGACTCAAATCATATTGGAGCACAGTTATAAAATATGATTATTGTATAGATCAGAAGATATGATTCAATAGCGTTTAAACAAGATTATTTAAACAATACAAATTTGCAGACATACATTTACAGCATAACAAACCGCTGTAACACTTACATACATCCATAATTGAAATTTGAACTAAATTAAAAGCAATAATAACTATGGCATTTCTATCACTCTGCAGTTTTAAATAATTACACCAATGTTTATTTGTGGGCGAGTTTTTCACTATTTTTTTGTTATTTGTTACGTCACCGCCACACGAGACAACCATACCCTCAAATTGCTTGTGCAGAATGTCCATCGTGACATGCGCTGTGTGGCACGTAGCGCCATCCTGTTGGAATCACATGTCATCGGTATCCATATCATAATTTAGCTTAGACAACAAAAAAAATATTTATCATCGATCTGTTGGGCTCGCCGTTAACATATTTTCAAATTATTTTGTTTGTTAAATTTTGGGTCAACTTCCAAGTGTTCCAGAATCCAATAAGCCCATTCCGGGATCAGTTTAATTTTATATGTATGTAGACTCAAGTCCCAACGCAAAATTCGCCAAGTTGAAGTCGCAGAAAGACCAAGTCCTTATGAACGGCGAAAAATTGACTGCTTCGTATTTTCCCGTACAATCTCACGCACATCAATTATGTTTTCAGTAAATTTTGATTTTCGATGACGTACGAGTGTTAGTTGATCATTTATTGAACCGGTTGACGTGAATTTGGCCAACAAAAGTCGAATAGTTGACTCGACAGGATGGTTGTGGCGAGGATAAAAATCACGTAATGCGCTGAATGTTCCTCAAACTGAAAATAAAATTTGATAATTTGCACACGTTGTCTAACACTATAACCTTCCACATTGATTTGCCATACACTATTGAATCATTCACAATAAATTTGATAGATGTTGCTTTAAAAATATGGCTGCTATATTCTAAAAATATTAAGCGTTCTTATTGAAATACCCTGTATTATATCGTCGATTAAAGCTCTTTAAAGAATTAAAAAGTTATGATATGACTGTTGAAATATTAAATCATCATCATCATTGAGATTTTCATGTCAATATTTAATTTTATAATATCAATCGGCATGATGTTTGGAAAGGCTCGCGATGTTTGCAAATATAATTTAAACATTTAAATGTTGTATCTGCTCGGTGCCCCCACTCTGTTTGAGAGAAGGCCACGCCCAGACACCACCACCCACCCACCCCCTCGGTCGCATCACCTGCAGCTCGCATGCAAATGTGCAGCACTTGCATATCTATGCCTCGGTGGCGGAGGTGTAACTACACCTATGTCCCTGCGCCTGCTCCAATATATCATCTGATAAGCATCTCATCTCTATTACTTATACTATATTTAATGCCGTTTCCACATCGATAAGGACCGCTTTAAATAAATTAAAATGAGTTTGAAATTTAAATTTCGAGAATCGCACCGATAAAACAGAATATTTTATTGTTGGACGATGCAAGGATGTTGTGCTGTATTTTTTAGATCTTTGTGTTGTGGTTCTGCATTTAATTGATCAACTCCGATTATCTACCAAGAATTTGTTAGCAAAGAATACAATCAAAAGGGTTGAAGACAGTGTTTCTAAGGGAGGCTAAATTTAATATTTTACGTATAATTGATACAAATTTAATTTTTGGTTCAGTTCCGGTGCGTAACCTTGAAAAATATTTATAGCATATCGACCAAATATAACAAACCTTTTAGAACTCATAAATTAAGACACCAAATCTCCAAAATAAGGTACAACTCAATTTTAAGTATTTAAACACATCAGAATTGTCTCATCTTTAATGATGAAAACCTATATTGAATTCTTATAACAATATAGGTAAGATTCTTACAGAAATTTCATTACTTCACAAATCCCTATTGAGCTTAATACAGTCTTTCACAGTCCTTTGGAGAAGACTACTCGATTATTTAAATACTCTATTTATTCAATAAAAAAGACCGCAAAAACAACTTTCAACACATTCAATCCAATGGCTCGTGGAAGAACCGTACTCAAATAAAAGCTATAAACTGAAACGTCCAGTCGATGAAATAAATATGACATAATAATCTTCCATAAGACGGTCACAATTAGTATTGTTGGATGTATTATCAACAGTCTTATGTAACAGTTTAATAACTTTTATAAATCAATATTGATTGTTACCTTTGCTTAAAAACATTGTATAATCGCGACACTTCAGGGATACTAAATACTATAATATCGATTGATCAACGTGCTAATATAATATTTATTGACATTATTAACTTCCGTTTTAAAAAAAAGTCTAATGATTTAATCTCAACTGATGGATTACAGCCATATGAATTAAAAGCCAGTAGTTTCTTAGCATAGATGCAGACAAGAGCTATTTTTAAGGATAGCAATCGAGAATGCAGAAGCAAGTTTTTCTTCGCAAGAGTGCAACTAGACGAGTGCTAAGCAAACATCACTTATCCGCTATTTCCAGCAAAGAGTGGAATAGAATGGAAATTTAATACATATATACTACAATACCATAACCAAAATCAAATATTTTTTCCACGTCCTAAATCTATAAGTATTTCTTAAATAATTTTGATCCTTGTACTTTGATTAATGCCCGTCGTATATTAAACATTTTATTGAACGTCCAATTATCTTTACAGTGTGAAAATAATATATAAAATCAGTCAAATTCAAGAATTCAGATATAAAGTACCATAAAATATTTTACGATTTGTTCTTCACGAGCTTGTACGAAGCAAAATATCTTATTGCAGGCACGTTTGGATAAAGCAACTTTTGCATAAAATGCACCTGTATGGCACTTAAACAATTCTTTCACGATTTTTAAAAAAACACGTTTAATGATTTCATACCTCAGCGAAAAAATCAATACAAATATGTATTGAACGAATGATGAAATTGTTGATTTTTTCAAAGGTTGTTTTTTTTGCTTTTCATCTATGCGTATAATTTTAATTTCTTACTTGCCTTTTTATGAGGCAAAATAATTATACACAAAAGGCTCTTCAATTTTCTTGAGCGAATTAAATACGAACTGCGCCATGTGTTCAATGAGTCCCTTTAATTAAAGGGGTTAATATTTGGGCACTTCAAGTTTAAAAAGCTAACTCGGCATTAACCATTCTTATTTTTTACGGGCGATTGTCCCGTTTTTTTAATGGTAAATTGGGTGAAAGTTATTAACATGGCACTAATTTAAATACAACTGTTCCCTGGTCGATTTTAAATAATAAGTTGCAGGAAGTCAGTCGTTTCTCGAGCAGTTGCCCCGGGAACATATGCTATCATCTTACGATGCCAAACATATTCATAAAACGGAAGATATATTAATTTGGAATTCTATATTATAACGACAAAATTCTTATTAATCCCTAAGAATTTATGTTTTCAATTTTATCAATCACCAAATCTTATTAATTTTCTTCGCTTAATTATACAATTTTATCAGGAAATGTATTTTAATTCATATTCTGGCATTCCGCCCAAGGTTTTTCGATATTTGAGGATTCCAATATATATTTCTATCGCTCAAACTCATATACGTTTTGTTATTTTTTATTAGTAAAACCCAAAATGGTTTTCGTTTTATTGCTTGAACGTTTTTGGGGATTAATTGCACTTAAGCTGCTGCATTTTCAAATTGTGTTTTGTGCTCTTTTGGTGACTACACTCGTCAAGAATAAATTATGATTTTTAAAATTCAAATTTAACAACCCAATTTTCAATGGATCGAAGTTCGCCGAGTGAAGAATTTATTCAAAATTTAATGCTTTATCATTTTCTCAAAAAAGGGATTGCAACACACGCCACTAAAAATATTTGTGATGTAGTTGCCGATATTTTAATTGTTCACAAATGTCAAAATTGATTCTAGAAATTTTAATTTTAAAAAATTGGCCTGGAAGTGGAAGATTACGTAAGGTAGATGCCGCCCCACTGGCTGCTGAAATAGAAAGTAATCCATAAGCAACTATTGAAAAAATACCGGCCAATCTTGGATACTCATGGTCGAGTGTTCAAAAAAATCTGAAAAAATCGGGAAAGTTTGGAATCAAGGAAGATGGGTGCCGCACGAATTAAACGAAAAAAGGAATTCGAAACGTCGTTTTTAGTCGACTCAATAACTGGAGATGTAAAATGGGTTCTTTACTTTAATTATGGATGCAAAAATCAAGGGCTATCGAAGGATCAGATAGCAAAATCGACCCCTAAGCCCTGCCTGACAACAAAAAATAGTCTTTTGACTGTTTGGTGGAACTACAAGGGTGTCATTCATTTTGAAATACTTATACTTGGACAAGTAATAAATCCAATACCTTATTCTGAACAATTAGACTGTTTAGCGGTGGAAATACAAAAAACACCATCCTCGACATCTTCCTTATTATCCAGACATCGCTTCGTAGGATTTCCATCTTTTTAGATCTATGTAGCATTTTTTTGTTAGGAAAAATTACGATACAAACGATAAGGTCAAAAATGAACTTTAAGAATATTTTCGTTCAAAGCCCGTGATGTATTATGACAGAGACATTTAAATGTTACTAAATATATGGAGAAAGGTTATATCTAACCATGGAAATTACATTTTGTAATAATATATTCAAAATTTAAAAAATACGAGCATTCAAATCTTTCATTTAAAAAACGAAAATCTTTATGGGTACATCTTATATATTAATCGTAAATTCAACGATTCATAGAAATATAATCAATTTTACATATTAAGACTAATATTACTATCGTAAAAAATATAAAATTAGATGGTTTTAAAATTATTTACAAGCGAAATTTTGGAAATATACAAGTATAAAGCTGAAAAAACTTATTAATATTTTCATGGATTTTTTTTTTCAATGCCGCAGTAAATGAATATCCATTTTTAATTAAATAACATTGGAATTTAACAATTGGAAAAGTTGGAGTTTATATTTCATTCAGCGAAAAACATTGTAACTATCCATTTTTGTATCAAGTCATGCATTGATGCAAATTTTAATGATAGCTTTGATGATCAACCAATAATGGCATAAACTTTACGGAGCATTGATAGGCCCATTTAGATCTATTAAGAAATAAAAATAATTAAATAATGGTATGCTTATTGTTATAAACTGACATTTGAAGAACGATATACGTGCTGATAACAGCTGTTTGTTAGTTACATTGTAGTAAAGTAAGTAACATTTGGTATGGCAGAATGAAGCATATTTATATTTATGTATTATTTAAGGCAAAATTTCGTTAGTGGACTTCAGCAAGATTTCCAGATAAATATTAAATAGCATACAAAAACAATAAAAGACTGTTTTCCATAGAAATGTCTTGTGTTGACAAGTTTTTTTGTCAAGACGTTTCTTAATTAGTAATGAGTTTTTGTAAAATATTTCCTGTTTGATGACGTTCACCATGAACTCGCAGAATCGCATCAGATAAAATCTTAAATTATGCAGATTTGACAATGACTTTTATCGAATTGGTTTTATACTATCGAGACTTGTGGTGTTTGCTGCAGCTCTAGTCGCATAAAAGAGTGCGCCAATATGCAAAACGTATAATTTCTTGATCCATCAATTGATGAAATTATTAGGAGCAGCTTTGTGATTGAATCGTAGGAGCCCCGTGAAAGAGGTCCCATTGAACCGGTTTGTTTGAATAATGTTGAAATACTCTTTTGATTCATACCCTGTCTTCATTGTTTGTCCCGGCCATAATTAAGCATCGTGCCCCGTATGGACGCTTTTGAACAATGGAACCGGACGGGTCCTCATTATGCGAGGCCTTCATATTCAAGTAATGAATAAAATTAAATAAAAGGACTCGATCCAAATTAACAGAGAAAGCTACCGGTTACGAGCACCCTATGTCAATCAAAACCTGAATTTCGGAGCACCCAAGGGCGTAAATGCCCTTTGTTAGAGCGGATTGATTGAGGCAAACTCGAGTTTGAAAATCACAAGTTGCTTAAGTAATCGTCGTCGCCGACTCTATCCTTTGCGCTGTAGGATACTGGTCTTCATTATCGAAATTCTGCATCGCATTTCATATTGCAAAACAAGTAGGAATTCATTATGAGGCTCATAATATATGCAATAGGTCATCCAGAAGCCTCATTGCAAGAAACAAAACTGACTGCGATCGAAACAACATTATGCACGACACGAACGTTTGCCATTATTGTACAAAATGTGGGGAAAAAAGCATGATGATACCACTTATGCAAATTAGCTTTAACATATAATGGCTCATGCCAAATTTTCTAAACAATCATGTTTATTAAATTTGGATTTTATGAATGCCACAGACAACTGCAATTTATTAGGCACTTGTCAACTATGTGCATAAATCAATGTTCAATAACACAACAAAAAAATGCTTATACCATGAAATGATTTCTTATAAGAATGAGCATAATTAATATAATGAAACGATAAGTACTTCCGAGGCATTTCCCTAATGGAATAAGCATTCCATTTAATTATCTAGATCAACATCAATAAATATTATTACGGCGTATTCTTCAAGAAAAAAAAATAATATGTATAATTGGCTCGGAAACACAATCCACATGGAAGTGGTATAACTCAAGAGCAGAACAAAGTTCTTCCAGACAATGTCTAGTACAGAGGAGTAGACGAGCACAATATCGCGATATAATAAAGCATACTCGGGTTCTGCAAAAATGTTTCTTATAATAACAAAGATAATAAGCGGAGGGGTCTGCTAAAAGGAGTCTTATATGATTAGACGATGTTACTGTTAAATCTGTATACTCCATTCCCTTCGAAAGTGCACGGCAATCCAGAAATAAATATCCAATTCTCCACATATTTACATGGGCGATTATTAGAATTTTTGCGCTTTATTTGAAGACACACAAGAAACATGAACGCCAATTAAAGACGCTTCTTATGGTCAATGGATCGAAGAATTCTTAGAGGAAGGAATAGTACAAAAATGTTTGCAATATTGCATAGCCATATTCCCACGCTTTCAAAGAAACAACAACATTCAATATCCGCATATTGTTAATGACCCAATTTCTTTCAAACTAAAAATAATATAGAAATTTGCGATGGAATTGCAAATATTTTTGTCCATTGAAAAGAGCATAAAAACTGATGGATTCAATGATAAATTTGCGAATATCTATTCATTTAAATGTAGAATATAATAAGACCCTATCATATCATCTTATAATCATCCCCCGATTTACGCGGGAGATGCGTTCTTCAGAAACTCATGTAAATAGAAACCGCGTAAAAAGAAACAAGAAATTCATACAAAAATATAAGTTTTTATTTAAATTAAAGATTTATTAATCCTCATGTTCCCTGCGATTTTCATCCTTTCAACCATTTTCTTTATAACTAGTTCAAAATCCGAGCTTTCATGAGTAGTTTTTTATATTAAAAAATCCGTGATTTTTTATTGTTTTATTTTTCGTAAGGTCTTTGTATATTTCTTCATATTTTGCACAAATATTTCGAAAGATTCTTTGGAAATCGCGAGCACTTTTCGTGTTTGGACCAATTTTGAACACATTGTTTTCCAATTTTCTTGCTAGGTTGAGAGCGTCATCTAAATTTTTTACATTAAATAATGACTCTTCGGAAGATTCATATTCACTCACATGATCCGTTTCGGGTATTAAAATAAACCCAACTAATTCCTTTTCGATTATAACGTCATCAATAAATAATTCTGCCATATCCTTACATTGCAAAACGCATCGAAATAAAAATAAAAACATATTTTCTCGAACGATTTAAAGTGAACCTGCGCAAAAAGTACCGCGTTAATTGATTGATTGTATTGTCATATCAAAAATTAAATTTGTTTGGATTGTTTACTGTAAAAATATTTTGATTGACCTTGAAATTTTTCAGCATAGTCTCAACTGGTGGGGGGGGGGTGGATCTATCTTCAAGGCGTTCTGACGTAGCATGATACCATGTTTTCAATTTAGTCTATTAGACAACTTGGTCGAAGTTCCGTTTGGGCGTAATTAGCGCCCCCTAACGGCGATAGTTCGCCTCCCCTGATCGAAGAGAGTATAATTTATATAGTGACCTGGCCGCTAATATCACGGCCAGTTCGTAAGCATTGCATACAAAGGGAAAAATACTTAGTCCGGGACTTAATATAAGAAAATGAACTAATGGATTTTCCTGCTTTCTTTTATGTTTTCATATTATTACGGTAATATACTGGGCGAGTGCGGCATGGCGAATGAATGGAGGAGCTTTTGCCAAGACAATGGCCGGCGACCACTCCACCGCTGGATAGACAAATTTAATTATAACCATAATGCGGCCCCCACTTTAATATCGCGGCGGGTATTATCAACGAAATATTACTGAAACATGCTTAATTGTGTTTGTCGTCGTCGCTCAACATCTATTGTTGTGCGAAATAAACTTTCCTATCGTCTCGATTATTAACATTTTTTTCTCTCGGACTAATCCGCTTGATGGTTCGAGGAATATCAAATATGATGCTGGATAGTTAGCACTAATCCCATGAATCCCAATCATAAATTTTTGTTCACATAATGAATCATAAACCCCAATATGACCCAATCGATACAATAGTTTGCCTTGGGTTTGTCTTTGTCCACAATTTAACCAATTTGTTCATGTTAATATATTGCAAATGGTTTGACTTTATAATAAATCCACTGATATTCGGGCGTCAACCTGTTTGGTGCCAAATGAAAAACTGTACCTAAACGAAGCCAAGCCAATATTTCGTTTGATAAGGCATTATTAAAAAAGTAAGAATGTGTAACGTAGAAGGAAAATTACTAGAAAATTGCAAGCGGTTTTGCAAAAAATAGATTAATGGGGTTGCCGTACATGCTTGTCAGTTTCTGATTTTATTTTTAAGAGATAGATTTTGCAAAGGAGTTGTGAAACTCGAATAATAACGCCATTCCAGAACAGTATACGAGGTGTCATATAAACACCAGTCAATGTTAAAAAACAAAATTCTCATAGAGGTTGTCAATATTTTTTTAATAGCAATAAAGCAACGCATGTGTCTAAATTATTCTGATTTTTAAAATAATCGGACAATGGAATTTAAGAAATCTTGCTACACGAGGTAAATATCACAACAAGCACAAGATTGTGAACAATACGAAGAGCAATGCGTGTGATCTTATTACCAAAACAAATGTTGGATTTCCATAACAAACAGTCAATAGAGATTTTAAAAAAATTGCTATATGTGTCAGGGAAGCAAAACATTAAGCGGTTTATAAAAGAGTTGTGGAGAGCCATAAAGAGTTAGTTTTGAGTTGGAGTTTGGTTTTCAGCCAATCACTATTTTCATCCTAATCTTATTGCAGCCACATGACCAGCCCACCCAAATCCTTATTTTTTTCCACCCTTATAAATTAATATCAAATCGAGAGATTTTTTTACTAATGACAAAAAAGTATTATGACTGAAAAAATGAATGCCGTTAGTTCTCTTGCGATGCAAATAGTAAGGCGATATAGGAAATATCCATAGGATATTTTTCTAGAGGAAATATTTTTAATATGGTGATTTCCCCATTTATATAGGCATTTTAGGTAAGAGAAAAAGTATGATTTTCTTTACAATGCAGTCATTCATAGTTGTCCCTGCACTAACTGCAATCATCTCATTATTATTTTTTCCAGATTCAGTAAATTAGGCCGAACTTGGATCAAGACAATCGATCAAAAATATGAAAGCTTCTATTGTAATTTCTAAAAAGCTATTTGATTGTTATTATTTATTTACACAATCAGGATTAAGACTCACGCCATTTTTATAAAAGCCCAGGCCCTATACCAACATTTGGTCAAACAATAAACTTGATATATATAAAACTTATTCAAAATCACTCAATATATTCGTAGAATTTTTTAATGACATTGTGAAAAAAAAACTCCAAATAAAGAGGAAAAATGTTTAAAGTAAAAAAAATCAAGTACTTATTGAGCGACGTGTTAAATTCATATCTCAATTTTTTCAAAAAGTTTGAGTGCCAAAATTAATTAATTAATAAAAGCTATAGGTAAGGTTAAATAATAGATTTTACAGGCATAAACATTCTAAATTTAGCGGCAAACGTGATACAGAGCATGACCTGAAATAGTCCTCCCTTCTTATGGCAACTCGCTGTTCCAAATCATTGACAATTTCATTTAATAAATTATTTTATTACATTCTATCGATCTAGTATATTTTATACTGAACCACCAAAAAATACACATTTTTATACAACACATTAAAATACGCAAGTTTTATATAAATTCGATTTACACAAAATAATTTTGCATTAGTATGCAAATAGCTAAATAAACATTGCCATCGTCAATAATTAGCTATTTGCAAGTTTTTGAATAATTCGCATACCTATACAATTTTTAAATTGTTATTTATGTCATAATATGCATGCTTTATAATTGTTGTTATGTTAGAATCACAAAAGCTGAAGATTTAAGAGCTATTTTTTTTTTCAGCGGTTATGCTGAAATATTGCTTTGATATTATTAAAAGAACATCTGCCATGAAAAGTTTCGAAGATCCAAGTATTTTCAGTAACGATCCATTAATAATATCTAATTTTAAGAGTAAATATTTTTACAGGATTTATGCCAGTATTAAGTTAGGTATAGATATCAGAATCTGCAATTTTATTGTTTACATGTCGACGATATGATTTTTATTTTATTATTCTTGATGATAAATTCGAATATAAATACTCACCTAAATAGGTAAAGTATGACCTAAATATGTCTTAGCATAATCATAGCCACTCGTTGCTCAAAATTATTGTTTATTAAGGATCATCTTTGCGTACAATCTTTAAAAAAATAAGGAACTTTTTGGTTTATTTTGAATTCACACTATGATTGAAATTATTATTGTTACGATATATGTTGATTGATATTTTGTGTATTAACTAAAAGTGTGTGTAGTGTTATCAGTGTCAGCTACATTGTATTGGAGTTTCTCAGATATTTTTAGTATGATTCATAGTTATGTAATACGATCTCTCGACGAAGGGATTGGTGATTGTTCTAAGTTAGAAAATACGTCTGGACGTCATGGCTAATCGGCGGCGATGCTTGGCGATATTTGGCGATGCACGCAATGCACTCGAAAATGGACGCAATAATGCAATAGCGGTGAGAGAACACGTGACCGAGACTCCCACCCCCGCCCACGCTGCCGCCCACCGGTCGCCGCAACCCTCGGCCAGTGCACGCCGCAGCTCCCCGGGGGTAGCACGCCTAACGCCTCACGCCTCACGACTCACTACTGACCGTCGCCGGAACTCGGAAGTCGCCACTCTCGCTCTCGACGTACGTCACCCGAGCGCCCAACCACCCACAAACAAAACAAACCTTACCTTACCTTACCCAATATTACCCCTTACCTCTTGCTCTTATCGAACATCCAAATAGTGCAACACGAAAAATATACACACCCACATGCGCCTCAAACTTACATACAACAATCACAAATCATAACATCATCGAGCACTTGTGTATCAATTCATGCCAATATTACATTCTGCTACATTTTTAACACTCGACATTACACCCAAACACGCAAGTAAACAAAAATGCGCGCCACATAAATCAGCTGATCGCGCTTCAATACGATTTGTTCTAATTTCAGCATCATGATATCTTGAAATACATCTAAATCTAATACTTAAACATAGTGACATGTAAACAAATTGCATAAGACATGATCGAGCAAAGTGCGAAAATAATTTCAAATGATATAATCGAGTGACGTGCATTCATCAAGTGCGGCAAATCTAAAATTGACAGGTGAGATATTCAGATCGCTGTTTTTGATTTACTATGTTTTCATCATCCATGATCAATTTACATGGCATGATCGAACCAAATGTCGCACACATTATAGTTGTTTTGGCAAGTTTTTGTATTTGTTCAATGGACGTATTAATATCATAAAATCTCAAGCCGAATGAAATATGAGTGCCAGTCATAACAAAAGCCTTCGAAGATATTTGTTTTGTTATTGGTCTTATGTTTTTTTTTTTCAATCTAAGCCATGATACGTTGCAAAATTGCTAAAATATAATAAATGCTTAATTATTTCAAATGATACGTTATGTAAGAGTTATCAGCATCATCGCCGTGTGTCCCCGATGGGCTTTAACGCCAAAATTATTAGCTCATGCAATATGTGGGCTCGATTTATAATTTATTGCCACATTCTTGCGTTAATAACGCTCTTAAAGGTCGTTTTTATCGTTTTGACATTTTAAACAAACAGGCAATGATATTTTTATTACGGGCCATTGGCACCTCGGGTGTCTGCGTTTTTTCTTCTATTGAACAATTTACCCACGGGGTAAAGCCATCATTCATGCAGCTTACAAACATTGTTCTTCGCGCCGTACGTATTCGAATCGGACATCGTCGCGAACACGACATTAAATCGTTAAACTGGTATATGAATGGGAGATCCGACGTGCGTCGATTTAATTGAAAACTGCGTCATTAAAAATATTTATACGCGATAAAATTGCTAGTTTATTATCAATGTGCCACTCGTTCGCCGCTAATTTATGCTTTTAACTCATATTTTCCACATAAACTGTACGAATATACCGAAATGTGAGCACGAAAGCGGTTCATTATAATATTAAGCGAGATTAGACGCATTATAATGCAACTGCATTTTTATTGCCATTTCATTAGCTCAATATCACGAACATGCGCTCATAAAATATAGTCATTAAGTCATTAGATTCTGGCGATTTTCTTTTTTGAAGAATACTTCTTCATTATGTGATAAATACACATATATATACAAATGACGATGAAATTTCAAAAGGTCGTCTGAGTCTTCGTACGGGGTAAATATTAGGCTTATTTGCGGCGCGAGGGCAGGAAGGGTGGATTTTCGTTAAATTTCAACAGCCGATTTTCCAACTACAAAGCCGATGTAACCGGCGTTTACGGTCCTTTTATAAATTGTCGGATAAAAAGAGGAAGCGTTAAGTAAAAACACGGCTCCACAAAGTGGGGGCCGCGTTCGCGTGAACCGGCCGCATGTGATTAATATGAGTACGCGACTCGTTTAGCAATATGTGTCCAGTAATTTCTCATTTGTGGCGTCGGCCGTAATCTGCCGGCGACAGGGGTAATCCAAGGGGTGGTGGAGGATGCCGACCGCCTTGACTTCGGGGTGAGAAACCAACCCCCCGGTCACGTGATGCCCGGTCACTGTCAACACTGTCCTCATCTGCCCGAATGCGGTGAACTACAACCGGTCATTGACGACGTCAATGTGACGTCTTCTACATACATAAAAAGCTTGGGGATGACAGCCCTTTTCTTCACTAAACACCGAGCATATAAAAACATAAAGATTGACCACATCTAAACATATTTGCATTAAAAATTAATACCCAAAAAAACAATAAAATTATTTGC
Source organism: Stenopsyche tienmushanensis (assembly GCA_008973525.1). Classification (NCBI taxonomy): domain Eukaryota; kingdom Metazoa; phylum Arthropoda; class Insecta; order Trichoptera; family Stenopsychidae; genus Stenopsyche; species Stenopsyche tienmushanensis. Next base: position 665,810 of record WACJ01000539.1, read on the forward strand.
TACAGGTCTATATATAAGATTGTCATCATCATCTTCTTAAACCCACCCTTATATTATTTTGTCGAAAATGCACAAACCTCGTTTATTTTTGTACTCTGCTTTCTATATGGCTTCTTCCCGCGGAAAGTGGATTTTTAGTAGACAATTCTTCTTGATATATCAAACACATACAGTTGAGTAAGCATTGGCATAGTATTTCATGGACTTTTATTTAAATGCAAATCGTGTCAATTTTTTATCGTTAGAATTAATTTGCTTTATCAAACCATAAATATTTCCATATTTAACTATGTCGGACTTATTATAGTTAAATCGACGATTTCATTGAAAGATCCCTAGATCATAGAACATTCCCTAGAAATATTTCAATACTTAATAAATTGTCTCAGATCAGTTTTTTCCACATAAACTAAACTAAACAGATTTAGCCAGAAAATATTATTTTTCAGAATATTTCACCACGGAATCTAATTCTAAAACCATCAAGGTAATAGATCCCTAGCGTTAGCATAAAATTAATGACGCAAATTAATCATATCATAATTAAAAATATTCAAAAAATAATGGTATCAACTATAAAAAATTTCTCCATTCTAAAGTATAAAAAAATATTATTGTGTCAATAAATTTGGAAGATCTTGTAGAGACAATTATCTATATTTGAATCATTAATTTTGATTATTTGATATATTATTTAAATTCTTGTTGGATTATGTGCTAGTTTTTAGGCTTATATTGTCTAATATTTTTGATTTTCCAACAAATAAAAATACCAGATAAATTAAATAAATCATTCTTCGTAGATCTTTTCCTCTTATTCTAATATCCAGTCTGTGTTCAAGGCTTCATCCCACGATTTTTCAAGGAATTCATGATCTTCAATAATTGCGGAAATTGAGTGTTAAATTGAAAAACATTCACCCTGATTTATGAGCCATATATCTTTCGTTTTATATTAACAATAAATACATGTCTTTATAACAATGGCTATTATTAGTTGAATATAGAATAAATCTCTTTTAGTCATCTTCTTTGAACAAATTCTGGATTCGATTCTATAAAATTGTCTAATGATTAATGCTTATTAAAAACGTTTATTTTTATTATTTAGAAACTTTTGTGTTGCGCTCAAATTCAGGGAATTTAAGGGTATCCCATTGTTTTTAAATCCGTGTCTAGATCGCGAGCAAAATTGCATATTTAATTGCTTGATTGAAATAAAATATGTTAATAGGCCTTTTGATTTCAGAAGGGATATATTATAAGAGGGTTCAAATGTGAGAGGCTTCAATAAAATACAATTTCTTAAAGCAATATATTGTAGAGTGTTTTTACGTTATCTATGCATCTTTAAAGATATTCGCGCTTTTTAAGGGCTCGGAATTTATGCTAAAAATCTTCATTATGTAATAAATTTTGTGTCGATACTTCTTCAAAAGATGGGCATTTGTATTCAAAATACCATAGCACAAATGTGCCTTCGAAAACATTTGATTTGTATATCCATTACTTCGGTAAGGTCCCCGGCAATAACTACACATGAATTTATTGATGTATTTTAAATTAGTCTGGCTGGATTTTTTTTCTTCGCCCGTGATAAAGTCACGTAGGGGCTCATGTGGAGGCTCGAATGGGAAAAAACAAATAAATATACAGAATAGAGAACTTGATCGACCCTAATGGTATTTTAATGCCGTCATTTTCCCTCGCCGATATAGTCAAATGCTCCGGGCCGATAGCGCCCTTGTCGCTACACTGCCACTTGTGGAGGAAAACTTCTTGCTTTCAGATGTTATTAGACAGCTCTCCAAAAAGCCTCCTTTTCCGCTGTTTCCATGAAAAACACATATGGAAACCCGCGGCGTGCGAATACCGAATGTGTAGATTTATCATTAGATGTATTTGTGTACAAAATGCCGGATGATTCGATTGAATTCTTTTGCGGATGGTATTAGGAAGAATGCCGCTTATAAGATATAAACTATGAACTGAAAATACTTTTCTCATTAAGCGGGTGCATTTCGGTTGGAGGGTTCCAAATCAACAGCATGTGGCGGGCAACATTTAACGGCGGCAACTTTAAGCTTCTTGAGGGTAGCAAGTGGTGAAGAGCTGGAAGTACTCCTCATCCTCACACCTCGCCTGACTTCACACACCCCCCAAAGGATGTTCGCTCTCCTTCTTCACCTCTTCCCTACTCCCGTGGCATTTTCTTAATTTCTTAACTCCCCTTTGCCTCCCGGTTTCCAGCCGACCTTAATGCTTAAGCGCTTGAGCACTGCGGGGATTATGCTTAATGTAAATAGAAATACGTATATATGAGAAAATTAGTTAAAATACATTTTCATTTCAACTTCGTCTCAAAATCATGTCAAGTATAATACACACAGCTTGCTTTATTTGAAAGCTTTATTCACATTGTATCTGTTTTTGGATGCGTCAAATTCCCTCACAATACCCTTAAAACGCCAATCTTTCCCCGATGCCAAATTCGTTTGTGCAATTAATTAAGTCCGATGAAAGTTCGGTTTCAGTCTGAATTGGAATGCATAAGCCTGCGCCTTTGGGCTCTTCCTCCCCGGCAAGGCGAAGACATCTCGCCTAATGTGGATATGCTCCTTTCAAGACTCACATCCATTCCCCATCCCCTAGTCCCGTATGTATTTTTTGCCTCCCCTTAGGTGTCTCGCATGAGGCCGTCCTTGTCTACCTCATTAGAAAATCGATGCTAACTAACCACCGTTGGGTAAGGAAAAGAGGTCGACTACAGAGCGGACGAATGCACCGTGTGTCATGCAAAGTAGACATATCAGCGGATGTAATCCGATCCCTGGTGATGTGCTCCAGATTCTGGGATTTGACTACCTGGCTTTAAAAATAGTGTCCTCTGGCTTTGGCATTACATGGAAAATAATTCTACATAACGTAATACATTGAGGCAATTTCTACTTTGAGCAGTGTATATAACATATCTTATTTTCTTATTTACCTTTTCTCCAATTCTTTTAATGAAATTATTGCTTTACATGTATTTATCATAGTTTATTTTTAAAAATATGGTCATTGACTACATATCCTGTAAATATAAAGTTCATCAGAATGAATATTATCGGTTTATCTGTTTATAGTTAAATATCTATAATTTTATTTAAAATTTTAACTTATGTTTCCTTAAACACATTTTTGGATGCTATAAATCCAAATTGATTCATAGAATTATCAATCTTCGATTTATATGATTAAAATATCCGTGGTTTATTACAAATTGTCCATGGTATTTATAATTTTTGCGCCTTAAATAAAAATGCAAGTGGATAGTAATCATAGTATGACATACATGAACAGTAATCATGGGCAAAAATATGAGCCAAATAGATCTTTGATTTTTTATGGCCACTCTCTGATTCAAATTGTTTGTAAAGTTTAATTTCAGCCAAGTATAGTTTATTTATTGCCAATATGAAATTAATTATATGTTGTTTGGTCTTAGATAAAGTTTTTATTTCAGTATACAGCAAAAAATATTTAGCACTTTTCTTGAAGTATCATATTCATTATTGAATGTAAACGATCTCTATAAATGATCTATATGCTAATATTTTATTTGCCTTTGATATGCTAATTTTTGTTGTAAATTCAATCAATGTGTCTTTATTAATCGCCTCAATATTTACATTTTCAGATTTATTGGATCAGATCAGAAATATTAATGCTTCTGATCTCCTGAATTTATTCATACGGTAATTTTTTCCGTAATGTAAATTTGAACCCAAATATTTATAGTGTGAATCCAGAATTCAATATACTATACCAACACTTAATTTTGATACTTTTAGACATGAATAGATTTTTAATTTGTGCTTAAATCAGATCTTTTGGCGCTTTTGACGGCTATTAAACATTAAAGCAAAGTGAAGTATATCATGCTGTTTGTATTTTTGATATTGTATTTCTACAACTTTGCAATCGGTCAAGCTATATTAATATTGCTTGCAATTATTTCGTTCGGTTTTCTATGATATCCATATTCTGCGGTTGTTCAAATATTTCGAAGATATTCATATATTCTTATGGAATTCGTTTCATCGGAGTCTAGATTACATGTAGAAGATAATATCTAAAGAAATTAAACTTATTTATGTATCCGTTTTCTCTGTGCCACGTTGCACTTACAATAAAGCGCGCAAGCTTCCACGTTCATTAATTAAGCTCGAGTGTTGCCATCCCGCTCTGACCCGCACCGGAAATAGCTAAATGAGTGTCGGCGTCCCTCTCCCTCGAGCTTTGCGCAAAAATTAAGCGCGTTTATACATACCGCACCTATTATCAGGATGGGTATTTTCCACTAAGAGAATGCCCGGCATCACAATCGGAAGAATGCAAGTCCTGGACCAGGATCCGACAACAATGGGCCCTACTCTTCAGGGCCCAAGACCTAAATTTGAAGCAAGCCCAGACGGGTAATATGATCTCTGCGTCTGAGTGGCCAGTATGTTTTTATAATTTAGACTTTTCTCAGTTTCTTCCCGTGTAGCTAGCTGTTGGGTAATTGCAACCATGTATGTTAATGTATATGCTTGGATGTGTTTGTATTATATGTTCGACCATCTCCGCGGTTGGCAACACTCACTATGATTAAATTTTATTTCATGACTATCAAAAAGGAAAAGCCTTACTTCATGTACATTAAATTAGATCGAAACTAAGCGAACAAACCCACGACGGATAAAATTTAATTTCACCTTTACGAAGCCGATGTTTTCATGTAGCAATTGTCGGAAAACGTTTGCGGATATTGAGATGATTTTCCGAAGAAAATTCTCGTCATAGAAATAATAAATCATTGAATGACGAGCGAGTGAACTGCGGTTCGCAATTTTCGCGTGCCTGAACGTTGAAGGGTTAGAAAAGCAACAAGCCGATCCTTAAGATGTGAGAGAATAATTCATGAGACGGCTAAATCGTTTTTGACTTTATACATGTCAGCGTTTCTAGAACTATCATTTTGAATTAGAACCCCAAAAATATAGCGTAAAATTCATGCATTTTGATTATCACAGCTATAATACGACTATTAAAACTCATATTTTTAAAAAAATCGCGTATTTATTGCAAAAAAATGCTCCATGAAGAATTTATATCGTAGTAAACATTGCTTACGATCACCATAATTTAATGTATTAAAATCATAGTGTCCGAAGCGTAAATGAGCATTAATCTCAAGGATTTACAATATGTCAAAAATGCATTTATTCTTGATCATGCATAAATTTAAAAATACAATAAAAGCTTTCAAAAGCAATGTTATAAAACCAAAGATACACGCTTATAAATCTTGATAGCTTTTCTAGTTGGATAAATTATATTAATTGAATCAAAATATTTTTTGCAATAGGTATTTTTTAACACGTTGCAGTCCGGAGGACGAGTACACTCGTTCTCTATAACGCTAACGTTTGCGGGGTGGTAATTCATTAAACAGATCGTTTATATATTCGATTTCAACAAAGGATGTCACTAAATCCACTGTAGATATGGTAAATATAGCAAATATAAATTTTTTGTTGATAAAAATGGAGAAAAAATATAAAATTACAATTTCATAGTTAACTTGTGAAATTGATTTTTTTTTAATAGTCTTAATATTTTACGTGATTCTGAGATGCCTGAAGTGTTTTATGACATATTCGAAATAGTAGCGTAAAATCCTATAGCATTATGGACTTTCAGTCGCGTGGCATGAAAAACATTATTACGATTTAAAAAATCAAATTATAACATTGGATGCTTTTTCAGCGGATCTATTCTGTAAAACACCACATTTAGCTAAATTTATTTTTTTAAATCCCTTTCTGTATATGTATGCTACCAGTGTAATTCGTGTTTTTCTTATAAATATTTGATTTTTTTAAATAAGTTTTATAAGGAAAATTACATTCTATTTCGTTAATACGCGGCCCACAGTTTGAGAAAATTTGAATTACATTTTTATTTATATAAATAAAATCCTTCTAAGCACAACAACAAAAAATCAATATCGTAGCTTGAATAGTATCGGAGTTACATCAATTCATCTGAAGTATTTGGCTTATGTTAAATTTTTCGTGAAACCGTTCGGCTCCAGCACCAAGTTCATAGCGAAACCGCCCGGACTGCAACGTGTTAATATAAAATATTTTTCTTAATCTCTTCTTAATAAAAATCATTAATATTTTTCCATTGGTTCTTACAAAAGGTCCTTTAAATATACACAAATTTTATTTTACACTCCTTATTTATTTTTCGCAAATGATATAAGGATCGTTCAGAAAGTCCAAATCCAGCAGCTAAAATTTTTGCTCATTCAAATGTCTTTTATTTGAGATAAAATTTGTCCAGAAAAATATCATCCTTTATTTAGAAAAACCATTTTCAATATGAAAGCCGGAACTTATTTCATTAGTAACGAGCCTTAAATTCGCAGAAATTTTCTTCGTAGTTGTTTTTAAATTGCTTTCATCTTTTCCATAAATAATACTTAATTAAATCTAGTATTATTAATAAATATAGTTCATATTAATAACAAAGTCCAAAGAACCAACGGCGTCATAACCCTGAATATTTTTTCCAAATGGAAAACTATTATGGATTAGATTTATAATAACGAACATAATTTAATATATATGAAATTATTGACTGATTTATGGTGTTTAATATGGATTCTAAAACCCAGTATTATAATTTAGCGGTTGGACTATGATATCGCCTAAAGAAATCATGTTGTCAATTACCAAATAATCGGCGATGGTTCCTTAGAAAAGACCTATATCCGTTATCGGGCATAAGAGATATTCATTAAAAAAATCTTATGGTATAAGATTGATGTGTTAATTTTACAATTAAAAATTAGAATACAATTATTTTAACTGGATTTTTGAAAGGATATTTTTAATAACCAGTGAAATTATCATTATTTTTAGCCGAAATCGAACTAAATTCGTAATTTGGAAATCAAATTGTGGCTCATGTACCAATAAAAAAAATAGAATATATAATATAAAAGTGATATTTTAGATAGATTGACATTTGTATGCACAAACATTATTCGTATAGAAAAATATATTTATACAAATTTTAAGCTGCCATTTTGACTCCAACTAGATTATTTTTAGCTAAATATAATATTGTTGGCGTTTGTATACAATATGCTTAATAAATACGTTTGTTAAAAAATAAAGTGTATCGTGGTATTTTCGTATTTAAAGTTGAATTGATAATTCGCACCGATGATGTTGATTGATGAAGCTTTTTGGATAATTTTATATGTTTCATGTTCAAATTCATTATAATTATTGCATTCAAAAATTAAGGTGTCTATTGATGTGAATGGATCAACGGAAGGTATATTTTCGCATTTGTTTACGGAAATTATAAAAGTGCAGTGTAATTTATAGTGGGTGGGATAAATCCGAATGTCGCACTTGAGAGATATTTCATGGCATGTATTTTTAATGATGAATTTCCGCGAATGGAAATATCTCGGAGAGGATTCAGTTTTTTATAGTTTGCAATGGACCGAATGATTAAAAGTGGAATTGGCAAATAGTTGATTATGTAAGTCGAGGTTTAGGACGTTCTCGTCCTTAATCGCTTAATGCGTTCAAGAGCAGCGTCTCGGGTTACATAAGAGTAGCGCATTAGGGACATATCCGTCGCCCTCGCGCGACACTCATTTTGGAGCGACCTTCGCGTTTGAGTTATGATTATATATAGGGTCCCCCTACCCGGCACCTGGAGGCTGTCGCGGCGCGAGCATCCTTATTTACCTCCGCAACGACGACGGCCCTCCAAATTGATGTCCGTCCCTCTCGGCGCCGAGCCGAGGCCCTCATTTGCATACGCAGCCTGTCCCTCTCGCGCCTCCTCTATCTGCCGAACCTTTTAAATTCTAATTTCGCGTACGGCGCAAAAAAGCTCCGAATGCGAAAGCTCCTCGTATACCGTTTGTTTGGGATTGTCGCGCTGTGAGAAGATGCGCGCAGAGCCGCCGGCCGAAGCGCGCTGCTTCTTTCTTTCCTGCTGCCGCTTCAGTGGCGTCTCTTTCTAGGGTAGGGGGCGGCCGCGACGCCCACGAGGGGTATGCAAATGCGCGGATATCTGACGCTCCTGCCGAGACCGAGACGAGGGGAGGTGCGCCCTCCGACGCCAGAAGAGGGACGATCGCCTCCCGAAACGGTCGCTTTTTAACACCGACTTCACCATTCTTTTTATTCTTACATTCATCATTTTATTTCATTTTTTTATCATCCCCATCGATAAAATCGCCAATTAAAAACCGATTCATATTTTCATTTTTATTTCATCGATCGCCACGATATTTCCATCTTAAAAAATATTTAAATCATGTGAAAATATAAACAAATAAAATTAATAATCCCAATTAAAAATTTGCATAAAAGCGCCCCATTAAATTAAATACGATGCAATTCATGCGTCAAAATAAATCATCGTAAATATTCGGATACATTTATTATGTAATATTTTCGAGCCGAATTTACATTAAATAAATAACATCCGACCATCGAGTGATCATCTAATTTTTTTACTGCGAATGTAGGGCCCGATCCTGTGTAATGTGCAAATCTGTGTTCAAGTGTTAATTGACGTAATTCGCCATAAAAATGATAATCCACGCCGTGCAACATCGAGCGCCTCCATCCTCCCGGTCCGAGGGTCCGATCGGAGATGAAGTGGTATAAAAGCTCACATCGTCGACCACATTCTACACCGGTGGCATCGCCGACAATGTATTTTGACAGATGCCACCAGTTAACTGTTTGATTTAAGCGTCAAAACATCCACATTAGGCCAAATAAAGACTACTTAATTTTTTTATAACCGATCCGGGGACCCCCCTCCTGCTCCCCCCGACGCCTTTTTAAATTATTCAATGTGTCGTATTTTACGCCCGTATTCCGATGCAATAATAATATTTTAATGGGAATTCCGACAAGTTTGGGCCCACGCTCGACGTGGCCGCCCACTCTTCGGCCCAACAGTGCGGAGCCCCGTTTCCAACTTTTTACGGCCCTTAAACCATAATATATTGCCTGCCTTCGGAAGGTGCGAGATCAACTCGAGTGCGGGTTCGAATCCCGTACGTACATGACACTACGGAATCATAATGTCGTTTCGATTTCAATATCGATACACGCGCCTTATTTATGCGTGTCGACTTGCAATCGGGCGTTTATTCGTAACGGAAATCCGAAATCGCCTCAAAACCCTGTGGGATCCATCCGAATCCGATACAATCGATCCGAAGATCGAAAAATACATAGATCCAAAAAGCTCATTTGAGTTTACATAATAACACAAACTGTTCAATTGCAGACGATATCGAATTCCATCCGAAATAACAGAATCCACGCACGGATACATGTTAGCATTTGCATCTTATCAGATTGCATAAATCCAATAAAGAATATTTCATTGAATTTATTGCATAATATGCCAAAAAATTCAATAATGATGTTATACCTCGCACGAAAAAAATACTCGAGGCGGAAATAATTCGAATTAATTATCAAAAATCCAGGCTTTACGAGCGCGTTAATGTATTTATAAAAGTCAAAATCGAAATTTATTCACAGAAACACCGGGATATTTATGGATATATCATGATTTCGAAATGTTAATACACAATATATGGAATGTCAGATTACTGACGTTCACATGTTCATTCATCCAGTCAGATTTACGACAAATATAAAGCAAAAAATGCAAATTTCCATTTAATAAAATAAAAAAGCGCCATAAAAATCAATCAAAATTTACGACTGTTGATTTACGACAATTATCATTATTTTATTGCGATTACACCTGTGCGCGATAAAAGTTCAGATAGATCTGATTGAGCGCAATAATCGATCAACGCGAATGATAAATTTGATTGGGCCGAATCCAGAAATATTATCGTACGCCGGTTGTTTTAATTATTTCCATACGCAGGTTGATCAAACAATTTACATACAATATGATGTTTTATAAATTATTTATAACGCCATAATAACATGTATATATGCGTCTATCAAGTACATATAAATCAATTTTCGTGCAACGATCTCGTGACAATTGACGCCTTGTGCATTGAGTCATTAGCTTAAATTATGTCGAAATCAAAGATCAAGAACTAAATCGCTATTTTCGATCTGTTATTCCGTAATTTATGATATTTTAGTCTGATTTAGATGTAGTTCGTTGATGGTGTTCGTGCAATTTTAGCGCCGTGGTCGTAAAATCGAATGATATCGCGGATGTTTTTCGCTGGATGAATATTTTACACCTGGATTGCCATTTTCGATCTGGTTGATAAATGCGGCCGAATGTCGTCTGATGAGGAGATGTGCGAAAATATAAAATAATGGAGGTCTGGAGGCCTTTGAGACCAAATGTGCGGTCGGTTTTACGCGTCCAGGAGGTGTAAACTTGATATACTTCTGGCCGTAAAAGCCTTTTTTGTATGCCTTGGACGTAGCCCCCCAACTTATTCTATCGTGGACATATTTTTTAAAATGGCCAATCTCCTCATTGACTTTTACAGCAACAGTTAGCTCTCGATGCAATCCAATATTCATTTTATTTCTATAGATACATCCGGGACAAAAGTCGTTACATCGTCAAATATACATATTTTTTTGCAATAAAATGATGCCAATCTATTAGCTTTAAAGCCCATTAAAATACTTATTAAACGTTAAAAATAAATACATATAAATTGAATTTAAAATATTCATAATTTATATGAAATTATGTTTCATGTTTTCAGTACAATTTCAATCCATGACAAATTTATATCATTTTTTAATGCAAATTTATTAACAAAAAATCTTGATGCATCAATTTTAAAGCCATGCATTTTTTGATGCATAACGTTAGAATAAATTGGTTCGCATTTTAACGTCGAAATACAAGGATTTTATCGCGTCCTTTCGGCTGTAAAAATCATCGTTTACGACTTTCGCGCCGACTATACGTCGAATGTCCGCAGATGCGAACGTATGAGCATACGATCGACCATAGGGACTCTTCAGGGTTTTAAGAATATAAATTTGAATATATTCAATAAAATATTTAATTTGTGCCCTGGGGCGTTATGGTTGTTTTATGGCGAGGGTGTGCCAGTGAGACTGGACCGATTTAATTGCCACTTTGACTGACGTTTACGAGCGAATCTCGTTAATTTTTTTTTGTTTGTTGACGATTAGCCGTTTGTAGGTATTTTCTTACATTCGAAAATTAACTAACATAAAATACGATTTTGATGAATCCATATGGATCCATTTCCAGCGATCACATACATATATAAAACATCTTACCTTTATAGCACTTGTACATCAAAATTTATATTTACTTTGGAAATCGACCGATGCCTCGATATCTACCTTAAAAGCTATAAAAGTCAGTAAATAAGAAAAGTAAATCAAAAAATGTTTATCAACATATTTTAATACTTCCCCGGAATATTATGTATAACAGAATGTATGTAAATATCCCACACTAATTTTCTTAAGACGTCTGTGTTATATAATCTTCATAAGTAATCGTAAATCTCTTATAATCCGGCAGCAGAGCTTCTTTCCCGAGTCTTTAACATAACAATAGAGTGACGGTTCTTATCCTAAATTATGGCCCTTTGCCATATAAGTTCGTACCTTAATTGGGACGAAATGATTTGATTTAATTCAGTCCGGATTGTTAATGCCATGTCGTAAAATTAATCCAGATCGAGGATGTCCATTCTGAAAAAAATGTTATTCTTTCAATTCGTACGAGGGTGAATTATAATACCACCCCGATAAATACGTACCCCGGAGTTTGCTTACCCTCGGTTTGTGACAAAGCCCGAATTGATGTGACATTGCGTGACAACTGTCCATACGATACGGTTAAAATAAGTGACACGATGAACAGACGTATTTCATATTATGTGTCGGGATTTTGGCGAATTCTCGGAAATGACATTTTAGCATTGATTTCAATCGGAAAAGGCTGCACACTCAGTATCAATTTTCAATAGATTCCGCAAAAGAGCGCTTGTTTCGTACGCGCCGATGGTTTAATTCAAATAAAGCTGAATTCCAGTTAGATTTATTTCGCACTCGAACCTACTTACATCTTGTAAAAGGCTCTTTAAGAACCTGTTAAATGTAAATTACGACGAAAGTCGAGACGTATTTGCATGGGTTTTAAGGTATCAAACTGTAAACGATACCCCAGACTCGCATATTTCGATCCCGATTTGGAACACACCCAGATAAATCATAATGATCAAGCTATACATTTTTATTTTAATATATGATTTATTCATTTTTATACTGATTGTATTGTTGATTTATTAAAGGTATTCTTTTCCTTTTTTGTGACAGATCCGGGAAGTGATATTAACATCGAACAATTAAGAAAGATCGTTATAAAAAGCGCGTGTTGAATTAAATGTTAAAAAGTAGTTTCGAATCGCGTACAAGTGCACAAAATACAAGTATAAGTAAACTGGTCATCTTCAGCTGACCTCTTCGTCTGATTCCAACGAGCTGAAGAAACTGATGTGATATTTGAATACAAGGCTGAACAGGAGAATCTGAACCCCTCTGATGTTTGGGGCATGTACTACCAACAACAATTTAGAGGTAAGATTCCATTTTAATATATTTTTTAATATTACAACTAAACCTTAAAATAAAGATTCATACAATTCCACTTTAATCTGATACACATTTGACGTTAAAAAGCATTCAATCTTTATTGGATGTTGATGAATTGTGTAAAGAAAACTTATAATACAATCATGTTTAATCAATTGAAAATTAGAATTTCATACTTATTATTTTTTTTTGTAAAATCCAAATGTTCCTCGTGACAATAATAATATGCATTTCCGGCAAAGCAAAATTAATATGACAATTAAATAAAGCTGGGATGAATCAATCATAAGTCTTATTAATTTTTTGGTGTTTTGGGTAGAATTGAGTAGATACAATTGAATAGATCCTCTCTGTCCAGTCTTCTTAGTGCTCAATCGACAAATTTGTTTCTATGGGACTTGTAGCTTGTCCCATGACACCTTCTGTTGAAGTACAACTGCACTGACCGGAAGAGTGTAATTATCTTTGTACCACACGCTTGTCGTGTCGTGGCATTATTGTAATAACATTACGTGGACTGGTCACCATGGTAACATCGACCATGGCAATTAGGCCACCTTAATGCTACCCACAACCCACCTACCCACAAGCCCCTACCCGGCCGATCAAGCTACCCTTACCCCCGAAACAACAATCGTACCCGTAAAAATCATGTTCGCGTGAACTTCGGAATGTCGACTTGTTTGTTCTGCTTGATCACCCCGACTCATTAGTCGCGACGAAGGAAGCCGAAACGTTCTTCGAAGCACGGATGAGCAATCACGGAATGGAGGTTGCAGCGGAAGGTAATTGACAGGCGGACGGTGCGGGGTTAACTATTAACGAAAGCTTAAGAAAGACAAAAGGAAGCGGGTTGCACAGTGTTAAAAGCTTTGAATACAATTTTTTTGGGCCACGTCAAAAGTGGCATGGATGAATGACGAAGGATATTGGGGAAGGAAGTTGCCACGCGTACATCGTTTTGACGTTAAAAAGTCTTAATGAATATTTGATTGTCACTCAGTTCATCGTTTTAACAACTTAAATAGCTAACAAAAAAATACAGCTATATAGAAGAGAAGAAAATGGCAATAAGGGCGAAACACTCAATCGAGCTAATGAAACCCACCACATTATATGATGGGCAATTTTATCATCGATCAAAAACGAATAAATAGAAAAATAACTATATTCTATAAGCTTGGATAATAAATTTCATCCAGTGATTTAATTTATATTGAAAATAGACGTATTCTACATTATTTTGAGCGCTCTATGATTGAAGAAAACACGAACGATATTAATAATTCCGTTTATCCCGATTTGATATATGCCTCAATATATTTTCTTAATGACTTCCAGTATCTTCGTCCGGCAGTTACATTTCCATATAATGACGTTTTAGTCAAAGTAAATATTCAATTTGTATAAACGATTCGCGTTCTCCAACTCTGAACATACACGAACACAATGAACTCTGCGATTCTTGACCTTGCCTAATAGTAATGATTTTTTTTTTCAACAACACATGTTCCTCGAATTGTATAGAATTCATCGACGCCAAAATAATCGATGTTAGCAAATTTGAATCTATTTCAAACGAATCTATGTGTGTAAGGACGATCCAATGACGCCATGAGACACATATCGATCGTAAATTATATTTATGTGATTTTTACAAATAATTTTAAGCATCGAATGGGGGATGGAATGGAAGTGTAATAATATCGAGGGGTAAAATGTTAGTGTCCCTATTTCCCCGATTTTGTTTCTCATATGTCGATATCTGCATCGACACATCATTCGACCCCTGCGAAATAATATTTTAAAATATCGCAACATGTTTCTTAATTTCCATCCATTACTAATTTATTCAATTTGTTCGTGCTCATGTGATAGTTCGTGTATTTATGTGTTCGATCGCAGCTTTAGATTTGTCTAATTACAAAGGGTAGGGAAGACACAGTGTACAGCCAATGGTATTAAATATTTTGTAACGGTTAGTATTGATTTTCAATCACACTCATAGTCACCCTCGTGGTAAACAAAATCTCATTGTACGCTACTGTTCCTCATGGAACCGATTCTCTTATGCGCAAAATTATTACATTTGAATCAATTATTCCTCATATTTTCGCATTTATCAAATCATTAAATATCAGCATTCGCAACAACAAAAAAATGAAAATACAAACAATTTTGTCCCTTATATAAAATGACCGTTTGTTTGTCGAAGAATTGTTGCAAACAACAATGTATGAAGTAGACGTCTACTTAGGCTGTATACAAATGTACATAGTCAATTCAGCTTACCGCTCTTTACTTTGTCATCTCTCTTGAATTTATTGCTATTGATAAATACGAAGAAGAATGATTCAAAGTGTTCTAATATGTCTCGTTTGCTTTCTTGGGGTGGGTATCATTGATGAGTTATAATAAGCCATGGCGTATATAAATATCTTTATAAATCAATAATCCATAAATCACATACACAACATATTATTGTTCATGATCCATAAATGACTTTAAAATAATTTAAAAATCGTTAAACATTCATGGCTGAAATTATTACTTTTTAATTCAAGTTTTTATGTTTCATTTGATCTCACATTGAGGAATTAGTACGATATAGGCATTGCTGATGTAACACTAGATTTATCGAATTTTTCAATACATAATTCTATCAATACCCATCAAATTGATGGGTAACAAAACCACATAGTTTCTGTTAAAAACACAATGAATCCAAATTCAAAATCGATTTGTTTATGTCGGTTCAATCAATGACTGTATGAAATATGTGCCTTCATATGATGATAGAATTTGGATATCGTCTTGTGTGGCGTATCATGTTTTAGATATTAAGGCAAACTAATTTGAATGTAAGCGTTAAGATCGTTGTTTTCTTAGGAAAACGTTTGAATCTAAGGATTTCCATAAATTTATCTCTTTGGCAATGCGCTTGATAGAAGATGAACTCCATTTTTTGGACAAAAATGCTTCCTTTTTCTGACACAAATTTTATTTTTCACTATATGAAAATTTCTCAAACTCTTTCGATTTTTGTAAATTTTCTCATGAAGTTCAAATTTAAGAGTGCGGTAAATCTATTGTTAAATATATAGTCGATCCTATTGGATTATTTTTCTTGCGGTGTCATATCCGTTATCGAATGTCCATAGGATATATTTCTAGGGAAAGGATTGCTCAATGAGATAAAAATCGATTATTTATCAGATTTCTACTTGATTGGAATACAATATTATTAAATAAGTCCAATACAAATATCTCATTTAAGATCTAATTTTCAAGTCCCAAATGATTACTTTATATAATTCTGTTTTTATACGATATTTTATTGTATATTGATTGTTAATGACTTGTATGCATTTGATCCTGATACAATTATAATCTATTATTCAAGATGATTTGATATATCATTGTTAGTAAATTATTGGGTAGGAGCTACAGTCGCCTTTCAGGCCATCAAATCATCCTCAAGGATCATCCGCAATGTGACGATAAATGGGCCAAATTCTTATTTGGAGCAACCCCTCGTACAGGGCCGCAAGAGGCGCCCAGTGCAGATATGTTTATGTGGCAAGTTTGGCTGGCGGCCGGTAGGGCCGCCGGTGTTTAAATGTTTGGGCCAGCAGTGTTTGAAGCCGTCCAGACATGAGGGCACACACTAATGTGTCTTGGCTTACAGACAAACACATATTAACCGGCAACCACCCCACAGCACACATATTGATTTTATTCCCGCTGATACACTTCTTTCTACACACATAATTACTGGAGGGGGGCCCGCTATATTAATGAAGGCACGTCGACGTAGCCGACCTTCGTGACATTTTTATTTTTTACACAATAAAACCCCGCGGTCCGTGGCGAAATGATAAAAAATGGCGAGCCGGCTTAATGAACAGGTTCATTTGTACACATTATCATGGTGAATTATGTTTTTTAATATTAATGTGGGTTCGTGATTGAAATCCGTCTTGAACGGTAGCGTAGCTAAGATTCACAAAGAAGTTGATTATGTTTTTTGCCTCGAATGGCGATACCAACTGAGATAATCAATGCATCATTTTAAAAATAAAAATAAGATCTAAAGCGACAATATCTTTACGTAGAATCAACATCTTTTGAATTGCTATTTTGTTTAATTTACGTACTCAAAAAGCAAACCGTGCGATTACTGAGCAAAAAAAATTTGAGCTGAAATCTCATATTTCCTCTGTACTTTAATTAATGACCACATTAAAATATCCATTACTTATCTATCAGAATACAGTTCAAATTATTTTTATTTGATGTTCTGATTTGCAATTAGATTCATACAGAATAAATAAAAAATATTTGCGCATTAAATTTGATAATTATTTCATCCCCCAATCGGTATTTAGACCTATTATAAATGCTAAAATATAATTATTTATAATCATAATAATAGTTGTACAAATACAGTTGCATATGTATTGAGATTTCCCCATAACAATTAGTAAGATAAGTGTAGAAAAATTAAGATAGATACAAGATTAATGGTGGTGAAATAAAATAAAAGTTCCGTTAGGCCGCTATAATGGGCATCCATCTTAATGTACGCGCTATTAACAAACATCGTTGCCTGTGATTGGATTAAACACGGGGTGGAGTTCAGGGGGAGTGGGCAACCACCCACTAAAGTATATTCGCACTATCTTAACAAACATCATTCTGCAACACTCAATATTTTTTTCTTTTATACACCAATTTGTCATAATGCATTCTTCAATTATTGTGGATGATTTGTATAAATTCAATTACATGTTGAAAAAATATTTTTTGGTCTGTATTATTAAAAGGGTTATTAATTAATCAATTAATTGATTAAGAGATAATCCGACCGCGAGACAAGAAGGGATGAATGGTGCCTCATTGAGAAATACTACTGAGGGGGTTAGTCCGAGCGATTCGCCTCACCCTTCGTACGGGTCGTATAGAAAAAAAATGTGACTCATCAAGGGTTCACCCCCTCGCGTAGAAGTATTAGAAGGTTCGATGCGAGACTCACATCCCCTAAGCAACCATTCCACCCCCCCAAAGCAGCTAATGAGCGCTGGATAACAATTGTTTGTAACACCCGCTTGGCAACAATATGATTTTGAGGTTTCGGCAGCGTCAATATTAGGCCATTTATTTTCCATACGAACACGGCCGGTTCCATTGTAAATTAAAGTCGCTTTTGATTCAAACTTTCGACCAAATCAAAGCCACCGGAAAGTTGAGCGATTTTGTGAGCACTGCAGAAAATAAAATCACAAATTGCATGTAATGAAACGGTAATGCAACCATTTTGTTTTCGGAAACACACAAATGCAATCAAATTACAAACAAAATATGCAAAACACCCCATTCGCGAGTCATTTCTCTTAAAAAATTGCGAACACGCGAAAACGATTGCATTTTTCTAAGGCCTTCGTTTCTTTGCAAAACTTTTGCGGCGATCTTCGAATGTGCCGCAAGAATTGTGCAAATTCACTTTATTTCACATGTACAAATTTAAATTTTCGAAAATTAATTTAAAACACAATGCAATTCTTCCGTATAGTAAAATGATTTATAATTCTGCATCAAAAAATATTCCGTCAAGATCTTACCTATTAATTTCGCTTCGTATTTAACCGTCTTCGCAAAGATAACGGTCTTCAATACAAAATAATCATAATTCGTTATTGCAATATTGAATTTCTTCATTCAAAATAACAGCAACGGTATCGATCTAAATTTCTTTTATTCGATTCCGTTGTCAAAATTCTCATCAATTGAAATCTATTCAAATTATGCGTGAGACTCGCATTGTGTCCCTATAGAATTCAAACTGGAGGAAGTTGCGAAAACTTAGGGGACTTTGCGTCATTACTAGTAATGGAAATATTTATAATAGTACAAATTTCCGATCGTTCGTGAATCAATCACTCTTTTTATGTAAGAATAATCTGCATATATAATGCAATGGTAATTTAAACAATAATAATGCATTATTTGCATAACGTGCAATAGGTAAATTGAGGGAAAAATTATTTAATTTCTATTGTATTATATTTGTATTAAATTGATACGAGTTTAATGAGCCTTTATAAATGATTTTGAGATCCATAAAGAATTTGTTCATAACAAAAGTTGATTGAAGATAATTAACATGATCTTTTGGAAAGATGTTCAAAGTAGTTTGCTACTTTTGTTGCACATTTATATATCTTATAGTCACAAAATGATGGTTTGGTTGCGAAATAAAACCTCCATGAATTATATTTGGATGAAATTGTGTACATTTAGCTCGTGCTATTGCATATAAAAGTATACAATTAGGGGTACATAACATGAATAAATTTAAAAATCAAACTAATGCTGAAAATATGCTGAATCTTCCTACAATGAAAATTATGCAGATCGCGCACGAGTCGCATATTTTTACCTTCAGAATACAAGTGTTCATTTCAAAAATGCATTTTTTTCGAGGCTCGTTGCATTGAAATGAGAAATGCCGCCTAATAATGCATTCGCAAAAACCGTTACGGTATCGATACAGAAATCAAAACGTCGTTAGAAAATTAAAATATTCAAATTAAACGTCTCATCGTTGCATAAATATGCAAAAATTTCTTATATGCATGACAAGAGAAGGGCAGCTTTTTTTTGGAGGGTCCGAAGCCACCCCATAAAAAAATGTTCTGTGGGACGCTCTGTCAAAGATGTGCATGATTTTAATGTAAATTTTCACACACCTAATTCAGCGCGTGTGATAGAAGATGATCTAGATTTCTATTGATCGTAATGTATGCAAAAAAATGCAATCTACTTACCCCTGATTTTTTTTTTTTGGGGTTGCATGCAGGTAAGGCGTGATATTGTGTGGGTTATATGTGAATTTCATAACTGCCACTTATTTCAATGCATTATTGCGCTTTTACATGAATTTTTGGTGTAAATCTATTTATTTTATATTTAAATTGCTTCTAATCACTTAATAGCTGTATAAGAGTCGTGATTTATGATTTTAATATAAATTGAAATCATAAAACTCATTCAATTTGATCATCAATGAATCGATCATGGTGTTTTTGAATTGATGTTGGTGTCTTTGAATTGAAGTTGTGTTCTTCCGCATAGCAAATTTTATAACTCAATCATGCTCAAGGTGGCTTTGAATCCCAAGTTGCTTTGAATACTAGATTCACACTCAATGGTAATGGCCACTTTATCAGTCCCTTTCTTTACCACGTGCCATTTTCCAATTTACATCAACAAATATTCCGCGTAAAATTCTATCGACCACATTTGCATACTCTTGTGCTGGCAACGCGTGACCAAGAAAAGCATTTTGCACCAGGGTCTGCAACAAGTCAAATAAACAATCTCATTATGCTCACGCTGCCTTTGGGGGTCTCTCTCGTAAAATATGGCCACGTTCCAAAACAGATGCAAATTTTCGGCGAGGCCACTTTGCTCATGCCCTCAGGACGTTGCGTCCCTGTATCCCCAAAAAACCGCATTCAACCACAAGATGCATAGAAAAACGTATCTACTTTGCATACGCACTTGCGACTCATTCTATTCGTCATACAGGCACTCCTGTCCACGTGTGGATTTACTATTATGCGATATTCAAATGATTTAAAATTATGCTAAAATCGACTATCATCCTCGGATAATATGGAACGTGCTGAAGTCCCTACAATCTAGAAAAGATAGGATGACAAAATGTATTTATACAGTATGAATTTGAATACGTTCTTAGTGCGAAAGGCCTATTTGTATAAAATGCTTCATGCATTATAAAAAATGACATGCATTTTTTATATTGTTGTGGACAATGTGGATAAATCAATGATTTTTGCATAATTTGGTTGACAAAATCAGCATCTGCGTATTAACTCGACAATTTGATACAATTGAATTTAATATACAATAATTGCATAATGCATTTTTAATGACAAGCGAAAAGCTTTGTACAAAAAAATATCAATTGGATGCGTTAACGAGATTCGAGTATAAAATGTTCATCATTCATAATAATAAAATAATATTTTATTTTTGGCATACAAAATATATTTCATATATAGAGTCGTATGAATACATTACAGTAGTATATCGATAGCCATTAGAATACAGACAGAGCACATTATAAGACTTCGAAGAAAAGCTATTAGCTCCGTCCAGTAGCAATCATCGTCAACAATAAAGTCACACTTGATAATAAATCCAGTGTCTTCTCGATGGCTATCGATATTGTTCTGGAAGCTCCCATAAAACCTGGCGAGAACAATGGTTAATGTCCCGAACACCTCGATCCTCCGAGTGACGTCCAGGACAATAGGGACCATCGCCATAGACAAAAGTATATGAGGTGTGTATTCATACACATACGAATGTCACATACCGGGTTTACATTGATAGGGCCCATTATTTTAGAAGCTGTAATGTTATATGTTCGCAATGAAGTTTATCTATTTTCTACTCTGTATGTATATATCATGAGATTCGTGTCTCCTCGTTTCGAGAATGGAATTCATTTGAGTAACCAGTCCATTGTTGTGGATGCATCCTCCCACAGTCCAACAATGAAATTCTTCCACCGAGACATTCCTAAGAAAACAATTAGAGCTTTGTATATAGAAAAAAAGGATCCAAATAATCAATTGGTGGGTAGAATTTCATCTTCAATAACAGGTGTTGCCCGCTTTGGATCAATCTTGACATTTGGATACTGTTGTAGACGCTGTGCAATGAATATGCACGATTGTTTTCCACCCCTAACTAAACTTCATCATATCTTTGATTCACATCTATGACGTCCATGGTTAGAGAATGCGATTAGAACTTCAAAATCGTAGACATTGTGGCCATGTGTCCATCGTAGCACTTGTTGGGCGGAACAAGGCGATGGTGTGAGCAGAACCATTGCCATAAACATGTCTGCAGACGATTATTTTATTCATTATCCATGGCGTCTGGCAACACATGTTTTGTCAGCGTCCACCATTGTTCTATGATAACGTCTCATTATGTACCAGAGACGAGTGGGCCTGTTTACTAGATGACTATGCGCCACAGGGGTCGACAACCAACACTGCAATTGCTACCGACTAAAAAGACAATCTGAATCCAGACACTATTTACATATGCAATGCGTATTCTCATGATTTGGCGAATAGTATAAAAATGTCGAAGAACTTCAACATTTTTCTTCAAACAAATTGTCCATTATCCACAAAGAGTCCATTATAGATATTTGAAATCGATTTTGAAAAAAATCAATTACGATACAGATTTCAGTCAGTAAATTGATTTCATCGCGAGCGTTTGAATGAAAATGTATTTTGAATATCATCCTTAAATCAATAGGCCACAAGTGATAAATAGTTGATGTTCACTGACAAAATAAGTTGATAACGTTTCAAATGACACGAACTTGTTCAACATGCATGTATCTTGTATAGATATTGTACTACCTAGAACAAATTAATTAGAAAAACTCACGACAATTCAGACATTGAATCGATTTACTAGCATCAAACGATAGTCCACAATTTACATCGGAAAATAATATGCGAGATCGAAGAAAAAATAACGACTTAATTACGTGCAGAAATACGATCATAAGTTGGGGGTATATAATTAAATAGGGGTATTTTTCACTCCTTACCCCAGTATATAGTTATGTGGAACTTTTCTAATTTATTTTATCCTCCGCTGGAACTTCTTTAATTACATTCCACTACTAGGGGTATCGGATTACTTAATTATTCTGTCGTGCAGATCAGAAGTACGAACAAGTTGATAGTGGAAAGCGACATCCCTCTTTCTTTAATCAGACTAAGTAAATTAAACCAAGAAAAACGGTGTCCTATTAAAAATGTCCAACCACTCTCTAGCGAATTAATTACACTATCAATTCTGTTTTTGGAGCGCTTAATTTTATCCCCTATCGGACAAACTTGTATTGGGAACATCTTGAAAAATTATATTCAATTAAAATTGATTTTATAAAGGACATTTTTTAACAAATTTCTATATTAATATTAATGATATTAATATTCTCGATTGAATGTCTTGGTGCAGATTTATTAGAATAATGAAATTATGTAGGGACGCCAATGGTTGACTGACTTTTTTTGCAATAATATTGAAAAATTATGAAAATATCATCATATATAGGTTTTATCCTACCTAAAATTGCCATTCTATCTTTATCACATGAGGAAATAATTTCCTTAGAAAAATCTTCTATAGAGATTTCCTACATCCGATAATGGAAAATTTATTGACATCATTCATATGAGCATAGAATCAATTTTCCAAAGAAATAGCTCATTATTTTTGTGTTCTTCCAATTTAAAAAAATAATTAGCGAATATTATATGGCGTTATTGATGCAAGAAATTGCAAGAAACGATCCCAAATGAAAAAGAAAAAAGTGCTCTTTCACCAAGACAATGCACCATGTCATAATTCGATCACAACAATGGCAAAATTGCATGAATTTCACTTTAAATTGCTATCATTTGCAGACTTAAAAAAATGCTCCAGGAAAAGAGCCTTTTTTTTGAGGCCAAAGATAAATCTTCTTTTAAAAAAAAAACATCGAAATTCTGGAGAAGCATTGAAGTGAATATATCACTTTTGAAGAAGTCGATTTTTGCTTAAACGTTGATATTTTATTAGTCATCCTACGAACTTATCGAGTGATGGGTTATAATATATCCAATCTTACTTGATTATATAAGACCATGATAAAAATAAATTTACTCTTCAATCACGATCTATGTTTATAACAAGCTGACTCTGATAATTCGTAAAATTTTATTCTATATCTCAAATAGACGAAATGTAACATAATTAAGTATAACATCAAATTATAAAATTATTTTCTTTCGATAGATAACATTAACATGTAATCCACATACGGAATTTGATCGATGCAATTTTTATGCAAATATATGCTGGGTTATCTAATCTTTCATCGCAGCATGCATACAAATACACATCGTCGACATGCCAACAATTTTTACACCCATATATAAACATAGGAAAAAAATCGACATGTGTATATACCGGTTGTGGGTATGGTATGATGTATGCGTGACGTAACGCATTTCGGTACAATAAAAGTGGATGCCTGACCTTCCACAACAGCTGAGTCTATTTTGATAAGAGGTACGAGAATGGCATGCCCAGTATAGATGTATCTCCGGTCAGCGGTGGGAACCAAACAACAAACAGGACAGACCTCCACCTACCGCCTACCACCTCGCTACCCTCTTCCGGCTGACCACGTGTATCTGCGACCGCCCGCCACCCTCTACTTGTGCCGTCTGCCCGGCCCACGCTCCCCAAACTGTCGCTTCTTTGCTACTCGATAATCCCTCTTTTCGGGGATGCCACGTTTCCTCGAAATCACCTACGCAACGACTGGGACATTAACGTGGTGTAGACGTAACTGACTAAAGATATTTTTATCATCGGCTGATCCAAACATCGCCATAAGCTTATCTATTTATAACAATGTATGCTAATGCTTTTTTGGGCTGCGTTTAAGACTGCCAAATTGCAATCATATATTGTTGTACATTTTGTACGCTATATAACTTTTTCGCGTTTGTCTAAACTATTTGAGCGACTCTGGCGAAAGCATGTGGAGTTTTATAGTATGGAGTACATATGGAGAAGGAGGCCCCTGTAGACGTAGGCCGGTGAGGCCATTGAGACGACCGGTCGATATATCGATTGCGGCCCCGAGACTGAAGGGCGGACCTCTTGCGTGCATTTTTACAACCCTCCGCGTATCATATGTGCTTTATTGTGCTGACATTGCAAAACACATGCACTCTGAGAACGTGAGCTCTAAATCAGGTCCCATGCGGAGACAGGTCCCATCGTCGGAGTCATTTTGGGTCAACCTTCATCCGTAAGCCATTCCACTGTCAACAGATTACGCTTCAATCTTCCAGTCATTAATATTGATGATATTACAATTATAGCAATAGAATCTCATCAATAAAACTATGATTTATGACCTTGATTTGTATAAAATTCCAGCACATAAAGTTTGCGACATTCTTGCATGGCGTCCGAGCATAATTTGCTGACCTATCTTCGATACGCCTATAAATAAATTGGAAAGTTTTGTTGAGGCATCTATTTTTATACAACCATTCCTACGGCCTCTGTGAGCTTTCGCCGAAAAGCTCCGAACCGTTTCAGCCCGGGGCGCGCAGTTTATTCAACTTTAGAGCCTCACAATCCGAGAACGAAGCTTATACCCAGACCGCCTTTGTGCGATGGGAGCTTTCACCCGTCGGAGCTTTCGTGCGGAGCTTTTATTGTGGTCCGAGCGGCCGGTCGGGGACAGGTGCGCCCCAGTGTTGGTCACCGACACACGCACGCCCGGACACGTGTGTATACACGTGTGTGCACGTACACACGTATCCTGCGACTACTTGTTGAGCCTTATTCACGGTCAATCTATTTCGAGGAACCGAACCGGGCGTAACGGCTACCTGCTGAAATACCCCATAATACGATATGACCGCTTTCTCACGTGAAAGGATTGCTCGGTCAACGTTTTGATGTTGTGCTGGGGTCAATCGTAATATGACGTCTACGTCAATCACTTTACGTCGGCGGGGATGTCTCGTTATAGCGTACTTCCGTGTGGTGAGTACCGTCTAGTGGCTGCTGAAATGTTTTGCGTGAAAGTTCAGCGAGGGCCGGGTATAACTTTATCCCCACAAAACCGTGAACTTTACCGCGTGATTAACTCTTTAAAAACATTGAAAACTTGTTTTTTTCAATTCAACTGAAAGGCTTCTACTACTTAATCAAACTTCAGATAAAAATGATTTGCAAATCTGAGAAATTTAATTCATAATATACAAACATCCCAGAAAGTATGCAGCAACCACCAAGTAATTTTATCTCAAGTATTTTTACTTAAAGCCAAATGAAATATGAGAATTCAGGATATAGAAGGATTGATAATAAACGTTCTTTTCATCGGATAAAACCAACCTGAAGAATTGAATGCACATTTAAAATAAGGTCTATATATGGAGAAATATGCTTGATAATTCCAAACTTAATTAAAATATCAATAAACATGTAGATCTCATTCCAACATCTCAGTAATTACATTTTTAATATAAGAAAACAGGCATCGATGCATCGGAAATATGAAATAATTTTTCCCTGCTATCCAGATTTCAACCCTATTTTTTTATAAAAGAACTTGAAAACTATACAAATTTACTTGTATTATAAAAACTTGATTTTGAATTTATAATATTATCATGGACGATGTGATTATTTCAAACGTTATTAGACTAGGATGAAGAATTACATTAATCTGTTAATTATTACATCCTCAAGTCACATTATGATAAAATTCAAATGAGTTAGTATTACATATCTTAAATCTAAGCTTTAAATGCCTATGGTGCTTATATTTGAATGTGAAAAAAATATAGAAACATTATTTTAGAAGCTGTTCATTTCACTATGCTTTATACGAGTATATTTTGTCATTGATGTTCGTTAGATTATAATTTAATGTGATGACTTGTTGTAAAAAAATGTTTGAACGATGTATAATGCGATGATGGCAATTCTACATATAGTGCCATCCCATAAAAAATGTGAATAATATATTAGCTTAATGCGGCGTGCATACATCAAAGTGCAATAAATTATAAATTTATTATTGATTTGAACCACCCTCTTCCATTAAGCTTCGTATTGCATCATTAAGGGAATAATTGCATTTGATCGAAGCTTCATTTTTATTCGATGGAAAAAATATGATATCCTAAGGCTTGCAGGCCAGATATAGTTCAGTTTAGAAAGTTCATGAGTAGTAACCCTCTTAAGGGTATTTATGTGGTATATTGCACCTCCGGTACGACACAATATTCAATGGTTATATTCTGTTCAACGATGCATGCTCACACGTAATAATGCATATAATTCCGAGCTGGCTCCATGAAGTATATATGATATAAATGATAAAGGAATATTCCTTTACTCCGATAAATATATATTTTATGCCCTTCGTACTCAAGTAATTCACGGTGAGATATATAAGTACAAGGATCCCCGTATATATTTATAAAGATATATAAACGTACATTCAGAGTTTGTCCTATTGTTTGATTAAATTTATGGTTGCATATTTTGCAGCAGCGTTACATTTCATGGCCTTTGCGTACAGGATGTTCCAGCTTCGATATTAATTTAATGTCGGGACACAATGATTATTTATGAAATAATCATAATCAACCCTATGCAGCTCACTGTAAGACAAAGACTTATCTAGCTTGCATCTGTATGTCTATTCTGAGCTATTGATATCCATCGTAAATGAAAGCGATCAAAGTTCTAATGATATTATTTTATATTTTGTGCTGTTTATGCGTTATGTTAAATTCAAAGTTTTTAAGCTTGTTATTTGGTTAAAAATAGTATATGATGATCATTTAAATTTAAGGAATAAATATTGTATCAGAATGTTTATATAGTCCCTGTATCAATGCAAAAACCATCGATATCCATTGATCATCCGAGCGTGATCGAGTGAAACTCATCTGTGCCCCAAATACGCCGGTTAAACGAAAAATAAAAAAATAACAACAATAAACACCACCATAAAAAATAACAACAATAAAAAAGCAACAGTAACAATGTGAAAAGTATCCTTGCGTTTGCTAGAAATTAAATTTACCGTCTGCAAACAAACAACGCGGGGAATCATCTCACCATTCATCCCCCGGCCCCTCCGAAGGGATGAATTTTTAAATACGCTCCAATTTTTTTCCGCTGTCACGTCTCTACCTGCATTCTTCGCCGCATATGACTCGTACAGAATTTAGTTCACTGTTTTTCGATTTTTCTTCGTCATCTGTCATGCGTGTTCACATCATAAAGTATACCCTTCCGACCCTCGAGATCAACAATGATCTCAGATCGGAATCACTTGTACCGAGGATGGATTTAATGAATGTATGTGCACGTCGAAAAAAAAAACGAGGAATCAATTGCTCAGACTCGGGGGTAGTTCACCCTGGACACAATGCCGGAATTGATCCGCCGATTTTCAACGGCAATAACGTTCCCAAATCTTGGGTGCGATTTAAAAATTCGATACTCGTACGACGTCGGATTGTTTCGTTTTTATTTAATGTATTTTTGCCGGGGGTTGAGTTACTTGTGACAATTAAAATTAATTCCTTCACCCTTCCATGTGTCACTCAATCTTAGCCCGGGCGAACAATATATTCTGTCTCCACAAACTTTTAATGCGCCCTTTTTAATTCTCGACGAATAGAAATCTTAATGGGACATTATCGCCCAATATTTCAAAATTATACCCAAACATACATACAAACATCTAGTTTCATACATTAAATTATGATCCCCATATTAAAATTTTCATACTATTAAAGAATCTCAAATATTCAATTTATTTTGATACTCAGAATGTCACGATCTTAGTAGGTGTTTGCTTTCTTATGATCACTCACTGTTTCAAATTATCACTTGATATGCTGTTATCGTTGTTAATATTATTATCACTGTAAATATACGACGCAAATGTTTAGATATTTACCTACTTAATCCTAAAGGTATATAATATATTCAAACTATCAATACAATGGCTTCTAAAGATGATAATACATTGCTTGACAAATACTCCTTTTGTGGCTCTTTCAGTGGTCAATTTAACACTGTATTGATCTTTCAATGGAATCGTATCAATATTTGAATACATCGAATCGATTTGTGTTTTTTTTATAATATACATATCAATCGTAATGCATACATTTATTCAAATCCGCACAAGGCGCGTCAATGGTTATTTTGCATATTCATCTTGGCCGCACCACGTGCGTTTGAATCAGATTTCCATGCAAATACACCAAATATTATGTATGGTTGTTTAGAATATTTTATCCTATTTAATACTCACATCCAGGTATAAATATTTAAATCAGTTGAAAAAAATGTTACAAATCTTAAAATCAATATAAAAATCCTTGATCATTCCCTAATAACGACTTAAATATGGGAATTTATTCGTAATGGTATGAAGTTGTGTTTCAATATTTTGCGGCATTGCAAGCTTATAAATCCCACGTGTAATTTTGTGACGAATAAGAAATAAAAGCTCCACGACCCGATAATTAAGCTCATTCATATTCACGCGGTGCACCCGAAATTTCAAACCGGATATCCTTTGTGATCCGGTAAAATCGAACCCCTTCGGATCGATACATCGATACACGCCCAGCAAAACCTTATGCTCGTCAGCTACGATAATAATGGCAACGGAATTAAATTTTCTCGGGGGATGTACGACACTTATTAACGAAGCTCCTTTGGAAGAAATGAAAAAATCGTAATCAAAGGGTTGACATTTTTTTTTTGGGTGCCAATCACCTATGCATGCGAAGGGTGCACCCGTTCTTTTGTCGAAAGGGTTGATGATATTGATAAAAAGAAATGAGAGCAAGGATAATGGGTTCGAATGTCTGGTAAGTAGACCCGAATGTCACACCGTTTCAAATTTCTAATTTACCTGTACTCCTTGCTATCAAATTTTTCGAATGCACAATGGCCGGATAATTTATGCAATATCCGCTCCCATCGATGCATTGTGATCGATTTGTATCATGGGAATATTCATGAAGAATTATGCTTAATTTTAAACCCTCTTCTATAAAGAAATAATATATCCATCCATATTAATATTAAATATTTCTTTATTTAAATATTCGAAAGCGCATAATTAAGAGCATGATTTATTTATTTTTATACATTTTAGTATTTCCATAAATTGCTATAAGCTCTGCTAGATGGCAGTAATGCTCCATCAAATTGGTAGAGCTTTGACATATGAATGGCCACATTTTGTATCGAAATGTCGAAGGTTTTACCTTTATAACAGCCATAAACAACCCCTGAATCATCATCTATATTTATTTGAATTAAAATATATTTATTTATCGGATATTTTGATAAAAATATATTAATGGTGCTATAAATGGATACGATGTTAATTAATTATGGATCACAAATTTCTACCATAGCATACATATACTTCGAATAGAACATGAAAAATATATTATTTCATGGGTATTTAATCCATGAAAAAATAATGATTTGAACCTAAATATCTGGAATCAAAGAAAAAAAAATTAATTCGTTGTTTTCTAAGTATTTTTATTAATAGTAACTTGCTTTGACCATTCTGACTATACTCAACATTAGTCTCATAATATATGATAGATGAAATCGGTTAAAACTTAGGGGCATTTAAAAACTATATTTTGTTATAAATTCTTAAACTCATTGATGATGTGTTAGCTTTTCAATAATTAAACTAAAATATTTTCCCAATTAAATGAACATAATATCATCTTATTAACAACAATGATGGTATCAATCCCACTATCATATTAATATAACCCCTTAATCTTTGGTATTGAACTAATATCATATTAACGACTTGTTATACATTCCAAAAATATTCATTTTAAGTGACAATCTTATAAACCAAGGAACAGCTATGTATCAATTCATATCGATTGAATACATTTTACTCAATTTACTTAGAAACTACGATTGGATCAATCGATTGACGTTATTTGATTATATTTTTAAGTGTTAATAAAACGCATAAGCGACTGTGCAATTCAAACCCTTGCATAAATTAAGGTTGGACGTGTATTTTTATTATTAATTTGTATCTTTTCGATGATAAACGGTGCCGGTGAATCAGTCCTCGGGAGTGGAGGGTTTCGGCCCGGGACACAATGGACCCCCATCCGACTATTAAACATAATTTAAAACTTCATCGGGACTCTTTGGGCACGACGAAGACAAAATCCGTATACAATACAATGAAATATTAACGTCGCATCGCGGCAATTGTCACGGCAATATATATCTCTTCCCTAGCTCCGACTAATCTATACACGAGGACATGGGATATCTATGGATATGGAAGAATTTAATTTTCCCCATATAATTTCTGCCAGTGAACAATAAGGTCCATTTTTTTTAACTTGATTTATGCCATCGAATTTCGCCTTTTGTATGCGATTTCTTATTGTGGCGAATGAGTTCGCCGTGTGTGTGTAGCGTCGAAACGCGCACCAAATTCAGACCTTAATTGACCTTTGAAACCGTCGCTAATTTGCATTTTTTTTAAATTTGCTGTGTTAAAAATGATGTATGGATTCCTGGGCTCATCGATTGTTTTCCACGTGTCAATCTAAAGACAGATTAATTGATATTTTACACGTGCTTGCGCTGTAAAGGTCACGATGACTTATAATAGGTCAGGGTTGATATAATAATGTATTTTTATCTGCTGTCATACAGGAATAAAATTTGCCGAGTGCAGCTTTTCTGATTTAATCCTTAATTAAATGATTGATTTAATGCAATCTTAGAATTGCATGCATTTATGATTGAATTATATGAAATATTTATAATTATAAATAGCTGACATTGAATACTAATCATGCGTTTTTGTATTTCAGAAGGTAAGAACTTTGGCACATGAAATTGAACTTCATAGGTAATCATGCTTTATTTAAAAAATATTTAAATTTAAATTATGTGGATTTGACTAAAAATGATTGCTACATTTTTTTAATTTTTATTTTTATTTTTACAAATTTCGCCAGGTCAAGTGTTACCAATTTAAATCCTTTAATATATAATATTTTGAATTAAAATTATAAATTCATATTTAATGAGAATGATGATACTAAATTTTGTTGCAATTTTTTAATTTTTATACATGATCATGGTGTAAGCTCAGCTAATAACACACTTCTTGACATTTTAGCTTTTATTAACGCGTTTCTATTGAAGAACTGGAGCAAAGAGTAATATCTGATGATCATTATGACCGAAGCTGATTCATTTTTATCAAGGCTATTCGCTGATTTAATTTATGAACGGAATTGCCCTTTTTTAACAATTTTTATTGATAAAAGTTCAAGCACTAATACCATTGAAAGGATTACTGATATAATATATAAACACTTTTTTAAAGTTAAAATCTTTAAATATATTAAATGTGACCAAGTCAATAATAAAAGTCGAAGAACCGCTGATCTAAACATACATCTGATGTTTAATAGAAAATTGATAAATCATGCTTATTCTTCATAATCTTGCATGTTATGTATCAGTGCTCTTTCAATGGAAAATAATTTCAACCAGTGCGATAACCATGACCAAATTTAATACGTCCGTAAAGGATTAAATTTGTAACATTTGGTTTGGCGAGTATTTTTCTTGATATTCCCTGGATCTAGTTTAGACATAGTATTTATTAATGTTCATCCAAATACAAATTGAGAGACGATGCACCTTTAGTTTGTCTCATGCTGTATCATTATATCAGGTGTTAACCCTCTGTCCCAACCTTTCAAACTCAGATTTTGGGCGCCAGCACTAATTGTTCATAATTTGGACGTGTCTAAGGTCTGGTCGCGTTTTTCTGGAATATCACCTAGCATGGAATGAGCCCATCAAACACCTTTTATAGCCAGGGAAACATGCAAAATCATTCTATCTGTGGTCACGAAATCGAGGATTTTGTATGGTTATATTGAACATAATTGTTTTGTGCTATAATAGTAAAGCCTCACTTATGGCCGATAAATGTACGTAGGTTCGTTAATGGAAGCGATCCAAGATGGGATCGAAGGCTTTGTTATACGTCCACGGAATGAATGTTAATAGCGGCCACCGATAATTGTCATATTCACGAATTTAATACCTCAAAATATGATTGTCCTCAATTAAATCCCACCGCAGGCGGCCGCCATGACAGGCCGTGGTCGGGCCAACAGGAAATGGAACGGCAATTAGCGACCCTGGCGGTGGCCAAAAAAATTAAATAACTGTCACGGAATCACACAATATAATAAACCCGATTTCAAATGGTCGATCATTACGGCCCCGATCGGTGATTAGTCATTCCCAAATTCTTTTATATTTTATTTATACCTGTCCGAATCGTCCGCAGCGATTACTGAATGTGAAGGTGTTAAATTTTGACAGAATTTGCTTTCGATCGTATTTTGCGAGCCGAGAGCTCTGCATTCCGTGCAAATTGCATTTGCATTAAATTCCGGGAAATAAGAAAAAAATGTCGAAATTCAAGACTATGATTATTTGAGACTTTTTTTCCTTGATACATTTCGATCATAATTTTGTGAGAAATTAATAACATCAAGGTTATTTATATCTAATAATAGCCAATAATCATAGTCATACAAATGTACAGACAATAATTCTAAATGTCGAAGGTCGATCATGGCCGATGTCAAATAATTCCCAATCGAACTTTTATTGATAAAATCACTAATAGAACATTTATACGCATGGTTCCAAAGTACAATCCATTCAACATTTTGAGTGTCACTGTCATTTTTAATCAAATAATGCACCGAGTAAAAAATCACCGATCGAATATTGCCCAAGCAACAATAACGTTTCTCAAATGTATCTCGAATACCAGTAATTACAAGTCGTAAAACAATGTTTTTTCCAACACATCTAATTTGTTCTCAATTAGAGATTGAGCACCGCAGGCGTTATAAAACGTAATTTTGGTTAACCGATTTTTTCGGTAAGTCATAATAAGTAACGATGTAATTTTTTTTCGTAATCGAAACAACCGTAATC
This sequence comes from Stenopsyche tienmushanensis, assembly GCA_008973525.1. NCBI lineage: Eukaryota > Metazoa > Arthropoda > Insecta > Trichoptera > Stenopsychidae > Stenopsyche > Stenopsyche tienmushanensis. The sequence continues at coordinate 699,220 of WACJ01000539.1, forward strand.
CCGTCCGGATGCTGATTGAAAATGATTCTTCTCGCAGTATAATCCACGCCACTGCACGTCCGACTGGACTTTGATCCCTTTTTTTAATATCGTCCTTAGAGATGTATAAAATCAATATGAGGTTATAAATTCAGCTCCTGTGTGTGTATGCTCCATATAGACATCTAACGAGGGAGAATCTACTTACTTTATTCTTATTGCAATAAGGAGTCCCTCAAACTTCCCTCCCTACACCTCCGTCCCTCATAGGCAAAACGACGCATTTTTTATGTGCGGAGGGGTTGAAAAAATAATAGGCTCTCTACGAGGGTGAGATTCTCCACGGGTAGAGATGATATTAACAATTTTATTTATTTTTATTTTTAACGTCCACATTATTCACAGGATTACAATAAGCTCGTATCGGTAAAATATTGCTCATTGCATTCAATCTAAATGAGATGCCGTAGAACACCACACGTTTTTTTCCAATTTACCATCATACCCCCCCATTTTTTTCTACCATTGAATCACTTCTTTGATGTAATTGTATCATTTCATCCAATCATAATTTATGAAATTTTTATACTGTATTGAACATCAAGTTTTATGGCCATTATAACCACTTTAAAATTTATTAGACATGCGATGAAGACTTTAAATCTTGAAGTTTTTGTTCGTCTCTTTTTAACATTAAATTTAAAATAATATATATATTACTCGGATATATTAGGGTGTTCATAAGTTTCTTATTTCTGGCAATATATTGATCAAGGTACATTTTTATATCATTTTTTGAATTAAAATTTTTCCACGTAAATAATTTTTCAATTAAAGAAATAAATAATAATCAGAAGGGGCAATGTCCGTAGAGTATGGAGGATGAGGTAAAACATCCCAGTCAAATGATAATAATTTATTTCTGACGAGCAAAGACACATGAGGCCTGGCGTTATCGTGATGAAAAACAACACCTCGTCTGTTCGCTAATTCTGGCCGTTTTCTGGCAATTGCATCCTTTGGATTGTCTAATTGGAAACAATATTTCATTGAATTTAATGAAGTAGCTCATAATAAACTACCCCCTTGCAGTCCCACCAAATGCATAGCAAAACTTTTTTTGGTTGTAGGCCAGATTTAGATACAGTTAAAGCTTCTGTACCCTTGGTCCAAGACCGTTTACGTTGGATATTCTCATAGAGTATCCAACTTTCATCTCCAGTGACAAGTCTTTTCAAAAAAGGTTGGCTATTATGTTGTTGGAGAAGAAGATCGCATGTTGAAATACGCTGAAGTTTATTTGAGTCAGTCAGTTCATGAGGAAGCCACACATCTGAACGATTGATGTAGCCCAATTTTGTCAGATGATTATGGATGGATGTACGTGAAATTTCTAACTTGTTAGCTATTTCGCAAACAGTATATAGCGGGTTTTCTTCAACCATGGCTATGATTAGATCTGTGTTCATTTGCGAAAGAAACTTATGGGATAACCTAATAATAATACACTCTCAAGATTAACAAAATTAAAGATGAATTTGTCAATTAAAACATTATGCATCAGTTCCGTACATTTCTTACCCGATTTTCAATTGAATTGTTTAATATATTCAGGATTGATTTGATATATTTCTTGCTCGTGTGTTCTTAGTAAGACTTCTTCCCTGAATGCGACATTAATTTCATTTTTTTCCAAGGGCAGAATTTAAGATTTCGCCGACTCCCCTTAGGTGGCGGATAACAAGGCCTACGCCATCCGTACATGCACCTTGCATTATGAATAAGAAATATCCACTAGGATTTTTAAATATCTTGAGGGTAAGAGGGAGCTTTTGTGCAAGGATTCGTGGGGTGCGTTATCAGTCGCGGCAGCAGGGGACTCCCTTTCCCTATCACCCCTGTAAACACCCCCCGCACCCCCGCGCAATATATCGATCAGATATTTTTTATGCGTCCGCTGGGGTAGTTCACCACCCCACCCTCGCGAAAGCTACCCCACAAAAACAAAAAAGCGGTGCCAAGAGTAAGTGCGTGTGCATTGGGGGTGCAACTGAAGTATTCATCCGGAACGCACTTTTTTAACTGCCTATATAATTCTTTGCAGAGCGAAGTTATTGAATGCTGCATATTTTATGAATTTAAAATAGAAATTTGCTATAAATTATTCATATCATTATTATCATTAAGTTCTTACTTTCTATCTTACTTTAATATAAAAATAAAATATGCTTTGGCATATAAAACGCTATACATTAAAGCTGCGTGATTGTATGTCTATATGTTTAAATTTATCTTATTGAAAATTCATTTAAAGATTAGGGTCATGAGTTGAAATTATTACAAAGTTCTGTTACTAAGGTGGTTGCAAGACTGAAGCAAATGCAACTGTTTTTTTCTAGTTCGCTTGCAATTACGTCCCCTTACATTTTTTATCGTTAAGACTTGAGTATTTGTGCCAACAAAGAAAGCACCAGGTCCAAGCGAGGGGTTGAAAATCCTCATCCAGGACATGCAATACAAGTGCGCTAAAATAACGACGCGTACATCTTCTCTATTTCTCGGAAACTTTTGCAGAATTCGCCGAGAACGGACGGTGCAGGTCGTCAATGGGCCATGGTCCATTTAATTTTTGAATTTCATCGATGGCCTTTTCAATCCACCCCGATCGTCCATTGTCTACTTTTCGCCCCACGATACCTCTCGTTTGGATTCCCTTCACGCTCTATTCGCCAGAGCGATCAAATACCAATTAATACCCTTCGCCAGATACACTGGCCAGATATAAAACGTTTTTCCTACAATTTATATACAGGAGCGTACAAAAGCTTTGGATACTGTCTGGATCAGGATGAACTTTTACTCAAAAAATTTTAGCACTCAGCTACATACACCGTTATGATGATTTACATCATACATCGAATATAATCGTGCATAATTTGATTTTTAAATTTAAACCTATATTAAAAAGAGAAGAGAAAACATGTGTCGATCCATAGACATCAATGTTTGTGTGTGTAGCTAATTTACAATACTAATTATAACATTATTTAAAACACATAGATTCACTCTAACCCAAAATTCCTGTTCAAATTCAAGTTCAGTTTAACCATATGTGAAAAGCAGTGAGAAAATAAAGCAAATACATTATACAAAGGGAGAGCTTGGGACGTATTTAGAAGTATGTGAATTGTAACATATTCCTAAATTTACGCTGTGTTCGATTTACACATTAGAAAAATAATTCAGTTAGCTTTATTGCTATAATTCAATATTTTGCTTTGTAGTATTAATACATTGAATGAATCAGCTAAAGATCACTTAAAGTCATTATAACCTATAGCTAATGAGTTCGAACTATTTTAGTATGATAGTTATTATTACTATTAATGATTATAGATTCTTATTAGATACACTTGGGTACAGATCCAGATTATGGAAAATCGCCATATCCATAAATTAGAGAGAACGGAAATATTTATATTTGATTAAATTTGCAACTATGATTTAAAATATTGATTATTTAGCTACCTATTTCTGGATTTTTTTCTACCTAAAATTCCCATTGAATGAATCTTATCAAACTCTCCCACATATGGAAGACAAATAGGAAACTACCATATGAAAAAATATTTTTTTAAAAACACCTATGGAAATCACCTATATCTAATAACTTAACACTTTAAGACGAAGAAGAAAAAATGATAAGCGTACACTAATATATTATACTTAGCTGAAATTGAAAAATTAGAAAGTATTCAAAATGTTAATCTCTACTTTGAATTTTAATGACGTCCATAGTTTAAGTTTCATTATGCTAAATCAGTTCAAATATTAATCTGTTTTGGTATAATAGATGAGAAAAAGTATGGCCATGATGTTAATCGAAATTGCAGAAATAATTTAGCATACTGAATCATACATCATAGAATTATCAAGGATTTTTTGTTGGGCAGTAAAAAGTGTGCTAAAATTATTAAATTCGTTTCTCCCATAAAGTACAAATACCGTGTCCTCGATGAAGATTTGTTGGCGAGCATTCCGTGCATATATCTTAATACAATTAGCACGAATTCAACTTTTTCTCCATTGCATTCTCATTTCACCCCTTGGGTAAACAAGGGGTGTTTTCGCCAAGGAAAACTTTTTAATTAGCGCCGGCGACAGAAGGAGAATTAATCGTCCATGGCTGGGTCACCTTCGGTGTAGGTGTTCCGAGCAAACACAATTAGCGGTTCGGATCTCCTCAGTCCCGTCGGCGTCCCGCAACCAAATTAAGTCCCGTCGCCTAATAACTGGGAAAACACTCGCTTAATGAATCACTGCTCCCCAAATGCTTGTAATCGAATCAGAGCGAGACCGCAGACCAGCCTTCGGGAAATTGGAGAAAAACAAGGAGAATTATTCCTTCTTCAGTCTCCGGCGACAGCTTAATGTCTGCGCTCCCCGGACGCGGTGATTGCGCATTAAAGTGTCCTCGGGCTAGGAGCATGCGGGGCCCGACCAGCTTTGTCTTATGACAAATAATCCTTTTTGTACGATGAATGGCCAAAATTAAGAAAACGATCATTCACTGCGAAATTAGCGAGGAAAATTCTTCAGCGACGGAGGAAAAATTTCGTCCGGATTAAAGTTTTAGCACGTACTGCGTGACTCAAAAGAAAACCTCTCTTCCGTTAATATTTATTTTTCCCACATGAATAATTGTTTATTAATATAGTATATGAATCTTATAGCTTATAGTATTATTTGCAGATGCAAGTAAATTGAAAAACATACCCAAAAAAGTATTCATTCGTAAGAACCTGAAATAACATGCAACCAAAAAAGTTATTAATTTACTGCATTTATCAGCTGATGAGTCTATGAGATGTGCATTGTTTAAAGTACACGAAACAAACTCTTTCATTAAATAATACAATATCAACATGAATTGTAGATATAAATACAATAGAAACGAGGAAGTAAGAGAGATAACCAAAATAATTGCACAATTTGTTTAACAACTAGGGAGTCCAAAATCCGCACCAAAGGGTGACTGGTCAAAGGGTTTTATGGATTGATATCGTCCCAAATCCGACAATTTTGCTTGTTTACACAGTCCATTTATTCAAAAATTGGACACAACATACTCGGCAGGACGGTTGTGGTGAAGGATAAAAATTACAGAATGTTCCTCAAGCTGAGCGCTGATTTTGAAATTAAAATTTGATAACTTGTACACGCTGTACAACGCTATAACATTCCATAGTGATTTGCCATATATGACTTAACAATTCACAATAAATTTGACAGATGGTGCTCTAACAATATTGCTGTTATGACCTAACAAATTTTGAGCATCCATGATGAAAGATCCTATATACGTGTGTATTTAATACGTTTGATTAAACTCTAATGGTTTATGAAAAAACATATATACCCAGTTTAAATTCGCTATGAAAAACCATTTCAAAATAATTGGAAATAGTCCCATAAAGAGGATTGCTAAAGGCTACCTAAAAAAAAAAATTACAACCAAATTTAGCTATGATCTTCAACTATATAATATCGTAGATGTTTTTAAATTTTCGTTTGAAAATCTGTTTTGTGTAAATTTATATTTTACATTTAATGACTGAACATTAATTTTTCGTTTCCAGATTTTTGCCTTAAAAAATATATATTTATTCATTGATACGCATATTCAAAATCATTTAAGATGATTAAGTATTTAAGAACTGAATTTATTATTAGCATTTCTAGTTCAATGACACATGCTAAATTAATATTTTCCGCAAAGTGCTTGCTAATGAATAATACAATAGATAACCATAGACCGTCCACATACTGCATTCTCATTAGCATTGTCAATTTTCCAACCGAGCTTTAACTGCTTCGTACAAACATATTTACCATCTTCAATCCAGTATCATATCTTAGAACATGCTTTAAATAAATATTTAAAAAGCAAAAAAGGCAAAATTTAATCATTCAAATCCTAAAAAAAGGTATATTAAACTGCATTAAATATTTTTTTGGTGATTAATTAAGCATTTTTTCCATGGTCCATTCGCAAAAATCATATCAAGTATTGATACAAGAAAAAATCTCCACAACGTCTAAGCACAGGATGACCACCCAGTGGGCCAATGTATCAGAACATGCACCATACTTTTTTTTTAAGGAGATTAGTATAAGCTTTATATGTTTTCATTGCCGTTGTTAGTTTTCTGGTACATCGCTCCATTAGACTATTGAGAGTCTAAAAGGAAGTGAAACGTGCACCCTAAAAAAATCCAATATCCATTCATTCATGCGCAAGTATTTAAGATGAAATAGTCGCCAGCTTCGAAGAGTTCATTTCATTCGTGATGATCATTTTTGGCGTTTTGTATGAAATGCAATCTTGCCGAAAGTCCACTCAACAAATTTCGATCGCGCTCAAACAGGCGACGTCGAAGATTTATGCGCAAAATTGAAAGAACTGTATCGGAGAGCAGAAAAAAGGAAACGAAAATCCCTACCGGGGGGAAGCGATTCTATTGTCCTGCGAAAAATAAATTAAAAAACAGGATTTTTCCAATTGTAATTTTCTCCTTTTGTCTCGTTAGCGATATTGTAATTTGATCGGGCCGAGGTTCCTGGAAATTAAGTCGCTCATAAATGCTAAGAGTTTTCTTTTTTATTAGAACGCTGATTTTAATTAGAGGGCAGGGGAAAAAATGAAGATGTCTGAGGGACCGAGGGATGCTGAGGTTCAATTACCGTGGCTCCTCTTTTCGGGGGGGTGTATTCAATTTCATCTTGATTGCGATCAGGCTTGATTAAGATATTGATGACGAGGCGATGAATCAAATTACTACTCTTTTTTGCCGTTTCATTACTCGGAAATAATTGGAGAGAATTTTGAGAAAAATAAGTGCAAACAGAATTTAATTTGCTAAAACCCGTTTGAGCCGTTGCGGGGTTTCTAATTTCTCATTAACCTAAGGGTTGATATTAAGCATTATTGCATGTCAGCAGCTATCGAATCGTATGATTTCGATGGTATTGAGCAATTATTTGGAAAATTTGCCTGTTTCGCTCATTGCTAGTTTGACTTGATACATATTTGAAGCTGATAATTAGATGTGTTTTGCGGGTTTCAACGAGCGATGGGTTCGTGCCGTGTATGTCCAGCTGTCCGTCCGTCTTGTCTAATGTTTGTTTAATATTCATAAATCGGTAGCACGGTACAATTACAACCGGAATTAAATTACCGTTTTGCTTTGCCGGTTATTATTTCACTGGTATCCGGACGACGGGCATGCGAACCTTATAATTGTACCAGAAACGTCGGCCCTCTGAATAATTTCTGGCGAGACAAAAACACAAACAGTCATGCGATGTCTTATTAATTTTTTGAGAGCTAACAAATAATGTTTGTACAGAGGTATTGCACGTGATTTTGGCATCCAGAATTCCTCAAATTTTCCTTGTTATTTACTGATTTTTTGCATACCTCAAAATAGTCATTATTAGGTCAATCATTATCAGTCTGAAAGCGTTGATATATCAATCTCTGTTATTATCCTAATGTTCAATTTTGAATATTTTTCATCCATTATAAGATTTGCTATAAATATATATAAAGTTTAGTTTTAATTATTATAATTTTAGTTTAAAAAGCCTTTAAACAAATTAATTATGGATTTATTAAAGATAATAAATGTCCGCAATTTTGCAAAGATCGCATTTGGATTTCAAATAAAAATTGTATTATAACGCAGACAGATGAGTCAGAAATCGTCTGAGCTTTCCTCAAGATTGAGAAACAATGGTCGAGGCACTTACACACATTGTGTATATAAAAGCTAGTGAATGTGGTAGAATGAGTTTCAGGACGAAGAGCATCCATTTACTTAATTGTTGCCGTCCAGACTTAGCGCGGTGATTAATCCTGAACAGACTTGTTCATACGAGCCACCGAGCCTTCTGTGCTTAAAGCTACCTCCTTCTGTCTCTTCTTCTTCTTTTATGTGACCACTTCAGCCAAATATGAACTTCTGAAAACCCCTTTTCCACGGCGCTTATATCTCCCGAGCGTGCGGATTTCCGCAGACCGACCAACCGATCTATGCGCCATCTTAAGATAATATAAGATATGGCATTAATCATTTCACCTATCGAATTTCGACGCCTCTAAAACGAAGCACTTTCATAAAATTTATATAATTAATTAAAACTTGCGCAAAATACATTGAATTTCTACGAAAAAAGTTTTGTGAACGTTGCTCACCATATGAATCGAATGTTAAATTCACCCATAAAAATTAATTGTTTTGCCTCCCCTTTGGCTTCAAATATTTAGACAATTGTTGGGAAACCATTTAACGACGTCACTAAAACACGAACGCGTAAAATAAGACCGGAATAAATTAGGAAAATATTTTTGTTTACTTCAATTAAATTTTTCATCACTCCTGTTTGCACGGCACCGACCTTTATTTGTCCCTCCGATTTTGATTCAAATTAGTCGCCAGAAAAATGCAAGGCACGCACCGTCGTTAATTCTACGAGCTGTTTAATTTCCTAAAGGCAAGTGGGGAAAGCGCTTTTTTTCATCCCCCCGACTGAGTGAAAATTAAAGGTTCCACTTTCTTTTCTTTTCTTTTTCTCCCCCAATGTTGTTTGTGGTACAACACAGGACCTGCGAGGGTGGGAGCGACATGTAAATCTCCAACGCGGCAGACTTATTTTCTATCTTATTTTTGACGACAGATGGTTGGAGTCCACTCAAGTTATTTTAAAATTTCTATTTTGAAAACTTATTTTTAGAACCTAAGCACCAACTGTTGAATTCGTCCTTGCCTCCAGGGATATTAAATTCGATCGTTTTAGTCATATGTAAAATATTGTAAATATATCAATGATCGAGCCTATATGTATTGTTCAAAATTAAGTATTTAAAGTTGATTATGAAGTTAAAAAAAATTACCAAAATTTGTCGCCTTTCCTCTTAGATTGACGTTAAAGTGCTCGAATTCCCCTGTTTAAAAATGCAACCTTCTTGATTGCATTCTCAAGGGAGATTGGAGTTTTAATTATTATTTTTTATGCTTTAATCCTTGGGGGAAGTTTAAAGAGGGTAAAAACCAAATATTTTCTGACAATGGCTTCATCAAGTAATTGTTGAGGTTTTTCTTAGCCGGATAATTCGCATTTTTAATTACAAGTGCCGAGACGAATTTAAGGTTGCAAGAAGACGACAAGGATATAATTACTTGAGTTTAATTGTTTGCCAACGGTTTATTTATTGTAACTCATAATAAATTCTTATTTATAATAAAATTTACATACAATCAAAAAGAAAATCATAGAATTTACCAATAAACTTATCACATTTTTATCAAGTACATATCTCAAATTGCTTGAGCGATATTGCTTATTAAATTTGTGTTAACTTCAATAAAATCAACTTAATTTGGAATCTGTCTTTATGCAAATTAATGCAAATTGAAAAGTTTAATATGTATATTAAAGTCTGCAAACTTCAGAAGTCTGTAAATCAGGTTTCAACGCTGATGTTTTCAAATATGCTATCAATTGACTTTAGAAAATAAATGGTTACTACATGAGCGATCGTTCTTCATCTATGTCAATATGAAATAATTGATTCGTTTAGTAAATAAATGAAGTTTTTATTGGAATTCAAGTTTAGTGAAACCCAGAGAATATATTTAAAGTTCTATCCTAAAAATATAAATGTGGAATGATCTTTGGCAGTGAATATAGCCTAAATCAAGATCCCATCAATTTCTAGTTTTTTGATAGCTACTCGATGCTCTAAATATTTTTTGGGCTTTTTCATATAATTTTTTAGTTAGACATACATTAAATTATAGATTATAATTTAATTTCGATTTATTATTGAACACCCTTAAAATAATATGAATTCGTCTCTAAAATATTTGTATAAATACGTATTGTTTTCAGTTTAATTTGATACAAAACAATAATTGTTCATTATATTAATTGACAAGACAGTTGGACTTAAGGGATGCTTAAAAATAAACCCACATTAAAATCTGATATAAAAATAATAAGTTTGATATTTTTTAGGGCTTCATCTCGAGTCTAGCTCCAACAAGTAAAATTTTTTTGCTTCATTTTCGGGACGTGCAATTTCATTAATTTGAGCAAAAGCCTCTTAAGTACACAACAATAGAATGTTTGAATATAAATTGAATTATGAGATTTTATCTTGTTGATAGCTCCAGCCGCAAGAAAAAACTGACAAATGCGAATGGTAATTCCAAGAGTCGAGTCCGTCTCGTTACAGGGCCGCATCTGCCATTAGGGCCTCTCTTGCGCCCGCTATCTTACCTCGCCACACTCTCGAACGGGCGAAGAAAATAAAACCTTGCACCCCACCGCCGAAAATGCCACCCCCGGGCGACCCCGTTCCACCCTTCGCCGCCCCCACCTCATTTCGTATGCGAGAGTACCGACCAATCATTATGGTTGGATATCGATTATATTTTTTTTCGGTTGCGACATGCGCTTTATGTACCCCCTCGTCTCACTCCCACTTCTTCTATCCACCCCACCTGACACCCCCTATTTCTGACTTTTTCTTAGCAAAGCTTTTTGTGTCTAAGTTAGCATATTGCACGTGTGTGAGTGGACTCGCATCCACATTGCAGCATTCGCCTATCTCAATGTGCAACTACCGGGGCGATGCAAACTCTTTGCACACTCGACGTGCAAACAGATTTAGAATTCATTTTATTAAATATTTCATGGGACTTCAGCAACAACTTTCAGGAGCAAACTACAAAAGAAAAATACAAATTTTGCCAACTTATCATAAAACATGGATTGAAAATAGAGAAATTATAGGTTGAAATTTATAGTATCTCTCATATGCACTCTCATATTCTTGCTTTTAGCATCATTATATTCATGATTTCTTTATGGAATTTTGAGTTCTGATTTAAAAAACAATCAATTAATATTTAATAGTTGTTATTGATGTCACATCAGAAAAATTATCAGCATTAAATGACAGATTATGGATTTACTCGCATCGTCGTTCTCCAATTATTTAACGAAATATTTAATATTTTTTTTATATTAATCTTATATTAATATTCTAACATTGTAATCATCCAGTATTTTAGTACACCGTTACACATTTGAATACAGCCTTACTTTTTCTGCTCTTTTTCCCTGGTGTGCGTATGGGGAAGTCACATGTCTAAATACTTAGTTAAGGGCGAAACTATGCACGCAACCTTTCCCTCCCCCCTCAATTTCTTCTCTTAGGGTAGATGTCCTTTATTTCTCTTTGTTAAAAGCTTTTTCGTTCTACGCTGATCCTTTTAAGATTCGAGATTGTATCTCCCTTGATCTGTAACAGTTTTAAAGAGGGAGACATTCCGAGCCCTAATAGGCGATTTCGCAATTTTCGAGCCAGACTCTCAAAATTCTTTAAATCATAAGTTTATCAATGTTTATTCTATATAATTAATAACATGTCTAACGCATATTTAATTTTAATAAATGCACAAGTTTCCCCGAATAACTTCATAAAATAAATGTATTAAAGATGTGAAAACATTTTCATTTTAAGCTTTCCTTGCAAATTTGTTAAATTAAAAAATCTATGCATACAAAATACTTATGCAGAGCGCAATCAATACTGAATGAAGTAAGAATAAGGGGTGAATGTTTATATATTCAAGAGACTCACTTCCACGTCAGGTTTTTCGCAAACAGTCCGCTGCAGGTAGTTAGATAAGGGGGCTGATATGAGGGGGCTGCTTCTAAGGCACGGGACTCACCCCCGTAGGATATCATTAAAATACAAAAAAAGGGAACGTCTACTTTCTTGCGCGAATCTTTTTCGCTAAGTGGACGTAACGATGACTGCATATCGATCCGCATCCTGATTTCATACCCGATGCCTTCATTATAGTAAATTAATTTGTCTTTCGATGTTTGTTTTTGTATGGGGACGTCATAATTAATCATTATTTGGACAATTTTCGTTTGATTAATGGACTTTTTCAACGTCAATCAGGGGTCGATTTCAAATTAATGATCGTGTTTTGAATGACAATAATTGAGTACATGGGAAAAACACATATTTTTCAACATCAAAATGTATTGATTCAATCCTAATACGCAGAATATTTAATGGTCGCATTTAAACTCGAGGATCGGATAAGTTGAGACAATATTAATGTTCGCTGTTGAGATATTTAGTATTGTCATTAGTCTTTTAACCCTTCCGACACTTGTCATGGAAGATTGTTTACACAGTCACAACCCTTACCCCATTAAAAGTGTATTATGAAGTGTTAAAGTCAGATTTAATATTCTTAATTGAGAAGGGATGCTAAAAGGGTTGCCAGATAATCAAGTAATCATAATGCGTCATTTTTATTTGTTTGCAAAATGCATATCTTAAAAAATATTTAATGCATACAAGTTACACGTCATATAATAATGATTGCAATAAATGTCGTAAGATCCATATTATTGAACAGTGATCATCAGTGACACTGTCAATCATATGACAAATAAACTGATTGATCGTGAACGGTTTTCCGAGCTATGATACACATGTTGTATCATAAGTCACTATAGTGTATGTTAATATCGTAGAAATTGATAATGTGTTGAAATACAACCCTCATGTCTCCAGATTCAACCCTTCCATGCAAAGTTATTCCACTCAAATATAAACGCTTTTATAGTATCACCTCTTGGAATTTTACTGGGGGTGACTAATCTTAATAATGTGATATGAAAACACGACTCAAAACAATATACAAGAGTATCTCATCGATATTTATTTCTATTTTAAGCCCCTCTTATTTCAGACGAGACAAGGAATTGAAATAAATGAAAAAGTGTAAAACCGCTTATTCTTAAGATCCCCCCCTCAGATTTCATTGTCCGCAAGCGAAATGTAAAAAATCTTAGAGAATAATTAATTGAATGTAAACCAGTGTCCCGGGCTTCTTAATTTACATTTAAGGGCAGTTTCTTTTCATTTGGGGGCGCAAAGTTTGCATCGGGTAAAAAAATAAACGAATAACGAAGAAAAAGTGGCGGAAAGTCGTTTGACTAATTAATTTTTTAATGAAGGAAACTCGGGAAAGCCACTTTGAGCACTTTCAATGGGAGCGGAAACTTGACACTTAATAAATGTAATTGAATTAAGACCTTCCGGTCTACAATTTTTATTTCCTCATCTAAATATTTGTATTGTATATAATAATTAAATAATAAAAATGTAATTTTCTTATATTAAAAAATTACATATTATTTGACGATATGCCACATTGCATAGTGGCAAAAAATTATTTTAAATTTCGGCTTAATTGATCATATTATGTATTATAAACATATCAAACGATGTAGTGAAGTTTGCTATTATTATAAATATTGTTGTGTTATTTTAATATAATCATAGCTGTATAAGCTCAATGTTTATGCGGGTATTGTGTATACTGGGTTTATCCAGAAGCTTTCATGCATTGTTCTTTTAACTATCCGCAACATGAGATTTAATTACGGCATAATAAAGCCTTCCTCATCAACCCTCAAAATCTCAAAAGCTCTCAAAGAGCCCTCTACCTCCCCACTTAACCTTTGGTCAGGGGAAGGAGTGCGGTCTGGGGGTCACTGGGAGACTAAGGCGGTGGTCTGGGAAGGGAAAGCGCAGCCCTAATGAAATTTGCATAACATTGTCTTATGGGCTTAAAACACGCTGTCGGCCAAATTAAGAGAAAGCTCGGCTAATTATTGTGCCACAATGTTAACATGGATTTCCACAATGTAAAGAGGGGAAAATTGAAAAAGAAAAATGGGGAAAGCATTTTCAAATTATGAAATTTAAATGCTAATTTCTTCGCAAGAAAACTTCGTTTGTTTAAATGACATAAATTAATTCCAAATGTAAGGATGTTTATATTTACAAATGTTTCTTATTGATTATTGAAGCATATGATATTAGATTATTATAGCATACCATTGATATACTGATCAGAAATTCAATCAATGCTTGACCGAAAATAATCCCGGACATCTAATAAATATGAAGAATTTCTTAGATTAACCCGTGCTTCCGTTCTTAAAAGCATCAAATCCCTTCCGAATTTGATTGAAATTAATTTCAGTATCATGAAGTGTCAGTCATCAAAAAGAACAAACGGCGGAAGCCAGCGAAACGATGAGCCATAATTTTCTTTTTAGCGTCATAATTAAAAGGGCCTTCATTGCGCTCGGTTTGAAGAAAATCCCATTTTCACGCCCAAAAAAGGCCTTCGACGCCCTTTCGTTCCTGTGGGCATTTTTCACCCCATAACGACGTTTCATTTACATCGTAATTAATTTCACAAAGTGCCGGGGGTGAAATTAACACGGCCTTGTTAAAATCCACGGGAAGTTTGTAATCTTTCGGCCGTTTTGATTTTTTTTTTACTGAGGTGTTAATTGACTTTGCACCCCGTGGGAATTTCCCCTTAGCATTTGATACATTTTTATTTCATTTGTATTTATTTTCCATCTAATGATATATTTTCACAACATTCAAGTCTTGCAGTAAATCTATTAAAATTTGCAAATTATCAATTAATTGTCAATTATGCAATATTCCATTGAATAAGGACTTGGAAAACATTGATCATATTTGTACTTTGATTATCGATGATGATCAATGTACCATCTTAAGACTCTCATGCTGTTGATATTATAAGTGTTATATAAATATAAATAAGTTTACCTTCGCTATTAATTAAGAGTATCGTATTTCTCAGTCAGGAAGTGCATTTTCAATTCATATTGGTATGCATGACGTATTTCTCAGTGCAGCCTACGTATTTTAATTGCCACTTTCTGCGTACTCCTCGTATTGTTCTAGAAACCATCGTCGCCATATCGAGGCTTGATTTATGCTACCACATTGCAGAGAGCAATAAGTACAAGAAGTGCAATATATTAGCACCCGACTCAAAAAGAAAATTGCACTATTACAGATTGCAGTTTATTTATAATCCAGCAGCATCGGTATTTATTCGGTCCAGTTACACTTTCTGAAATTATTTTATATGCGTCCATGCGATGTTATTTCTTGGTTCTCTCATGTAAGTGCCATTATTATTTCCCTCCGGATAAGTTTTATATGACACCGTTGATGTGTGGGCGTGTGTACTGAGATAATGCAGAAGACATCTCACCCGACATCTATGTGTGTGTGATTTGAATGCATCTTTTTGCTTCAAGTTAAATAGTCGAGACTGTGTCTGCCACCTGAGCAAATAATAAGCGAAGCAATCTTGAAATTGCAGCCAAAACACACAACAAAACGATCAAATATAATATAAATAAATATCAAAACGAAATCAAATAGACATTCCGATGAAAAATAATGACTTTTTTGAGCAGTATTTAATGAAAGATTGTTCATTATGATAGAGATGGTTGACCTTCTTCAGTCGTCCCGGTATTTGAACAAGTCCCAGGTTAGTTGTTCGTCTTCAGGTCCGATCACAGCCACCTATCAACAAGGGCGAGTGTGTCCAACGAGCACACCAACAATTTATTCATTTGCGGTGCCCGCTGACTAATTGTAATTTGTAGAGCGGGTATTTCACACGTAGCTACACCCTCAGGTACGATCACCTTGCCGACAACATGGGCCGAACTGGCAACGAGCTCATTTTTATACACTTTATATGTATTTGATGCTTTTAATGTTAATCAAGCCGTTAAATTGATAATACGATGGGCAGCGACATTATTCGTACAAAACTATTTTTTTAATTTTTTGATTGTTTTGATATTGTAAATAAACAAAACGGCAATCTACCACAATAATGATGTTGCCAAATTTACAACACGTGTTCCCGCGCTACCAATTTAGCCATGTCTACCGAAACCCTAACTACATTGTATCGAAAGTAAATTACGTTTATTCAATGATAATTAACGCAAATTATTTGTAGATAAAAAAAACAGCTTTGTATATTTGAATTCAACGCCGGTATGTACAATTATTCAGGTTTCGAAATGTGTTATTAATGTCCGCAACGTTGAAAGCTTAGTATATTGTATCTTTCATGATTTACATTATATAAACATTGAAACAAAAATTTGATTTGCAAAATTTCAGTCGCTACTTCGGTTATTTAAATTTATCAAAAATGATACGCATTTCAATGCAACATGATGAAGTGTTAATAAAGTGGTTTAGATCCTAGACTTTCATTATAAAGCTTCGGATTCAGATCTTGTCATGCAGGGGCTGTCTGACATAATTGACTGAATCTTACCTAAAATTTCTGTTTAAGTATTCCTATCTTGACTTTATCACATGTGGAAGACGATCAGAATACAATCGAAGTATAAATCTTCAAAGCCATTGAGCTTGAAATAATAAATGATGATATAGAAACAAATTTGCGATTTTAACATCTCTGACTCATTATAAATTGTTTGGCTTAAATTACGATTTTTTTCGTTTTAGCTGATTTGAAAGTTTTTTTTTCAAATGTCTTCAATTTCAATATAAACTCATTAGTTCCTCTTGTTAAAATCCAATGAATACAATTATAGCAAATAGTCTTAAAATAATTTCAAGGTAATATGCGATAATTATTCTTTTTAACGTGGCAATATTTGCGAGAAAATACATTTTTTTAAATTTGCAAAAAATAAAATAAAATCTGGTCTCTTCTGCTGTTATAATGAATTTATCTCTTTTCAAAGGATCAATTCTTTATTGGACAACATTTTTTTTAGATATGGTTATCTGCTAAATCATCAATTTGCATTATTAGGAAAATCATGAGTACTCGAGATCTACACAAGTTTGCATAATGAAACCATGTTAGAGTATAAATTAATGTCTTCTTAGTTGTTGTATTTTTTATCTGATATAGGCAATGTATATTTGAGATTTTTTTTATGAATAAAGGATTTTTATATAGTGATTTATTAGAATAGAATTCATGATTTTGTGTTTGTGTAATATATAATAAAATAAGGACGCTAATGGTCTAAGTAGAGACAGCACGGCGCATGCGCGTAACACGTTTATGATGTATGCAACATACACAAAGACACAACAAACGATTCTCTTATTCTTTCCGACTAACTGCAGGATGAAGTTTCACTTTTCGTGACGTTCAAACCAATTTGCCTTAGAGCGTCTATAGAAGTTTCACTTCAAAAATACGTCATTTTTAAATGTTATTTCACATTTTTTTGTAAATTTACTAGTTCGTACCTGGTTGTTGAAAAAGCTCAAACAAATAAAGGTGAAACAAATTAGCCTGGACGATCTGTTGGCCTCATCAGCTGCGAAGCGGCAGGACAACACTTTACCTTTCTTTTGTGATTGTGGGTCCAGAACCGGCCGGTAATTAACGCGCTTCCGAGGACTCGAGATCCACGTCCAACCAATAATTTTATTACGGATGAAAAATATGCTGCCAAGCCAGAAAATATTTCTGTGTCCGTCTCTCTAATTAAAATTGACGTCCAAAAATCTCCCCCATAAAAATAGTCAATGATTGTTTTTAATGCCTATTTTCCATGGCGTACGTGTTAAATAATGTGCATAATTAAATGCTGCAAAAAACTTTTTTGCATAATCAATCATTAGAGCATAGCTGCGATCACGTTCGAAAGGTCATTTCGCAATCAGATGCAATTTGCACGCCGTATTATTTTGGAACGCACCGATCGTTCTAATCAATCACGCGCTGATTATTACATATTAAATATTCGGAAAAGAACGTCGTTGGTCAAAAATCACTCATCTCGGACCTGCCGAAAAAATTGTTGACCTTTCGGTCTATTCTCGGAGTCGGTTAATTCGACAAAAAAACAATCGTGATTCGGTAATTGCGCACTCGAACACTCTCGATATTTTTTCTGGCGTTATAATTGATCGGTAATTATTGAAATTGTAAGGTCCGATTCTGAGGTGCAAAGTGTAAAAAAAATCTTTGTCGACTCTCCAACACCTATCATTACTTCGGAACAAATTAATTTCGAAGCCCCGCTCTTCTTACCTGTGCTGGCTATCTTGGACACCATCTAGAATAAATGTGGGTTCAAATTACATGGACCTACACGGGACGGGGAAAAACAAGGATTTGTTTGGATAAAGCGAGACGAAAAAAGTCGAAACATTACAAGAAATGTTCCGCAATGCTCATTGCCAGCTTTGAGATTCTTCCGTTTCGATCGAACGCTTTGAGCTTTGAAATGTGATCTAAAAAATGCTTTTATACGATCTTACTGTCGAGACATCTTAATTATAGTTTTCAGACTAATGCCACAATAAAAATATTTATTTTTAATTATCCAACGAAAGATGTCGATCTACAAAAAAGTTCACTGAAGAACTAATTCCAACCGTACATGTTCATGTCAAAAAAATACTATATTGATTGGTGTTAACAGAATTAAAGTTGATGAATCTGTGATCTGCATTCAAACTTAGACAATATTAAAATAACTTTATTGAACAAAATGCTTTGCATCAATCAAGAAAAAGTAAACTGATGTTTATTTAAAGCAGAGATAAACAAGAAATAAGATGAAGAGATTTATTTGTTATTTATCAAGTTGAACAACAAATTCAATAACGCCTTGCTCCATAAAAAAATCAAATACTCGAACCACGAAACGATTAATTGATTGATTTATTCGATCCTCGTCTTTGATTTTTGAGCTTTTAATTGGATTGATTATATTTTATAGTTCAGGAATTGTAATCCAGTCTGCATATTATCGGTCATAACTGATCTGTCTAATAATATTCACATACGCGTTGAACTGCAATAAATATGCTCGAAATTGCAAGATTTGAAAAAGCAATTATGCCTGCAAATCTTATAGTAATAAAATCATTATTATAAAGAAAATAAATCAAATTATTGGCAATATGCGTGATATTGGCATTAGATTTTTCACTAAATTATATTATGTTAATTTCATACAGAAATGTTGTAGTGAGAATTGAAAATAGCTCGAGTGTATATAGAATTAAGAATCGTTATATCGGAGAGTGTGAAATGTGCCATAACCCTATCCGACAATCATTAGCTTTCAACTCCAACAATCTGGCAATTCGATCTCGGCCGAAATATAAAGCAAATACTAAGAAAATAAATATGAAAAAACGTCATTACCATAAAATAAAATTAAAACACAAAGCACGGCGTGGCTAATGAGGGGATATAGGGGAGTAACGAGCCACGTACCCCATCATTACAAAACATATTTATACAGTTTTAATATTTCCAACTGGCGCTATCTCGCGCGCGAGCTTTTGTTTGAAAGCTCCCAAAGCTCTATAATTATTTCCTCACCTTTATTGCAACCGTATTTCTTTTCCGTGAACATCTCGCGATCTTATCGACTAATTAATACTCACGCCCATCTGGCCATTTTGTTGCCCCGTTTGTAAATCGAAAAAACCAACATTTTCCGGAACATAATGCGCGCGGAATTATGTTCGAGGGAAAGAAGAAAGATTTAAATAATGATCTACGCAAAGTATCACAAACACGGGACTATATTCATGCAAATTGCCTGAGTAGATTTCTGGTGATTGCGCTGGCTGTTTGGGTGCTTTTTTTTCTTTCCAGAGTAACATCGATGATTAGGTCCGATAACTCCCATGAATATTAGAAGCCCGAATGAAATGGGTGTTAATTTTTATTGTGAGCATACGAAAAGCGCTTATCTGATTTGATTGAATTAAATATGTACATATATAAATTATTTGGATTCTTCCACATTGAAACTAATCAATTATGAATCATCTTCATCCATCCAGCTCAAATATCAGCGATTACCATTCCTGTTATGCATTATATCCATAAAATAGAAACAGGCTATCTTCCTTTAGATTCCTTCGTATTTTCCACGTGCAGTAAAACCAGGATAAAATGAATTTATGCTCAAAAATCAGCTGTGAAATTATCACTGTTTTTAATAATATATTTATGAAGGACTTCATCTGCAAATTCATCAATCTGCACAAATTTTTATTAAATTGCTATAAGACATAATTGTATCATTATTACTAAAAGTTAGCAATTACAATTGATTATATAATATCCATACACTTCCAATTTATTTCAAATACAAACAGCTGTTTCGTGAATCGATGAACGTATATTATTATAATGAACAAATACTTGGACTCTTATATCAACGCTGTGTATAAAATATAATCGACATATAAATATATTAAGGAGGTCATATGTATCACATCCATACATATTCTGCACAAGCGAGCACCCAAACGATTAACTTAATTAAGGCTATTGACGTCTTTAGTCAAAGTATCGACTGATTTATTTTGAGATTCAATCTATGATAGATGATCAATTGGTTTTCATTATTTTAAATTATTTTGATCAGCAATGTGTTTCAATCGAATAGAGCAACCCTGATGCAATGAAAGCTCAGCTTCGTGCAATATATATACTTATGCACTCAATAATTTAGACGTAATAATTTTTAAAATGCAGCAATCAAATTCTCATTATGCAAACGGCGCCGTTTTGACAAACGAGGCACATGCCCCGGGCGTTGCATTTTTCGAGAGCTGTAAATAAACTCGTTTAGATGACCCTGTTTTTGGGAGCTTTTACGCGCAAAAAAAATTTAAGCATCCCTATGATTCGATGGAATAAACCTTTGAAATAATTCGAGTCAATAGTCATTGTGACTAATTAGTATCGCCTCGGTTGTTAATTAATTACGTCAGGGGGCTTAGGAAGCCATATAGCGTCTCCAAGGTGCGGATAATTTGTTCTGTAAATAGAAACGTGCATATGTTGTCACCTCTAATTGGATTTCTTTTGGCTCATTTAATTAAAGAGTAGAACGACAGTGCACACAGACGCAGAACACTCCTCCGGCGCTCTTCCATATCTTTCAAGCGATAAAAATATGCTAAAGACATTACCTTGAAGCGAAACGGTGCTTTCCAATGCCAATCCATCGCGAATATTTTTCCTTTGTGTCGCATTATTTTCGTCATGCGGAGGCTCTATTAGCATAACTCCTCCAGGCCGGGTCAATCGCGGGTCATTTAAATATTAAAATGCCGATGTGTTCGCCTGATGTAAATGATGGCATCAACAATTCAGAAGGGCGCTGCTGCCCAAACGGACCCGTGATTTATATCATAGCCATAGACAGGAAAACAATAGACTTAGTTTCTCGAAATTCGCATTCAATCGGGTGTCCCTATAAATTTTTAATCTCGCCAAACGGTCTTATCCGTCTCGGTATCTTAACTCCTTTTTGAGGCGAACATTTTTCCGTTGACAAGTGCGACGATCGTTAACGGACCCGAGATCCAAACTTTTTTTTTTACTCATATGCCTCTTTCCCGCATGAGATTTGGCTTTCGCGTACGACCAATGTCACATGATAAAAAAAAATTAAATACCCATTTGCTTTGAATTTTTATTCGACATTGAACTTGTGGAAATATTTATACACCTCATATACAACCATAATTGAAAAAATATTCCGATCCGTAAATGTATACTGTGTGCAAATTCAATTTAAAGATGTTATAAAATCATTAAACATTACGTTTTTATTCCAAAACTATTCAAATCAAAGAAATTCATAAATAAAATCCAAATTTATTCACAACATTGACAATGCAAATAGTGTGTTAATAGCCTATAATATTGAAAATTAAATGAATATATTTTACACATATTTATAAGATTGCAAGCCGGAATTTAGATTGATAACAATATTATCTGAAGTCTTGATTCAACTAGGGCAGTTAAAAAGATGAATCAAGAGTAAGGGTTACATTATTATTTTACATAAGAATGATGAAGATCACATATTATATCAACATAAAAATCAACTGAACCCTTTCGCGTAAGACGTAGACCAAACCGATAAAATCAATATTTTCGAATCAGTTCAGTTCCGGCAATAATTACGGTTTTACCGGTTATCGGTTTTCAGTTCAGTTCCGGTTCAAAGTCCTGATATATGTGTCGTTAGCTTGATAAATTTATAAACCCATATTTATCACAATCCGATTATCGTGATATGATCAAATGATCTACGTTTAAATTTATGGTGTTGAATCGAATTTATCCAATATTTATAGCCAATTCAATAATATTTTCACAACTTATTGAAACCAATGATTTTTTATCATACCAAAGCTCGGATTGTATGAAGAGTGCCATTCATTCTATAGTATTTTTAAGCTATTTCGACGTTTGTAAAAATAGGCTTTGCGTAGTATTTTTTTCCGTTTTAAGCAGCATCCCGCCGTAATCTTAGGCGTATTTATTTTTATCTCCCATTTGACCCATCCTGCTGGATCTATGCGATCGTCCAGGGGGATAGAACTCTAAAGGTCAAATCAAATTCACTAAGAGCACATCCAAGATGCCACTCAGACGGCCGCTATTAAATTATTCAAATAAAATCAAATGGCTTCGATCACATCTGTTGGCTAGCCGGCTGGCTGTTGTTTTGTCTCCTCGCCATTGTGACCAGCTCATTGTTTTTCATCTCGTGTTTTTTTTAAATATGCAAGAAAACAACGAAACGGGCCACGTTCGAACGTTATAAGCAGATAAAGATGATAAATGACGGCAAAGATGCCGAATATAACCCGGTGACAATATCCAGGCCTGATCTTCCAGCAATGATCTCCGATAACTACCGCGATCGAATCGTTTGCAGCCTGTACCGTCTTGTGGTAGATCAGCTCCTCTGGGGGTCGAAAGTTCAATCCTCGACTGCCTCAATTTATTAAATAAACATCCACATCCTCGACAATATAAAAGCATCATATCATGGCTGCGTTCACATGCTTTGCTATGAATGGCATAATCATCAGATTGCCTCGACAAATTTGCACCTGTAAACATAATTCAATTTGGAGTTTTTCACTTTTTTTTCTATTTAATAAAAGTGCAATTATTGATAATTGTAATTGTATTATGGTAAGACAATACGTATTGTTATAATGTAATTGTTGGAATAATTGCAGGATGTATTTATTCACGGCTGCTCTAGTGGTACGCGTCTTGCGTGGTTCGGTCTTTCATTGTTAACAAAATGTATCACTTGATACACATCAAGGCGGTTAAATTACTGTAATTGGTAACAAAAAAAGTGTTTCTTAATTTGATTTACTAGAGACTGATGCACATTTGCAAGAAGTCGTGATGAAACCTGTCACCGGATTCTTAATACATGATATGACAACGGTTCGTTACGGACACGACTTAAGACACAGCATATAATGTGATTCTACTAATGGAACATTCATCTTCTTTTTGGCTCACAATACATTTGAAGTTTCTTTTTTTAATTTTTCGTCCGTTTTTTAGTTGTCTGAATACATTTGGGCTATGTCATTGACAGCGCATATATATTATGATTGTGATTTTGCTAACGTGTTGTACTGCTGATTTAATCAATCTCTTATATTTTTCATAATTAATACTCTAAATCTAAATCTTTCATTTTAAAATATCCCATAATCATATACACAACTAGAATACGTATCAACGACATGCCCAAAATGATCCAAGATCATAAAAATACAAGCACGATTAAAGAATTAAATATTCAAATCGTCCATTAAATCGAATAGGATCAACAAAAAAAATACAACATTAATTCGTTTTGCATTCGCTTATAACCAAATTACACCTTCTCCGCCTATCAAAAACCGACTGCACCTTTTGATTGACATTATTTTTAGCTATATAAGTTCATTCGATCTTGTACTTTCACCGGGGCATAAAAATGTCCACAATTACAGGTGTTGGCACAGTTCTCTGGCAAAATTGCATAGACGTCATTCATGTCGGCTAATTGGAATCCATTGATGTGACGTATGAGTGGACCGGTCTTATCAATTAGACATACTGCAATATGCACCATAATTTGAGGTCTTCTTCCGTATAATATGGCGATCGATATGTCAGCAATTATTCAACAGACTGCAATCGAATGCAACCCTGCAGTAAAAAACTAATTAATTCATGTGTTCTTGTCATAGTAAAGTGACTGTAAAGCGCTTTAGGGCGCATAAATGGCGTGCAAAAACTGTGTTTTGCAAATGGATTCATTCGATGCATTTATTTTTAACGCATAACTGGTGGTTATTCGCAAATTTAAAAGCATCATAAAACACAGGTCTATTTTGGGATATTTTTTAGTATATCACTGAATATTATATATTATTATTGTTACAAATAAAAATAGTTTTGCTCATGGGCGTTTTTATGCCGTATAAGTTTGTTGTGTTATCAAATGAATTATAGCAAACTTATTTAGTGTACTATATTTGGTTTACACAGCCCTTATTTTTATATATAGATATAAAAACCCATAGCCAGGCGCATTTATTCTATGGTAATATTACAGTTTAGCATATAAATTCTATTTTTTTATAGCAATGGTGTCTTTAAAAGATTTTTATATATTCAAGATATGCCTTTAAATTATCATATTATGTAGTATTAGTTTATTATTATTGTGTAGTACTAAATACACCTTTCTATTTATAGGATAATTTTGAAATATGTCTCTGTACTGGAGATGAAATCTGAATGTTTCATTTATTACTGGTCTATAATCATCCCTTAATCATATATTATAAACTCATTAGCATCTGCCTGGATTCAATGAAGCAATTAGCTCTAATAAAGATCTTGACAAAGTCCCAAAACGTTTCATAAGCCATTAATTAAGCTCCCCTTTTGTGTTATTATTGGTGTGAAGTTTCAATTAAGCGTTGTAGAGTGTGGAAATTGTGTGTACGTGGATTAAACGCCTTCACTTTAAAGAGGAGAGAGCCAATTTAACTGGTTTTCCACCGACCCTCCACCACCACCTTCTGAGGGTGGTGCTCAGCCACAAAGAGGCTTCAACAGGTGGCGCTGCTGTTTACCAATTAACTTCGCAATTAAGTCATCCCCTTTAATTATTAGAGCGTGGAGCTTCCAGGGGAATTCCAAGCGGCGAAGCCTTCGCTGTGCGGGGTGCTGCGAATTTGATAAACGATGCTCGTATTTAATCCTATTAAGATTTTGTTTTTTTGCTTGTTTCAGGTGGGTGATTTTGATACAATCTGACGCGTCTGCTTTCATAGCATTAAGTAAGTTTTCAATCAATCAAATTAATTTGATAATTCTCTTATTTATGCCGTCGATAAATTTTGATGAAATTCTCGAATGACACGATTACTCGGTCATAAATTCATGGCGAAAATGTCATCCGCCCGTAAATCACCTAGATTCAACGTCGTGCCATGGCGAAAGTCATCTCGCTGATAAATACGATTTTGATTTTCACTTTCAAATTTTCCAATGATTCTTAATTTCACCGCTAGATGGCTGGAAGATCGCGCCACATATGACCGGTTTCCTCTACTGTCCGCTCACACGAAGGGAGGCACCATACGGAGGAAAAAATTCACCCCCATCGGATTCTTCTCATTTTCACGAAAAGTGGTCGGTTTCTCAGATAAAATAGTTTCGACGGACACACAAGGGTGGCGGAAAATGAAAATATCATCCAAGGAACTATGCTAAAATATCAAAATAATTGCAAAAACCACCGATAATATTTCAGATTTATTTTATAAAATTAGGGAATAGAGCTTAAATTATAATTTCATTGCGGAATAAATTTAAATTAAATTAATTAAATCGTCTAAAAATCAATTTATGCAGATTTAATTCAATCAATCATGACATAATTTTGATTAAGGCTTTTAAATGATTTACATTAATAGCATTACTTCCATGTCGAATTAAATTTATATTGACCCAATAACATTAATATCTTCCATGTTATGTTAATAATATAGTATAATCATATTTTCAGATTATACTAATTTAATTAAAATATTATCCTATATCTTTTTAATTATTAGACCCTAAAAGAGTATCCTGGCTACTATCGAAGTATTTTGTCTACATGATCATCCCAACGTCGATCTTCCAATGAGTCTCTCTGTAAATTATTACCGGCTTTTTCAACGTTTTATAAATTTTAACCTATTACCGCATTGAACCCTGGAGGTTATTTCATTGTTCATTAAGTTCATCTCGATGAGGATAAATTCTAGATATTTAAATTTCCAAATTGTTTCAGAATTTTTATCATTGAAACTCTTGCACATTCATCATTAATATCGTCGTATACTTTTTGCAATCATTCGTCATTCCAAAAGCAGCAGTAGTTTCATTGATAGCCATAAGTGTCGTCATAGTCTCCGACCTCAATTCAACCACGACGTCGATGTCGTCCGCCAAAGATAAATTTATCCCGAAAGTGAATATAAATCCCAGTTGGATTGTCTCGTACTCATCTTTTATATATGTACTTTGTTCAAAGTGGTTTCGACTGCCATAAATTATATTAGCATGTTAAATTAAACGTCTTCATATAACAGAACAAATATTGAAGGGCGCTCGCAAAAAATTCCAACCTCCGTTAAATGTATTTAAAAAGGCTTATGTTTCTTTATAAACATTCGTCCTTGCGATTGCAGTCCTTGGCAAACAATAAAATGCCTGATGGAACAACCAAGGTGGTCCTTTTTTTCTTTTATGATGCCCAACATCTCGAAAAGGGGATATTGTCATAAATGCGGGGGTAGCGATCAACTTTGTCTACCTTTTTGCCGCTTATCCAAATACACCAGATCACCTGATGCGTTCGATTCCTCCAATTTATAACGTTCGCATGCTTAATTGTATTCCGCTCTCGAACATGCCTTCGGTGTTTTCTCCCATTATCCGGCGATGATGGTATGCCATTAATTGCGTCATTCTTGTACATATTTATGTGTAAAATATCGCCATTGCATTATTTGTTTAGTGAGTGAAAAACGAGCGTGTAGGTGTCACTAGCGTATCCAAATCTCGAAGACAAACAGCCGAATGCAAATCATGTGAAATTTATTGTAATTGAGTTACTTTATTTTTTTAAATCGCTCTCCCACAACGACGGAATCAAATGCCATCGATCAATCCGGAGGTGATTATACGCATAAAGCCTCATTGTTGGATTTTAATTAAAACCGCTTTAATCCGGTCAAATTTATGGTCGTTCTGATTTGGTGATATTGATGTGAATCGTACGACCATTTCGTTGTATGGGGATTTCCAAAACATGTCATAAAATCTATGATGCAAGATTCATATTTATGGGACCAGTCGAGGACTGATTGGTCGGACTTTGGCAAATATCCGTTAAAAAATTACATAACTAATGATTTTAATGACGATCAAGTGAGCGATTTTCCAGGTCTTTTGGACTGAATCCATACATGCATGATTCAAATTTTGATCATCGATTAATAAACGTATTACAGTTTTATGTAAAATATATAAGCATTTGTCTCCCAATATTTTCATACTATAATATAATAACATCACTGGCAGACAACGATAGGTGCCTGACATATGTATGTTATTTCGTTCTGTAATTCTTTGGATTTTGACAGCTAAATCCAACACATCTGGATGTTTTAGAGCCCTTATGTAGACAAGCAAACACATGATAGATTATAATAAAATTCCTAAATGTTGATATCACATTTTAAGCAAATTTATCCTCAATCATTGGGAAAGTGAAGGCAAAACTTTTCATTTCATTGGATGCTTACCTTTCACTTTTTTCAGAGATGCTCTTTGTCAAACTACTTCTTTGTCGTATTCATTATATCACATGTTATTTATATACTATAAATAATCTTATACGGCGTTTTGAATATATTAAAAATAAATTTATAATGCATTAATAAAAAATCCGCATAAGTAAATCTGAGTTATTTAGATTCTTTTGAGAATTTAATCCACGTTCATTTTTTAGCGCTTTAAAGAACGGTTTTTCTATTCCAATTATTCGTCTGAATAATTTATTAAAAAAATCTTGCAGTCTCAAAATGAGCTTTAAAGCTCATCTGCTGGCGCGCTTGAATTCCATCATTCGCGAATAAATGTTTATCAACCTTAACATAGTAATAAATTTATTCTGGGTTCATTTAATACGAATTCGTATAATGGCGTGCATCTCTCATAAAAAGCACAGCTACCTGTGTCGTCTCAAGAACCTTTTTTTAAATACCAAGCGTCCTCATGCGTATGTATGCCAATCGGATCCATACATGAATACATTTTTTTTCAGGAGTCATCCAATGTATGCACCAAAACTTATTTAAATCAATCGTCCGTCCATTTTCACGATCCCGAATGGACAGCCGTCTGCATCGAAAATCGCATAATTTATCCTGCTTCTATTTCCAACGGAATTAGCATACGCGATGGCGCAACCCGCCGCTGCATTCTGCATAATGCAAATGCACCGCCAATGTTTCAACGATTTTGTCTCAAATGTCCGTTGATTAAAGATACTACTGGGCAATCAATTTATGATAGCGATCATGTGTCCGCGTGTTGTGACTATCTGCAATCTATAAATTTAAAGCGATAGTCTCGTTTGCGTTGATAAATATTATGTAAATTGAGCTAATTTGACGTATATCATATCATTACATTTAAATAACTCCGTAATAAAATTTTATTGTGCAGAGACGAGACTGAGTGTCCTTTGCAGATCGTAAATCTCTTATAATGCACACAGAAGGAAATTAAAAATTCTTCAGCAAACTTCATAAGGCAATGTGTATAAATTATGCCAAATTTGCATTGAAAAGTCTTCATAATATCTCTTTTTATCACCATAATTACTTAGTCGGATTAGCTTTAAAAATATTTATTACTAAAGCAGTGATAAAAAATACGTATATCATAATCATACAGATCATGTATAATTAAAATATGAGTTAATCTCAAAACAACAGGTTTTTTAAACATCAAACCTGTTCAATATTCGATATTTTATTTACTACATTCTGAATTTATGACCAAAAAAACTACACATGTAAATACATATTTAAATCTAGATGATTCTAAGAAGTTATCTCTGATGTTCAATGGTTTAATTATCGAACTGATAGCTGAGCATGAATTAAAATCTATTATATTTAATAGTACGATTTAATGGCCACACATGCGCTTGATGGGCTTTTTGACTTATGAATTTTGTTTATGATTTATAATTAAGCTTCTCAAACTATAAGTCAAATTGAGTGATATTTATCCAAAGAAAAAATGGTTGATCAATGCCTTTTCAGCATAAATTTGAGCAATAATTATATTACCTAGTAATATAGTAAATATTAATTTGTTACTGTATTAACAACAAAAAGTTGTTTTATGACGTTCTACGACGTATTATATCCTATGAACTTATTGAGTGATGTGTTATTTCCATTCAAGCTAAATTAATCAGAAGGGTCAAACATAACATAAATAATGTATTTATTCCAAATTAAAAAATTCTTAATGCAATATCTCTGCAAAATTTGAGTTTTTTACTTCATTTAGCGTATTGAGGAGGCACGCTCGTGTTCTTCGAGTACCAAAAAATAAATAAAAAAATACAAAAAGCATTCGTCTAGAGATCGAAGAATGCGACTTTCAAATATTTACATTAACATTTAGCCGATTCGCTTCCATCTTCAGCGATTCCATTTAATGTAAGGCAAACAAATGTTCTTCGAAACGATATCTTCGTAAAAAAAATGGATAATGTTTCATGACGCTCGTTATTGGATCAACAAGGAATTTAATCGATTCGCAAAAAAATGATTCGTTTCAATCGCCTAAACATCGATCAGTCTGTTGTATTTTGTTGATTTGAACGCATATTGCACATGCAGAGGTGTTAATGTTTTTGTCGTTGGTTCGAGTGCTAGAATAAAAAATTGCCATGACAAAGAGTGGTACGGAACCGTTTGAAACTTTGAAAGTTGTTCACCCGGGAGCTTTAAAAATTCCATATATATTTTTTAAGTCAGAATCCTGACGGCCAGACGCTCTGCCGCCTTCGCGCTCCCCACCCCATCCAGCCGCCCGGTCAGGGGTCACCAACCGCCACGCAATGCATTTCGTATATATTTATCATTGGCAAAATTACCTTAGAATTAAACAACCGCTTCGCTGAATTTTATCATTCAAGACACTCCGAATTGATCCCGCATTAAATAGGAATTAACAACGACAACAAATGTATTTTTAATCTGGACATTGAACCTAATTTAAATTTCGATGTAAACATATTACAAAATATTTACAATGGACATACGCAAAATAAACAAATGGAATGATTAGGTCATCGATGATGATGTTTTAATTACGTTTGTGATCTACAAACGATATACAATTAAAATCGAATTTTAACACAAGCAAAAGGATTCAAATGAGATTTCACATCGATATAAAATATTCAAATCGAAACGCATTTTGTTAATGAAAATTTTTGTTGTAGAAGCTATTTTTTAAATTTTCCAAATGAAAATCTATCTGTTGTTCAAAATTCATAGGTGGATGCTAAAATACTATTTTCCAAATATAATATCAAATCAATCTATCGTAATTTGTTTATATGCGAGTCGTTATTTGAGGCTTTTATTATTCGCCATAGATTTGGATTTTGCCTAATTTCAAAGATTTACAGATTGTTTCATCTATATTGATTATATTTTTAATTACCCAGATAATAATGAATTGCTTATTTCCTATACTGGATAATAAATCGTTCGATTCGATACATATATATGTATTTATATGGTAGTTATTGATTTAATGATACGATCCTTTAACTAAGGCAATATCCATCCCATCTAATAAAAATTATTATTTAAATATTTTACAAGTATTCATCGTATTTAAAACCAGGATTAAATATTTCCAATTTGTCAACTGAGTTCATTTCATGTAAATTGTATTTACATTAAATTAAATTAAAATTAATATACCAAGAAGATAAAATCGTGCAAGACCGTCTATGATTGATTGATTTGCAATCGCAATAAAAATATGTCTTAGTTAAGTATATTTTTTAAAATTCTATAAAGTATTAAAAATACTCTCCCATAAAGTTCTGATGAAATTTGTGTAAGATTAAATGGATGTCGACGTTGCATTGATGATATTGATAGTCATGTAAATTGATGACGGCGTCGATTTTCCTATGAGGACTCAAGTGTAAAATTGAAGTAAAATTAGATTCGATTCCAATAACAGATGCAGTATGGTTTTTATTTTATTTTTCCATTTCAAGTCCATTAAGCACATTTAAAGTCAATATTCATCAGTTTAAAAATAAAGCATAGTTTTCCTATGATTATTCCTGTATTAAAAAAAAAATAATTGCAACATATGACGGCGAAATATATTTCATAACCATTTGTGATAATATTACCTTATTTTAACCGTATGTAGAAGACAATAGGATAATTCGTGTTTTTTTATGTGTTGTATTTGGGATTGTTCATAAATGTTGTCAGTGTTATTGGATTAATTTGATTTTGTTGCGTAAACGATGGGTGTTGGATTCGAAGCAGATTCTGAAGGGAAGAAGTTGATTTGACGATGTGCAAGTTTTTTATTTGGTCCTGTCGAGTCCCGCGGTGTGTACACTATAATAATAATGATGTTAGTGCGTGGCGTTGCGCGCATCTGGCCTCTCTCCGGAGTCTCGCCGTGTCTCGCCGCGTCTCGTCGATCCCCGCCGAGTCTCGCCGAGTCTCGCAGACTACCTCCGACTCCCTCTCCCCCTCATTACAATACGAGCGACATTTTTACTCGGGCTCGGTTTTGCCCCGCGTGCCTCCCCCTCTTATTATTTATACAAAAGACGTATAAGATGATTTTTTTGTCTCACTCTCCCACTCCGCGGCGCGCATTAATAACGGCCACCCCCACCCCGCTCTGTCGCTTCGCTCCTCTAGCGCTGTCCTCTTCTGGCCAGGCTCCGCCCCCGGTGGTGGCCCGCGCCCCGCCCCGCCCCGCGCGCCGCCGCCAGTTCCGGGCCGTTCGCCGTCGGGAGCGCACGTTACCGTGCAAGCGCACCGCTACGCCACCTGTGCGCTATCGATCAAAACAGTGTCACAACAAACAGTCAGTGCAGTGCTCCCTCTAACCCTCTCTTACATGCCAGTGAAGTGTCTCGCCCTCAGTGTCTCGCTTCACTCCGTCCTCTCCGTCTTCCGGAGTGCTCCTTGCCGACGACGCGGAATGACAACTTTCGCACGGCCATCAGCTCGCGGCCAATGCTAACAGGTCAGAGTCCTTTGGGATCCTGTAGAAAACCCCACTCAGTGCACTGTGCTATCGAAAAAGTGAACCCGTTCGATCCACCATGTCGATAAATCTAAAAGAGTCTTATAAGAAAATACTAAATAATCTCAAAAAAAAAAAAAAAAAACACCAAAAACCAGATAAATCATAAAAAGACATAACGTAAACCTAAATATAATTCATTTCAACGTATCATTTTAAACCAACAAGAAGAGATAAATCTTAAGTCATTTATTGCAAATCAAATCAAATTCAATCATCATTAAAATTTAACGGATTTGAAGTGGATTTATTGATTTCCAAGTTCATTTTACTTTAAAATCAAAGAATTCCGTCTTGAAAAATAGCCAAATCATTTGGACGAATCATTCTGATACGATTTCGAAATGTCCAACGACTCTAAATCCAATTCGAATTTATCAAATACAAGTGAAAATGAAAAAAAAAACCAAAATCATTTGCACTGAATCAAGTCTCATCCAAATGCGCTTAAATGCGAACACTAACTCAAAGGGAATGAATTGCACATTCGAATGCATTATCCTACAATGCAACAAAATATTATGTCTTGATGCAAAAATTTTCATCAGCGATGCCAAACAATTTATATTTTAATAAAATGCAACTAAATCAATGCTAAAATATTGCCCGATAACCATGGAAAAATTGTCGTGCCGCTCGCCCATTACGGTCAAACGAAGAAGCCATCGCTTAGGGTTGAATTACGATGATTTTATTGCCTATTCGGTTCCGTCGTATTAAAACCAGTCGTGGGATTAATCCCATCGGAAAATTAATAGTTTTTTAACTCGATGGGGTACGGGGATAAAATATGCACAATTTTGTTTGTTCTGAATGTAACACTTAACACCCGTTCGATTCGAGCACCCAGGGACGGCAGGTCTCGCGGCTCGTCCTCCCATCGGCACGGCGGGGTGCCGCGGCTATCTCGAAACCCACATTTGGTGTCTTTAACGACACTTAAAAATAAAACGACCGTAAACATTCCTTTGGAAAATATTAAGAGTAGAAAAATGGATGCATTTACACGTGCTGGCCGCGCGCAATCGCGCTATCTTAATTAAATACCATCACGAAATCCTGGGCGATTAAACGCGGATTTTCTACAAAGATTTGCGGATTAATCGAGCATTGAATTGTCGAAATGGCGGCCGCGCAAGTCGAGCCAAATTAATTAATGCGACGCGATGTACACGGCATCAAATGCGCATGAAAATCTTCCAAAATCAATGAATATGTATAGTCATATTCTTCAGTATTTTTCCAGCGGGCGTTAAAAAATCACGTAAAAAGCAAGATTTCGCCACATGAACGTTATTAGGCGAAAATGTTTTATTAACATGCATAATTTAAAGCACAAAAAACACAATAACATGAATAACATCCATTATTTTCGGATTAATATCGATATTTTTAATTCGGCGATTATATTTTTTGGTTTTGAAATAATTACACATGCGTGTTTTTTATTGTCCCTGTCTATTATATTTTTTCGGCGAATGCGTAATATTATGGTTTCGATCGTTTTAATGGTGAAAAATTAATGACGAATCTAGTGACACTTTTTTGGCAAATCGTCCCAAAAAAAAGGGCCATAATCTAATCAGTCGTGCGAGTTCAGGCCTGAAAAAGATTTTCTAAATCGATATTTTGGAATATAAACACGTCCTCGAAACAATAACCGAGACAAGTTTTATGTCCCTAGTGGACCTTTAACCTCCGCGGCCAGTTTTTTAGGACCCAGACAGGCTGTTGACCGCCATTAAGCGCTAACATTTTTTTGCGTAACTTTTTTTATACACATTTCGGTGGCTCTAGTTCTTAGATTCGCTCCCTAGACCCTAAAACTCGGCGGACCCTAGTCCTCCAAGCTTTATAGAATAATTTGGATTATTTCAGCAAAAAAAAAAACACCAATCCGTTGAACAAATGTTGTATTTTGTTATGAAATATTAAGTATTTATAAGCACGTGCTTTTTTATCAACTATGATCGATAGACTTTAATCGTCCAATTGCAATGATAAAGATGACAATCATCTAAACTTACATATCAATAAGATATCAATTTTGATCTGAATAAGTTTATGAAACATTGTCAAAATCAATGAATTTATATTAAGCACACTGATCGATTCATAATTTTATCATATTATAAAGCATCCATTATCGTTAAAAGTATCGATGATTGCCTTTGAAAGTGTCGATTATGGCTCAAAAGTATCAATTGGACATTTTTCACTACCGTCGAGCCTCCATGTGATTCATCAGCGCCGTTGCATCATCATCACAAATCAATTTCACTCTTCGACATCCATCGGCAGCCGATTCCCAATATCGAATGTCCATAATTCTCGACGGTCTCGCGGCTCGGTGGGCGAGTGGCTAAATTCTTCTTCCTCTTCTTGGGCCTCCCCCTCCCCCGCAGACCTTTGTCCGCGTCCTCTTCTCCCTGCGAGCACATAACAAGGATCCCAACAAGGTTTAGTGCCAGATTTTATTAACACATAAACTACACCCCACTGATAGTGTTCGGATAACCGGATTGCCTTTTTATATCTGTTATGGAAACTCACAGACATACTAATATAACTTAAAAAGTGAAGTGTGCGATTAAAAGACTCCGTCCATGAGATATGCATACGGTTACAATCTCATTCCTTGCAAGGACACTGATGTCGGTCCATAAATATTGAGGGTTATCAAGGAGCTTAAGCCGTGAAACATTTTAATGCTTGTATATTTAGCAAATTATGAGTTTGAGGCGCATAAATATGTCTGAGCATCTTTAAGGTGAATTATTTAGGCACTGTATGCATCCAAATTCACATCTTCAGATAAACAATGTTTTCATCGACTATTAATAAAATGATCTTTTGTGCGAAACGATAAAAAAATCAAACACATGTCACAGAATTGATACTGAACTAAATTAATATTATTTATAAAATTCACATAAAAGATTTAGTTGGAAAATACGAAACGCTGATAATTTAAATGCATTTAAAAATAAACATTATCTGCTTATCTTGATATGTAAATGCCCATTACATGTTGATTTGGAACAATTGGTCCATGTCGCATTAAAATTTATTTAGTTACGATGCTATTGCACGACGCTGTAATATTTATACGATATATACTCAAATGTGTCCAAACGTACATCCCAAATGATGTTTGTAATCTCTGCGAGGCGTGTGTGTGAAGGGTTAACAAGGTGATATAATTGTACCTGCATACTGGGGTTATTTTAGTAACATCCCATACGAAATTAGCTTATTTACGATTCGATGAAATCAATCTTCGATAAATACATCATCAGATTGTTCGTTTTTGCTGTATGAAAATTGCAGTGAAAAAATTGTAGATCGTCGATGTCAATCTCATGATATCAAAGCATGTTTCGAGTCTTGATACCATCGCAGATATGTCGATGTTAAGATGGCTCTTTTGTAATTCCATACTCCCGATAATAATTGCATACATATGCATAATTGTCCTCGTTGTCAATAAATAACAATGATTCATCGCACAATGGGAAAAATGTATATTTAGAGGCGCATGCATTCACGATATTTCTATTTTTTTCATGCGCACACTTATAATTGCATATTTATATTGAAAAAGATTAGCGTATAATTTTATTACTGGATGGTCCAAGATCTGAACGTTGGACTTTCGTCTTTTAATCGATTCAGACATGTTGATTCTTTGCCTTATAAGCCTTTCGTACGATGATGGCAGATGTTTCCTCCATGATTCCAACACAATGCACTGTCTCTGAATCTTTGGATTCCGCAAGTCATTAAAGGCATGGCCAATATGTTTCATCTTTGCGATCGTCTGCCCAGATAGCGATGTCCAGATCGATCTGAGCCTTATTGGAAGATTTCGCATTTTTTTCCAGCAAACTAAATAGCAAACAAAAAATATGAGGAAGTGTTATTTTGATCTTTGATTACTGATAACTATCGTTATATACAATCAAAACTTTCACGGTTGTCTCATTTAATTCCTGAAAAATACAAATTCGCATTGCCTTTACGATAATATTTAATTGAAGCGATGCATAATTCAAGTTAAGATATTAATATAAACACCTTTAAATTATTCACCTGTATCTTATTTGATGACCAAAAAGCGCAGATGTTCATCAACACCTTAAAATTGTTAAGTATGGCTACCATCAACGGCGCTCTGTTGAATTCAATTTAATTCGCCTAACTAATGAATGCATTCATATTTATCTCTTGTGGTGAATTTAAGGATTCAAATTTATGTCTTGCACTCGAAATGCATTTAATATTCCGCAAAATAGCAATAAATTCACGTCGTCATATCGAATTATCGCTCATTCCACAAAAGGTCGTCTTTATCTCGTACTACGAGAATATAACAAAAAAGGTCTCGTCCGTAATTAATGTCCGTTTTTTTCTCACATT
This sequence comes from Stenopsyche tienmushanensis, assembly GCA_008973525.1. Lineage (NCBI taxonomy): Eukaryota > Metazoa > Arthropoda > Insecta > Trichoptera > Stenopsychidae > Stenopsyche > Stenopsyche tienmushanensis. The sequence goes on from WACJ01000539.1 coordinate 735,882, forward strand.
TTAACTTAATTGCCATTCCAAAAGTCGGCAACCTTGCCGAAGAAGACCCTAACAAGTCTTGTTTGATCCCAAATTAATGTGGCTCATTTGTTACTCCTCAGGTTAAATCCTCGAACTAATAATCCTAATGTTCGTCACACGGAATCGATATCCTTTTAATCGCAACTAGAGGACGACCCTATCCTCACGAGGAAAAAAATGTTATTTTTAACGACGCTTGTCCGTCTTTTTTAAAGCGTTAACGAACACGAGGTGTTAAAACGATATGCCCGATGCATTAGGATTTTTTTTGTGGGGTCCCATAAAAAGCTCAAAATCACGACCGCGATTATTCATTCATTCCGAGAAATCAAATTTTGGTTCGTTTACATCGGCAACAATCGGATAGATCAACTAGATCGCTGAATAAAATGGTTTACCGTTAATCTATACAAGGTAACAATCTCGATCCAAGGTTTGAAATCATATCGAACAATATGATGTAGCCGGACAAGTTGCTCTTTGAGGTCACAACGACCTTATTTTTTACCATTTTTGTTTGTTGTTATCGAGGCGTGGTCGTAGACGAAGCACATGCCGAAAAATTGCTTGAATTGGCAGCGAACTGATTATGTAACGAGGCGATCGGATGGTATATGAACGAATGGCGACAATACGCATTGCTAAATATGACGATGATCCGAGATCGATTGTTTGTATTCATTTTTAATTACATGCGGAATGTCTTCGGATAACAAGTTTTCGAATATGAAACCTAATACGGCATGTCCCGAAATTCCAACAACAAAAAATACAATAAATACCCAAAAAAAAAGCTCACTTCATCATCACGCCTGTATCATTTATCATTATTAATTTGAGCGTTCGTGTTTGCTGCGTCACGTAAAAAATAATTCTCTAATTAATTTATGTTTTCATTTTATTAAACGATTATGATTTAACATTTTGGACTCATTCGTCGGCTTATTTTTTTGACGCATGCGCATGTCGGGATCGAATTAAGAATTTCCGATGATAAGAGCGATCTAAGAATGATATATCGTCGTCGGATGCCTGTTAATGGATATTATATTCAAAATCACGCATTTTTTACACATTGATACATATTATAGGAATTTGTGTTTTTGGCGGTGCGGTACATTTGAATATAGTGGCGTAATGATTTAGGACTTTCTAAATTTTTTTTCGCTTCTCTAGCCAAAACCGTGCTATAATCGGTTAAGATGTTTCGTAGCGCATTTCGGAACGTGACGAAATCTTATTCAATGTGCAATGATGTTAACACAGGAAAAACTGAACGACTTATAATGCGAGAGGTCGCGGGTTCAGACTGAAAATAGTCCGAGAGCTCTTCTGGGAAACCATCGGCGTACGTGCTCAAGAAGTTAAGCAGAACTCGAAAATATCAACAAAATTCCGAAGAACAAATCCGAAATGCATGCAACAACAAAAAACATGGTTGTGGACGGTCCAGTGGCTTAGTTATCGGGCTGATAACTCGCTAGGCTGGAGATCGAATCCAAAGGTTAAAAGGTATTTCCTTGTTTATAAAACTCATTTATATACAATGATCGATTAATCACACTATTTATTGCATAAATAAATTAATATTTGCGTGCAGATATCTGGCTTGAATACTTTATCACTGGACCACCTGTAGGTAGTTTAGTGGTTTAGCCATCCGACTGTTAAGTCTAGACTGAGATACTTATTGTTCTGGTGACCACGTTTCAATCGGCAAGAAAACCATATCAAAGTGGTGAAAATATACGATTTATGTCCTACTGTAAATCGTCAAAATTTGTCCACTTCATAGATTTAATCATGGCAAAAATCATAACATCTAATAATCATTTTTGAGTGGCACTTGAGAACACTCATATTGATATGTCTATCATACAAAACGCCTAACTGATAATACGTCTTTATTATATTATTGGCAATAACACAATTACTTCTGGATGCTCAAATTTGTTGTTATTCTGTTGTAAATGGATTTATTATGATGTATTCAATGCATGAACTCTTGTAGGTAAAAATAATTATACCAAACCCATAATAATGCACTAATATATGTTGCAATTAAATTCAATTAATTGCGGATGCATGCATAACCTAATAACATCCAATGCATGAAATCAATTATGATTGTATTTAAATTTGAATTATTTAATCATCGCCATCGAATCTTCTTTATTTTTGCAAATATCCGGCTTTAATGCGTTAATTCCGTTATAAATGCGTTCAAATAACTTGAGTTATTAGCGCGCATTTTTTAATGTGTTATCACCTCAGCTATGATATTATAAATGGTCATTTAAAGAATCGATCGGTGGTGGTTTTTTCACCGCGTTGATAAATGACATTCGATACCGAATGATCGGTAATTATACTGATGTTTTAGCCAAAATATATGGCCGTGGTCGTAAACGGCCACACTTTTATAATCGTTTATTATTAATTCCGCATAATGGCGAATAATTTAGATATTCGATATCGATTCGTGTTTATCAGCAATAAAAACAAATAATAAAAATCCCCCCGTCCAATTAAATTCAGTTAAGATTAACCGAATGGGTTTTATGCGCGTCGTAAATAAGGTCTGCTTCAAATTTAAATTAGTATCCGATTGATAATTCTGCTTGTTTTCTGGAAACAAATTGGGAACAACCGAAGGCCCCAATAAGTTTTTATTTCTTCATGTTCAAGTGTCCCACGTTACCATTAAGTCGGACCTTTCGGTGATATCTTTTAATCGGTAATTTTACCTCTCGAGGCCCTCTCTTCCGCTGGATGACGACGACGTTTTTTCCTCCGCCGGAGACGATCTTTATTATCTCGGATGTTCGGGAATTCTTCTCGGCTCCTATGAAAGAAAAAATTCTAATGTTCAAAATTTTTATTGTTATTGAAACTCGTTTTTCTGTATGTATTGCTTAATCAAATTCTATGTTTTTTTATTCGTTTCATCATTGACGCAAATAGCTTTTTTCTATTTTATTACCTGTTGTTTTTTACATAAAACTTTTAATTGTATTTAAATTACATTAATTACACACGTCAGATGATGAAACGAACATATGAGACGTTGGGTTGTTAGGTATCTGTTTGTATTTTATTATTATCGAGACATCATCTAACGCTGTATATAATTTCCTAGAATCGTCGTTTAGTGCTGACGATTTTACGATAATTACACAAATGCATTAAGATTATATTTTGAGATCCACTAATTATTTTTTTTATTGAAACGAATCACAATTTCGTGATTATACATTTGAAATCAAGCAAATTTCAGTACAATCAATAAATTGAATTCGTATTATCACAACCTTTTCATTGCCTGTAGGTAGTCCCACGATTAAGCGGTTGGATTTGTAACTCGATCATCTTGGGTTCAAATCTTCAAGAACTGTGGCTGCCGACCACATTTTTAAAACATATACATATGTCCTTAAAAAACCATGTCAAAACGATTGGCAATGGTCCTACAGAAAGGATTGCTAAAAGCCACTAATGTAGTATAATTATCACAAAATTTTAAGAAGTACGTCTACGATCGCATTGATTTATCCATAATTAAAATAAATTTAATACAAAATTTATAAATATTATTCTGATTTATATCATTATCTTAAGAACCTACATAATCAAAAACCATTGTGAAAATTATTATTATGTTAATACGTTTTTATCTATGTTATTATAAGCATTAAAACGTAATTTCATTATAATTTTTTCTAGACAAAAGTCAACATTGTATTATGATTAATAAATCTGGATTTTGAACTTTGATCATTTACTAATGTATCCATTCAATTTAGAAGTGAACAAATTGTATAACATTGACCTGTGTTTAAAATTAATTTAAATAAATTAAAATTTGAACATCCTATTCCAGAACGTCATGCAAATATCAATCTGGGATAGGTTCTTGACTCATGTGCGTATTAAGCGTCTATTTCCAGAAGTCAGTCACACTGAGAGATGCATTGATATTCAAATTTGTTGCATTTTACTTTTGCATATTTTGACACCGTCTTTATACGGCCACGCGACTCCCGTCTGTGATCCTCATTTCTTATGCGATTCCCTACTTATTATGTTTGCATTCTGTATAAAATTAGATGGTATTATGCCAAATATTTGCATCGTTCATGAAATCAAAATATTCCTTCCTTAAAAATAAATTATTTATATACTTCTATTTGCCCTCAACCACATATATTTAATGAATTGTTTTGCAATCAAATTTCATGTTGATGAATTCCGTCAAATTTCATTATGTTATCGACGTTTTTCATCAAAAATGCAGTGGCTTAAAGATGCATTTTAAGAATTTTTCTCTGAGATTAATCCATCTCTGTTCTTATTAGATAATGACTACAATCTCCTGCTAAATTAGTCAGATATGAGGATCGTGATTAATTCCACAGGATGCGTTAATTAAAATTCTTGAAATAAGGAAGTGTCCTTCCAGCCACACGAATTCCAGCATCGTCGCTGCCGACGTCTCATTATATCGTGACGCTTTTTAAATATCAAAATCAAATGGTCCTCTTCTTCGGCGGGCTTGCATTCATAATACGAAAGCACGCTTTAACACTCATTGCGGTACTCAATTCGTATGCAAAGGAGCTTCCCAAAAGGCAAAGACAATATTATATGGAGCTTTCGGCTCCTTTCATATGTCTATTGTGATATCTCTCGCATCGCAGGCTCAATGGGCACGTCCCTGCATAATCGTCACTATCCCTTTACCTCCGAAATTTACGGGAAAATGCACTGAATAATTTTACATACATATGTCTGGCATTGTTTATGATTTGTGGGATCTTTTTGAGGAAGATCCCATCCGAAGGATAATGGAATCGTGCTCGTGCACGCGCCGGCTTTGTGCCCTTAGACAAAAGCTCCCGCCAAGAAACCTGAGCTCTTCACCGACATCTAAGCGTGTCGCATCCAAGGATTTGAATATGTGTCACAATTTCTGATCCATCTTTCAGAATGAGAAAAAATACACACGTATTATTTCCATTACGGCCACATTTACATGAGGACAAAAACACATAAAATCGCTGATGCATTAAGATCATATTACAATGCAAATCATCAAGGATACTTTTTTAATATGCCATAAAAACATTAATATAATACGTGATTAATTTTCATGAAACCATCAGTCATAACCTAAATATCGAAGGCTGTTGTCTTCTATATTCATCCAAATATCCATAATCCCTTTGCTCAATTATTTTGATTAAATATTAATTGATCTTGTAATTATATTTGATGCAAAATCTGTCTATTTTAGTAGTCAGCATGTCATGATCTTTCAATATTGATTTGTTGATATAAATATCACACACAGTTTCCAATTCAAAATATCTTACATAAGGATTGATAAAGAAATTGACTGTAAATTTAACTTTAAACAACGTGTATGAAGTGCATACTTTTTATCGATCTTTATAGCAACTAGAAAAAATGCAATTGTATGGCATGCATTATCCATATAACCTAAATTAATTGCAAAAAAATATTTATAAACATAAATACACATAGCGTTGGTATAATGATTTAAATCTTGGGCTTTTATTAAAAAATAAATAAATTTCAAATCCAGATTGTGGAAAATTTGGGTAATGAAATGCTTAATATTTTCGATTGATCGTCTTGATCCAGGTTCATCCTAGTTTTTTAGATTTGATAAAGTAAATCTTGAGGCGTAGTAATAATTAATAAATAATGTTAATTTTACTACTCATTGGATATGGAAATCGTCTTTATATGATAACGGATATAGCACCTTAAGAAGAAGAATAAATAACCAGATTAATAAAAAATTTGAAGATATTTTATTAATTGTCAAGCGTTTTTCATGTCTTTGAATGATTCGTTAATGTAGCTTTTGATTTGTTTGTGTAAAAACACCTAAACGTGCCCAAAACGATTAATTTTTCTAGTTTTATGACTCTTTATGAACATTGCATAAAATATATGCTATAAACATCTCATGGAAACACTATAAAATCAATTTACATAAATCTGTTAAAAATTATCTTGATTAACAGAATGTCTTAAGTCGATTGATTCTTTAGATTCCTAATAAATTTCATCATCTTTCTTTATAAATTCGTTCTAGATTCGTTGGCGATTTTTGCAATGTTGTTGATGTTCTCCCGCTTTAAAATGGGTCAAATACATTTTCAAGCCTTGCGGAGAGATTTGTCTTTCTCTCCAAGGTGGTCACTCTCTTTTTTGGAACAGTGACAGGACCTAGTTACCGCGTGTGAACCCGCCAGTGCGAATACCCGAATTGATTAATTTATGCCTTCATGGCTGTCGTCATCATCAGTCACCGATTTAAATTCCGTTCTACCACATTCCACGTTGCAAACACAATTAATTGCACCGATTTTTTATTGTTAACGTTCCTTTCAGTGTGTCCACGGCTCTGGTATCAGCCATCGCTCATTCTCAACTAGATATCCATCTTCCCTCGGCCCACCCGCATTTCCTACTCTCAATCTCTCCACAGAGTGCTATCGCGATCTCGTGGCACCACATTTTCAATATAAACAATCCGAGTGGGTGTGCCGATGTTGCGATAACAATTGATTTCAATAAATTTCACCCAGACGCCGCGAAAGGTTAAAATATGCAAATAAATTTGTTTAATTAATGAGTGCATTCTGTTAATCTCTCACATCGTGAATGGCATTTGTAGAATGATATTGCGAGACTAACATCTCGAATCACCTTGGGGAACAAATGTCACGAATTATATATTAAGCATTATTTTCGCATCGAATGTAACTGTAAACACGGAGCCATAATCGAAAGATAGGTGGAACTTACATGAATGGAATTTTTTTGTCTGAATTGAATAAATTATATCTTAAAAATCAATTCCTCTTGATGCGGTTTTATAGGTCAACTTTAATTTGACACGACGCTTACATCACCGATACGGAAAAAATCATTTTCAGCACGTTCGTTTAACTCATTAATTCGCAAATCATAGGTCACCACCTAAAATATTTATATTGGCCGGATTGTTTGATTGAAATTATTACACATTCCATATAAGTAATAACTTAAGAAGATCCAATATTTAACATCATTTGATAATGAATCAATAATTATTATCATGCGCTAAGTACTCGATTAAGATGTATTCGATATAAGCTTTGAAGTACATACTTGGAATACACGTTGATTTATTGATTTATATCATTGACGGAAAGCTTGAAAACATATTGATATACTCATATATAAGAATCTTAATAGATTTATATATTATATATACAGCTTAATAAAATAATTAAGAAATAACAGAACTTGACATATTGAAAGGTTTTATCTATTAAAAATGATCTTTAATTTATTTTCATATGTATATGTTTGTATTTGAATATATAATTCATCCAATGTTATAAAAACACAGTATTGCATGGTTTTATAATGATTTTGCTGCCAAGTGTGTGAGAGCAGATAATACTTTCCTACGTCAACAATACAAGTCCGGACGCACTTATTTGTATTTCACACTTGGTATTATTGTTTCGGTCACGCCATTCCGCCACGGCATCAGCTGCTTTTGTTTGGAGACCGAAGCTTCGAGTCTTGAAGCCGAAGGTGTGCTAGTCCATGAGCTTTCCGCGGTCTGCGCGCAATACATCTGGTTCTTCGACGTGACTTATGGAGCTTTAGCTATTTCGCTCCACAAATAGACCACACCGTGAGAACTAAGCCAACTCTCGCCATCGACTCCTCGATTGGTAACTTCTTACGTCTTAAATCATCACGCAATTTGAGGATCTTATCCGCAGATCTATCGCCCTGCCATTATTCACACGTCCTATGCCTTTTAATATTCCATGTAGCGATTCATAATAATTTACAACGACCGGTTGGCACGTCACATTGTCACGTAAGCCGACGTAACGCATGTAACTGGACGTGCGTGCACCGTCACGTGGACCTGCCGTATAATCGCCGGTTTCCTCAAATAAAAATTTGTGTCCGTAGAGCATTGAATGCATAAATTGCATCCTTATCGCGTGCGTTCTCCTGCTTGGGCACTGACCAGATGTTGCTTCGGATTTTCTATACAGATGATGATTGCATGCTTCATTTTTCAATCAAACCTCTCTGATGGCGTGAAAATTATAAAATTAACCTTTAATTGCAATCGATGTTAATTATGATCAATCATCTTGCAGATACTAAATACTTCCATCCGTTACGAATAGCTTTTTTATAAGAAAAACTGATGATGTGTCATTAGCTGAACACGCATCGACCCACGCGCCATCCATGAAACAGAGCATAAAATAACAGAAAATTTGCTTATATTACATTATCAAGGTGTTTTCTGCTAATGTACGACATCGCAGTGTTGAAAGCCCTATTCTATAACTTCTGTATGACAGCTATATCCCTGTGCAAAGAAACAACAATTGCTGCAATCACTAATAACACTGATTATAACAGACGGAAGCAACGAATAAGAGTTAACCGACAAATTACAGACAATCATCAACAAAGTAAACAACATGTCATAAGAATTCTGAATCAAACCTAATGATACAAAATCAATAAATATGAACTCTACATATACAAATACTACAATATATTTTAGATATTAAGGTAGAAAACATAAATTTATTCCAGTTTAGCATCTGACAAATTTACAACAATAATTAAGCCATCCACATATCTTATATCATTCCAAATATAATCAAGATTTATATCGATTGACGTCATAATGAGAGAATTTATTAAGATTGTTTTGATCAGAATGATGGTAAATACGTTAACACTTAGCCTGGTTAATCCAATTTAAAACTCATAATTAATGATTAATTAAATATAGATGCAGATGAATATGATATTTTATTGTATCCTATCATCGACTGAATAGTCATATTTGTGTTATTTAATATTCACTACAAATTGGCGAAATCATCTGAATATTCATGGACAATTCATGGACCACCAGTTGAGATGAACTGGTATAATCAAATTCCAGTTGTGTCAAATATTTCAGATTAAACACACATGTCGTTAATCACACTAGATTCCTGTATGCAATGTTATGCGTGTTGAAATTCCGAGATGATGCTAAATAATCATAAATAAAATTGCCTCAATTGATTAATAAAATTGGCCTTAGTTTGATTGGCTTTTATCAATATCTCGAATTTAATTCAATCGCATTCCAATTTACACCTTTATAACAGCCATTCGTACACCTGACCATGGTAATGAGCCTGAATACGGCAAATTCTCGAATAAATTTCACCATCAGGTGTAAATGCGGTTATCTCGAAGAAAATACGACCCGGTCCTGCAAACTACATTTTAAATCCCGCCGAGTGCAATTCGTTTCTTATTTTACTCGTCATCGAGGAGTTTGAGCCGTAAACACTGCTTCATAACGGCTGCTCTCGGGACATAATTTGATCTCTGACCGATGAACATTCAAACGTGGATAAATTCAAAACAACAGCTCGGAGGCAATGAAATAAAAATTTATAAAAGCTAATTGGTTGATCAAGTTTGTCCGGCTAATGAAGAAAAATTTCAACTTGCATCGAATGCCCGTAGACTTCCAAGTGGAATTCATCCAAGAATGGGACTTGAAGCTTGCGTGCAAGATCACAATCTTTTTTATGAAAGTGGATAAGGATCTCGAAGGTTGTAGTAGGTGCCGAGGATACGTTAATACCATTTGTAAAATTCCGTTTGATGATTTCCACCCTTGTACTACTCGAGCGCTAATTAGCGATTTGTTTATAAATAAATAAACATGCTAGATTTTTAAAAGATCATCATATTCCATTAGAAAATCACCATCTTTATTATTTAAATTATGATAGTCTTCATTATTCAATGATGATCGTATAAGAACATTGCGTTTAATTTATTAGCGAAATAGCTTAACAACAGCAATCATCGTGTATTAAAAGTAGATCAAAGGTAGAGATCCCTTTTGTTATTATACAATTTTAATTATAAGTAGAAATGCATTTATCAATAATAAATAATTACCAATTCTTATAAATCTTATATACGATACGCCAAATCAAATGTTACCAATTTTGCTACATCGAATCCGAAGCTATAAAGTAAGAATTATATTTATTGCTTATTGAAAAACAAGCTTCTTTACTTGCACACGCTATGGATTGTTTTTCTGTTTGAAGTACCATTATTGAATGTGGTTGATTTCTATGTAAGACTTTTCTTGGTAACGAATTTTTCATGTTTTAAGAATATTTCTATAGAAATTTTAGATAGAAAATAAGCTTTGATTGTTATATTTTTTAAATGGCGTTTCAATTATTGTTCAGTCATTCATTAATAGTCTTGCCTTATTTTATTACCATTAACCACTTCAGCATAAATCCAGGAATTCAAAATTATCGATTGAAAATATCAATTCTTTCAGTTTTTTAAAATTGACAAACTAAAGTAAACATGAAGCAGCGTCTACTCAAAGGAAAATGAAGATTTGTTTGGGTCATTATTTTAGATATGGTGATCGATAAATGCTACTTTCTGCTATTTTTTTGCATAAATGAATGATAAATATGCTTGGATTCGTAAATATCTTAGTTAAGTATCATTTCATACTAAAGATTCATTCTTCGGAGGCATTTTATTGGAGATATAAATATATTTGGCGTATTCAAATCCGGTTTATGTAGTTTTAATTTAATTTAGGCTTGTTGTTACATAATGATGTATTTAATTTATTCCGATTTTATTGTAGTGTTTAAGGAATATTCGCACGGCACGCGAAGGTGCCGCGTCGCGCATTTTGTTAAACATCGAGTCATACAGCGTCGTTCTATTTCCATCCGAGAGCATTCGTGCGACATGTTTCTAAATACGTTTAATCCGTTTTGCATATCCGAGATTTTTGCGGTTCGTGCAGTGCCATAACATCTCCGGATCTTCGATCCTCGACACCAGATCCGCGGAGACGATACGAGCGCGCATATTTGACCTTTGGCACTCGCCTTAATTGGCACGTTTGATAGAGAGTCCAGTCTTCGGCTCTTATTAAAATCTGTTGTGATCAATTAACGCACTCTATTAATCATCGATGAAAATAGGAAGTGTCCGATTAGTCCTCGCCAGGTGAGCCAGGGTCATCGACTCGCGCAGAGCTTTTGTACTCACTAAGAAGTCGGCGCTCGATCGTGCCACCTGTGGACGACGACAAAAAACAATCGCCTGCCCAAATTGGGCATAATTATTTCGGACCGTGATTACTTTACGGCGTAATGCGATATTGTATGTAATTACAGGTGTAAATGCGAATTGATCTGCTCCGGTATCGAAACCGCAGAGCGCACAGGCGATATCGTGCCAGGCTGCCGAATAACGCCAGGATATCTCGTTTCCTGCGAGACCAAATTCAATTAAACACCACCGAGTGTAAATAATAAATAATCTTCTCGCAATGTTCGAATGATACGCGTACGTTATAAATTCTGACACGTGACGTACACGTATGATTAATTGTCGAGAAAGAGCGACGCGCGCAGACTCGTGGACCATATTGAGATTTTTTACGGGCACACTTACGGAACCAACGTCTGCTCTATGAAATCCCAAAAGAATCTATTAAACCAACTCGAATTTCAAAACCGAAACATTCATGTTACGATAGCAATTCACAATGGAAGCATGGTAAAATATTTCAGCACAGCGTCTGAAATCAACATACGAAAAGTCCATTTGAACAATACAACATAAATTATGATGGCATCTTCAATACATATCGATGATCCTATTTGACTGTGCATACATTATTTATTTTTTGCTTTGTTTGAAAAAAAAATTCTATTTGAGTATATCAAGCCAAAAAATAAATCTTAACTCTAAGATTATCCTTTATAAAGATTTTTATTAAACGTTAAAATCATAATAATGATCGATGACACAACATGTGTACCATAGCTGAAAACTTCGTTTACTTTAAGACAATATCCTTGGGTCTCTACTTATAGCTAAAAATTGATCGTGAATCCACAAGTGATCATTTTTACAACCAGAATTTGCGATATCCTCATTCAAATATTGGTTTCGGCTCTTCATTTTTGGATTCGTATAGATTCATCTGATAATAATAAAATAGTTTTGATAACAATTCAAACTATTGATAATAGAACTTCAAATAATTGCTTTTATTATGCACGACTTCCGCCACTAATTCATAGTGCATACAATCGATCCAAACATGCACTTTTAGATAACCAATGCATTTCCATTTTAAGTAGTGAACGATTATATTCGTTATCATTTTCCTAACAAATTTAAGCAAATAATCTCGCATTTAATACATTATTTTTGATTTTATTAACTGCTATAATGACATTATTATAAAATTGAATAAAAATTTTTAAATATGATCTTTTAAAATGTAAAATGATCATCATTGTTTAAATGATATTTTAATTACGCTATTCATAAACGACCCAGCGTTGATTTATTGATCGTTTCAGTATTTGTTTTTCCAGATCCAAGAAATTGATCATTCAGACATGGATTTAATCCACTGTATTATCATTATGGATCTTTGATTTATTGAGATTGGTTTTATTTCTAAACAAATATGTGCTATAAAATGAGATAAAAAATAGTATCTCACGTCACACAATCGATTGATTGTTGTTCGTTTTTGTGTCCGCGGGAACGCTCGAAAAATAAAAAATACTGCCCAATTTTTATAATTTTCAATTCGCATTGTAAAACTCGTACGATTCATTTTGTGAATCGATCCTCAATCAAAATAAATAAGCACTGATTACACCGATGGGCTGCTCGCAATCAAAAATTTTAATTAAACAAATTGAAAGCAATCTCTTTGAAGTCTCAAGTCTCGTTGAACATATTTATTAAGTAATTTCAAATTACATCTTCCATGATTAATAGTCAATATTTGATTATACCAGATACGATTAGTGTCAACTTCCTACTCGGAGACTTTGCCTATGCTCAATGATGATGATTAAACATTATGTCAGACCAATCTTTAATCATTCCTGCCTGCATCAAAATCAACACGCATTACGAAAATAAAACACAATGACCAACAGTACACATTTCGATACAAAGAAGTGCGCATCCGTTTAATTAACAGCTTAAGTTTATTCTCAGATAAGGCGAACAAATGTTTTGTTTAAATAATTAAACGCTTTTTTATCGATCATCCATAGGTCGCGTCGTCGTAGTCTTCGACTCGCGTACGAATAATTGATTTTGAATGATTTTTTAAGTTCAAACAAAGAACATTTTTTCGCAAATCACCATCGCTCATTCGCGACTTAATGACGGTCTTTTAATGATTTGATTGAGGAGTCACCTCGACGACCTCCGGCGCTCGAGGATCGCTCCGCATCAATGCGGTGTTAATTGTGCTAAAACTTGGTTAATTGTTATATGTACATATCTAATCAGTCGCTTTGTCTATCGGCTGGCGTTCATTTGTCGACGAGGAATGCTTTTGGGAAAGATCGACTTTTGTCGGCAATGATTTAACCCGGTGTTAATTTGCGAGTGATTGTACTTTGAAAAAACCACATCCGGATCATTGATCATAAAATACATCATTAGTTGAAGATGCCCATGGCTATTAATGAAGAAATTGTGTATAGAATTGAAAATGGTCGCGCTCGAATCACCATTATTCTTAGAGGGTCTGACTCATATCATCCGCGAGGAATCTCATTCAGTGAATGTGAATGAATCATTATTACTATTTTGGTGCCATAAAATAACTATTATTTTTGGGTCTACGGTTCGTTTGGCGTTTTCAATAATAGATCTGTGCGGCGCTTCTTTGGATGTGGAAGATGAAAAAATTGTGGATACGCACCGCGGCTCCGAAATTGAAGAATTTAGCATAGCGATAAAACTTTAGAGAGCTCCCGAATACGTAATGAATGCGTTTGCGGTGCGATTCCGAAACGACTCAGACCGGTCGATGTCGCTCGGCATCGCTCTAATGGGGGGTTTTTATGCGTCTTAATTTTTCATTCATTCGACTGTGTCCGTGAAATGACATCGGTGATTATCGAAATATATGGGACATCCTGTACGAGCGTGTGTGTAATTTTTCGGTCATAATTACCGAAAAAAATGTTAATGGTGTCACCACCGGAGAGCACTTAACAATACAAATAAAAAGTGTTTGCTTTACAGTTACACAGGTTGTAATAATTATTGTCCGCGATTGTGTCCCGGCTCGATTTTGACAATCGCGTATAGGATACGGCTTTTTTCGTCGCCGCGTTTTAATGTTCGATAATATCTGTACATATCTGTACCGAAAAATGCAATTAAAATTAGGCAAAAAACGTCATTAGCGTCATCAGAAAAAAAGCAGCATTGTGTCGGGACTCGATTCGTGTGTATGACATTGGTTGATAAAAAATAATTAAGCTCCATACAAAAAAATATAATTAAATAACACTTTTTTTTTTGGCGGCCGACGATAATTGCATATAATATCTGCATATATTAGTATTTAAATTTTCCATAAATTTAGTATGTCAACTTCACACCACTTCTTCATAAAATTATATAACCACCTCCCATAGCGCAAGTAGTCACTTTACCTGGACTGTGTCAACAAAACAGGTTTCTTGGCTACTTCAGCATTTTTTATTACATTTTTTTGATATGTTAAAAGAATATCAAACATAATTTTAGGTGTCCCCTCATAAAAGATGTGGTCCTCCACCCTCGGTTATTTAAACGCATTAAATCGAAATAAAATTAGATCAATAATTAAACATCAATATAAAACACAGTTATCGAATGCATTTACATAATTAAATCATAAACAATTTGTAAATTAATTATAAACCACATTTAAATGAATTTAATACGTGACGATCGTTTAAAATGCAATTATTTAGTTCAATCGGCGCCGATAGATGTCACTCGAATTTCAACGCGTTTTAATTGATTTGCATTCAAATTCGACGATTTATTTTGATTTAAATTTGTTGTTTGTTGTTGCTCGCGTGCCTGTATTGCACAACCCCTGCCCCTGACGCGTCGTTTGCGCACTGTGAGACCACTACCGGTTTTACACGCTCATCTTACGGCCGAAACACATTACGCCTGTCTATTATGTTCATAACTTTGGCTTTAACCAGCTTAGGAACCCAGCAAAATCGACACTAGGAGGCACTCGCTTTCGTTACTCTATTTTTAAACCAGCCTACTTTCATCCCGCCCATTCGGGACGCGCATCCAGGGATCAAACGTCCGAGCGAAAAAATGACCGCACATGTGAAACATCGCCGAACCCGAACGACAGATCTCGAGATCGATTTTAAATTTTCCCACATTCACACGCCCTTCGAATTGCGCGGGTCACAAATTACGCGATAGATTCCCCGAAAAAAGACACAACCGCGCCGCCAAATACACAATATCATTTTGATTAATTACATGACAGCATCTGTACGCGTATGATTCGACTGTACCGCGTACAGTAGCAGCATTACCTATTAATTCTTCCTCTTAAGACGGCCACCGAAAAAAAAGTTATTAGAAAACATTTCTCAGTACCCGTCATTTCATACAAAAGGCAATTTTTAATAATACGTTCCTCCGACGCTCGGATACTCACTTCTAACAAAGGATCAAGATTGAGTAATGAACCCCGGACCCGTTTTACGTAATATCCTGTTCGCATTCCTCATACGACAGACCCTCATTTACGGAATGGTCATTAATGCATAAAAGAATCCGGCATAATTAAGCCGTATTAAAATATTGAATTGGTCCACATCCACATTAATATGGCATCCTTCGTTTATAGATGCGCAGCAAGATAACCCTTATTTTGATACATACTCCTCCCTTACCCCCCGGAAATCAAAACTATTTTAAGTTAACCTAATACTATTATAAATGCAATATATTAAATCCATATAATATACAAAGATAGTCCCAAAAGTATCCCGATCCCAACGTATATATGGCTGGTTAAAATTGTAAACAAAATATTATGATAGAGAGTATCTAGACGCTACGTTGCTTCATGATAATAGAAAATGCCACAAAAATCCCTAAAAGAGGACGGAGTGGCCATAATGTTTGTATGCTCAATCGGTCCGCTTTTCGGATCGCTGATATGACGAATTGAGCGACTCGCGATCGGATGCCATATCTGAACATAACGATAACGAAAGAGGGATTAGACAACTTAGTGTATATTATAAAAACGGGCAGAGTCAATCAGTGTTGGTTCATGCAAAATAGAATGGTCGAGTAAAATAAAAGCTATGCGCAACTCTCGATCGGGTCGGTATTCTACGTTTTGCGCCCCAAGCCCAGTTGTGCCCGTGGCGGGCGCCTGCTTTGCCACGCTCTTGTTACGGCCCTGCATAAACAACCAATTTGAATTGAAAATATGCCGAAAATTAATGAATTGATAACACTTTTGTGTTAAAATTTTAATTCCTGCTATAAACGGAACGATTTTCTCTCATAGATTTGCTAATGTATAATTTATGACTTTCATAAAGATTTTTATTGTACAATTTCATTCATAAAGCGTTCATTCACAAGCGTGATTATTTTTATCTCGATCCCGAGATAAGATAAATCATATCTTTATAATTGTTAAACTCAAGAATCAACATCACATCAACAACAGGATGATCCGGTATATTTTATATAAGATGATATTCTACTATCTTACGAGGTAAACTGCATCACGAAGAGGTGAATATGACTATGATCCTTTTCCATGAATTTTGATAGATTGAAGTTCTGCAATTGTGTCTTATTGTGGCTGCATTATGATGATGAATAATTTGCCAAATGTTTTTGATTTTTTTAAGCAAAAAATGTCAAATATGACAATGATCTGAATCATATTCCCTGTTGGCCAATTTACACTTCAGTGATGAAATTGTCGCAAGATTCACCAGATTACGCCAGGCGACATCATCAACCATCGGCCGCCGCCACATTTGCGAAATTGATAATTGCACAACCATATCATTAAATATGTGCTATATAACAATTTTAATAATAATAATAAAAATAACTACAATATAACGCTTTTTAAATTGTGTTTTATTCCGCTACAGTTATTATAGTACAACAAAAACTGACCGGAATAATTGTAAGCGGAGTCACGATTTTTCGGGTTTTATAACGCGGAATATAATAATAACGATTAAAAAACACAATGAAGTAGTTCATTTCGTTGCTTCGTATACCGCTAGTTCCCCGATAATAACATACGAGGCGATTTTGTTAAAATTTTTCGATGTGTCGCAATGTTTTATTGCGATGGCGAAATCTCGTACCTTTTTTCCCCGAGATTTGATGAAATTAGAAAGTGATTTAATTATGTGTTTTTATGACAAAAATGCATTCGATCCGTGGAAACTGTATCCGATGTAACAATGAAAATTTTTCTCACAAAAAATAGGTTTTTTGTCATAATCGACGATGTGACCTCGTCGTACGATGATGAATGTGCATGAGTTTTTGTACCGTAGACGCAGTTTGTTTTCATTATTGTTATCAATTATTTTTAATTGTAAATGTGATTCACACGCACGTCGGTAGCCCAGTCGGAGAGACCGCGGACCGATGGACGCTCGTCGGAAAAAAATCGGAAGAATCATGACGAAAGTCTAATTTTGACTTTCAAAATGTGGCGAGGGTCGAAAAAATTGAAATCTCATTATTGAGCTGCGGTTTCGATAATTGCGACCATAATAAGAATTTTATTACATATAAATACAGCCCGGATAAATTTACGATACGCGTTTTTTACGTATAATTGTTAATGCATAATTGCTTATTGCGCAATATTTTTTTAGAATTAAGAATAAATCGATTCCTTCTATGATTGTGCGTCCGAAAAAAATGACTACGATTAACCCTTCGACGCGGATAATTCCCCAAATGCTGTTTCCGTTCATTAAGTACACGTCATTAGACACGTACAAACAAAGCGACAAGGAGCAATTAAAAGGACATCATCCGGCCAGCGGTAGGGTAATGAAGGCACTCGGGCGTGATATTTGACTATTTAATTACCCGGTCATTAATAATTACCAGGGCTGGATTTTTATGTCATTTTTTACTTACAAATGTGACGCCTCGAGTATGACCGTAAAACTACCTTTTGTTAACAGCCGCGACCGCGCCGAATCAGCCTCATTGTTCTCCTTGAGTAGAAGAAGACGATGATAAAATGCTCGGAGAAGATTAGTGGATCGTTCATTATTCACCTGTTCGTTACGAGGTTGTGTTTTCAATTAGGGAAGGTGTGATTTCGATTCGTTTCCATGATCAAAATAGTGCACGTACCATAATTAAACGCCCAATTAGACAATAAAAGCTTTTATATTCGGCCCCATCTTCGACAGCTTGATAAGGTGACCAAATTCTAATAAAAGTCTTTAATACCCATTGTGTTGAAATCATCGACATTATCAATCAAAATTTAAATATGGTAATAAGAATGCATACACGTTTACACAAGAACGTCACTAAAGCATTTGATCCATCCGAAATTATTTTTTATATCGCGCTAAAACCAATGTCAAATTTATATTAAGGGTATCTGTTTGTTCATTATGAAGCTTTCCACCCCTTCCGGATTTCCGCCGCATGCAAAGCAAAGTGAAGGGTTGCACTCGTTGCCTTCTTCCTATGGTCAATTCAACGTGTCAACGTACTTCATTTATAGCATGTTCATACAATGTTTTTGACACATTTAATAACATGTACATATTGTATGATATTAAATATTATTTATAAGATGCCATACCTGTTATCGCTATAGAATTTTTTTAGCAGAAAGCTTCTTATTGTGGTGATATAAGATCTATGAGAGGATAGCAAAATTATCACTTTCGTCCTATAGCCTCCAAACATAAGCAATTGTATAATACGTTCGACGATGGACATTATAATATTTGAAGCAAATAGCATTCTATTGCTGATTGATGAATCATTTACCCAATTCAAATACTTAGCATTGATAAATCTGAACAATCTTGTTCGATTCCACGAAATGTGACATGATGTTGATTGGCTTATTCGCATGAACATATTACAATTTTAATGATAAACAGCAGTATCTGAGATCCGGAAAAATTTGAAACACACACAACAATTGGCGATTTTTATCGACCGTTTGATGGGAATGGCGTGTGTCATCTTTGATGGATGTGCTCAATGACGCCCAAATTGCACTTTCTCGATGATCATTTTAATCCGAATCGGTTGCGGAACGGATCAATCGATGCATTAAGTCTTCGCGTGCTTATTTTCGGGGCGGAATTCGATATCCTTGCGGTTGTAGCTGAATTCGTGAGTGTCTTCTTCACGATCGCAGTGTTAATTTTTATTTTAAATACCGCCGTCCGAGTTTTGTGGAGGCGAACAAAGTAATTTACTAATTTACATGCTTGAATTGACGAGTTGATGACATTCTTCTATGAAGCGAGCAATTATAATTAGAAAATACCACAGGCTGGCATCTACTTTTCTCGACGTGTGATTAATAACATTATGGCACGGTAATGACTTATTGTGTGCGCATTTTCATATTTGAAATTGCTGAGAAAATCTCAGCAAGGATGTTTGCCGGGCGATAATTAAATCATGGCCTGGATGACGAATTTTCTCGTCTGCTTGAATTGAAAATCAAACATTTTTCTGAATAAAATCATTCATACGGTCCGGCGTTTCATTCAGTCTATGATGGCTTGCACAATGTCTCATTGCTAATGGTTATGCTATTTAAATTGTGTAAAAAATACAGTCATTAATTTCATGGTTCGTTAATTAGTGTCATAATTAAGCATACATATTCTTCAAATTTCGATGCCGTCGTTGACCAAAATAAATTGACGTTTACTCTTTCATTACTATGCATATTCTTCGAGTACAAAAACTTCCTCGGAATATTCTAATTACTTAAATTCACAACATGAAATAATTACATGCTAAATGGCAAAGCCTACGCTGGAATACGAATTATTAAAAAAATCAAGTGGACGTTGGTGTGACTGCAATGATCTTGGAACTATTATATTGGCATTATTATTTTTTTCATCATAACGACCTTTGATTGTACTGTAGTAAATGCTCAAATTAAATCATATTAAGGCTTTGCAAATTTAATAACTATTAAATCATACGATTAATGATGAATTTATATTTATAAAAAATAAATAACATTATTAATGCACATCATGCTCGGTGCATATGAATGATAAATACGATCAATATTGATTCTCGATAATGACTTAATATTGTTGTCTTTACATTGTGGGTTCATATGTGGCTTTTTTAATATCGACGATTGTATAAAATTACGTAACGTTAATTTAGATTATAATTCTGAATTTCATACACAATGTCGAATATTGTACAATTGCTCCGTTAATTCGAAATGATCAATAAACATTTCTCTAACGGCCTTAGCACCGATCAAACGCATACGTGGCGATGAATCAGAACCGCGGACTTACGTCGCCTATTAAAACCTATCATGTGATTATATAAACAGAGCTATTAAGGAATCGTGAAAATTGTTTTATGAAGTCAAAAAGCGATATTTGTTAATGCGATACCCAAATAGAGAATATTTGTATAGACGAAGCCGGCGATACTCTAATTAAGATTGAGAATCGTGATCCTCGTATTAAATTCTTTGAACCGCATTTTCTACTAAATCAATACGCCGCGTATACTTAATCCTCGACGAAAGACGTTGTGCAATGTCGATTTTTGTAAAATATTCAATAACACCCGAGCTCGGAGAAAATGTCTTAATCATAAGAGCACACATCATTAGCGACGCTTACAAAATTTTCGTACATTTATTTGGTGAATTCATTAGTGATACGCGATAATTGAATAATGTTTAATTTTTTTCCCGTCTTGATATGGAAAAAATCACATTTGGAGATTCAGCTCGCACTGTGCACGTTAAATAGTATATTTCACAGGTAGTTTGTCGTTCAAATTACCGTCAAGTCACGACAAATCGTTTAGTTTAAAACGTCCACGAAGTGTTACGTACATAGTTAACATTTTCAAAGTTAATTAATGGATAGTTTTACCCGACGTTTCGGAACGTGTTTTTTAACCCCCCCACTGGACGCCTCCTCGTGTGTTTAAGGTGTTAGAATGCTATTAGATACAGCTGTAAGATAATAAATGTACACTTTACACGAATTGCTTTCATTGCTCCACATGCTGGAAACAATGCTCCTTTATGCATCTTCCACAGAGACAAACAATTTTCTAACACATTTTTTTTTTCATTGGGAAAATAATTAAATATTTGTCAATCTATTTAATATTTTTAACTAAGCAACCCTTATCTATTTTATAGCTACTTTATCATTTTAAAAAAATATATAAGTCGAGGCATATTGTAAATGTCATATACAGCAACCTCCATATAACACGGTATATAACGATATGAATTTCGAGGATATTTAAAAATTATCTATGAAAGAAGATGCTAATATAGATGTGGAATCTGTGATTACTCAAAATACTCGATCGATCAATTGGAGTTATATTTTTTAAATAATAAATCTTTCATTAAAAAGACACAAAATTTAAGAGTAAAATTCATAAGTGTTTAGATCTGTACAATAAAATATAAAAATCAGGGCTTCAAACAGTCATATTTTTTATTTCGGTTTTCGTTCCAATTTTATCGGTTTGATTACGATTTTCGTTCCGGGTAAAATAACATATATTCTGGCTTTCAGTTTTCGATTCAATTCCAGATGATTTAAAATGTTAATGGCAAATAAGAAACCACTACATGAAAAATGATCTTTCTAGAAAAGTATCCTATGAAGATTGCTTACATCCAATTACGAAAATGCTACCCTTAATAAGTAATATTCAATAGAAAATTTTGGTAATTCTTAAGACGTAAACTTTGTTCTCATTGCTTAGCATGCACGATATCGAGTCCTCCTCTTATATTAATCCGCAGCTTGATTTAAATAAATTATGTAATGAAATGGATAACAATCGAAGACTTATTGTTTTTGAATACTTTTTACGTCCATGCAAAAAAATTAATTGCTTATATACACACACGTCAGAGCCCGATAGTTAAAAATTAATATTCGCCAGCTTTGTAAGCGTAATACAAATATCATTGCTGTGATTTAAAATATTTATCCACTGTATCTATAAGAGCACATCTGGAGATGTCTCTGTTCTCGGATATTCTTGTAGCACATTCTTCGGATACATTTTATCACTTGTGGAATGCACCTTTGGTCCCTATTGTGTGTCGAAAGTTGCACTCTTGTATAGATCGGCTCTGAAAATGATTTCATTGACGTCCGTGAATCGATTTAATATTGAATAAAAAATGTGTTTATTCCATTAGCCGATGTCTTAAATCTTAGATTGGAATTTGAAAAAAATATAGCTGTAATCCTACGATGTTTATGGATCTGATTAAATTTATGGCCCTTCAATCTCGATGATTCAATCTCAATTATATTTATATGGACAGAGCTGATATCGCGTGAGGTCTTTGGCATCTCTAGATCAAATCCTTAAGGCCCGAGGTCATATTATGAAACAATGACCATTGTGAAAATAAACACTATTATTTTACATATATTTTATCACGTGGTCGTAAATCTGCACGGCGATATTATGTGCATATTATTTGGATTAATTAAAATTTCTGCGCGGATTTGCGGGCATAATTCATAAAATTTAATCGAAACGCGTTACGTAAATTTCAATTATTATCGATCTGCGCTTCTCAATGCGATCGGAGTGTGCATATTTTTTGCATTGAAATAATTTTTAATTATAATACTTCGAATACGTAGGAGATGTTATCGATTATGAGGCTCGATTGTTTTCAAAATGTGCCCTCGAGCCCGTGAGCAAAAAACTGGCGATGTGATATTATCTCGCATGAACAATATGCCTAAAAAAATGCATCAAAATTCGGCACAAGGACTAATTAACACGTTGTATTAAAATATATTTATATATAACATTCCAATCCTTATCTAAGGATCGACGATTATTAATTAGATGGCCCGGAGGGTCGTTTTTTAAAATAAAATGTTCGTTCGACTGGTAGCCCGAAACATTGACTTTGACGTCGCATTATGATGAATTAATCTTTTTTTTAATCCCCGAATTTATGGTCAGAAAACCGGATCATATCTGGCTGTGGGTCTTTGATTGATCTTGATACGATTCGATTGACTCCTCGTTAACGGAAACATTGTGTGGTTACAGATGGATTAAAACATTTTTGTATCCACAATTAAACACATTCAGATTTATGATCAAGGGAATTGTTTCGCATTCAAATAAGCAATCTCTTCCGTTGGAATCGATTGCTATTTATATCGTTTCGAAGAAATATGTCTGCATTTAAGAATAGGTCAAACACATAACAATGGATTTTATGATGATCTTTCCAAGTCCTTGTTGTGGGCAAATTATTTGAATATTTTAACGCTGAAGACGTTTTATGCGATATTTGAGCGCTTCTTGGTAACATTTAATATTTAAAATAAATTAAATATCAATCCTGCCATCTCAATGCATATATGATTATATCTTTTTCAAATAAAATATGCCGTTTTATATAGTTTATGTGAGATAATTGAATTGAAGCAGCGCGTGCGTTAAACGTGTCAACACATTGCGGTCCGATATATATTGGCGGCGAGCACTGAAGCGGCCAATCAAACGATCGGATTAACCTGATACGACACCAAGTTTACGGACCATTCCACGTCCAATTGCCGGACAATAGTGGCTTAATTGCGACCGCGAGGGATGATCGCTCCCACGCTCGTCCGGGGGATGAAATCCCGTGCGACAGGGGCAGATTAGCGATTGACACATGGGGGAGTGCTATACGCCCTCTCTGTGTTTTTCTCGCAGATCGCTAAATGTTACATATTTGTGGATGCATCGTTGCAGTCTGATGGACTCAAATCGGATGCATTTTTTAGCCAGCTGTGAGAGCTGCATACCTACCGATGCATGTAACTGCCGCGTCACAATGCGCCACCAGACCGTGTACGCATGCTTCTCAAACTGCTATTCTTGACCATGGCTCGATCCTAAATTATTCTATTTTCGATCGAGAAATATCGTCATTTAATCCTACTCGCGGCTGTCTCTTCGGGTGTCAAAAGCTGCATAGTAGAACAAGCATAAGTCCTTTGTATCCAATAATCATTTCAAAACAAAGTTATCGTCTTTCTTCATTAATCATAAGATGTAACTTAAACTATAACAGCACATTTATTGAAACATCGAAGGTCAAATGTCTAGACCATACAGAACAATGGAAATCAGAGAACTGATATTACGATTTTTAAGCAGGATGCAAAATGCTTTCTTCGTATATAATGTGTTTAATTACATCGTTTCGAATTACGTCTTGATCGATGTTTTAATGATCGTCTTAGATTTTTCATTATGATCATCAATTGAGTTCATTATTTCAAAGAAAATACCTATGTATCAACCGCATTTTGATCTATTATTTCATCTAAGAAGTACTCGTATTACACCCATCTAAATAGATGATTTGAAGATATAGAAAATAGTATGGATATCTTGCATTATTTTATAGAATATTGATTGTTGTTCAATATATATTTTGTCTTAACTTATCATATAATTGAAAAAGATGCATCTGATCTAATTCAAAATCCATACAGTTTTAATATCGAATCAATATTATATTACTTATCTAATATCTAATGCATCATTATATATTACATAATGATTTGTTACGATTGCAGTAGTTAAGATATCATCGTTTTTCTAAGCTTGTCTCTAACATCTATATCGTATTTTCTTATTGGAAACTAAAAACCCCATATTTGCACATCAGATTTTTATTAATATTCATGACATACCTTATATAAATGCATGATTCATCATACAAAATAATTAATAAATTGTATTTTTTCTTTGCAGGTATGATACTGATATTACCTCGGAATGCGATGAATTCTAGCATCTATAGTATTGTAAGTTTAAGCACAATCATACATCGAATCAAAAGCTTAAGAACAACTGGGAGCTTTCAAGTTTATGCAAATCCATCGAGCAATTTTCCTATTAGCGAATTAATCAGATGATCGGACGACTTCGATTCGACGATACAAGATACTTTGCATTTTTATTGCCAATCATCCATCCATCTAATGGACGTCCTCATTGTTTCCTCTCTCGTATGAATTATCGCTCTTCGATTTATGGATTGCCGCGAAATACATCAAATCGAAAGAGATTTGAAACCGGAGTGCAATGACGCAAAAACGGACAGGAAATAAACGCAACATGGTATCATGCCTCAATGCTTCGCAAAACGAACGTATTTTCACTACGAAAAAGCTCATATTTGAACACATTTAGATTATTTATGCTGTAAAGCAGTCATTTTAAGCGCAGGCAATGGAAAATTGACATTCTACGCGATGGGTTAATTTTCTTTTCGCGCGCTAAACCGGTCTTGCATTTAAATGCATTGTGCAAGTCGCACTTTTGTTCACTTTTTATCACATGTCATATTTCAATTTGTTCAGATCGCAATCGAGATTGTAAAAGCGAAGTGTTTTGCATTAACGACCTAATCAATTTACGATAATATCGAATATTAAATTACAATCAGACTAGTTGTTTAGCAAATGCCTTATCAAAATGTCCTTTGCGGGATAATTAATATGCGGTGAAAAACCAGCTTTACTTTGCCGCTGATATTGACAGTCGTTGAATGCAAATTATTTGTCGTTTGCGGGATAATTCTCGAACCGGCGAGACGAGACTTAATCGAATCTAATGAGAATATTGGGTCGGTGCATAAGTTCATGTGCGTTTTTAAGCAATTATAATTTCTCGATTTTGGGTGACTTGTTTTAATAAAATAGATAAATCTTATTTGTATGAAAACCACAATAAAACGTTTTTAAATGCTCTATGAATTCCGTCTGAAAATTTGAATTCTACTGACGCCTGGATGTTTAGTGTTTCAGATTGCATACGTTGATGATGTCAAGCGAATATCCAATGACTCAATCTTGTACATAATAGCGTAATGGCTCTATTAAACGCTGATTCACTTAACACTCGCCTCTATGCGTTCAAACGGGGTCTATTCGATTATGTTAAGTCGTGAATTTTAAAGCTTAAAAAATACATACAGCCGAAGCTTGCATCTGGTTCTGTTGAATACCGAGACTCGGGTGTAAGTCCGCATTAATTGATTTATCGCATTTTATTGCTCGGAATTAAATCGTTTTTCCTACTTATTATTTAATGGGTATAATTTTCTCATTATACAAATCAATGGCGAATTGTGTTTTTTTTAAATTATGTGTTTTAATCAGCTTCAGTCTGGGCATGCCGCCATCTTGCGCAACGATAAATTATAATGGCCGTTGTGGTTATGGCGATTAGAATTTATCGTCGCACTGCAATTAAAAGCTATTCTAGCGACAGTTCTGATTCCTAGACGCTGTGTGGAGACCGCGTTGTTAATTAATTGAATATGGCGAGTGTTGAGCAACAGTCAGTCGGTTTGAGAGCCGCTTATGTGTATCGGCGAAAAAATTGAAATCGATCATTCCGCCGGTGTAAAAATGTAAATTTATTTATTGGCACTTGAGTTGTAAATAAAATGAGGTTATAATGCGAAACCTCCATATTAAAATGGCATCGTTAATTAATCACCGTAGATAATGCGTCCATTAAATAATGGCAATAGTCGAACAAGCAAAGCTTTCTATTTTATTGTAATAGAGTACTAGTTGATAAAACTACTATGCACGATTGACATTTTTGATATAAATTTGTCAATAAATATTAATTTAAGTATTATCTATGCATAAGACATAGTATTAAGTAGTTTTAATGAATTTGTGTGCAAAATAAATCAATAAAAATTGATCATTTTTAATACAATTAATGCAAGTATGAAATGTGTCTTGCGTCAAATGTCGTCTTTTAATTTCAACTGATTTTTTTTCGATTGGATTCTAATGTATAATCCATTTAAAGAGATAAATCCTTCTTGGTGTTTTTATATTTTTATTATTATGTTGTGTATAAAAACATATCGCGTTATTCCAGATCGAGTCCCACAAAGTCTAAATGCATTTCTTGCGAGCAAGAAATGCAGGATTTCAATCAAAACTCCATCTTCGGAATGTCTTGACAGTTTGCAATGCATTATAGGTTTCGAGCGCAGTTCAAGCTTCTAACGGTCTTCAGCATTCAAACGGTGAAAACCATCAAAAGAAATCATAAATGCATGAAGAACGACACTCAAAGAAATCCAATGGAGAAATTTCAACGAAACTCATCGTCGAATCGACACCTCGCGACGACCTACGTTACTGAAAGATAAGCAGCACCATTCTTCTGCTGTATGCATAGTACAGTCGCATGCATCTTTACAATCTTATACTGGTTTTTCAGTATGGCCATTTTTGGCGAGCCCGTAAGACGAGACGAGAGAAAGGTGTAGATATGATTGCGCCCGAGCTTTTATGACTTGATTTAGATCAGCTCAATTGATTCTAATGAATATATTTGTTTCGCCTGGCCTTAATTTGTTACCCTGGCATCGCAGACCGAGCTCAACTGCTATCGCTGGCGATCTTTCATCGTCAACTACTAGGTATCCAACGAGCCATCGTTAATTACAATTTATTTAAAAAAATCACTGTCCGCGTCTTTCGGATGACCCCTGAAGAGCCGTGATTGAAACCAATAAGCGCCTTGTAATTGAAAGATTCGTCATTCTGCACACATCGACAATGAAATGCTCCTCAAAATAAATGCTTCGAGTTTGGACGAAAAATTGTTCTTCAACGGACAATGTTGCGTGATGATAATTCATTCATCTAATAAAACCGTCATGCAGCATGGATTAAACGTATCATTCTCAAGAATGGAACGATCGTATCAAATTTGCGATTATCCAATCAAAATGCTACGTAATAGACTATAAAGCGGCGACATATGTTATGGTCTACCGACAGAATTTTCAAACTGTTGCACGCGCATCATTTTCTTGTATTCATAAATAATTCAACGAAGCTTGATGTTTTTTTGCGCATTTAAGTCAACGTTACGTTTTTTCGTCATTTAAAAAAAAGCTAAATTCGTCGATCTTTAATTTGTCGAACAAAAAAGTTTGAGAATCTCAACCAATTTGATATAAGTACGCTATTGAGATGATCTTCCAGTCTGCGATGCCATTCAATGCAAAACGTATTTACAAATAGTCATGTAATAAAACGAGGTTATATACGACTCCTATATGAGTTTATTATAAAATACATAAATATCATTTTAGAAACGCTCATTCATGCGATATAAATAAGCAATCTTAGGTTAAAACACAAAAAATAGGGAGTAACGATCTCACACGGAACGTATTAACCTCCGCAAATTTAATATATGCGCTATGCATATTATACCGTGAATTAAGTTTTTTTGAGTTTTATGGAAATGCACACGACTAATTGTCGTATAAATTCTTCGATAAACGTTTTTTAACTTTAATTATATGGTGGCTCGCATCGAAAATTGGCGATATATCGTCGCGTTGCTCTCGTTGAATATTATCATTATTCATAATCCCGGAACAGTCGCCGAGATGAACCGCAGTGTAATACACATTATAATGAATATTATAGCCGCTAGGGTGCATGGCGTGCATCCGATGATTCGCTGCATCTGCCGATTGTGTGCAATTTGTGATAGCTGATGCATTTAATGACGATCACAAAGAATTTCAGTAAATCACCGAGACAGCAAGTGAGGCTAATAATAAGACGTATCGGACCAATCGAGGCCCAATCGCGGCCCTGCATGGCCGCATTAGCGATAGTGCATTATCAAAATCGAATTAATGCACCGCTCTTCGTTTTTCAACGCCCGGGGCGCGGTTCAGTCTAAGAACAATCGACCGATTCGAGATTGAAACCTGCGCTCCTCAAACAGGCCGTCGGTGAATGATCGATTTAAGGGTGGTTTCCTAAGACAATAGGACTGTAAATGCTAATTTGCTGCGATAATATCACCTGGGATGTTTTTGCCGCCTTCTCGGTCTAAAATCGCGGATGATCTCAAATTTGATCATCGGATGTCTGAACTATTTTTATAAGACGGCAGCTGAAGATTTAATATTTTTGAAATTATATAAAATACTGTATTGGCATACTAAAATGTACAACAAAATATTATTTGATTTACAAATATCATACATAATTCTATTGAACGAAAGAAGCAAAAGCCTATTTAGCTCAAATATTATTTGAAAGCCTTTTTTAATTTCTATTAATAATGATTAATAATCATGAGATAAAATCATAATATTGACGTAAGATCATCGCCCATTCTGGATAATTATATGATTTTAATCTAATTAATATAATTCTGAAGAATTAGATTTGCTATTGATTGATCAGATTTTTTTTTTGGATAATACCCATAAAAATCATATTTTTAGCTATAAACTAAGTAAATAAATATACTAAAATGAATAATTTATATTGTTAATTTTAAATAAATTTGAGTAAATGTTTAGTTTTGCAAATTGACGACTCATATTTCCTCGCCCAATGAAAAATAGATTTTCAACGGAAATTTATGATTCGTAGCTTATACCCCCACCACACGCGAAAGCTTTGCATAATAAAGATAGTACACGTTAATTAAGCTCCTCCTTTTACTAATCACTACGCCAATTTACATTTCTTCCTATCATTATTTTTTACACATCAGCGAGAAAATATAATACATTTAATTAATTTATAATATGTACTATACCAAAACTTGAATTTATGCATAGCTATAGATATTTTGAATGTTTCATTCGCGCTGTCGATCTAATTTGGTTGTTTTTGTAAAACTTGCCTATTTTATTCGTATATATTTATTTTTTAACGAAGGATCCCAAAGTTTGGAGAAGTTCTGGCGTAATTGTAGCATAGTTTGAATACCGTGCGATCGGAGCTATATTCCGAGTGCATTGTGAGCGAGACGCTCGCGGGAACAATTAATCCGCGGTCCAGGTTTGTGTCCCGATCACATCACGATCAGACCGGCCGATTGCGGCCACGAGCCTAATTGCAGGTGTTGTCAAGCCTACACGCATACAATCTATCAACCTTCAAATTATGGGGAAGCGACTGCACTTCGGCCGGATCTTTTAAACATAGAAATACACTCAAATCTGCATCCCCGAATAGCCACATTAGTTTGCAATGCGTTCGATGCGTGCACTCGACAGTTTGCACTGATGCATATCTGTAATTAGCCTAGTTAATGCTTACTTATTCAATTACATTAATGACGGCCCGCTTTGTATGCAATACCCTTGCGTAATTAAATGACAGTATTACAAGCGGCGGTGCATAGAAGTGAATCGTAAATCTGCGCATAAAACCCTGCAATAATGAGAACTGCACGTCTGTCACGGCACTAATTGCACGCTCCTTATTTGACCGGGGGCGAATAAAATCGATAATTACCTTTGAGATCACAATCGAACGTATTCTCTACGCGAAGTGCATTTCTCAAACGTTTTAATTGCATCAAAATCATGCAATCTCACTAAGACTAATAATATAAATCAAGTCACTAGGCAACCAAACTTGTCATAAAAATACCTGAAACGAGGCAATAAATATATCGACAAAAGGAAAAACTCGAAGGAGAGATATTTTCTCAAAATTCTTGCTATTCAATGGACATATGTCTGTCTATCATTTAATATTTTTAAAAAAATCAAAAGATGTTTTGTGTATTGTGCATAATATTACCATTTATTTAATGACATTGTATATTTTTAAATTATCCATCACTCTTGGAGTCGACGATGTGAATTTCTAAAAAAAAGTCACGTATCGTAAAGATCAATATACCGTATATATCATAGGCAACGTCAAACGCAGGCCTTTAGTGTTTATTGATCATTTATTTGCTGTCAAAATCGTTGCATTGGTTCTGTTTGATGAATGCACTCAGACGGGGGTGCCCCTCTTCCCACCCTCCCGCACCTAAAGTCCTGTTTTTATTCAACCCGAATGCGACCACCCGATTCTGCTTCACAATGAAATGACCAAAAAAAATCATCTCCATTCAGATACGAACCTCATATATATCCGAGAATCCGCTAAGTGGCCTTACCGTTTTCGTTTTTTTTTATGATCTCTCGCCGTGAATATTCTCATTTTTCATCCCGAGTTAGGTCGCACGTACGACTGAAAAGATTTTTTTATCACTGGGCTTGTGAATTATTCGTTTACCTGTGCGGGATGAACGTTTATTGTCCCCGAACGGACCGATATCCGCCTAATTTTGGAACGATGTAAGACAATATTCTTTATGTTGTTTGGATATATTTCACAAAATTAGGTCGATCCATTCCATTGCTGCTTTTTTCCTCTCAATAGCCCAATAAATTATTCATTCCAAGGAATAAAAGCCAAGGTTTGACGTTTTTTATTCCATAATGATTTCGAAAATATATTTCATACGTACACAATTCAAAAATATTTCAGTATAATTATTTATCCCTTTTTATGCGTACCGATATGAGAGGGTGGATTTGCTTTTGAATGCACATGGTAATACGTCGAGCTCGCATTATCTCAATATGACATAATAAGTCGATGAGTATAAAGCCGAACTGCGCCGAATGCAATGGCAAAATAGTCAAATAGAAAAAAACTCGCAGGTGCTCTTTTTAGGGTCTCTTTTGTACGGAACCTAACAATTTTTTTGTGAGAAATTGAGATTTTTTGCTAGGACTCGCATTAATTATTCCGGGTCATTAGGGACCACCATTCTCGGAAGTCTGTCGTCCCTCCGAATGCATCAATATGCAGTTCTGAATTTATGTCTATGCAAAACTTACCACGAGGCCATTGTTAGAAAAACGTCTGAGACCGTGGCGATATTTTTGTTTTTTAGTTTATTTCTATGAATATGCAATGCGTCGACAAACTTTCGACCCGATCCGCTATTATAAAACAAGCACTTTATTTTCATTTCAAATAAACGTTTTTCTACATAAAAGATTTGTTTTGCAACTACGCGACTTCTATTTATTGTCCGGGAGTATGCATGCGTAATTAAAAATGCTTCAATTAAATCCCCACTACTTTATGTCGTCACTCCCTTACTGTATCATTACGCTCTTACCAATATATATTTTTTAATTTATAAATTTGCTTTTTCAACATCATTACTCTTTTACGTGCAATATTATTTTTTTAAGTTTGAACGTTTCTAGAGGTGCTTTTATTTTAAAAACGCTAAGAAGCTCGCAATCGATCGGATACAACTTTTTTTTGTATTTATACACGCACTGCCGTTTGTTTTTGTGTTTGTTTTGACCTATCAAGTTCAATGTTTATTCGGTTAAGTTTCGGTGCCAAGATTCACATCTTGTCTCCTGGATCGTCCCGGATCGTCCCAGATCGTCCCGAATCGGCTTCGATCGTCCCTGACCCCAACTCTCTCTCCTTTTTCTGGCGCGGCGCTCAGTAACTAAATCCCGGCGTGTCCATTCATGCTCCGGAAATGGGATCTGACCAATTGCCCCGAGTTTTATACAACCTTTGATCTTTATAGAATTTACTCCGTTTTGGACGGAGTATTCGAGTAAAATTTCTTCCATTCATAAAATCCGGCGCGGTTGTAAAGCCTACGTTTTATTTTGAGCCAATATTGACCCCGGTAGATATAAAAAAATCGTATTACCTACCTTCGGATTGACCTTCTTATATTTTTATTTATCCGGGCTTTTCTTGTGCAAAGTCTTATTTACAAATGATGCATTCATTTTTTCTGGAGAGATCAATAATGCGAGCAATAATTTTTATATTGTGCAATATATCAGAATTTAATTCAATGAATAACGTCAGTCGTAAATATCATATCATAATGAAATATTGATTTTAGAAGCTGAATGCGAATACGCTTATGCATGATATAATTTACGATAATTTTATCAACATCTGATGTGCTCTTTTTTGTTTCAGGTAAATCGAGATTGAAATAGACATGGATATTCGTCATGAACTGCGTCGAGTTTGCGACGTAAGTTTACCTTTTTTGGTTCGCGTACGATCCGTTTAGGGCATTTAAATTAAATATTATCCGATATTATTCCATGATTGATCCTCGAGGCACGATTTTTGAGGCATTTTTTAATTAAACACACATGTGAATGTATAATTTTATGGCTCTGAATGAATTATAAGGTGAGTCGTTGTTCTGAGGTAGCACCGGCAGGTAAAATATTTCCGAGATTCCTTTACATTGTGTCGCGCAGCTTCACAAACACGAACATATCGTGTGTCTCGATGAGGAACGTGGGTCAGAACGATACGACTTACTTTGTAATTATTATACTTCTTCACATTCGATTAAAATGCTGATGGAATTACAACTGAAGCGGGAAATATGTAAATTTACTTTTTATAACCATTCTAATGTGATACACATTTTTATTGAAAATTAGCTAAAAATTCATACGGATAAAATTTTCATTCATACAAGGAAAACATATATATATATAATATAAATATTACATTTCAATAAATATTTCATACCAATCTCGCTTTCGCGCTCATTTCGTAGGAAGTTTTAATATTAAATTGATTTAATTTACAAAAAATATATGAATATAATATTAATTATGAATTGTGTGTACGTTTTAACCGAACTTCCCCTTTGAGTGGCCGGCGAATCGTCTAGCTGTCGCTTTATAAAGCTCAACCAATGTACGCGAACTAGTTTTAAAAGACGACTTAAATTGTTATGAGTCACTATTGCCGTTTCTTCCAAACGGTTGTAATTAGAAAGAGACAAATATATTACTAAGCGCGCTTTGAAATAGTAAAACGTTCATTTGGGCTGACCATTCAAAATTATGAATGCATTTTCATAGTAGCGTCTCATAATTTATGAATTTATTTTAAAGGTGAGCTCAGGTGGGACCTTTTTTTTGAATGACCGATTTGGCTTTAGAAGATTTTTCATATTTAATTTGTTACTTTACGAGTTGCTTTACAATAACATTTGAGAAACTATTCACGTACGGCACGAAAGATGGATTTTATTATCGCATTGAAATAAATTAGTATGGGCGTTTGTTTATTCGTCGTTTTATTTATTGAAAAAATATCATATTCATAGGCTATTTTGGAAAAATTTCAAACACGTTTCGAAGATAAAGATATAACCCTCAGATTGACATCTAAATATTTTTATAAACATCGTAAGAAATGGAAATTAGCACGACTTTTGTGCCGCATCACATCTGGGCGCTTAATTTAAATACAAAATCGATCCAGGGCCGATTTTATCGTAATAAATTAATTACGGCTTTACAGTACGACCGATAAATGTCTAAGGATTTTATACACAAATGACAAAATACAAAAGTAGAATATGACACGAACGTATTTTATTCAAGGCGAAATCCTTTGGCATTTAACCGGATGCCATATATAAAACTACTCCCCCGCAATTTGACACCTAGAAATTTTATATCATAAGCACAGGATACGCACACAAAAAATCCGGTCCATTAAAATGGAAATTATAACGGATTTCAGCTGATTTATAACAATTTTTTAATGCAAATACTGATTTTTTTATAAGAATTTATTTCTTAATTAATTTGTCATCAATGCGGACATATTATCGAAAACAGATAAACATGTCCAAAACACACCGACACAGCTTTATTGAAAAATATTTAAAATTTATTTCAGAAATAACTTATTTCGCTTAAAATGCCTTTTAATATGCTGTATTAACGTATTGAAATAAATTTAGAAGGATCAAATAAATATGTAAAAATGACATTTTAATGCATTATTCATGTATATCATCATAGATTTTTGTAAGAATCCAACCCTTTAATTCTATTGCCATCTGTTGGTAGTTTAAAATATGATCGTTGTTGCATTTTATTCTAAGAAAGTACTCGGTGTTTTTGTCCAAATTCCGCCCCGAATTTTATCTAGGACGTGTGCAGGATATAATTCTAGGTCGTAATTGAATTTAAAAAGACGTTTTTTTGAATTGAAATAGAAATCCTGCAGTTTGTGTCGTTTCCGTCCCCCACATGAAGGCTTTATTCGGACGCACGTACGGGTTGAACGTTAAGGGTTGGTCTTTTCAAATACAAATACATACTTTCACTAAAGTCTTTCAAAGTGCGCATAAATGAATAATAATGAGAATCTGTTGCTAAATAACGACGCTAATCAGAATTTATTTTAAAAATTGCATTAGAAGCATTTGCTCTCACATTCTCATAATAGAAAATGCATAATCGATATTTATTATTTTTGCAATATGCTTGAAATAATTATTTATTAGAAAAATGTCAATGATGAAATCATATAAGACTAGCAAATATGGAATTAATGCGAGGTGGGTGAAGAAGCCTTTGCACTGCAGTGAACTCAATAATGGTTCATCAGAGTGATTTGCATTGTCAAATACTGGCCTATTTGAGAAATTAATAAGTCTTCTAAAAATGCATTGGCTTCCGTAAGGCTCATATATCGGTATGTGTTTGATCGCATATGTGCATTAAGCTCGTGCATTTTACGAGCAGTAGTAAGCGCAGCGCCGTAAATTTCCACGTTGAGGCTCTTTCTTGGGCATGGGCAACTTTTTTTTGCATCGCCATCGGCAATTCAACATTGCACAAATGAAATGAAGTCTTTCTAACGTCAATTATGTTATACGAGGTTTTTCTTATTATTGTAGTTGCCATTATTGCTCCTTTTGATAATATTGCAATTATTATTTTAACTGTTAAGCAACCGTAATAGGATTTAACGATCGACGACGGGGCTCATCAAACTTTTTGCATGGTAAAATGCTAATAAGCGCGTGGGTTAGTATATTGACTATAATGGTATGTGTTGCTATCATTATTGGAAGGATCGAAAGGATATTTTCGTCCTGTCGTGCGGTTTCTTATTCTGAAGGCGTAAAAATGATATACGACCATTCTCTCGGCGATCTTTTATAATCCCCGCGTTATAATTCTTCCTTTATGATGTTTGATTTACTGCTTTAAAATTTTGTAACTTAAATTACAAACCAGTATGCTTTGCATTATTAACAATGCATAGATGACCTGAATGCGGATTTGAGAAATTGTGATTTATCGGCGATTTTATTGAATCACGACGTAATCTTAATTGATTTATCATTTTTTATCAAGTCCAATGCCGACTTTTAGAAAGTTCTGGATGGCTGGATGAAGATGAATATCCGAGATAAATAATGTGTGCAGTGCGAGGGTGTCGGATTATGAATTAGCATAATTAAGCATCCATACATGGCGACGCGTCTCGTGCAAGATGGCGTCTCGTCACCTTCCGAAGATGGCGCAAGGGTCAGATGTCAACCCTTTCGTAACGAGGTCACACCAGTAGACAATGGACGCGTGCTTCTCTTCGTGGATCCCATATCCACACACATATGCCCACTAATGATGTTCATAAATTTGTTATTAGCCGCCATTTGCAACCCGGGTGACGACGTCGAGCTTCGGCGTCACCCATAACATTGATAAGTAATTGATAGCCATTAAGAGGCCCCGTGATTGTTTGCCAGTGTCTTCCAATATTAAATAATTAAAATTGACAGATCTATTGTCGCCTATTTAACAGGCCAAGGACAAATCTAGATTTATGGATTTTATTGGAAATGTTCGAGATCGAGTTGGAATATTTAAGTTTGATCGTGATTTTCTAATAAGAAAGATTTTCCCTTGAACAATCCTATTATATTTACACGCTAAAAACCGACAATGAGCTCCATAAAATGTCTTAGCTGTAAAATTCACTAAAAGTTGCAAACGTCATCATTTTTATAACGTATTTTTTTCATGTCTGTTTATGGAAACATTTTTTCAATAGTTTAATTTATTTTGATAGGCATATATTTACCAATCCATTGTGGCCCAAAAACTATTATCATCTCGTACATGATTTTTATTTAAACTATAAGATTATGAGACGATTTGATACCTGATATAAAAAAATATTTTAATATATTAACCAATGCTATACAAATTAATTATAAATTGAACAAGCAAATAAAATATTCATATTTTAGCGCCAATTTATATATATAATACTTTATTAATACACATTACCTTGAAAACTCTGCATGTGGTTGTTTACATGGTTTATTAAGTGCAACAGTTCAAGTGTTACAAAATGAATACGCCATAACTTCATGAAAAATCATAATATTCGGTTCTGATAAATATGGAAGCCATTATTGTTTTCAGGTGTTGCGGGGCATATATTTCTTCAAATTGTAATTATTTCTATTTATATTAGTTACTTAATTAGTCCGATTTGGACCATCATGTTTCGGGCTACTATGATTGCGTTTTGAGATTTTCTTAGTACAATTGAACCAATTAATGCTTAAATTTTCATTTAACTAAAATACGTACTCTATTATTAATGATTTTATGATTATAATAGTACAATTTTTAAAACGCCAATATTTTTTACATATTTTTAATTCTTGCTTTAAACAATCCTTGTGTGTTTTGTGGCTAAAATTTGAAGAAATTGTTTCTTTTAGCTTTATATTTTAATATTAGTTGGCCTCCAGCTGAAGTTTGAATAGCTTTGATCCTGCTGGAACATCATTTCCGCGAACTCTTTCCGATCTGAATAGTGCAGCTTCTCTGCCGTCATTCTAAACATTTGTCTCGGATCTTCGAACGCCTCCTCAAGCGTGTATACCCGTAACATTTTTGCAACATACAAACACGGCCAATGCGGATAGCAGACTCTCGTTACCGCAAAAGATGATAAAGTCCGCATCGGCACGAATCGGGGTCCATTAAGCAAGCAAGCTCCGGCCGTAAATTAAATAGACATATTTCATACTGGCGATCGGTGTATTATCGACGTGAAGCTTCACGAACACGCTCCCAGCGAAGAGTGAGAAAACCACCTTGGCCGACGAGCTAAATTTCTCGTAAATACACAGCAAAAGCGGCAATGATAGGATTCGCCAAAGCAATGACACGATGTAAAAGCTTCGGTCGCTGATTAAGACCTTCGGGGTTCCTAAGCTGTTCAGGCACGGAAGCTTCATGCCTCCTTCCATGTTAATATGGGCTGAATTTAAGTGGGCTTCCAGTAAAATATAGCTTACAAGCATGTTTGGGATCCGATGGCAAAGAGCAGAAAAACCGATCCATTTTCAATTTGATTGACGCATAATAAATCAACTTTGATCACATAAAAAGCGCGAAATCAACCCTCTGAAGACATGAAATAATCCAATCTTGGGATATGTTTTCATCAAGTTTATACATATATAAATCCATAATGCATGAGCTTAATCGATTTGTCGCCCGTATCATAAGTCATCAATTTCGTCATGTCCAAAATTTTAGTCAGTCGAAGTAGTCTTACCCAAGTTCTATCGTCAATTATCGAAATTGATCGATGACGCTCACGTCCATTAATTAGTACAAATTTGAAATTCAAATTGGACATCGGATCAATTTCCAAAGGAATTTATATTGCTCTAATGTTAATTAAAAAATATCTCCGTCATATGCTGAGCCGAATTTTGACCCAAATAACAATCGGACGCACTGATTTTTTTTTAACTGTGGAGCATCACTAATTCTGTCCAAATTCCACGATGATGGAGAAGATCGCTCCGAATTTGCATATCAAATTCAAACGCCAAAAGCGATCTACAATCAAAAAACAATTTGCACCAAATTTGGCATCACAGACATGCAACATTATTAGAAAGATCCTCGACCAACAATCATCTTGATTCTACGCTTGCAACGCGATCTCTGCACTAAGGAGGTGCTTATTAGGTCATTAAAGATTCTGTGAACCACCCTTGGTCCTTAATATTTCTTAACGTTATAACCCACTAATAAATCTGCTTTTAAACATAAATTTAATCATATATATTTTTCACTGCCATTTGTCTCATTTAGTCCCGTGCAATACAAAAGTATCTTATTTTATGTTTAAAAAAATGCCAGTTATGGATACGTTTATAGTCTTAGCAACATTTTTAAATGCGTTCATGCAATTTTATTGATCATGTGCCCAAAAATGTCGACCGCAACAAATCATTGAGACTATTTATGCATCAATTTAGTAGTGAGAACGGATATAGCGCACATATTATTTATAAGCGTCCTTGTACTGTTAATTTGTGTATTTTTTCTAGTTCATGCACATAATAAATTTTTAACTTTCATACGCTAATAGGTTTGTTTTCGATCCGGGGGCATGTGACTTCGATTTGAAAAATTATTTTCCATATCGAAAACTGTTACGTGATAATCATTCGATATTTAATTATGGCCAATTTCGTGACATTCTAAGCTTCCCATATACGTTTTTTCCACTAGTTTCTGAATAAATGTTTAATTATTCGTTGCTATTTGCACTTTTAATCGTCACGCCTTTTTTCTGACACCGGGCAGGCTACTGCGCACGTAGATTCGTTTAAACAGACTGTTCAAATTTTGCTTTTGCAATTAGCGCAAACACACCCATCTCCAAATAATTTGCATCGTTATAAATCGCTAATGTGCCTAAATTGACGACGAAATATATGTCGTTCGTGATTTTATATAAGAATTGTCTGAAGGCTAACGCAATTATACGCCAAAACGATTTACTCTGCTAATTATCGCGTCTTCTGAAAAATATGTTTTCATCATGGAAATAGAATGCTTTGAATGAGCTATATTTTTATTTGGGCGTTCGTAAGAAGACCACGTTTTTTGAGGTGAATTATATAAAAAAAATTGTTAAATATATCTTGTTCTGAATTTAGGTTCTCAGGTCTAGGCCTCGACGGTCTCAATCAAAATAATTACATAAATCAAGCTGAATATTCGTCGAGTCCATATTGATCGGCCACAGGCTGCACGCGGCCCATCAATCTGAAACCCTGAACGGTTATTAAATACCTGGACGATTCTCAAACATTCATCAAAGATCGACATTTAAAGCTTGAATATTATAGATCGGACGGTGCTCGAAATAATTAATTTTGGCGTGTTTTTCGACTAATTTTGTTTGGGATCATTTGCGATGTCGATCTAAAAAAATAGTAATTGGCCGCATGTTGATGGATTGCTGGATCAAAAAAATGCATATAAATCTCGATCGCTATCGAAGATCACCCGAATCAACCACCCGACGTATTTACAAATTATTGTAAAAGTAATTGTGGGTTCCACCGCCATTAAAGTGTGAGAAGCATTTGTGTATGCCACATTTTAATTACAGGCCGCAGGCACTTTTAATTTTTGTTTCTTCTCCTTACTTTATTGGGACGGATAACAACGTGCTCATTACTATTTTTGTTTAACGTCATTTTTTCAAAATTACATCCAAGCTCTTTATCCCTTATTATTATGGATAAAAGCCGCGCTGTTTATATGCCCCGTCCAACATTATCGACGTCCATTCTGCATAGTCATCTCATACAACACACATACGCTCTTCCAAATGGATGTATTGTCTAAAAAAATGATGACTACCTCAGTCACGCCAGGAAGGCGAAGAAACCAGGTGCAACAAAATTAATTAGTATAATAATTCATTTGTACTAAATTCGGTTAATTGGATTAATAATTACGGTAGACCGAAAGTTTAATTTGATCACGCAAATTTTTGGTAAGAAATTAAATTCGACCTCCCCCTATTGTTTTTATAATGACAACTACTGTTCTCACGGTCTTAGTTGTTAAAAATCACATAATCCAGGCGTCACCAACTATATTTATAGATAGTATTTATTTTCGATTTAAAATTACCGTATAAAAATGCTTTTATAAATCTGAACGATCAGATGTATTCATATTAAAAAAGTATTGCTTCATTTTCTATCTAAAATTCATATTAAAATAATATATAACCACATTTAATCATTACCACATTATGGGGTTCGCCAAGGTTTGAAATAAATACATCATTTTATATTAAAAGAAATTTAGTTAATCCCATATAAGATTGCATACGCAAAGCATATTGATATACCATAATTAAAATCGATAAATTTGTTGAATTATTATGAAAGATAATGTCTTTGCAGATCAATGCTCAGTATTGAAAGGATTAATTTTCATATATTCAATCTGTGTAAATATTTATAGACAACGTCTTTTGATTATGGCTCTCATATGTAAAACTGAGCATATAAATTCTAATAAAATAAATTAGCTTCGCGATTGTTCGGACTAAGTTTATTAGTGGAACCGTCAGATTGACTCATTCATATATTTTTATAATTTTATACTATACCTTTATCTCCTTCGAAATGTATTGTGTGGCTTTTTTATGGAATTCCATATAAATTATCGTTTATTTGTATAAGCAGGAGTCGTGTCTCGGTATAAGTCCACGCACTTCAGAGCATTATGTATTCCGATCGAAATCGTTTCGTGCAATATGCGTCGCTTTCTTACGTTATTTATGGTTTATATCGGATTCTATCCGATTCGAAAAATCTCGGCGACAATTATAGGTCGAATTTATTCGATCTACAACAATGGGAAGTCATTTATATAAATCATGTTATAATACATCAGCACACGTTTTATTCGCGGCCCACGCAACATCAAAAAATTGATGACGTACGAGCGGCGCGTGGGATACCAAAAGTTGGCCGGCGTTGGTCACATTCTGACCTCGCGCCTCCTGGGCGCTCGTACGCGCGGGGCGATAGGAATTTTAACAGCTCGCGACTTAACTTCGTCGGGGTCCCGTGATTAATTCCGATCCCTTATTATCTCGTACAAAATTATTTTAATAGTACGAATTACGCTTCTTAGAACATAATTAGGTTTCCCTTCCCGAAATTTTGAGTCGATTTCTCGTGGAAAGGTCCAAATTGTTTCTTGATCCCTTAATCTGCCGCATTCGTACGCATTTTTTTCTCATCTGTATCTTTCGATCGGCTATTACCGCTCTTCTTCTTTTATGACTGATTATTATGTAGCATTAAATAATTAAGTCAGGGATTGTAATTAAGCTTTTTTTTAGTGTGTATTAATTTTCGTTCCACGAATCGGTGTGAATATCGTGTCTTTTTGGACACGCGAAGTTTTATATCACAACCTTTTAATCTTGTACATTTTTTTAATTATATATCTCTCCGAGCTGGCATCCAGCTGGCCATCCTTGTTCGTGACAAACCGATCCACGCATTCACAATTAAATACCGATACCTGATGACCTGTTTGTAACGAGATACAAATTGTTCATAGCACCAGTGGTCGTGTAACCGACTCGCCCGGAGATATTTCTAAATGTCTTGTAATTGAGGCTTTTATTGCGTTTAAGTATTAGACGGCTCCGTTGTGCGAAAACCAAAGGTTATCTCATCAAAATTTAACTTTAAACAGCGTCTAGAGACCGTCAAAGAGCAAAAGAAGAGAGAAAACTTCTTAGGAACACAAGAATTCCACCGCAATCAATAACAATATCTATAACTTCATAAAATAAATGAAAGTATGGCTGAGTTTTTGCAATAATAAATTTACATGAATGATAACCTTCTTGACTTCCAATACATTCTTAAATTAATATCCAACTTATCAGCTTTTAAACACAAAATTAAACATATCATTGACATCAATATTGAGCACACGCCGACATGAATATATCACATTGACAAATATATTTAATTTTTTCATATGAATGGACATTGAAAAAATTCTACAATGGACTGCATATGACCTCCTTAGAATGATGATGATTATTGATAATTTTCATGGATGATATAATCAAAATATGCATATAAAAGTGCTATATTTGCTATGCAATAAAATAAACTTTTTCTCATATAAATGAGTCAAAACTCCATACAAATCTGCATAGGCCTGTCGATATTATCCATTTAAATCATCTTTATTAACTTTAACTATGCAAATTGTTTTATTAATCGAATAATTTATAGCGTTTATAATTTCATGCAATATACACGATTTGAGATATCTCTATTGCAGCACTATTATGATGATTTATGGCGGGAAAAAAAAAACTTTTTATCTTACGAAAACCTGCAATTCAGCAACACTATAAGATGGAAAC
This sequence comes from Stenopsyche tienmushanensis, assembly GCA_008973525.1. Lineage (NCBI taxonomy): Eukaryota > Metazoa > Arthropoda > Insecta > Trichoptera > Stenopsychidae > Stenopsyche > Stenopsyche tienmushanensis. The sequence goes on from WACJ01000539.1 coordinate 779,099, forward strand.
AATAAACATAAAAAAATCGATATATTAACTGTTGTTGTGTATATTTTTTTTATGTTAATGCTTTAAATAATGTTATCGTGTTAATGCTTATGAACACGATTATATCGTGTTGAATTAATCACTTCTCAGCTTCGGCCATCATGTTCCCCTTCGAAATCATTAATCTATAATTATTCGGTCGATTTTCGCACGATACAAATCCTGTCGAAATTAGCGCAGAATTAAACTGTATTCATCTGATTGAATTAAAAACGAGCAATCATCGAAAAAAGTGTACCTTTTTTGCATTGTATCAACGGCGCCATCCCAGCGGTCCCAAAAATTCAACAGTCATTGTCCCTCCAATTAAGATCTTTTTTTGGGATGGTTTTTCTTCGACGACTCATCATTCTCGCTTCATTCATTCGTCTTTTATATTTCACTCTCCGTATCAATTAAAACGTCCTCTTTTTGTACGAATTAGTTACGGAGCAAAATTTCGATCTCCCGAGTAAACCCAATCGTTCGTCGGGTCGGAGTGAAAGTGTTAACCTTTCGGAATTAAATATTAATAATAACAGCTCTTGTAGTATTAAATTAACGGAACTGTATTATCTTGATCAGTTTTGGGTCATAACAAAATCAAAAAAGAGGTTACCGTACCGTTTCCAAACATGCAGATATTTTTTGTGCACACTGACCTTTATTAATCAGTTTTGGTCGAGTGAAATCAGTGAAAAAGTATATAATTATTAATACACGTTTTTATAGTAATCATCGCACGATGTAATACATGATTATAACACTGGGCAATTTTTATGCTTTCGGCTCCTATATAAATATTTGTTGAGATCATCACTCCATTTTAAATGTACGAATTCGATTGTATATCGGGGGAAAATGACATAAATCAGACGAATTTTATGAATAAAAAAAAATATTTAGAGACGTCGGTGTCTGGTTTGGTAAAATCCAGTTTTTAAGGGATTAGATATCGTGTTCCCTTAAACGCTAACAGCAGTACTGCACGCAAGAATATTTATATGAGAAAAATGCAAATTAATTGCATCCATCATCCTTCATACCGATATGCATCGATGCTATATCAATGGTATTTATTAAAATTTATATCGACATCTTACCAATTTGTCTATTCATCATAATTTATTGATATTCTCCAGCGCTGATAAATCATACGTTAATAACATCACATTAACGTTATTATTTATTAATCATAATATTTAATATTAATAAGACGAAAATAGCGTCGTCATCGTCGTACAGTGTCGCATTTTACAAGATTAGAACTGCTTCATTATACAAATACAAAGTAATATATGACATCTATTTATTTATAAATACACTAAATATGATAAGAATTCGATTCATAGATTCAATAATATTTTATTTGATGAATATTGGATTATAATAGAAAATATAAAGATCGCTAAATTTTTTTTGATGCGTAATTTTGCTAAACAAGAACAATGATAGCATGACAAGTCGTTTAAAGGCCAAATATTTGACATTAATCGACGTTGATGTTAATTAGTTTGAGGTGTTCAATTAAGATAAGTCAATCATTCTATTCAGAAAAGATGATTAAACGTTAAAACATAATTATCTTAATTTTCACATGCTTTATCTGATGAAAACAACGATATTATTTAAATATTTTGACATTCGGAAACGTATTGTTTAGACATTAAGAGTGTTAAGTCACGGGGCTTCAGAAAAATCTTTGTATTACACATACTCCAAATAACAGGTTAATGCTTTAATACCATCATCAATTTATAATCAATGCTTAGATACATCTGTTTTAAGATCGCATAATTTTTTAAATATAAGCAAACAATTCTGATTGATATTAATTATAAGCAAATCTAAATCAATATATATATATATATATATGTATCATTTAGTCTTTAATGCGTATTCGTATGCTTATTGTAATTATTCTATTTACACTAATCATACCAGAATTTCATATATACCTAACAAAACCATATCCGAAAACTTATATTTTTCTATGTTAATTGGTTATTAATTCATATATATTTTGCATACGCATTTTTTAATAAATTATACAAAATTTAGTTGTTGTATTATCTTTGCAAAATCTTTTCTGGCATGTCTTATTGTTCTTGGAGAAATCTGTGATAGTTCTCGGTTCTATTTATTGATGTTGAAAAATACCCTGCATAAGCCATATTATTGATTTGAATTTGACTTCGGTTTTATTGTAATACATAACTGTCTCAAGCATTATTTTGTAAATTTGCACCTCAGTCTGTAGGGAATAGTTGTGCCTATTTTGGCTATTCTAAAAAGTTTTGCTGTGTTTAGCTAATAATAGATATGAAATAACTAAATCAGCCAGTTGATAAGCACCACGTGTATATAAAATTGCAAGATTTAGTTGAGGTTCAGAGCTAAAGTCCCAGGCAAAAAAAATTACAAAAAGATATCATAATCCAGCGATCCATTTTATTATCCTATATTTTTTCGCCAGTCTTTTTTGCTATGGAAGATATTTTAAGCTGAGTGTTAGTTTTGGCTTAGATATTGAAATGGATTCCTGATTTCAAGAATATCATTGTTTGTTATCTAAAATTGTCATAAATTACAAATGTATTATGTTCAATCCCTTGACGTGTTGCGAATAATTATGTATTATTTTTTCATAGCAATAACAAATTGATCATTTATTGATTGATGTATTACAAATGTGCCGAATTATTGACCATAAAAATGTGAGTTTCAGCAATATTTTCAGCATGACACTATCTAATTTTGAGGATCCTTCAGATTGAAGTCAGCCAACTGTTATGATCTCTTGTGTTGCATATGCAAATTTGCAATTTAGCTATTTTATTCCATGTAATAAATTATGAGTTTAAGTGCATTTTTTGCCACTCCGATGACTCGCGGGTGACTCCGTTCGATTAATCAAAGCGAACGACACCCGCAGTATTCGCGCAAATCACGACGGTCGTTCATTGCAGATTTGTTTCGTGATGAATCTCGGTGTTCGCATCATGGTTGATGACCAATGGTGGCGAAGAAAAAAGCTCGGGTCACTTTTATCGGGCCGCATTGTCTTAACCTCCTCACCCGGGCCGCATGTGATAATTACGTTTAATTCGGCCTAACGACGCCTCACACAGCCTCCGCGTCACGCTCCTCCGGCTCGTTACGTGTTGGCAACAGGGCCGATGCGCCCGTGGAACCCCGGCGCCCGCCACGACCCCGTCCAAGCTTTGTTATTAATATTTGATCTTCCATTCCGATTCCCACGTACGGAGCACTCTTATTTATTTTTTCTTCCGATTCGGATTATTATCTATTTTTATATCCTTTTTTGGTCGTATTAATACACGGTGCCCCACCGACGTCGTGTTATTCGTGCGAGTAATTATTGTACTCGTATCGCGGGAGATCCCCGGGCCTCTTGTAATTATATCATAATCATTTATTCGCCGATTGGAGCAACGAGCGAATAATTACGACGGCTTATGTAGAGTAGATCCTATTTACGAACGATTGATATTTTTTTCGCATTTGATTTTCTCCGCATAGAAATGTGTAATCTTGTAAACGATTGGGTTGTATGGATATATTTTATTGATTATTTTTGATGACTTTAAATAACAAGCACGCCGCGGGCTTTATATTCGGTGAGCAAGCTTGAGATTGCTCGGGCCCGAAATCTACCCACAGTCATCTCTGATGATTCAATTAGTAAACGAAGTATTCTTACGATATCGGTTATTAACATAAATTAAATCAATTTGTACCCAGCAGTTGAACGGCGTGAGAAAATATCGTTAAACCAATGTTAAGCAAATGGAAATAGCTCATTACCCGATAATCTACATAGTCGTTTGTTTTTCCACTTAAACTCACAGATTTACATTCAGATCTCGTAAAGACTATTTATATTAAGCCGTAATCACTAGTTTGTAACACAGAATAACTCTCTATTTAGTGCTTTCCAATTAGACCCATAAAGCTCATCGAAACTCCATAGAATCAGACGACTCTTCGAGCTCATTCTCCAAAGATCATGATTAATTTATAACTATAAAAAATATGAGCGAAGAAAGTAAATCCATCTTGCATCGATTGCCAACTTGCTAATGAGCACTTTGAAACGCGGTCTCGTCGCTCTTCGGGTATCATTACGCTTTAGCATAAATTATTTTACAAAAGTTATATTGCGAATTCCCGAGTCGCATTTCGTGGTTAGCTAAGAATGCAAATATAGTTTCTTTGCGGTCTCTTTACACGTAGGTGAATTACGTGCCTTGTCAGTATGCCTCTTAAGGCAAACACCGCAAGTGCATATATAAATAAATATAAAAAACTGGCTGCCCGCGTGTTGCGAACGGACTATAATCGCGAGTCGATCGAATATTGTTATGTTGGCAATGCGTTCGGATCTGGCGGGCAAAAAATAAACGCATTAAATTATTCCATTTATTCTACTCGCGAGCTTTCAATCCGCGATCTATAATTGCGCGATTCAAACAATCGATTTCAATCAACGATTATATTGTATAATTTACGCCAGTGTCGATTTTAAAAATGTACATTAAAAATGCCACATTATTTCCTATTATGTGGTCAACCACTTTTGTGTGCATTTCATGGCAATGACTGCATGCCTCTCGATTAGATTCGAACTTGCATTAGCAATTTATCAAATCAACGATATAAGTCGATATATTTTATCCTTTAAAATTATTGATTTGATGTGCTTATGTGCATATGGTAAATGTATATGTGAGATATAAATCTGTTCGAAAGTAAGACGTCAATGTGCCAATTAAACATGTTGCACTCAATTAGCCTCAGATAGAAGATATGCGCATTTGGCAGCTAACAGTGCGTCTTTCCAGCATATTATCAGATTTTGCTTAAAGCGTCTATATCTGTAGCCTTTGCCCTGTTGTATGCACTGTCGGCAATTTGCAGAACCGCAGAAATGGACTCGAATAACGATTCGTCCGTACAAAATATGGTCATAATGGGTCATAGCCATGTTAATGGGCACGAATGCTAATTTCTCGGCTGTAAGACATTCCTCGGGATTATGATAATGTGGCGAATCAATCTCGGAAGAACCGCAGTGCTGGTCGGTAGTGTTCCGGGCCGCATACGAACGCGGGCTGGTCAGATAAAAGGGAGTGGTGATACTGCCAATTATTTCCATCGGCATTTTCTCACGCTCGAGCCGCCCGTGTGTTTACACAACATCTCACTCGAAGTGCATGTGTGTTTCCGTATGGCGCATGTGTGTAAGTGCACATAAAACTGCACTCTTTCCTGTTGAGACTTATGCATGTCTTGTGGACTTAATCCGTATGCACTATGCGTTTTACCGCAAAAACGCTCTAATAGAAAGTGAAAAATGATACGATCTATTTGCTTGTACGCTTGAAAATAAGTACATCGCTGCGCCCTTTGAACAAACTCCAAACTGAGTGTTTCTTAAACGTTTTTATCTATTTAAGCGCATTGTATAAATTATGATTTTCGTGACGTTATCTTTTGACGAAATAGTATGTTGATCGCATTTTATCTCGGGTGTCATTTGAGGCGTCAGATCAACACGAACGGACACACATTGAACAATCTTTGATCTCTGGCAGCCGAAAGCCATCGACTTAATCCAGCCGAGTGTTGAGAAACACGCGGCTCATCCTCGGCAGGAATAAGTTCCTGCGAGCTTGCGCGCCTTTGTAATTTATAACGCGCTTTTAATTCCGATGCGTTAATTAAAGGTTAAGTTTTCACCTTCGCGATGTGAAACAGTAAAGTCACACTTCGAGGTCGTAAATTTACTTTTTAAACCTCAAAATTTACGGCTTAGATCTCGGTCCTGTGATTGGCTGACCATGACATTCAGTTCTCTTCGAACCGGTCCTGGCGGAACTTGCTATACTCTCTTCGGTGCCATAGTGCACCGACACTCGGCGCATTTAATTTTTAATTTATTTCAGCGGCGACTATTTCGCGCTTCGATGCAAATAAATGCAGCCGTGATGGCATCGAATTCGATTAACACCTCGGGACAATCAATGCGAAAAGTGGAGTCTTATTGTCATGGCTTAATCACAAATTACGGATAATCTATACAGATATGATTACCATTTTAGTTCCTTGTGACCAAGTGACCTTAACGTGCTTAATCCTGTTAGTGCCGATCGAAAAACTGCACTCATGCAAAGAATGACAAGCTAATTTGACATCATTTTTAAGAAGAAAAAAATCACAGAAAGGAAAGTAAGATATTTAAAAAATAAAGCGAAAATAAATTGTGAATGATCGTTGGGTCATAGTTTAACATATGAATATTTTACATAGAGATGATGCTCAATCATCGTCTTGCAAATTTGCTGAGAGAGATGTTGCATTCATTGTCAATCGTTGGATGTCTACACGATGGACCTATTTCAAGCGAACGGACTATACCGTGTGGTAATAGTCGGACCCTTTGTAGGGGCATATTTGATACAAGATAAGGTCCAACGACAAATTTCTTTACGTGGACATGTGTATCGTATGTATGTACCCACGTGTCAACATCCGACCACTCGAATTGTCGTCACAGACAAACAATAAAAAAAAGTCTTCAATTCGAAATTTATCGCATCCCGGGGTCCGATCCGTATTTTGACTGTCGAATTTTATTTTATTTTTTAACCATTTCACCGCGTGATTTATCACTGAGATAGCCCAAAAATCGATTAATCAATAAATAATGCCCATATTTTATTTCGAGCTTTTGAGTGCCATTGATCAATCAAGCCACTTTTTTGTGGCATCCAGTGAAATTCCTTGTAGATCTTTGCCAAAAAAAAAACTGCGACGGGTCAATATTTGCAAATGTATCTCTTATCTGTGCGAATTTCGTGACAATCTAAACATTCGGTAGGGTTCACAGTCTACTAACACTCGCATGCATAATATTAGGGTGACGTGTTAAATACTTATAAAATGTTACGAGCGGCGATCATTAATTTGTTGGGGTATCTTTAAAGGTCGTATAATTTCAGTCACTTCATAATCACATGAGTCGTATATCTAAGAATTTCCTTATTTATTTGAACATGAGCGCAGCTGTCTAAATATACGCTTTCGAATAAAGGTTTTATTCATTATCTAAGTATGCATACAGTGAATATGATGAATTAATAATTTAAAGCCTTTTTTATGCTTCGATGACTGTTTGTTTGAATAGGAAGTTTTAGTGACTGATGATATATTTTTAAATACATATGCTATTTTTGATTGTGCAATTAAAATGGTATCGTAAAAGCTCTCTTGCTTAAAAGCATATTTGGATGAGCGTGACTCATGATTCGTATTTATATTGAAAAATTGCGTGATTGCTATTGAATGAGCTTCATGAGCAATTTTGAAAAAATCAACATACCAGTGCCCAAGAATATATAATTAAAAAAGTCATATGTTTATTGGCAATTAGTGTATAAATTAATTATGGGTCCACAGTTAGAAAACGATGTGTCTCAATGCTCTTTGCTTTAATTATAGTAGGATAACCATTCATTCGACTTACGTAAGTCGCATTTAGCCCGGGAAATTATACTTTATATGACGCTTTCGCATCCTACGTTTTCATCGCATTTAATCGGTCGGCATTCGAGTGCGTCTGTGTATGGGGTCTATTAGTTCCATAGTCGTGCCATTATCAACGCATCACTAAAACATGCAGAGTAATTGGTGCCATAACAAAGTTAATTTCCATAGATGACAATGTCCCGGTCGATCATTGTGGTCCCAATCAATGTACCCATCGGCCATTGTTTGGCGCCGATTTAATTCGTCAACATCATCGGCGATGGCCTCACTTGTTATTGTTCTGCGATCGAGCCGTTTGTGATGTTGCAGCCTTTTCATTCGACACGAATTCGGATGTAGCCAATCAGTCGAAACAAATAACCGGATCTGAACGCGAATTTCCCACAGTGACAATAATGACGGACGCTGTGGCCCACTGCTTCGGGAGACGTTTCGGTATTCGTCGATATCGACATCCATTTAGCGTCGGCAATGTGCGAAGCTTATCACACATCTCCAACCTCCAAACTCATCTAACCATACCAAAAAAACTATAAAAATCGTAAAACAGTCCTCCAGATAAAATATTGAGTTTACGATGCTGATAAAAGAACGTTTCCGCTAAAAACAACGCGTTTACTATCGAGTGTCATGTCCGGTAGGGTAAGCGCGAAACCTGAATCAACGTATCAAAGCATCATTTTCTTAATTTAATCAATGCAATTCATATCAAAATAACCCTAAATTCTACACCCTTAATAAGAAAAATAAAATTTATCACTGTATTATACGATTAATATATTTTAAACATCATCACAGTATAACCATAGTTCATTAAAGGACTTGTCTTTATCATATTTTATAATGAAAAGGCATGTCATTTATATAATATCAACAGTATGATCTCTAATTATTATTTCTGAATGTTCATCACGGTTATTTCAATAGGGAGTGTGGGTGGTTTTTTTTATAAGATAAACAAGTATCCTTGGAACTTAGTAAAAAGCTACTTGATAGAATCTCGCTGATGTTATGGAATGGATTTTCTTCAGTATACAATAAATTGATAAATTCAAAATAATAACTAATTTAGATGCACTTAATAATAAATCCGATGAAATCCTTCGATCAAAATGACATCATATTAAAGCTATATCAAAAAATTTCAAGCCGATTTATTGCTAAATCGTGATCGTTTGAATACAAACGCATTGTATTTTTCTATTCATCTATAATCAAAGGACGATAATCAATACAATTTAGCTATGCACACCTTTATCCGGGATAAATTTTCGTCTGTGCAACATATTTTATGCCATAAATTATGCAATTTCTTATGGCAACATTCTCCCCGGTGATAACCAAGCACTAATGAATATTAGTCGGATTCCGTTTTGGGTCAAAAGTATATTTGAACATCTCATTTGAGGCGATTCACACATGCTTTAGTAATTGGTCGTGCTCCTTTAATAACGCTTTTTTAACATCGACTACATGCTAAGTCCGCGAAGGTTAATTCAATGATACGATTCAATAATACACATTTCGATGGAAGATTTTTTTCCAGGCGGAATTAACGACGTCTTGGGACAATTATAAAAATATTTGGACATCTGTACATCACGATTATCTCATATTAATGTCCACGGGTTGATGGCAGTTCACATGGTCATGCAGGAAGTTCGTAGTTACGCCCACGGAGTCGTCCATTCACAACAGATTTATTATGTCAAGTACCATTGTGTAAACGTTAATTACAATCGGGGAAAAAATCAATCACAATCTTGAAGAATGCCTCTTTCTTATCGCTTAACTTTTTTTTTTAATAATTCCACTCGATTAATTGATTCTTTCGTACGTTTCGGTTATGAAACTGAATGACAACAAGCTGCTTTTTTATTTCTAGAAATAAATTCATACGCATCCGGTCCTGATAATCAATTTGTTATTGAGCACAAATAAAGTGATTTATAAATGGAAGCAGCTGCCCATAATGAATAAGCATTTGTTACTCTTTTTTATCGGACGATCAAGTTCGTCATTAATGTAAACGCGCCAAAAGCGCGATGTTAACATACTGTGTCTAATGATATTAACAATATTTCCTCACATCGAATTCATAGCCTTCTTATGTCCTTATCATTTTTTTATATGGTGTGTATTTGAATAATATAAAAATTACAGTACAGAAAGAAGTTATTCATAGAGTTTCGTGCGAAATTTGCACTAATACTAATGACACTTAACACGGAAAAAATTGCAAAATACAACATCAAAAGCATTTAAATAAAGCTATATATTTGTGTTAAGAACAGCAATTGCGCATTTTGCAATAAATCTGTATCAACAACCTATTATAGTAAATATTTACTAGATACGAATATTTTTTTTTAGATATTTGCGTCAGTCATAAGTACACATTTATAGATAAAAATTAAAAATATTTGATCAGTCTGTATTATTAAAAAGCTAATACTTGATACTGCATCGTCGCATTATAGTTAATGTGTTAAATTAGCTTTTCGTCGTGACGCTATTGCTTGCGAGTGTTAATTGAACTTGCGGTCATGAACGGCGTTTTTTCGTAATTAAATCGTTTAAGGTCCAAACCAAAGTTTGTTTAACTTCTTTTCGTTCTTTTATTTGCACTTGATCTATGCACATAAATAAATTAATAAAAGTTAACCTAATTGTCGGAGATTGACGTCATTTATAAACAACAATGAGACTTCAATTAACGCCATAATTTAAGGCCCCGTTCGTTTCAGACGGACGACACAATGAACTAATATTTTTTGTGCCGTCAAAATTAAGCGAATCTCGCACAATTTACATTTAACATTTTGGACTTTCAATTTTTATTTAAAAAAAATTCCAAAGAAAACCCTTTTACTAGAGATTTTTTTGTAAATTTTCTATAAAATTTCACAGAAAAATTTTCATCATATTTCAATTTATGTGCATATTTATTTCATGATCAAGTACAAAATCTCTCGTTGAACCCGTATATATATATATCTCAGACTTTCTTATTAAAACAATATAATTATTTTCTTAAGCATATCGATCATTGGAATAAAATTAATTCAGTTATCAATAGCTTACATATAAAATCATAAAGTAATTTTGAGCCAATTTACCCAAAAAAAAATATATCTTTCTGCGTTCTTGTAGATTAGTAATTTCTTTTTGGGGCTGGAATAAATGTAATTTATGCAACTCTCGCTCGTAATTTTGTCGGTTCGACTTCTGTCCCAAATTAAAATTTATCCAATACAATTATCGCATTATGATTCCGTATCGAAATCCGACACGCCGCATAAAAACGTCGACGGAACGCGTTACACGCGGTTTCGGCATTTCACAACGTTTTGTCATTATACTTTAATGCGTTTCTGTACAATGGAAGAAAGAGGAATAAAAAATTACGTACGTAAAAGTGTTTTAAGGTACATTAAATAATAAATATAATTCGTTTTCACCGGCGATATTGTTATTATATTTCAAAGCACTAAGTAGAGCATGAAATGAGAAATTCTGTATCGGGCGGCTATCGAGGCATCTCCGTCGGGAGGGCTGCGCGCCCCGGGCGACCGGCGCGCTACGAGCCGGCTCTGCAAAATTAACGCCGCGGAGCTTTTCATATCCAGACGGAAATTTTCAAATCTCAAAATATCCATATTTAATTCTACATTCATACATATAAACGACGAAAATAATTGCACATTTCAAATTTAAAAAATAAACTTGTTCAACATCACGCTGAAAGAATTCGTACTTCCATAGTACTGAATCGGTTTTTTTTATCATGGATTCCATTCGAGCGATCGATTTCGGATACGCATTTTAAGTCACTGTGTGACCCCAGAATCCAGCGGAGATGTCCCAGCTCAAATCTGGCTTTCCAGCGACCGATCACCATGTTTCCTATATAATCGGTCACGTTTTCGCCGGTTTGTTGCCCATAGCCAATTTCCTTTGTTCCGATCATTGCACGAATAATATTGAAACATACCATGACTTTTAATGTAGACGTGAAAAAAGAGAACTTCATTACGGGAAAACTTTTTATTCGAACCTATTCCAAAATTAAATTCCATATGAAACCGCATCGACGGATGCGTCTCTACGGAGGCAATTTAAAATATGGCGACTAGTCTTTCTCCGTCGAATCGAGATCGAAATGTTGCAACCGTCGTTTCGGCTTCAGTTACGATAAGGCGCGAGAAGACGGATGCGGGAGACCGACGATATGAAATATGTAGCCGCGAAGGGAGTCGAACATTGAACGATGATACGAGCCGAGCGCGATATTATTTTTTGTATCAAATTTATAACAAAACCCACCCAAGGACTGTTTTTTTCGAATCGCAACCCCTAAAAGAGAATAAAAAATGACAATGGCTAATGTATCCGAGTCATTATCGGTCGAGTAAAATGATTAATCTCAACAATCGTCGTACAGCATCTCGCCCATTCGAAAAGGGTTGACGCGATTATCTCTCGCAAAGGTCCTCGTGTCGAAATCTTCCGTATTGTGATTTCTCTCTCCCCGCGTAGGTACGTGAATTAGTTACGGAGGGGGATTTCCCTCGCCGCCATAAATCCACGGCTCCGGCTGCGACTTGTCACGCGAAATTATGGTTTATGTTCTAAAGAAGTCGCGAAATCGGCCGGAAAACCATTCTTTATTATCAACGGTGTTATATTATTTTTTTTCTCTCTCGTTACGGGGCGAGAGTAAGCCATCGGAGGGTGTATCTGAATAGACTGACGTTTTGCGTTGATTTGTTTCAGGGAGGGATGTGATGCCGGCCGGGAGCAGGCGCCATGCCCAGCCCGCTGCTGCCCGCGGGCGGCCAGGAGGCCAGTAGCGGTGCGCGCCGGCGCAAGCGCAAACGGGACGATCCTCAGACGTCGGTCGCGTACGACGAAGAGGAAGAGATGAGCCCCGAGGAAGAGGCGGCGGCGTCGCCCCCGCGCGCCGCCCTCGCGGCTCCGCGGGCGCCCCCGAGGCGCGAAGCCGACGACCGCAGCCTGTCTTCGGACGTCGAGCGCTTCGACGGAAAGATAGTGTACAACCCGGACGGCTCCGCCTACATCATCGAGGAGTCGGAGCTGTCCGACGAGGAGGCGAGCCTCGGGGCGCTGCCTCGACTGCTAGGAGACGGATGCATCGTGGACGGGCGGGGAGTCCCCGCCGACGCGCCGCGCGAGTTCCCGCCGATCGCGAGCGCGGTGTACGTGTCGCGCCACCAGCTCTACGGCGCCCTCTGCGCGCTCGGAGCGCCGCCGAGGGCGCCCGACCCGCCCGCCGTCCACACCTACCGAGTCTTCAGCTTCCGGGACAAGACGCGCCCGGCGCCGCAGCAGGACCGCTTCCGGGCGCGCGACTGTCTCAGCGTGCCCGTCAAACCGATCCTCATGTGCTTCGTCTGCAAGCTGAGCTTCGGCTACGCGAAGTCCTTCATCGCGCACGCGCAGACGGACCACGGCCTCTCCCTCCTCGACAGCGAGAGGGACGTGCTCGGCCGAAAGAACTCCTCGGCGATCATCCAGGGCGTCGGCAAAGACAAGGAGCCGCTCGTGTCGTTCCTCGAGCCGGCGGGGCCCGCCGGTGCGCTCCCGGCTCCGGGGCCGCCGCAGGCGCCCGCCGACGCGACGGAGGTCCCCGACTCGCTCGCGGGCAAGCGGGCCGACTCCGGCGAGAGCAACAGCGAGGGCCTCCTCGACAACGGACCCTGCGAGCGACGAGACGCCGACCGCGACGGTCCCGCCGAGAGGGGCGGCTGGGGCGACCCCCCGCTGATCACCGTGCAGAACCCGCAGGCGATCAACGCCTCCGTGCGGGGGCGCAGCCCCGGCTCGCCGGCGACGCCGCTCCCGCCCGGCCTCGGCCTCGCCTCGATGCCGACGCCGCCGGCGTTCCTCTCGGGCACGACGATCGGCGTCTGCCCGGATCACCTCCAGGGGAGGCCGTCCGCCGCCGACTGTCCGAAGTGCGAGCTGATCCTCGCGTCGAGCAGGATGGGCGGCCCCCTCGCGGGAATGCACAGCCGCAACTCGTGCAAGACCCTCAAGTGCCCCAAGTGCAACTGGCACTACAAGTACCAGGAGACGCTCGAGATCCACATGAAGGAGAAGCACCCCGAGGCGGAGACGAGCTGCATCTACTGCATCGCCGGCCAGCCGCACCCGCGGCTCGCGCGCGGGGAGACCTACACGTGCGGCTACAAGCCGTACCGCTGCGAGGTCTGCAACTACTCGACGACGACGAAGGGCAACCTCAGCATCCACATGCAGTCCGACAAGCACCTGAACAACATGCAGGAGCTGCAGAACGGTGGGGGCGGAGGCGGCGCAGGCGGGGAGCCGCTCGCGCCGCAGCCTCCGCCGCACACCCCTCCGGGCCCCCACAAGCCGCCGCCGCCCCCTCACCACTCACCGGTCGCCTCGCACAAGCCGAAACCGACGTTCCGGTGCGACGTCTGCAACTACGAGACGAACGTCGCGAGGAACCTGAGGATCCACATGACGTCCGAGAAACACACCCACAACATGCTGGTCCTCCAGCAGAACGTCAAACACATGCAGACGCTGTCGGCGCTGCAGCACCAGCACCAGCACGGCCAGCAGCAGCTCGAGGGCCTGCTGCACTTCCACCCGGGCCTGCTGCCGGCGGACAAGCCGCTGCCGAACGCGGAGGCGGCGCTCGCCGACATGGCCTACAACCAGGCGCTGATGATCCAGCTCATGACGGGCGGGCCTCTTCCGGGGCACGGTCCCCCGGATCTCGCGCCGCACCTCGACCTCGGTCTCAACCCGGACACGATGGAGCCGCCCCCGGAGCCGGCGGACCCGGACCCCGACCGGACGTACACCTGCTGCGTCTGCAACTGCTTCTGCACGGACTCGCTCGAGGCGCTCGCGCAGCATCTGGCGCAGGACCGCACGAAGGTGCGCGAGCAGGAGATCCTCGCGCTGGTCGCCGGTCACTACGTCTGCAAGCTGTGCACGTACAAGACTAACCTCAAGGCGAACTTCCAGCTCCACTGCAAGACTGACAAACATCTCCAGCGCCTCCAGCACGTGAACCACGTGAAGGAGGGCGGCCCGAGGAACGAGTGGAAGCTGAAATACGCCTCTGCGGCGGGCGGCGTTCAAGTGCGGTGCAACGCGTGCGACTACTATACGAACTCGGCGCACAAGCTCCAGCTGCACGCGGCGGGGGCCCGCCACGAGGCGGGAGCGCTCCTGCTGCGGCTGCTGCGCTCGGCGCCCGCGGGCTCGCGCTCGAGGTGCGCCCTCTGCGGCTTCGTCGCGCGCGCGCGCCTCCAGCTCCTGCAGCACGCGCGCTCGCTGCACCACCTGCAGATGGAGCAGATCCACCAGCTGCAGCGTCGCTCCGAAGGCAAGGACATGCCCGCCGACATCGGGGAAGTCTTCCAGATCATGCCGCAGCCGGACCAGTCCTTCGGCGATCCCGAAACCGGTAAGAGTCGGGCCGAAGCCCTCCGACTGCGCTTCCGAGAGAAACTGATCGGCATTCAATGGGAAGCGTTGATTATGATACTTAAAAATTAATTCAGCGCGGTCGCATCGGACGCTCTCGTCCGACGGCCGGGGATATTTTTTGTATTTATTTACGTCGCACGGTCACCATATGTCGATGCGTTTAACCCGAAGGATAATTATCGGGACCTCCTCATTATTCCCTTCGAAGCTAAGTTTATGCACTTATCGATGCATCGCAATTATGAAATTGAACGACGATGAAAGAACGTGAAAAAATATAATGACGCATGAATTCGGCCCGAACAATACACACAATGCAGTTTTAGGTTGTGCAATGAAGAACCATCTGTTGTCGAGAGTCGCTCGGGAAAATGAGAATCGTTTGTAATATTTTTTTTATTTATAGCGTTAAACGGGGCCATTGCGAAACGATTTCAAAGATAATCCTCGGCTATTGTTGTTTGCATTAATTTTACGAATTGCAGGTTCGCAGATCGCATTTTGAAATTGTTTTACGCGCTCGAACATCGAATAACCGAACGATTGCTCGATTTCTGTTTAAAAATAGATATTGCGGGAATCGATCTATTCTTATATCTGAATGTAAATAAGTCGTAGATCGAATGTATGGGTATGTTTGTAATTTATAACTAGTCAGATAATGGTTTCATTGTGCCGACGAACGTTTGAGCGCCTTTTTAACGGTTACATCGAAATCTAGAGAAATGTAAATATCATAGTGTTATCAATTCACTCGGAGGTCTCTCAGTCGAGCTTTTATCACAAGAAGAGCAACTCATGTTTTCGATTCGTTCTCCGTGAATTTAACGGACTAATTTTGTGTTCAATTTTGCGAACGTTTTAAGTATTTTGTGTCGTGCGTTTTATTTTATATACTCACTTCTACATAGAACAGATGAGCTCAATATGAAGAAAATTATGGTATTTTTTTTAAAATTCTCATACTTACTATTAAACATCAGAGACTTGACCTTTTTATTGAAAAATTATACTGGTTCGAAATAACTGAAAATATGCTTTCAGTGATTTTCATACTTGTATGTAAATTCATAAAAAAACCGATGACAACTCTCAATTATTGAGTATTAAACGGATTTTTCAGTGTCAATATCAATTCATGTCTTTACTAAAGATGACTGCGAGGATTACGTTCCCTCCCCCCCTCGTTGAATCGATTATTCCGCGTCCGATCAGTCGATATAATAAAAATTCCAGCTTTGATTGCGATATTTCATTTTTTACCAAATTTGTTACCGGCCACGACCGAATTACAATTTCCAATTACGACCGCCGACAAAAAGCACATGGGCAGGACGGGCAACAGCAACCGCTGACGAAAAGAAGTCGTATCACATGAGAGTCACGCTGATACGGACTATTATTCTTTGAAAGTGTCCAATTCATTTCAATTTGATCCGATTCGTTCCTAGAACGGCGTGCCATTCCATAACTTGAGATTAAAAGATAATAAAAAAGACTAAAAAGATTCGTGATTCACTTTCCTATGATCGATCGAAGTCTTCGCGCTTGGAGATTTTTTTGTATTTCGATGCACGCATTTTGAAAGCTTTTTAAAAATCTTTGTATTTGAAATAATGCGCATGATCGATTCTATGCGAGAATTGTCAAATGTGCTGGCAAAGAGTCCTAAAACATTTTTCTTTCTTTTATATAGATCACGTTTGTTCTAACGGTTTTTCCATATTTTTAAATGAATTTAACATTGATGTATTTTTTTAATGCATAGTGACCGTGTGTCAAATGGACCCTATGTAAAGGATTGCACTATATTCAAATAAAAACTTACAGGTAGAATTTTTTATCCAAATTTTAAACATCTATTTTCAAAATTAGCATTATAAATACTAGAATAAAATTTATATTGGTAACTTAACCCCGTTCATAATTTTTAATAAATACATATTTTTAAATGATTTTGCAAATTTAATTGCTTTGTAATTAAATATTTTTTTGGGTGTGTATTAATTGGATTGATCTGGTTATTTGTTGAATAGACGTTTGATAAAAAGCTCAATTTATTTTGTAATTGTTATAAAATATATTTTTGTACGTATTTATCGATTTTGGATGGTTTAATTCGCCATAGTATATTCGGTTCGCGTAGACGATTTGAGTATAAAAAAAAAGCTGAAATTTGGTCCGGGAGGAATCTGTAGCGTCACAATAATGGCATAATCACACTTGAAATTAAATTTAAACTTGAACATTTAAAGAACAGGTTTTTGACGTCCGCGCCTTATACGGGCGGCCCCGCCATTGGTCGTGGGGGGCCACGCCCCTCCCCGCGTAGTGGGGACCTCAGAGCGAGAAGGCGCTACGTGCGACGGCGGTCGTTAAAGAGAGAAGATCGCACTGAGATTTACAGCGAGATGTGGCGGAACGGACAATGACACTCCTGGAGCTGCCCGCCTCGTTATTTATTGTCAGCGATCTCTGCAACTAATGCGCCAAATCAATTAATGCTATTTTAATATGCTAATAAATCAAATTTCTACAGACAGATAAATAATTCGACGTCCACATTCATCATCGAACGTCGAAAACGACGACTCAGTGTTTGTAAACATTTTTTCAACTATAATCGATTTGAATCAATCAATAATCTATATCAGATGCAGATACAGCTTGCATACTACATATACGCCAAAGAAGAGTATGCCTCCTACTATACATTAATATTATTAAAAAATATAAATAACAAACCGTGCTTTAAAATAACTCAAACATATTGAGAGCAAAATAATTAGTGTGCCAAAATAGCTTGAGCCTTTTACATTTATGAACTTATAAAGTTTCCCATTCTTAGAGTCAGTTAACTTCATTTTTAAATATCGTAACTTTAAATTGACTTTTTCTATTTAAATATGCAAACGTTAATCAATCAATAGCTACATGTAAATTATTAATTGTGATAAGATAACGTAATTTTCAACTAAACCTCTTACTTGTCACTAGTATCAGTTGTATGAAATAATTGTGATTTTATTTCATAAAAATGTATGCGTTTGTAAATTAACATATTTTTATATTATACTCAGAACACCCTATGCGCAGATGTTAGATCATCTCTTTAAATATGAGGTACAAACTTATTGTTTAACTACTTCAACGTAACAATATGACCTCTAATACAATGCAAACGAACTAGGTGGTCTATGAGAGCAAAAAAAAAAGCCTTTCGAGGACGAAGAAATAGAACCGGATTTGTAATTATTTAATTTCAATAAGCATCGCATATTTTTGCTTTGATAATTTTTGCATAAATATTTTTGTCGTGCTCTTGCGTATGAAAATAAAAGACAAGGATCAATCCGTCTCCACTTTCTTTTCAAACGCAACTATGTATTGTATTTTTGAAGAAAAGCGCACGTTGATCCTTCTGTTCATGTTTTATACTTCTTTTTCCACTTTCGAATACTAAATCCAACTTTTACGTTTAAACGAGATAAGCGTTTGTATGATAACCATCCGGTACATTTTATTCAAATTGTTTATGTAAGACGCTCCCAACAAATGGCATATTTTGGATTAAAACTTGATCCCCAACGATAAATTCTATTCAAATAAGTATGTGTGCGTGATGCAAACACGCGCGTCCTTCACACGTGCAGACATATTTCCGAACGCATCAACAAAAAGACCCTACCTGGTCGCAATTGTTTTGCAAGAGAGCGGTTCACACGACCGTTGGTCAAACAGTAATGCGCTTCATTGTTTCTATTGAATGCCTTCAGTTTCTCTTCAGTCTATGACAATAACTTCCTCGACAATAGTTCAGGTATACGCTTTCGTCTAATGTCGGACGATCGCAGATATCGACAGTCGAACTACAGTGCGTTCGTGATCTAATTTATACTTATTTTTCTATTTGCAGACAATAAAGAGCCCGTCGATCAAAAACCAGAACTGAACAACGAGCAGCAGATGATAAAGTTCCTAGAGCAGCAGCAGCATTTGCATCAACAGATGCAACAGCAGTTGCAGCAACAGCACCAACAGCAGCAGCAACAGCAGCAGCAGCAAATTCAGCAGCAGCAGCAGACGCAGGAGGAGAGCAGCGCCGAACAGCACGCCTGTCCCTTCTGCAACTTCAGCTGCGAATCCGAGCTGCGGTTGCAGGCTCACGTTGTGGCCCAGCATGGAGCCCCGGCGCCGGCGCCTCCGGCTTTCCTGTGTCCTCTCTGTCAGGACGGTTTCAGAGATCGACCCGCGCTCGAACGACACGTCATGCAAATCCACTCGGTCAACTCGGAGGGCCTGCAGCGACTCCTCATGCTCGTCGACCAGAGCCACTGGCTCAACAGCGCCAGACTCGTGAGTCCCGACTCGGTCGCCAGCAGCAAAGACTCCGCTCAGAAGAACGACTCCGGAAATCTGGAAGAGGACCGAGAGATCTCGTCGCCGCACAGCGAGGAGAACGCCGAGTACGAAACCGAGAGGTGCACCACTTGTCTCAAAAACTTCAGAAACATCGACGAGCTGTGCGTCCACCAGAACGAGACGGGGCACCTCGAGCTGAAGCAGACGCCGCAGGGCCCCGGATACCTCTGCTGGAAGAAGGGGTGCAACCAGTACTTCAACAACGCTCAGGCGCTGCAGATGCATTTCAAAGAGATACATGCCAAAAATTCAATTTCAAACATGTCCGTATCGGAAAAGCACGTGTACAAATACCGATGCAACCAATGCAGTCTGGCCTTCAAGACGATGGAAAAGCTGCAGCTTCATTCGCAGTATCACCTCATCAGGGACGCGACGAAGTGCGTCCTCTGCGGCCGCAGCTTCAGATCGATCCTCGCGCTCCACAAGCACGTCGAGACGTCGCACTCCGAACTGACCGAGGAGGAGCTGGCCGCTTTCAAACAGAGCCTGATGAGCAACCCGCTGCTCCTCGCGGGCCTCCAGGGACAGGTGCTCGACAGCTCGGCCAACGAGCTGCTCAAGAAGGAGTCCCTCAAGCTCACCGAGGAGGAGCTCATGGAGCTCGAGGAGAGCAAAGATCTCAACAGCGCGAGCAACGAGGACGGCAACCAGGTCGACGGCGAGGGCTCCGACGACTCGATAGTGTATAAAGATCAATTATTTTTAGAAGATTACTTAAATTCGCAAGCCATGGCGGAAGATTCCTACAATGATCCAAATCGTAAATATAAGTGCCACAGATGCAAAGTAGCTTTTACTAGACAATCGTATTTGACCTCGCACAACAAGACTCTCCTTCACCGGAAGGGTGAAAAGTTGACCTATCCGATGGAAAAATATTTAGATCCGAACAGGCCGTTCAAATGCGACGTCTGCAAGGAATCGTTCACGCAGAAGAATATCCTCCTCGTGCACTATAACAGCGTGAGCCACCTCCACAAGCTGAAGAGGGCGATGCAGGAGCAGCAGAACAACAACAACGTGACCCCGAGCTCGCCCGGAGTCGGCGGCGCCGCTCTCAATTCCTCCAATTTGGCTCTCACCCCTAAAAGTACGTCGAGCGAAGAAGACGATAAGAAGCGCTACAAATGCAACATATGCAAAGTCGCATACACGCAAGGTAGCACTCTGGACATTCACATGAGGTCAGTTCTGCATCAAACGCGCGCGAGTAAATTGCAAGATTTGGCAATCTCGGGTCAAATCGACCTGTCGAAGCCGTTGATCGAGCAACCCGAACAGCAGATGGGCAAACAGGACCCCGCTAAGATTTTCCAAGACATGCTGTCGCCTAAAAACACATCCCCCTCGTCTTCGTCGAGTGGAGGGGCGCGCGGCGCATCCCCCGGAGCGCCCCCTTCGCCGCTCGGCGCCGCGCCGCTCGCTTGCGACAAATGCCACGCGCTATTCTCCTCGCAGGAGCAGTTGGGTGCGCATCGGGCGCTCTACTGTCTCTTCGGCGCGGGCAGCGCGGCTCTCGCGGCCGCGGGCCTCGCGCACTTGGACGCCCACCCCGACGACATGGTCGCCAAGGCGAACCTCCCCAAGAGGACCAACTCTCACATCTACAAGCACCTCCTCGAGAGCTTCGGCTTCGACCTCGTCATGCAATACAACGAGAACCACCAGAGGCGGCAGCTCAAAATTCAGCGCGAGAGCGAAGAGAAGGAGAACGCTCGCATTCCGACTCCTCCCGCGCCTCCGGCCGAGCCGGAACCGGAAGCCGTCAAACCCGAAGAGGAACCGGCCGAAGTGGAACTTCCGGAGGTCGCCAAATCGACGTGTCAACACTGCAACAAGGAGTTCTCGAGCGTCTGGGTTCTCAAAACGCACTGCGAAGAAGTTCACAAGGATAAGGTGCCTCTCGAGTTCCTCGAGCAGTTCGCCGAACAGTTCAAGAACGAGTACGAAAAGAAGACGGTCGTCGTGACTGCGGCGACGTCCTCCACGGTCTCGTCGAGCCCGCGGGTGACGTCTCCCGGAGGAGAGGCGGCGACGGCGCCCTCTTCGGCCCCGTCGGCGACTCCCGCCGTGGAGCCGGAGGCCGCCGAGGAACGCGACTCCAACGGCAACGGCAACAGCGCCGGCCACGAGTCCGATCGTCCTCCGTCGAGGAACACTCCAGCTCTGCAGCTCGCCCAGCACATGAGCGAGATGCAGGCGGCCCTCGGAGTCATGCAGCTGCAGCAGCAGCTCGGCCAACTTCATCCGGTCGTCGCTCAGATGCTGTCGATGGGCCTCCCTCTCGGCCTCAACGTGGGCGCCCTCGCGGCGATGAACCTTCAGCCTCCTCTCGTGCCCATGATGCTGCCGCCTCCGCCCTTCGATCAGATGTCGATGAACGCCAACTTCAATCAACAGGAGGGACAGCAAGCCCTCCTCAAGCAGCAGCATGCGCTCATGCAGCATCAACAAGTGGTGAGTGTACATTTTTATTCCCATATCGTTTTCCAGACGGTTTCTTATAATATAATTTTGTTAATATTCAGTTTTGAAATATTTTTTCTGCTTTTATTAATATTCTTTTATAACTTATTTAACCATATTTTAACGAAACACTTTGATAATCAAATTTAAAAGTTGAAATTCCGATTCATATTAATTTGCAGTAATTCGATGTTTATTAAATAATCACCACACGGATGTTTATTAAATAGTTATAAAACTGAATATTGCTTGATGAATTTTTAAAATTTATTTTTGCATTGCAATCCTTACTAAGTTCATATTTTTTTGTTGCCAATTACAAAAGCAATAAATTATTTTTCGAGCTCATTGAAATGCCTTAGTTTTAAAACTCTTTTTTGGATCATTCGAGTTTAAATAGTTGTAACATTCAATTTTCATTTAATTCGTAAGCATAATAAATAGTTTCATATAAAATGAAAACAAATCTATTTTCAATAGATGTACAAAATATCTAGGTATTTTTTTTTAAATATGCATGTCTGATATATGCATAGACATTCATGCTGATTGAAACATTCAATGTAGCCTTGAAGATTCAAATGGGTTCCGTGGATTTCTAAACCACGACGTGTGCGTCGAACAGGATGAATCCTCAGAAACAATAGAAACAATCGGTCATTTGTCTATTGTTGACTTTCTAGAAATTTGACATAAATTTCAAGTTGACAGGTGTAGCTTTACAAATTAAGCATACGAAGAGTAATCGACGTAAGACAAAAGTTACGAGAATTGCACCTCAAAAGGTTTTTTTTTGTTTAGTTTTTCCATAAATTCGAATTTGTTTAGGTCTTGAAATTTGTCATATCTAATGTTCTTGTATTTAAATCCTTACTTGGGCTATCGATCTATTTAGGAATTTGCTCAAAATTTTAAATTTGTTTCATTTGTAAGAATATGCGTTGATTTGCCGCCAATTCGGTAGCTCGATTTTGACGGTTCGCATGCTTTTCTAGTAGTAAATTAAAGTGCGAGATCCTTTCATTTACGATCACAATGATTGTATACCTGCCCAAAAATCATAACGCGGAATTTAGTCAGGAGTGCGTTCTTCTACCGGTCGAATAATGGTGACGATATCATCTTTGGCAGATAGAAAATGTTGGGTCTTCTGCACGATGCGGTGCATTGTTCCTTGTTTGTATAGGGCCCGTTCTCCCGGTGCGAGCATTGTGACGATGGGCTACAAAGGGCGACAAAAAGAGACGGCATCGTGAGCTATTGTTCCAGGGAGCTAAAATTTAGACTAGAGAAGGATATGTGCACTATTATTATTATTGCATTTTTTTTTTGTTAGCACTGATGATATTTACCTGAGGGACGTTTTGTTAGTTTGGCCTCTGACGAAGGCATTTTTGTAATCCTGTGTAACAATTTCGATATTCAATTAACCGACCGGTGAACATTGTACTCGATGCATCGACATTTTTTCCGTCGAATACTTATTTGCTTGTCGATTCATTCGACTATACAGTATTCCAATGCACGCTTTAATCTTCGAAACCACAACCACGTGTTTGAGGATCGCATACTTGATATACATATATAAAGTGCCTGAAAAAAACCAATTTTAACGAATGAATTTTAATTGAAAAAATATGATCGATTTTTTGTATCTTTCACTTTATATGAACATTATCGTTCTTTTTACACAATAACTGCTTTCAAATTAATAAGTCCTTTAAATAGAGTATTGAAAATAACTAGGATCAATTTGGGATTCTAAGAAACTTTAATTACTAACAAGCAAAAAGGTATTATATGAGTTTCCGTCAATTAGTTTAAATATTTCTTTGCGAGACTTACCTAGAAACACTCGAGTGTATTGTAATCTATATAAGCCTGTCATTAAAAAAAAAATTAAGGCCCATTTAGCGCCTTAAAAAATATGCAGTCCCAATGGTCCATTATAATAAATGAATCCTACTAATCGTCTATTTTTTAAAATTTTACGTATTAATAAGAAAAAGTGTATATGTATTTCAAAATCGATGGATTTGTTTTAATGTATTTATTTTCTTCTTCTTCAGGCAAATGCAGCGGCTGCTAATCAGAAACGAGCTCGAACCCGAATCACTGACGAACAGCTGAAGATCCTCCGAGCTCACTTCGACATCAACAACTCTCCGAGCGAAGATGCGATCCATGAGATGGCCGGCCAGTCGGGCCTCCCTCCGAAGGTCATCAAGCACTGGTTCAGAAACACCCTCTTCAAGGAGAGACAGAGAAACAAAGACTCGCCGTACAACTTCAATAACCCACCGTCGACCACCTTAAATTTAGAAGAATACGAGAAAACCGGAGAGGCGAAAGTCACCCCGCTCAACTCTTCGGCGAGTTCGGACGAGGGAAAACCTCCCCCCGAAAAAAAGCCAAAACCTTCACCGGCGCCCACGCCACCGAATTCGTTTCAACAACCAGAAAATTTAGTCAAAACTGAGCCCAACGATGAACCTCACTCGGAAGAAAATAACAGATACAATTCCTACGACAACAAACACCAAGAGGACAAAATGTTCAATTTTCCGATAGGTCTTCCGCCTCAGAGCCCCGTTCCGAGTCTCGCCGGATCCGAACATCACCAGCAGAGCATGTCGAGACCTGCAACTCCGAACCACATGTCTCTGAGCTCGATCATCCAGTCGCAGCTCGAATCGATCCCGGCTTCGACGATCCCTCAAGTGCAGCAGCTCTCCGGATCGAACCACCCTTCGATGTTGCCGCCGAAGTTGACGCCACAAAATTTCGCTTCCCCAAACAACTTGCCCCCGAATGTCTTACCTATGACCCCAAACAGAAGCTTAAGCCCTGGTCGAGGCTTAAATGAATTCGGACTTTCCGGGGGCAATTCAAATGGGTCGAACAGCTCCGGAGGATCGTCCGGAAAGAGAGCCAACCGCACGAGGTTCACTGACTACCAGATAAAAGTTCTTCAGGAGTTCTTCGAGAACAACGCATACCCGAAGGACGACGACCTGGAATATCTTTCGAAGCTACTCGGACTGAGTCCGAGAGTGATCGTCGTGTGGTTTCAGAACGCCAGACAGAAGGCGAGAAAAGTGTACGAGAACCAACCGGCCGTAGAGCAGCCGCTTCCGGGCATCCCCGACGAAGCCGGAGCGAATAGATTTCAACGCACGCCGGGCCTAAACTATCAATGTAAAAAATGTCAACTAGTTTTTCAACGCTACTATGAACTAATCCGACATCAGAAGACGCACTGCTTCAAAGAAGAGGACGCGAAGAGGTCGGCCCAAGCGCAAGCGGCCGCGGCGCAAGTCGCAGCGACGCTCAGCAGCGAGGACTCCAATTCGAGCACGACGACCGTGGAGCCTCATCATCTCGTCCAGCAGATTCAGCAGCACAGGGAGAGCGCTCCTCAACAGCACCACAGCGTGCCCGCGAGTCCCGTCATGAGCGTCCCCCAGCAGCCCGTCACTCCCACCCCTTCCGGTTCTAATTATCAGCTGTCGCCCGTGACGACGCCGACTCCCAGCGAAAGAGGAGGGCAAAACGACAGAGAACAAAAGGAAGGTACATTTCAGTGCGATAAGTGTAATCTAGTCTTTCCTCGGTTCGAGCTGTGGCGGGAACACCAGCTCGTTCACATAATGAATCCGAATTTATTTCCAACTTATCCGCCGGACTCTCCATTTGGGATACTTCAGCAGCACGCCCAACTACAGCAGCTGAATGCCTCTCTCGGCGGAAACGACCAGATTGGAGTTCCCCACCCCCTAATGTCAATGCTAAACAATCAAGTCAACAAGAGAAAGTTCGACGACTTCGAAGTCGAAATCGACTCCGGCGATCAGCCGAAGGACAAAAGATTGCGAACGACCATCCTACCGGAACAGCTCGACTACCTGTATCAAAAATATCAGGTCGAGTCGAACCCCTCTAGAAAAATGCTGGAGAACATCGCCAGAGAAGTCGGTCTGAAGAAGAGAGTGGTCCAAGTCTGGTTTCAAAACACGAGAGCCAGAGAAAGAAAAGGCCAGTTCAGAGCGCACGCGCAGGTGATAAACAAGAGATGTCCTTTCTGTCCGGCGCTCTTCAAAGTGAAGAGCGCTCTGGAAAGCCATCTGACCACCAAGCACGCGGATCAATGCTCGCGCGGCGAGATCAACATCGACTCTCTGCCGGACGAAGAGTTGAGCATGGAGTCGTCGCCGAGTTTCGGTTCACAGCAAGGGGACAAACCAGGAAATTTTTCGCAAGGGGGGGCAAATATGATGCCCCCCTTATTTCCGCCCTTTCATCCAGATATGGAGAAATTTATTAAGCAGTACAACGAAGAATCGATGAAGCGCTACATCACCGAGCTTCAGGCGCACGCCGCCGCCCAGCAGAACGGGGGGGAGCCGAAAGAGTCGAGCCGACCGGAGGGCGAGATCCCTTTAGATCTCAGTAAGCCGGTGGACCTGTCGCGGCCGATGAAGGTCAACATGGACCACGAGAGGAACGCCTGCGAGCAGGGACCCCCGACGGACCTCAGCGAGAGGTCTCTGTGCGACGAGCGCTCCGACAGCATGTCGGAGACGACGGAGTTCTACGACGACGAGAGCAATCCCACCTCTCCGAGCTCGACGCAGAGCAACCAGAGGCACAACTCCTCCGGGGCGAGCAGCAAGCGCTTCCGGACGCAGATGTCGTCGCTGCAAGTGAAGATAATGAAGTCGCTGTTCGGCGACTACAAGACCCCGACGATGGCCGAGTGCGAGATGCTCGGCAGGGAGATCGGGCTGCCGAAGCGCGTGGTCCAGGTGTGGTTTCAGAACGCGCGCGCCAAAGAGAAGAAGCACAAGCTGGCGCTCCAGAAGAACTCGGGGTCGGGCGACGGCGAGCCCCGCGGCCCGGACGACTGCAAGTTCTGCCAGTTCAAGTACAGCCACAAGTATTCAGTGCAGGACCACGTGTTCACGAAAGGGCACATCGCCGCCGTCCGCGCCGCCCTCGAAGGGGTCGCGGCCCCCCGCGAGGAGGGCGCTCCCCTGGCGCTGCTGATGGCGGCGCGTCTCGAAGGTCGCGACGAAGAACTGCTGAGGAGGCTCTGCGCCTCCGCCTCCCCCGCCGCCCCCTCGCGCCCGCTGCTGCCCTCCTACCCGCCCAACGGTGAGTGTCCGACTTAGCCCCACCTGTGTCTCGTCATAACTGTGATCTATCTTTTAATGTATCGTAAACCTCGCTTCCTATGTATCCTGTGCTTACATTGTGAAGAATTCGCTCGCGATGTGTGTACACTATGGACAAATCTTTAAGTTACGGACATTTTATTTTAATGGACTGTTTATTTTTAATTTTATTTTTTTCCTAATTTGAATGAATAAGACCGTGATGATTGTAAATTAAATATCTATGTATTTATTTTGTATGTGACGTTTTATTTGACTTTTTTGTTTTCTTTTTAAGATACTAGATGAAACTATTATTTTTTTAAGTTTGTATATAATATTATTAATTATATTATATATATCTGAAATATATAGACGTTTATCAAAATTATTATTTTATGTTTTTATTTTTTTTATTATTTCTACATTTTATAATTTTTGTTCATCCGAGACAAACGAAGACGAACAGACCAAATGTACACACTTTATTTTCAGAAAGTTAGAGCATGCAATGTAGACAAAAAAGGATACGCTCGTAAGATTTTAAAATTATTTGCCGAGGATATTTTCTCACAGTGTCCATAACCCGTTTTGTCAAAACGGACAACCCCCCTATAGCAAACACCTCATTCTTCAAGAAGATAATTACTCGCAGACTGCAGACCTTACTTACCCTCGATGAAATTTACTTTTTTCTCGTCTGCGAACAAGAACAACTAAACTAGTTTAAGTATAATAAAGAATACAAAAAAACCAGTCCTGGACGTGACAACTTTAGCAACTGACGAACATTGCTCGAAATGACGTTAATCACGAATGCAATAAATTCAAAATTATATCGAATATTATAGTAGCTCAGATGTCAGTCAGACAATAAATAAATATTTGTTGATGATTTAAATGTAAAATAACAATTTAAAAATTATTCAACGGCGAGCTTAAAATCGGATCTTAAATGTATCGAAAACTAATATAAGTCCACGACTATTCTGCGCATATAAAGCTGAGGATAAAACTAAAAATAAGCTATGCGATTAGGTTACAATATTTTTTCATGCGATCTGAATTTTTAAGCTATTCCTTATTTTTTGTGTACCGTCACGGTCACACTAATGTTGTTAACGCGTGACCATCTGAATTTTTATCAGAATGTCTTTAATTCCGCATAAATACGAATTAATTCCGATTCCTCGGATTCATAAATCTTTCATTTCATCTGGAATAGATTTCAATGAATTATCTTAATGCGTTTACGAAATCAGACCACATCTGAAATTCGGCACATAATTTATCCAAAGGTCAATATTTTACGATCTTAAAGCATATTTTATTCGATTACATAAATTTTATCAATATTACTTATTTATTGCGAAATAATTTAAATTGATAAACGCTCTTTTATTGTATAATAATAATGCAATGTAATTCTTTTTTCTCTCGTTAATTCTTATTGTAGTGAAACTAATGCATCGAATGAAAAATGACGAAACATTCAATTTACGTGTTTTCTGCCGTTGTTAAATGTGTGCAATTGCACCATTGCAAAATTTTCATTAGGGAAATTTGCCACGCTCTAGAAAAATAATGGATATTTTAAATAATATCGGAATTGTCAACGCCGCTATATTTTATGCGATAAAATTAATGAAAAAATTAATATCGACGATAGTTTTCAGCGTATACGCATGCGTCCATTAAATATGCATTGGACGCAATTATCCATCGATTAAATTCATGCAATTTGGATAATTCCGAATGTATTATGCAGATTTTTGTCCTCGAAACTATTGGAAAAACAATCTGAATTGTTTTATTTTTGTTGCAAAATCTATGATGATTCTCAAGATCGTTATAAATTACCATGATTAATGCATGAAACCGTTGAATATATTTTTACGTCGGCCGTAATGCTTGTATAAATGTATGAAATTTTTTGTTTTCATCAAACGGATTTTCGTCAAAATTTGCAAGTAAAATTTTGCCAAATTCTGAGATCGCAAGATTTGCGAGAAAATTATTACTATACAAATCGCTGAATATTTCGTGCCATCAATTGCTTGAGTATTTTCATATTTCGATGTGTTTTATGCATGGTTTTGTAGTCTGTTGTGCTAGCTTGTTACTTTTTGATCGTCCCTTAATTATAATAACGGAATTTCGGCCACACTCAGTATTCGTCTGCTGTGATTCATTATTGTCATTGAGCGTTGCAAAGATGGTCAGACGCATAAGGGTCGAAATTAGGGGGGATTTTTCAAGGACATTAGGGAGGGAATAAATGAGCAATTATTCAAATGAAATCCTTATTGTCTCCTGTCCGGTATCCGAAACGGACACGACCAGCTGACGTCCGTTTATTGGCATGAGAGATTTTTTCACACACTCGGTAAATTCATACACAAAAGACTTTGTTGCCATGCATTCTGATTACCCTCATGTCTTCGATAAAAGGAAGTTGCGCACATCGAGCATTAGCAATTGAAGCAGCAGATGGAGGATTCATTTAGAAAATGACCCACGGTCAAGGTTTGTATCTTTCAAATTTATGAGGCTCGTTAGAATGGCCAGGAAAAAAATTACAAAGGTCACCGCTTCATTTTTCATCGAAATGTCCAGGTGCAAATGTTCATTATTTGTTAATTGATTGCAGGAACTGATACGGCGTTTCTTAGAATTTCAAGTCCTTTCTTAAAAAAAGGACATAATTATGAAATATATTTTTTTGGGGATTAGGCATTGTATTTTATCACACAATAGATAAGCGCAAAAAACCCACTCCTTCGCAGTTGAGCTTAAAAGCTTTCACTTAAATGTATAAATCATAATTTAACGGTTTATAGCATTGGTAATTTATGAGAATTTTAAAAGGCATCGCCTAAAATTATACAATCAATCCGACATTATTATGAAAACATCGGATGAATATTTAAATAACGACATGAGCACAATCCATACGATATTGGAGAATTTGGACAAAGCTGTCATTGAGAAATATGGAACGTATTTTTAAAATTGTACCAATGCCTTTAATCTGATGTATTACTGGAGGGTACTTGAGTGCTTCTAAGAAAACGATCAATAGATAGTGGCATAATAGATATTATAAAAAAATGTTAGCTCGTATTTTGATACTTATTTGTACTATTTTTGTATGAACAATTGCATTTAGATAATACATAAATAGGACAATGGTTTAAGCATCAATTTAGTAACTTATCAGGCATACGTTCAAATGATGCCTCTTGTATGCTTCTTCGTATTTATCTAATTATATTAACCCTCTTTTAACTTCTTTAGCTTCTTGTTAATCCTCAAATTCAATAAATTTTTAATTGATAAGCTTCTCCACCGTATTTTCAAAGTTATGTTTCAAACCGAGTAGGATTATAAAGCATCACATTGCTTTATAATCCTACTCTATTTCATACTTTCGTTTTAAATTTGTATCATGCAATCAAGCCCTTATAAAAACAAATGTTTTTCAAATACATAAATCGAAATTACACCTTAATTACACCTGCTTAATTATTGCTTTTAAATAATGCAATATGGTCTTTGAAAGACGCACGGCAAGATCAAATCTCTTCATACTGATGCAAAAATCCTCAACACTTTGACATAATGCTGTTTATTTGTTACAAACCATTTAGGGTCGTAAATAAGAATGATTGTTCATCAAAATCGTTTTAAGCCGAAGATATGCTAATGATAAAATATAAATATATATGAATACAATTAAATAATAAAATTTAACATATGTTTATGGAGAACAGAACATATTTTTAGCAATGACCGTTTCGCCTACATCTTATATTATACATTTGTATTAATAAATATGAAATTTTGCAAAATAATACATAAAATATACCTAATATTTTCCAATTTAGGGGTGTTAATTTTTGCTTTAAATAAGAAATGCGTCTCATATCAATAGCTACTTATTTTCATCAATTAAGAATCAAAAATACGCTATTTATAATTTAGTTTTTACTAAAATAATGTCAGATGTAAGAATTTACATTTAAAACTGTGGGAAAAAAATGCCAAGTTGAGCTTTCTAAAACTTTTCAAAGCTGAAGTTTATTCCTATACCGGTAATAAATTTGAAGCCCACCTTGAAAAGACGATAAATCAGGTTCCAAACAAATAATGACGAAAACCTCAAGACCAATTGTACATTGCACATTTTAACAAAAATAATGGACACCCTGCTGCTTTCTTCGAAGCAAATGTCTTTGAGCCTTTGAGATGTTTACCAAATTAATTTATTGGCAAATTGTCATAAATTCGTCGTAGTTTTTTTACGCGTGTTTTACCGATATTTGACGCCATTGTGTTGTGGCTCTGTGTTATTCAAATCAGTTCTCGTCTGAAGGGATTTTAGGGATAACAAGGTGACTAAAATTTGTGTTTGAATGGGAATCGAATTGTAGGAGCCACAAAGCGCGTGCCCATAGACGTCACAGCAAAGGGTTGAACATTTTGAGGTCCGATCTTTTTAAAAACCTTAAAGTCGTACACAAATATTTGCATATGCACTGCGGCGGCGCATGAGATGAATAAATACATAAAAATTACATGGAAATGAATCGAATCTGAACAATAACGAACTGGAAAATATTGTGATAGGAATGCGCGTGCTCGGTATATCGAGGGTTTCAAAACGGTGGCACGTGACAAAATTTGGGAATCAATCTCAAATTTATTCCGGAGGGTCCGTCGGGTTATAAATCATGGCGAAATAATTATTTTCCTCAAATATTGGCATGGTATAAATCCACCCTTGATCTCGTCTTAATAGATTTTCTATAAATACAACGCGTTTCGATTCGATCGAGAGTCAGATGGATCTTAGCGCAAAAAAATCACAGTACGTGTTGTTATTTTAATCGATGGAAAAGTAAATTAAAATTGAGCATCGCAAATCAATTTGTTTTACGATATAAAAATGCAATTTAACAGTCGATAATTGATTTATACGATTCTTTTGAGAAGCATAGGAAAATGTCATCAATCCCCACAGCTAAAACCTTTATTTAGCAGTTATATGCGCACAATAAAAGGATTGCTCTTCAAGTTTACGATCCATCGCGACTCTCAGTTTGAGATTGCCTATTTATAAAACAAGCACTTATTTAACAACCATTCATTTTCTTCGCTTCCTTCGTCATTAGTTTATTGAAGCTATCAGACAAAGGCTATCAATACATGCGCAGTGTTACAATTATGATAATTCCTCGACGCGGAGTCGGATTATTAAGAGATAGTCAGATGTTAAAGAGATGTCTATTATGTTATTTGCTGCATAGATGTAGAAAACGTGAAATCTACTTGTCTCTGTCGAGATCAGGGGAGTCTGAACGTTGATCTGCGAGCTTCTACTTTGTGTTGGTCCGATGATTAATGACGATGTGACTCAATGACATAATTTTAGTCAAGTTAAACGGTAGTCTTTTTCTTGAAATTTTCGCTTTAAGAGTCCGAATTTGTTACTAAAATGATAGTTTAAAATTTAATTTTGAATAATTAGTTTAAAATAATATACAAAATCTTGGCTGATATAAGTTCGATAGTAGTTGATCATCTCAATGAAGATCATCCTTTTTTATATTTTTAATCCATGATAGATTATCCAAATTCATATATTGACGTTAATGTACATATTCTATCATTTATTCGTTTAATAATCGATCTGATTGGTTAAATCATCATATAGGGGGTCCAGGAATTAGAACATATCGCTGTGCTTCAACCCCAAAATCAATAGCTTCCCATCGATTCATATTTTGTTGATTCGGTGGCTGTTCATCCTGGTTATGATGGGGCAAAGAGCCAAATGTTACCGACTCGTCATCTAACTGTAATACGCATTTGTCACGTAATTGGGCCCACGGCACCATCGTCGCACCGTGACTCTTCACCACAAAGAGAGTCATCTGTACAGTTAACAATCTTTTGGTGTACCCTGTAATTAGATTATAATAATTGTGAGAAACCGTAAAAATACGGAACGGTCACCGTGTAATTTTATGTCGATTAGAGTAAATATGTAAGAAAAATAATTACCACATGTCTTCCCATACAGTCATTACACATAGTCCGTATGATTGCGGCCCATGGAAAAATTGTTTATTCATTTAACTGTATTTTCCCCGAATATAACATAATAAGGTATAATCCGGACAAATTAAGAAGAATTAAAATGACATTAGTATACATGCTTAGCGCAATTAACGCTATTACCTTTGTGTATGGATTTTTTATCCGGGTAAATTAATATGTTCGGACTGGCTATGGATATAAGCTATCATTTTGACGACATTTACGAAAGAATCGAAAACGCTTGTGTGTGACGAGTCCCTTGGAACCCGTTAAAATTGCCGTCATTCATATGCAATTTTAAAAAGATTAAGAACATCTGATCTCAATTTTGACACGTGCTATAATATTTCAGCATACAATTCCTATGAGATTTATGCGTTTTCTTCTATGTTTTTTAAAACATATCAGTCATTAGATGTAGGCAATATCCATGAGAAAATCTTCTGGGAAAAAGATTTTTCATGTGGTGGTTTTCCACCACATGAAAAATCTTAAATATTAAAAATTAAAGTAAAAAAGGATTTGAATAGAATTTTCCTAAGTATTTAAGATGATCGAGTAATAAAGTCGTATTTATTTTAAAACTATATTTAATTATTTGTTTTTGCACATCCAAATTCAAAAATTAGATTAAACTTAAATCTAGACAATTGATCGGAAATATTAATATCTTCCAAATTCGTTAGTATGGTGAACATTTTTCCCACAATCTGGACAAGATTCCAGGATCTAAACCATTATATTAACAATTGTTCAGCTATTGATAATTCAAATTTAATTAACATCAGAGGAAAAAATTATAATGGATCATAAATCACATTAATATACTGATTGAATGAGTATACATTGCGATTGTAATGTTGCATTGTTAGAAATAGCGTCCAAACTTGATTCCTTCAAAGCTTTTCAATCAATCTGATCATTTACAAATACGCACATAAAAAACGTCACCACTGACAGTTTACTGACAGCCAGTGTCAATGAAACAGAAGTTTTTTTTCTTCTTCAGACAAGTCAGAGTTTGGCGAACCTTGACGTGAATCAAAAAAATAAAATAAAATGGCTTTAGGCGTTTTCGACTTGTGGTTAATTTCGCTCCGAGAAATATTTCATTGATCAATTTATGTTTATGTGCAGAAGTTATTTTTATTATGTAGAGGTACTCAAATGCGAGGCTATTTATACAGCGGGATGGATGACCTCTCACAATACACATATATTATGTAATAATCTCAGCAATTTATTTGAGTGTTTTTGAGAATCATCTGCGATTGAATCCATTGAAAGATCACGCCTATTTATTGATGATGCCGTGCATCATTCATGCCTGATTTTGGACCCAGATCATGTGATTGCACACAGAAATCATGAAACACTCGTCGAGATGAACTTGTAATGAATCGTTGTTCCTAATCATCACCGCCATTTTTGCTTGTTTTCTTCAAGTTTTGGATCGTTTCGACACTCCGTCCAGATCACGTATTGTTAAAAAAGTGTGCACGATTGTCGTAACTACGAAATTTGTTTATAAATTTCATTGAGACACCCCGCGTCTGCACAAAGGCCCCACAATTGACTAATGTAATGAGATTTCGTTTCCAAATGACTTGATTTGTAATTATTTTTACCGGAATAATGTGCCCGCACGAAGTTATTTCGTCCGTTATTGTTATTTAGCCGGAGTGCTTAGTTATACACGGCCATTACGCTTCAACCCTGATATTACCCACTGGGTGATAATAAACGCCAAAAAATAACAACGTTAAACGCTAAAAACTCATACATGGATGATCCCAGTGCAGACTTGGATGTGATTCAACAAAAGTGAATCTGTTATGCCAAATGTCAATCATCGAGTAGCATATTTTTCTTGGATCAGACATAAATCTGTTTTTGAGCACTCATTACTAATCAGTAATATAAACTGTATAATGTTTATTATTTAAAGCGCGATTTGTAACAAAATTTTGATAAAATTAAATCACATCACATATTTTATAAACAAGCGCAATTTCTTTGCTTAATTCCAATATAAATAAATCGTTATGCTATAAATTTGTTCTTAAAAGCAACCCTCTATTTATATCAATTCAAATTTCATAATAGAATGAAACCGTATGTGACTTTTATAATACCATTGAATGTGGCGATTATAATATAACAATTTGCACTAGCCTACCCTATTGAAATTCAAGTTTGGTTAAATTATAATGAAGGTTTTTTTTCATTCTTACACACCATAAGCATATTTTTGTATCACCCTTGTCTAGCATCTTGATTAAGCACTCAAATTGTTGATTTGTAGATTCGCTTTAAAATTCTCGTATTTGAGAGATATATTCTTCTAGTTTTCCATGAGATTTCAAAACCATTAAAAAATTGAATCACAAGTAATGCATATAAGCTTGATAATAAAAATATCGACAGCCACAATGAAGTAAAAGTATCATTTGATATGGTGAATTGGAATAAAGTAATTTTATTATCGTTTAATATCAGATTAAAAAACATCATTAAGTAGTAATATGAAGTTAATTTTTCAGAATCGTGTATAAACAGTTAAATTTTAGGTAAAACTGTAATATTGGCAATCATTATTAAATTCAAATCAAACGTCGGTCGTAAAGCGGTTAAACTTGCTAACGTTTTTGTGCGCTTCTATATTAATAACTTTATATGAAACCGTGTTGCAGGATGTTTTTTTAGCGTAAATAATACAAATTTTGACATGAACTGTCGATTTTTTTCACGTTTATTATCGAAATGTATACAGAAAATAAACATTTTGGCAACGGAGAGAGCTACTCTATTATTTCAATCGTTCGAGTAATTATTGAACGGCGGTTTACGCAAAGAGCGATGAAAAAATTGGCAGACTTTGAAATACGTAATTATTGTAATGAACCGATGATAGAAAAAATAAAGCTTTTGTAACATTTTTTCGAGAGACGCACGATTTGCGTGGCTTTTATAAATAAATGACAAAAAGCGCTGTCGTTTTTTTGCATTTTATTCATTTGAGCAATCGTTGGACATTGGTATTATTTTTTAATGAATCAATAATGGAAACTAAAACTATTGAAGCAGCAAATAAACGTACGTGATTAACGCTGTTATTGTCGGATGGCGTCATGAATTCACGGCAAAAAAATGGGTGCTATTATTTTAACGTAATCACTTGTAGCTGTAGAAATTCAGTAAAAAAAGATATATAGAGTGATGATCAACCATTTTTTGTCCGAACATTCTGCTCATATATGGGATTCGTATTATTTAGAAAGCCATAAAATATGAATAGATATCAGCATATAAAATTGCATGCGTATCTTTCTTCGTTTGGATCATTTGCTTAGACGTGAGGGTCGTTACTTGCACCACGAAGAATTGCGGGTTTGCTTAACAAGACCGTCGTTTGCAATTAGTGGTGAAGGTATGCATCAGGTCATAAGGTCTATACATTAGAAGCATGTTTCTTAATATTGTCCGACCCCATGATCACGAATTATTTTATATTTATATATACTTCCTTCAGTATAACTAATTTTTATCATAAAATATATATATATATATATATAAACGCTATAGATTCAATCACTTAATGAATCAAACATTAGCGCAATATTTCATTTAAATATTTTATGTCGCAATCCATAGTAAATCTAATTAATTTATTACAAACCATGCCATAAAATGAAATTGCCACAAGCAATAAAAATGTAGAACTAGGACCTCGTCTATATCAATTCAAGGGAAACGATCACATCCATACCATTTGTATAATACTTTCACCTCATCATGCATTCAATATTGAAGGTAGCATAACTTCCGAGCTTTATTTGTAAATGGAACGCTTGAGTGAATGTATCAACGGATTATTTTGAAACCATTTTCATACACAACAATTTTCTTTGGATAATAATAAAGACTATTTGAGATAGCCATGTTGATTTGGCGTGCATTTAAGAATTGCTTATATTAGGGTGTCCCATAAGTTTCTTTCGTTTTCATATTAAGAAAAAAATAAACAATAATTCGTATTACATCAAAATTTATTATATAATATATAATCCATTCTGTTCTATTACCTTTCTCCATTTATCCGGAAGCCTCATAATACCTTCTTGCCAAAATTTCCTAGGTTTTTTGGCAAAATATTGATCAAGGTACATTTTTATATCATTTATTGAATTAATTTTTTTACCACGTAAAGAATTTTTAATGAAAGAAATAAATCTGAAGGGGCAATGTTCGGAGAGTATGAAGGATGAGGTAAAACATCCCAGTCAAATGATAATAATTTATTTCTGACGAGCAAAGATACATGAGATCTGGTGTTATCGTGATTAAAAACAACACCTCGTCTGTTCGCTAATTCTGGCCGTTTTCTAGCAACTGCATCCTTTATATTGTCTAGTTGGAAACAATATTTTATTGAATTGATTGTTTCACCTCGCTGAAGTAGCTACCACATAAACTACCACCTTCCAGTCCCACCAAATGCATAGCAAATTTTTTGGATGTAGGACAGGTTTAGCTACAGTTAAAGCTTCTGTACCCTTGGTCCAAGTCTGTTTACATTGTATATTCTCATAGAGTATCCAAATTTCATCTCCAGTGACAAGTCTCTTCAAAAAAGGTTGGCTATTATGTCGTTGGAGGAGAAGATCGCATGTTGAAATACGCTGAAGTTTATTTGAGTCAGTCAGTTCATGAGGAAGCCACAAATCTGAATTATTAATGCAGCCCAATTTTGTCAGATGATTATGGACGAATATTCATGGAACTTTTAACTTGTTAGCTATTTCGTGAACAGTATATCGCGGGTTTTCTTCAACCATGGCTATGATTAAATCTGTGTTCATTTAGGAAAGAAACTTATGGGACAACCTAATACATCCACAATAATGTATCTTCAGCGTACTATATTTCACTCTTTCGGTTTGAAAATAAGAAAGCTTTATTTTTGGAACTCTAATGAAACCAATACATTATAGAGAGCAATTTAAAATCATGTTGTTGTTGTTACGTAATCCTTCGACTAGCATTCTCTATATCTGGCATTTCATATATCATCATAATTCCTTATTTTTGGCGTGTTCCATTACTGGTACATCCATGAATTCTGCGTGGAGATCGTCATACGATGAAAGATCTGTGCCGAAGAAAAATAAAAGAAACAAAGTTCAGTCACACTTGTCGGCAGATCGATCAATAACTATAAGATATATTATGCATCCAATTCTCGCGGTCGAAGCTGCCAAATTCATATATGTTAATATAGCAAAAAAAATCAGATTTGGATGTTTTTTTACTGATTGGTATCCAAGAACGTCTAGGTGTTTCTTCTAGAGAACTATATATAATCTTAATATTTTTTAATTTATTACAAATGAACTCTTAATATATACTGATTATTACTACTAGTTCACATTGAATTTCCCGGAGGTGCGATTTTTTGGCGAGACACGCCAAAAATATATATATTTTTTATTAAATCGATAACAAGTCAAACCACAAATCTCAAATAACTTAATAGGCTCTCATTAATTAGAACAATTTTAGTTTATATTTCTACAGATTAAGGCAATTTATTTTCAAAAAAACCAATTTTCACTAGTTATTTATCAAATCATATATTCAATCTTTGTATATAAAACTCTTTATATTTATAAAATATATTTACTGTTATTAGATTTGGTGACCACATTACCACATTGCCCAAACAAAAATGAAGCTATTAGTCATTAAATTCCAAACCTTTTTATTAGGTTTTCTGATTATAATGCATTTAAATTATTTAATAACCTCCATCATGTTTATTTTATGTATTGAATGGTAGACAGCGGATGTGTTTTAAATCAAAACTGTTTAAGCATTTTATAACGAAGAAGAATAATCGAAGAATCTATATTGGTATTATATATTCTTCGAAATTTGACCCTCACTTCATCAAGCTGTCGAGCCCGAGACGATTGATATACAACGATCTAGAAATAAGTATAATCTCAAAGACGTTTTCCTCCATCCGCCCGCTTACAATTGCAGATTTTCGAAATTAATGGCGACACGTTTTAAATTCAAAAAGTCGAATAGCGCATTTCCAATGACGCTCGCTTCAGAGTTGTTGAACTGGGCTGACCTCTCGGGTCTCATTAAATTATCTCCCACTAAACATTAGCTTGTGCCAACAACATTTTCCAACTGTGAAATTACGCCAGACAGGGACAGAATTGGATTTCCACGGTGGCCGCTCAACACGAAGAAGAAAGACGATACGAAATCCATTGCCAAGTTCAACTCTGCCCGCAGGTACATTTCGTGATATCTCTCTGCTGACGAAGAACTGCAACTGCTTTAACGTTGTCAACGCTGTGTCGTGTCACAACAAATTAAGTAAGATATAATTTGATCTAAGCAAAGTGTATCAAAAAAATAACCTGATTTCTGAAAATTATGATCGAGACGTGACCATCGGAATTTAGCTCAGATTTGTAAAAAAGAAAAGTAACGTTAAATTAAGTACTAACGATTTTGTAACGCAGCATACAAACGATTTCTATTTTATGAAAAAATGTGCAATGTATGCATATTACTCTAAAATTTCATTGTAATTTACAGCTCAACCTTTCACAATTGCTATTGATATATTGATAATACAACTGATTGATTGAACAAATTCTGTTGCTTAATAACTAACAAATTTGTATTCTGGTCAAATAAAATGTCAATAATACACACATACAAAAAAATGTCATAGTAGATTTACATATTTTATGTTTGAATGAAATATTCTTCCCTTAAAGTTGTAATTTCATTTGACGTTATTTAAATGTGGCTCTTTTTTCTCGGATCGTTCTTATTTTTCATCTTTGATATTTACATCTCTTGCTACTTCGCACAAATTTCACGATCACCGTCATCACGACCCAGCCCCGTTGTTCCCGTCCAATCGCAATACCGTTATACTTTATCGAACAATAATACTAATAAATCATTACGTATGATTATGCCGAGATGATTGAGTATTTTCAGCGCTAAATGATAATGTTAAACATATATAAACTCGCAACAAAGTGTTGCATAATAAATAACGAGTAGTCCATTACGATCTCCATGTTCAAAGATGGCGGCCGCAAAGAAGGCTTATAAATAAGCAATAAGCCAAGTCTGCGGTCGACTTATCATTACCAAGTTAACAGCATTCAGATTAGCGACCTGATGATGACGACTTCTCCGGACAGAAGGTTAAGTTCATTGCACTTGAAATCATTCCGTTTGTTATTGTTTGTAGACATTCGTGAATAATTTCTAAATGTTGTTGACCAAACTATTTATACTTTTCAATTTGATCCACATATGTCAAGCGGCGATGGTTGTGGTCGTGAGACACATAAATAACTCGACGTCTCGTATATGCGACACCATAGCGTCCAAAATGGATTCATTCAAAGTATGGTCACCCTAAACAATATATATCTGGATTGGTTTTGATAATTCGTTTTAATGCAGCCATATTATAA
This sequence comes from Stenopsyche tienmushanensis, assembly GCA_008973525.1. Taxonomy (NCBI): domain Eukaryota; kingdom Metazoa; phylum Arthropoda; class Insecta; order Trichoptera; family Stenopsychidae; genus Stenopsyche; species Stenopsyche tienmushanensis. The sequence continues at coordinate 819,849 of WACJ01000539.1, forward strand.
ATTGTAATCTTAAACCAGTTTCTATCTGCGGATATTATCGCATAATTGGCATTGGTATTCGCGAGTTATTCGTATCGATCGCACGGTTAATTGAATCGACGGATAATTAGAAGTGTACAAATAAAACGTTAATAATAGGTATCCCACGGTACATGGATAAAAATGTAGGTAGTGATGACGAAATCTACCTGAAATGCACGCACATGCAGCTAAATGCAACATTCGAAATAATTAAACCCCTATTCTTTCTGCACCCTGTCATTTGATCTCTTTTCATTGCGATACAGTTAAAGGTTCATCCCTTAACAATTTTAGAAGTTATTGGATCACGTACGTGGGGAAGAAACAATACCACCATGACGTATTTTTTTGCTCCATTGTTACTTATTTCGCCATTGTTTAATTCAATTGAACGGGAGCGTACATGATCGATAGGCTTTAACAAATTTATATTTAAAAAAATTATTTTATCCAAAAATATTGATACTTAATATTTTTTCCTCAAATACGAAGATGCTCAAACTGTAAAATTTAAATTCGTTTAAATAAAATATTGATTAAAACATCAATTTTATCATGTATTGGAATACATATTATACGGTCGTATTATATAATATTTGTTTAAAAATGTCAGGGAACAATGTGATAAATTTTTGAAATCGTTGATCAAATATGTGTTATATAATATACACAGATGTTGTATAAAATGGATAGGTCCTATCTCGGGTAGCGATCTTAATACCTTTTAATCTCTTATATAAATGAAGAATGTTAGCTGGTTAGTAGTGTTGGATACTTGTTTATTCTGTCAACAGGAGCAGGATAAAGGACCAAGGTTTGAGGATTAAACCTGAACCATATAAATTAATCAACAGTCCAAGCACACCGGATAGATGCTCGCTTTCCTGTTTTAAAACATTAGCTAATAAATGCCATATGAAATAATTTATTGCGAAATAGTTAAATTCATGATCAATGGATAGACGTTTTGAATAAACACTACGAATTTGCATAAGTAATTTATGTCGCCGTATACATTTTGCAGCGTTTATTGCTGGATAACATCTATATTTGTGAATAAATTCATGCAGATTTAATGTATGTAAATTTTATCATGCAGAAAAAATGTTTCTCTTTCGTCGTATTTTGCAGGTAATCCATTTTTTCCGGCATCGCATTGTCTAAAAATAATGACAGTCCCCATGGGACGTGTATTATTTTTCTGTCACTGTTAAGTTATTGGGTCTCTTTCATCAAAGACCCTCGTTAATAAGAATTGATATAATTCTTTCAATCTCAAAGACACCTGGAATGCAAGCCTACCTTCTCCTTACACCCTCTTTGTAATTGTCCCGGATTTGTTCTTTTTTGTGCCATCCCATCAAGTTTTCGGATGGTGAGCTATGGACGACGAATAATTGAATGAGTATATAAAAGCAACGTCGTGCATTCAAAAGATGTTTCGATATGAATAGGGCTGGAAATAAATTCAACAATTAATTTCTAAAACATACGTGCACATATGTTTGATAAAAAATAAGCCTTCAGTGGTCGTATCTATTTGAGAAGAACAGTAATTAAATTCAATTTATGAAATTATTCATACACCAAATTTATAAGCAGTGATATAAATAGCAAAGTGGAGGGATTTCATCAATTAAATCACATAAAAAAAAAATATTTTACACTTGTTTAAATGGTATATCATCAGCATTATCATAATGCAGACACATAGAGTCTATTACATGATTAAAGTCTCTTCGATATCATTCATGGGAAAGAGACACATTTGTGTCATCTCTATATGTTGAATATTAAGGCTGCATAACCTCTGAATATTATTTTTAAATACCATCCAGTGGTTTTTTTAAGAGGACGTATAAAAGATTAATTTTGCATTAATCTTGCTAAGCGTTTTTTGAAATATAATGAAAAACTAGGATAATATATGTAGTTGGAATGAGCTCTCTAAATAATATATTTGATTAATAAATATTATTTAAATCTTCACACATCATTACCTAGCTTTTTTTAGACCCTTATTTTATATAAATGAGTATTTAAAATAATTTGAGCGCCAAACGTTTAACTACAGTTGACTTACATGGCTAAAAGGACGATAAAATTGTACGGTGGAAGATATTATAGTCATCATATTTATGAAATATTATTTATGATCTAATATTATGCAATTATTAGAGCCTTAAGTTTAAGAATACCGTGCTATGCGAATTTAAATTATATGAAATATAATATATAGTTAAAAAATACAATATTTTCATTTTATATTTGAGAAAAGCATGTTTATTGGAACTAAATTATCGAGGATTTTCTTCGTCATCGCTACTGATATTAAGCGAGATAGTTTTATTTTTGCCAAACATTCTTCTAATAGGAGCTTTCTTCAGTAGCATTAATTTGATCTAATCTGTTATTTTAATTGCTTGCTTTTGATTGAGTGCTTTCATCAACTTCATTGTAGGAGAGTAAAGGATTATGGATTATCTTTTTAAATTTTGTGCTTCTTTCAGTGGATATTTTATTTAAGTAAGACATAGTTTATGCAATTCTTTACGCTTTTTATGGTAAGATATTTAATGATTTCATCGTTTTTATTATATTATCGTCCTATGAATTAAAGGTTATCTTAAATGATATTTTCATCAGTAATTCTTAAATATCTTTGACACTTAATATACCATATATTGTTAAAACCCTCTTCTCCTATAACCCATCATTGATGATTTCTACTCTATTGTGCTTACAACCAGAATTTTTAAACCCCTTTAGAATAAAACTTTGAATCCCGTGTTCCATCTTCGTTTTCCACATATCTCAAACGATTTTAAAGCAAAATCATGTTATAAGAATATAATTTTATACAGCGTTATATTTGACATTGTTTGCATTACTTTTTCATATTCCAAAATGAATCTCATCTTACACAACTTTCGTGCATGCAGCCTGCACCGCAAACGCAATAAGGCAACGTAGTGACATTTTAAGTTCGAAATTACAGGAAATCTGTATTATTAATTATTCCCAGGCATTTATCCGTAATTATAAACATCTGTGAGCCTGGCTTGAGTTTACGATCCACGGCTATAATTGAAGGTCTGAGACTGGCGAATCGTGTGAACATTAATCATCCCAACAATTATGAGGCATCGATCAAGAAATACACACTTCGACGTACGTACAAACAGGAAAGGTCGCATATTGGGATATTTTAATTGATATCCAAGCATTTATTTGGCCGTATTAAATGAGCCGATCGAAATTATTGACACATCAATTATTTGACAGCTAAATTACAGGTCAGTTAAATCTATGATTTTTCATATATGAAAGGTCAATCAGAGAATAAATTGGACGATCATTATAATCCACTATATTTACGCTAAATGATGAAACATGCATGTTATTTTTGAAGAATGAATCGAACTCGCATTTGAGAATCTGTTGTCTTCCGCAGATAATATGCACGTTTATTGGTTATTTAATGATTGGCCGTGGCAGTTACTGCTTTTCATCGAAAGGGGCCAGAGGTGCCAAAATTTATAAATGTCCAGGGATCGTACCACGATGAAGGGATGACCGCGTGGGAAACGAGATGTAATGAGTGCTCGGTTAACCGGTATTCAATCCAAATTAAGCCCGTATTCTTGGAAAGCTCAAATTATACATGCTTTCTGTAATTATTTTAAAACTTCGATACTTCCAAATTAATCTTAAGTACAATAATCAGAGAGACGTTTTATGTTTTTTGTAATTTATGAGATGGAGAACGAAAGCTCGAGAGGAGATCTGTCAATGCGATTATTGGGTGGTAAACAGCATACTTTTTGACATGTCATTAATTTTTTTAATACGCCCAAATAATTTTTAATGATGTTCAAATCACTTTAATTTACGATTTCTCCTTCAAAAACATGTTTAAGAAAAACTACACGAATGGATGGGGTTATTGATATTCAACAAGCACCCAAAGCATAGATCTTTTTCTTCATTGCAAATGTTAATTTCAAACAGAAAAAAAAATGATTGAGCTATATTAAATTAATAAACTAATTTGAACATTTGGCATTTATATAATTTATATTTTCACAACTTAAAAATATTTTTTGTCAAATGGTTATTTGCAGTATTAATTCATTTTTAGAACCAATATAATATCAATTTAATACATTATTCTTGTAAGTTCCTAGTAATTTTTGTTTGAGTTTTTTATATAACTCAAAGAAGAAACATAGTAATGTTAAATATGTCGTTTTATAATTCTAAAAATTTGATCTCTTAGTTTGTTGAAATTTCAGACATCGTAGTATTCATGTCAATTTTTAGCCGTAGTGTCTGTTTAAAACACAAAATAAGATCTGCATTGAAATCTTTAAAATTTCAATACGGCAGTAGAAGAAAAATGACTTTTTAAAAGTATTGCAGACCGCGTAAAAATTAAAATGACCGACGCGAAGTCTCAAAATATGCATATTCTATGGTTGAACCGTTCAACCAGCATCGGTTATTATGATGGCAGCTTTCTCTCCTGCATCATCATGAGTGATTAACCGAATTCGCCATAAACACCATAGAATAAGCAAGACCGACATCGACCATACACCACGACGCGAATACTAAATGCCTCATTTGTCCATAAAGTGAGCTAACTGCCCACTCCGAGCGTGGGATAATAACCGCAATGGTGATGACTTTGACGTTAATTGTTGAAAATTTGTATAAATTAAAACCTTTCCTATGCTGCCGCAATTTCAACGTCTTTCAAAAGTACTGACCCAAATTAACCCTCCAGCTGCCGATACATTATTCATCGTGCGAGAACCAGATTAATGGCGGGCCTAATGTCTAAATGGCTCTTTGAATATGGATTAAACCTAATGCAAAATATGCGAACGTCTTTTCGACGTCCTTGGACGAAATTCGTCCCGATGGAGTCACCTTGGAGATATACTAATGTATATTGAAAAAGTTTTTTTTTTGTCTAGGAGTGATCTTTTTTTATTTTACATATTCGTCGACGCTATGAGAAAATTTGAATAACCCAATGTCGCAGTCCAAAACTAAATTGCTCAAGAAAATATTTGATTACAACCCAAATGTATATTTATCCATACACCTCAAAGAAAAATAAAAAGCACATACGAATGTCTATAACCTCAGGCGAAAATTTTTTAAAGTATATTTTTTATACTACATAATTCCAAATTTATTAAATTAAACATCTTTATATGTTAATCTGATGATATTCAAAAACTAATTTAAATTGGAAATTGATACATTTAAAAGCATTATAATTAAATTTGATCAAATTATTATAAGCAAACTTATAAAATAAACCTAATTTTCATGTTGTTTTTCCTTATAGTGAATAGTTTGAGCATCTTTAGAAATCCACTAGATATCTTGGTAAATTCATTGCATATTATCCTAAGCAAAAATACTCTTTAACATGAATATTTGAGGAAAATTTTATAATATGATTTACAGATATTTCGAATATAAAAAGGCTTGTTTGTTCGTCGGATGGCCATACAGAAATGCATGCAGTGACCGACATAGCTATGTTCAAGGCAGACACATGACACAATCAACTACGCAGAAGTTTGTCGTAGTTTCGCCTAATTTCTGCATAGCAAATGGCGGTCTGTGCATACATAAAAGTTTAATTTCGGAATAAATCAAACATCCAGCCGCCGATTGTTCTGGAAGGAAGCTAGTTAGCATTTAAGGATGTTGATCGGTGGCCGCCCAAAATTATAATCAGCTGCCGTGGTTACACAACCCGCCGTCAAACAATTTTCCACGTACTGCTCGCGGTCATTATGACCGTATCGCGTATAATTTATATCGTTTATACAGAGAGACGCTAATTGAAGCCAATACCTAAATTTTCCGTAAACGTCGTAGTAGTTGCACAACTTGGAGATGTGTCTGTGAGCAGTGCCCTGTTGCAATTAATCCGAGGATCAAACGTAAATAGATGACGCTTACCTATGCTAAATAAATCTGAATCGAATTATTTTACTTACATCATTCAACCAATTCTGATTTCATAACATCTCATGTGCTTTATTACAAAATTCGAATGGAAAATTTGGATTTTCCATCCTTTTCAGATTTAAAATCGACCGATGAGTTTATGCAATAAAAACTTATGGCCTATTTTATTTGAATTCTCGCTTTTTCATAGCGTAAACAATCACAATTTATATTAAAATTGTAAATTTAAATAATTACATATAGTCCTTATTGCTTATATACATACCCAAATGATTAATTTCAATCATTTGAGTACTATATAATATCCTTTTTAATTAGTGATCGACCAAATGCTTAAATAATGTTAATATTTTATTATAAATTGAATGCAAATATACCAGCACTAAATTTTAGCATACTTTGCATCAATCTTAATTGAATGTATTGTAAGATCGTTACTTCAGACATGTTTAAATGATTCCGAAAAAATATAACAATGCATAATTTTGCATGGTGAATGGGCTTTCCAATTTATCACCAAGCTTCGTGTTCACCGCACGGCATTTTCATCGGCGACGATGGTGATTGACAGATGATGAGGAGTCATCTGACTTACGTTCGCCAGTTTTGCATTGTCAATAGTCTGAGGATGCCTCCGATCAGACTGCTGATGCACCAAAAGCCGCCAGATGTATATCTGCATAATTTAAAGACGCTGCTTCGCCGCTCCAGTTGATATGTAAAATTTTTGCACCATATTAATACAATTTATAAGCCCGAGCAACTTTAGATAATTTTAATACAATGGAATAACATATTTGAGTTTAAATATTTTCCAATGATAGATCAACAACAAAGGCTTTTATATATATAAATCATACTTTGTTAAGATTTCAATTTTCGTATGACTGAAAATTGTGAATTTCATGCATGTATTGATTTCAATAAATTCATGATTTCCCGAGATATTTATATCGAAATATTCCAAAAAGGATTGACTTAAATTAAAAACGACGCTGAATTGAAGTATGTGTGAATGAACGATCGATTTGATAGAAATTGTATTGATATGAAACACACATTTCGAAGAGCTTTCATATTCAGAGACGCTGAATCTGTTCGGGCCGCGAATATTGGAATTCATATTGAATTTGGAGAATGGATGTTGGAACCTTACGTGGAGGTAAGGTTGATACGTGACGAATGAGCGTATTCCGTGGAATGATCATTCATTGTAGTTAATGCGGCCATATCGGGCACAGCGCAAGGGCGGATTCTAAATAATGCCCACCATTTTGTTCCCCCGGGACCCTCAGCACCAAATGAGCGTCCCGTCCCGACGGCCATCTAAATCAGAATTTCAAATGTCAAATTGGAATAATTTTTCATAAATTTATTCGACCGTTTCGGGGCGCCCATCCAGGTTACTGCCTGCTATTCCGACTGACGCTTCGGAATGATTATGATAATTCATTGCCGTGGATCGACATGGCACTGAAATAAATTACGATTTTTTTTATTCAAATTGACTTTTTTTCAATCAGCGCTGATACAAATCCAACATTGCCCCGCTTCATGATGTATTTAGAGCTACTTTTATATCCTTGAGATCAAAATAGGGCGCATTAAGGCGTTATATTTAAATGCGCCACACCGTTCCAATAAATCGTTTGACAATCAATCAAAATTTGCGATAAAATCGCATTGTTTCCCGATTGAAAAAGGGTGCAAATCGATCTTTGTTAAGTGTTTTATGGTGGCGAAAAAGTCACAGTGTTTGTTTTTTTATTCATATTTCGTCAAGCGGAGAGTGGAAACTGGGTAGATGGATGAAGGCATCCTTCCTGTTCCGTTGTCACGTGAACGCTACGCCGTAACCGGTTTAGACGTAGCCCTGTTGTTATTTGCGGCACGTAGAAGTCAGGTCTCCGCCGTAGAGGTCCCCTTAATTCCGTCAGGTACCGGTGGGCGGCTACGCCGGGGCGGACACAAAATTATGCGACGAATACGTAAAGGGCAGTCCTGTACCTGCCGTAATTTATACTGACTGATGTCCTTTTTGACCGACTGCCTCTGGTGACATCTTGAGGATCAAAAAAGCATTTGTTCTTTATTCCGCACGATTATTTTGAAATTCATAAACAATGCCCGTGTATTCTTCATGTGGAATTTCATTTTGAAATGGGTCAAATATGGAGGTCTGCAAAGGTCAATAAAACATGAAAAAGGAGTAATGATGATTAAAATTCATTCATAATATACGAAAAAAATTATACACGGATAGAGTGTATATATTATTTACACAAATATGTTAATATAAATGTAACAATTTAAACAAATATTCAAAAGCACATAATCATACCCCGAATAATATTTGTATGCAATGTTTATATTTTTATAATTATAGCTAAATCCGAATATGGCGCATTAAAATTGTTGATCGTTTTAAATATTTCTTCCATATAATTTATTATTGAATTTAATATTAAAATTTGGTGATAGGTATTCTGGAATACCCTCAAAACGATATCAATATTGAAGGAAACGTCCCTTGCTTTGCGCCTTCTTAATGATACATCGTATTAATGTATGAGGGATGTGGCGAATGGGAAGAACCGAGTTCTCCCCGTGAGGAGACTGTCACGGACCGTCGATCGTATGAATTTTTAAAGATGACGCTTTTCGGGGATGAGGCGGTGGTGAAGGATGAGCAAGAATAGATGTACGAAAGAATCATTATTACAGGAGCGAGCTGAATGTGGAATCTTCTACTGAATCGTCGTTGCGGGGCATCGTTCAGAAGAAACGAAAACGTGTCGTGGAGCTGAGAAATAGCTATAATAGGTGTCCCACAAAAAAGAAAAATATCTCACAGTATATTGCAAATATATGATTAAAAAATATTGCATAGTTTAATATTTTTAAGCATGATATAAGCCTATTTGAGTATGAAAAACTTATGATAATTTAATGAAATTTAGATTAATTATATCCAATTGAATAGAGAATAGTCAGTTTGAATCAAATGATGATATAACGTATGTAGTTGATTTTAATTGAGTTGTATCAATGTGGAAAAATAATGAAATATATTGTAGATATTTAATAAGATATGTTGATTGTATAAATGTAACGAATTCTTTCTATCAATTATCATATGATCTAATCAAATAATGTTTAAATTTGAATCCAAACTGAATTGTATAAATATGGTAAATATTTCAATCATAGAACATGAAATTTATATGAAATTACCTGAAGGATGCTATGCTTGTTCGATCGTCTTCGTTCGTTCTTTTTGATGGCTCAATTCACAAGTTTTTCTTAAATATGCATTTTCATCATAATAATGTATGAATTACATTATGAGAAATCTAAGCCGAAGGAAATAAAGCTTAAAACATAATCACATAGCGTCGCCAGACGTCACATGCATATACGACGCTCGTACATTTTCCATTCGATTCCCAAGCGTCACGTATGCGACTCTACCTTAGCGGAATACAGAAAATAAGGCAGTAAAATTTATTCCCGGGTGACTTGACGTTCAATCATTGACATCGGGTTGGTTTTCCTCAGACCTCCCCCGGTCCTCCCTATGACCCACCTCCGGGGCTTCTTTTTTGAGATGAGGGTGGCAATATGGCGGAGCGGGAGGGCTGGTGGAAATAGCTGGAACCCCTTCGCGGATAACTTTGTGTCTTGAATACTAAGGAGCCGAAGAAAAATTACCGCGATATAGCATGGGCCGCGTTTAGTTGGGGAGGAGGTGGCGCTCCGTCATGGACCGTGGATATGTCTTATTTATTTTTCCCTTTTGTGCCCTGTCCTGGGTCTTCGCCGTACAGAAATGCGAATTAACGTCAAACGTATGCAAAGGAACGGACAAATACGCTTTTCCTGAATTTATAGCGCAAATTAATAAAATCCGAACATTATTTCCCTGTAAATAGTAAAGAAAACAATATAAGAAAGGTTCGGATGGAAGATTAATGCTCAAAGAGATTTGTAAAATATTTTTCGAGTGACTATAAAAATTCATACAAAACTTAAAAACCCATAAACACACTTTGTACCAAGATCGAATTTCCAAGCTTTCGAATTGATTGATTTAAGAAAATTATTGATTGAAGTGTTGAATTCTTCAAAGAGGGATTGAAAAACAAATTTGAACCAATTCTATATACTGTTAAATACATTTATTTTGGATTTCCTGACTAATCAATTCATGCAAATGAAACGATCAATTCAACCGCTAATAATATTATTACTTTGTTCAAAAACATTGCTTATATCGCAACTCCATCATATTTCCCATTTCATATCCATGATGTATAAAATTCATTTATTCGTACAAAAACTTAAAGTTCGAACCAAATTTAAATATTATTTTAAGTTTCTTGGAAAGAAATTTAACCATCATACAGCATTTTACAGAAGTTATTTTTCCACTGGTTGAAAATCTTCATATTTGTAGCCACTTCTTACCATTATGACATTGACGGCCTTTGAATAAAATCTCCAATTTTAGTTGCGTAGTTTTATTCCGACCATTATAAGATGTATCGTATCTTTCTCGTCTTATATTTTATATATTTTGTATAATAGAAGTTCACATATTCAATTGGAACGTCAAACTTCATATAAATATTATTACAGCTGAAATAAGCTTTCGTTATTGTATCGATCAAATATATATATTGTTAGTATCTAAAATCTTATTGTATATACATATTACATTTTAAATCTAGATTTGTAGAAAAAGTAGTTTTGCAAAGTACATAAAATTAAGTATAAATATAAATCTTATTCAAACTTTAAATTAATATCTTTTCTCTTAAATAAAGCAAATATTGTTTTTAAATTATCAACACAATCATTTTTTTGCAATAACACTAATAGTATTAAAATAGCGTATGATAGTAATTAAAACTATTATGCTGTACTATGTCGATGTTCAGTTCAAATTTAGAATCATTTTTTTCATCACTGAAAACCACTTTTCTCTTAGTGGAAATATATTTTCATTCATTTGGAATTACTATGAAAAATCGGGATGAAATCACGATATCCCGGATCTGTAAGCTCGATGATTTTTTTAAAATTAGAGTCAAAGAACTAACTCACCATGATATTTGATATTTAAAACCAGAGATGATAAAATTGTATATTATAGTTAAATTGATAAATTCACTCTCGCATGATATCGTTCAAAAATAAATTGCTCTAAATGTATTTAAAAGGCGCTTTTTAATAATATCCCTAATAGAAGTTTGGCCGCGAGTATACCCGTCATACAATATTTATTATATTTTCGTGTCATCTTTACGACGCGTCGTTTTCGTAACGAGAGTTCGTATCCGCCATTAAGGATTATATCTTCAATCGTTTGATTTTACCCTCACAGCCTCCTCGGGCGCACCCCCCGGGGCCCTTGCGATTTTTTGTCCTCCCTTTATCTCGCGTCGTCTGTCTTTTTTAGTCGCGCCTTATCGCAACATTCAGGGTCATTTGATTCCTAGTATAGGAAATTATTTACAAACAGCACGGGAGGTTCGCAGTAACTGTGCGTTTCTAATACTGCTTCCTGAATACGCTGTCGCATTTTATACGTCGTTACACCTACGTCGTGTGTGTTTTCGAGCTATGTTTCTACAGTGTTTAATGTGATGTGATCATCTCTGTTGCTTCTAATGGAGTTTCCAGGGTGGAAAACATTTGATACGTCCTATAAGATATTTCTATTGGCGACAGTAGTCAGCGGTGGTTGATGCTGAAGACGCGTTTGGATAAAATATGGCCATGAATTTAATTTTATTAGATTAGATAATATCAACATAAATGTGAATTGAGACACACAAAAGAAAATAATGTACTAGTATTTTATCCTAAGCTTTGCTAAAGTAATGAATTTGCGTTTTTGAAAACATTTTTTTTTCAATCAAATATGATCAATTGCTTCAGCAAAAGAAAATAAAACTTTCTCTTGGAAATCTTCAGTCTGCGTCTCAGTTTGCGTCTATTTCTATCAATGATATTTTTCATTTGGATCTCTTTCAATTGCATAGTCTTCAGAAACTAATTTTGTGGCCAATGCCAATAATAAATTAATAAGATATTTCAAATAATCTTCATAAAATTGAAACATGTTTTAAATAGTAATACCGAAAATATATTGCTAAATTAATAATGTTGAATAAATATCTTAAAATTGTTATGTAAATTTAAAAAATACATATATTAAAATCGTTTCGAAAGTAGTTTTAAATCATCTTGTCATTGAAAATCACAAAGAAATTTTATAAAAGATGTCTTTAATATATTTTTTTAAATGTGATAAATATAAAAGTAAGATTTGTCCCGTAATAAATTCCAAGTTATCTTAAATTTAGTAACTGTGATGAAATATTTTATCCCGTTATATAGTTTGAGCCCTGTTGATAATATTTGGGAGGGAAAAACGAACAATTTCCCAGCGAATTAATCTTAAAACACCACATGTCATGCTCCTTAAATAGAGCATCTTCTCGAGTACAAAGTAATTTGTCCATTAGGCACTAACGCCATATGACCCTTCGGTCTGACACTGCAAGGTGGGGAAAAGAGAGACGGTCCATTTGTTTCAGCAGCATCTACGCCTCTACGTACACGTATAGAGGTGGAATACCAATAGCAAGGATAAATTCCGCCCTCGGAGCGCATTAGCGGGTAGCTACGGCGGGTGTGGCGAGGGAGTATTAGTGGCGTTTAACGGGGTTTAACGGAGTTTAACGGCGCTAGCTCGTTAGAGTGATTAGGAGCGGCGCCTGTTTGCGCATGCGCTGCAGCCTCCCCCGCGCTCCGCAACCTGCAGACACGCCCACGCTCCCGACACCCTCGGAAAAACATTTTCTCTTTTCATTGGCCGACCGACACCGACCAATTAACACTTGACGTAAATTATCCTCCAATTAACGCCTCACTGCAACGCCCATTTTCCGGCCCTTCTCTACGACGTGCGCCAAGCGGGAAAACATATATAGACATTTAGATAGAACAATGCCATGTAAACAACATTTTTTCATTAACAGATCATTTAATCTATACTTTAAAAGCAGATAAAATTATCTATTGATTCTTAAAGACAAAGATCTTGAGACTTAATAAAATTGAATTTTCAAGTATAAATAAGATAAAATTTTTGACTTTCTATCAAAACATATTTTATCTATACTATAACCTTCTTATAAGCTGAATATTCAAATATGTTATCCTGAGTGAATTTGTGTGTATTAAATATGTTTTGATTTATATAAAGATAATCAAATAATCAATTCGCCAATAAAATTCAATCAAAAAATATCAATTTATAGTTCTGAAAGATTTGTGGTTAGACGTTTGAAATTAATCAACCGTTATCAATGGCGTTTCTTGTACCATAAAAAGATAATAAAGCTATATAAAGATTACTCAATATTGTTACAGACATGTCTGTAATATTATCATGAGATTATAGGGCGAGTTTTTCTATTCCGTTTCGTGTATTATTTCATAAATATGTTAAATATATACGCTAGAATGCGTATTTAACCTTATTATTTTATATACTGATTTATTGCTGATAAGCTAACCCTCGGCGCTTGGATCTCATTTTTAATTAAGATTTTTGCTATGATATTCGAGCGGCCATATTCACATGAATTTTCTCGAACGTATGAGGAATAAAATTATGTAGACGTAGTGAAACAGGATACATTAAAATATGTTTGCACACAGCTCCGGGCACATTCTACAATATCTTTTACGTCTTAACGTAATTCCTTTCTCCCATATGCAGACTAGACGTCCCACCTCCTTTTACCAGTCGATGGGGATAGAGTTTTCCATAAGCCTGCGCAATTTCAATTCAAAGCCTGTCTCGGGGATGCTCTTGAAAGCGCTTAGTTACGTAACAACGTTTGGACGAGGAGTGATAAGGCAGCCCATCTTACAGAAGCAATGAGATTTGTATACACAATGGAGTATTCCTGCATATGCATGTTGAACTTGCCTGGCAAATATCTTTATAAACCATAAAGAATAATATTATAAATTATTATTAATCAAATTGCAAGATGAATATTGCTTGAGATTGAATTCTTATTCAGTCGAAATTAAAATTCCTCTGCCTTTTTTCATTGGATTGTCAATCGGTGGCGCGAGGTCTCAGATCCCTCCTGCGGCTGATTCATCCAAAGGTCCTCAAGTGAGGCTTGCGAGGAATGTCATTTGGAGGCAGTTAAACGACTCATAACCGACGATTTTATTGGGCAGTTAACATTGCAGCGCGAGAGTTATAAGCCACTCAGTAACACGTATGGCCCGGGTTACGGCCTGTAACTGGGATCTTGGAATCTCGAAGCTCCAAATTATATTGACGCATTAAGGAGACACGAATCCTAATATCCGTGTAATTTGCTGCCGCATCGAGGCCATCCTGATATCGTCATTAATATCATGCCGAGCAAATATTTGCTTTTATACGACTTTCTCGTGCCATTTATGGACTAATTTAGAGTCCTTTATTCTCATTCTAATTCCATGTCAGTTTTCGTATTCTAATTTTGAGATTTTCTACATTTTTCCGCACAAAAACAACGTACAATATAAACGAATAGTCATTTGGATAGCCAAATTAAACGTGATGACTACATTTATACGTTCTTAATATAATATAATATTAGAACCTAAGTTATAAATGTTTTAGGTCTATATATTTCTTAACCCACTGATATCTTAACTTTTTCTACATTTCCAATAATTGTTTATTTAAACTATATATGTAAATAATTTTATCGATTCGTGATCTTCGTAATATTCGTGATCAATAATCAATGAGATTGAAGAAATAGATATGAGTGTGAACTATTTTAATAAAAATATAATAATAGCTCCGATCCAATGATCGATTTTACTAGTGTCCGAATCTACATTCTACACAGAAATTGCAGGACTTAAGATTGGTATTATTGGGATTATAATATTGTCGTAAAGGATTTAAGCGGAAGTTCCCTTTGTAGTCGAAATCACGGTCGATTTGAGGCAAATGTTGCGCATAAGCGGAATTCCTCCTCAGACGGAGGCTTTCAATCACGAGATACTTTCGATCTTTCGCCATCTCATCGCCGTCAAATAAAGATAATTTTGCGGCAGTCAAATAAAAAATACATTCGGTTTTCAATTTGCGAGATGAAAGGGGCGCACTCGCGGAGCAATCTGCGAAATATTTGCCTAACAAATTCTGTAGCGATTGCCGAGACTTTTTTTGCTGCTTCTTCTGCTCCTCGTCGTGGGGAAATTCAAATTTAGCACACAGCCGTCTCTTTGTGCCATCAGCCTATTTATTGATCAAAGACTCTCCGCCCTCGGTCCTAGGCGCGGGTGTGTGAGGGAGGCGAGAGGCGGAGTAATCAAGATCCCCTTTTGCTCTACTACTTCTATGATTGGGTTTAACTAACCGACTGTTTGTATTTTGCACGAGGATCAGAAAAAATCCTGACGAAAGTGTTGCGCTTTGGGAGCCAACTGGAGCGGTTAATATGCGGCGCTTAAGTCTTTCGGAGCCATATCTTCGCGCCATAAGCGTATTGTTTGCTCAGACAGGCGAAATCAGAAGAATTTTTTTCGGGGCTGAAAATTAATGCAGAAACGGAAACAGACCCGTTTATCTATTGTTCCATTTATTTATCTTCAGCTGATATTACTATCATCAGAAGACGCGATAAATAGGGCAATGTTTAGTCAGCGACGTTCCTTAGAAGACTTTTATGATCTAATCAACATTATGTTTACACTTTACGACAGAATAATATAAAATTCAATATATATAAGATTATATAATGTAAATGACTTATATCCAATTGAAAAAACTTAACATATCAATACTTCAGATAAAATTATATCAAATTTACATGATTGTAACTGTCAACTGGCTGATAAAAGCTCGTTCCTTTATAATTAAATATTAGTTTTATATTGTAAGCATTGTAGGAAGAATTTCATTCTAACGTTAATATTAAAACTGATATTCCCAATGAAATTCGCAATAAGTCTTTATTGAACATTTGAACTAAAAGTTTATATATTGTTAGTTCCATGTAGTTTATATATAGTTTTGAATTTGTCTACTATATCAGCCATCCTAGAGCCTGCCTTTAAGCAGGATTTAAACTAATCTGGCATCGTAGAATATTACTGATTATATTCAAGCTTGAATTGATTAAATATCATATCGATGCTTCAAGTTTGTCATATTTACATTGGTCTTTAGCATTTTAAACAACTGTATGCATAGGTGGAAGACAAATAGGGACGATAGGACCTTATAAAAAATATTCCAAGAAGTTGATATTAGATACAGTCAGGTAATCATTGAGACGGACCTATGTAAATAAGGCAAGAATTTAGAACCTTTTGTGCAATATTTGATAGGGCCACAAAAAAAGACGTTGAAACTCCGAAGATGCATCTCGAGATAAGGTTGAATTATATGATGTGTGCGATCCATAGCGCACCAATTATTGGAAGCTGCATGCATCCATACTTTCCGATCGTGCCGCTGCGCTATAAGTGTCCTAGGTCTTTTTCGCCCGATTCAATCGGATTTGATCTTCGTTTTGGATTCGATTCCCGTCTTCCGAGCGCATTGTCTGTCGTGGAACAATAACAATGGCGGCCGGACGAGATGTCACATTAATCACGGCGGCTGTGGTTCAAGATGAAGAGAGACGGAAAGCAGCATCCTCATCTGTCGCCTTCATATTTTACATAATGTCTCAGGGACTCGCGTAAAAACGCACTTACGCCTTTGGCCAGGTGCGCTCAAATTAATCAGCGATGAGAACGCAGGGACGTCCACTTCTCGGCCGAAGCCTGCAATGTTCGAAGAATGATAATGCCCAATCGTTGGTAAAATACAAGCCTTAAGACAATCATGACAAATTTAAGCATTAAATTGATCGTTTTATCTGTGTACCTTCAAGAAGATGTTGTCAAGTTCAAGTTTTTTCCTTATAATATTGTGAAGCATGTTGAATACATTCATGTGCATATTTCTGACGCCTTTAAGCATTTGACCCAATCACGATATCTCGAATGCGTTATTTTTGTAGTAATTTCGGTTCGCGCTCCATTGGTTGGGCATCGATCTCACATAACATTCGCAACTTTGAATAATCTCAAATCTGAGAATGAAAAAAGCACATATGCAGCATTTGTCAGAGAAGGATGGCAGCACGTCGCATGAATACATCCATCCCGTTCTAATAATTCTCCTGTCTCCGACTGCAGAATGATGAGTGCATTTATTGCTGCGTTATTATATCGTACATGATTATCTTTCGTTGCACTTTTATTATTTTATTTATTTATTCATTTATTTTATTGTAGGAGCGAAGGCTTCGACTCGCCCTTGTCGCCATGTTTGCGGACGGTGACATTGTTTTATGCTCGCATATATGCATCGCGTACATCAGGGCATCTAAACGCATAATCCGCGGTCTTTAATTAGCGCAATCATAGCAAAAAAATGTATTAATTTATCTGGACCAGTAATTGATCGTTTGTGCATAAATTGCATCAATGTCTTCTCAGTCGAAGGCTCAATCGAGTCAACGGTAACACTAAACATTTTATCTCGATCATATGATTGCATTCACCCATCAAGCTATAATTTTATGAATAATTCAAGATGGATTTCATCTATGTTGTGTTCAACTTCAGCGCCATTTAATCTGCATACGTCTATTTTAAGCGCTTTATTATGCAATCATTTCGGACGACATTTTCGACTGATTTGTTAATGTTTTTTGAGTTGTCACCATTTGTCTTCTGATATGTCCTATGCTCTTCGATATCAATTCGAGACCACTGATGACCGCGCGCCGCGGCTTCAACACACTCATATCGCGTGTTTGCAGATTTTTATTGTCGTTTTCCATTTATAATTTAATGGTGTCGCGTCTTCGGTTGGCCTTTGTTCCCCCGTCCGGGCTGGGCAGCCCTTTGACTCCGCAGGGTGGGATAAAGGGACTCTGGAAATGCATTGTTGTCGCCGTAAATCATCGGAGAAGGTTTTTCAATCACGTTTTTTCGTCATGCCTCCGACCATTATAACAAAGTATGAGAACAACCCGCGCACAAAGCCCAGCGAAAGCTATAAAAGCGTCATTGAACGGCGCAATTTTAATGACTCGTCATTTAGGACACAAAATAGTAATGTCAGGTCATTGCCAAAAATTTAGCACCATCCGATAATTACACGTCTGCGGGACTCTACGGCTGAGGGCGAAGACGCTTCCCAACCTGTTGAGCGCGGCTTCTGCGGAAGTTGCGAAGAAGACGGGCGAGAAGATGAATCGGGCCATTCTTGAAAGGGAACGAGCCGAATAAAAGTTGAAAATAAGAAACGTATTTTTGCGCTAGATGCTTCCTTTTTATACTTTCAGAATAGCTCAATAAATTCGCGAAAATTCTCCATGATAACCTTCCTAGAAAAAAACATTTTTTTAAATCAAAAATAGATATTTCATTTATATGAACATAGATTATTAAATTATTGCAATATTTACAAATAGATTTAATAGACAAATATATCATATATTAACGCATGATCGAAGATGATCTAAAGATTCAATCTTAAATGAAATTAATTGTGAACATCGCTTAAATCACATAAATTAAGGTTTATACATTTTAAATTTGAAGCTTGTTATAAGCATACTTAAATTCTAATAATTAAAACATTTTCATGCTAATGCTAATGCTAATTTTTAGTCGATTCCAATTTCAAGGAAATCGTCTAATTTTTAAGTATTTAAATAGACAAATTCAAATACAAGCCACTAAAATATGATTGCGAAATGATAACAAATATTCAGGTATTAAATTTTAAAACTTTTTTCATACCAAATGACGAGTAAGTATCAAAGCAATAACATTGTATTTTCTTATCCAAGACTTTCTTTTGTCGCTTGTTTCAGAGTTTTCTTCGAATTTATAAGTCTTTATGAAAAGAAATAATAAAAAAACAGAGCAGACAGAAGGCAATAAACTCTAAATCCACCCCATAATAGTAGATATAATATAGTCTGAGCGTTGTATTATTAAAAAATGAAAATTCTTCATACGTAAGTTCATATACACAAGCTCGTTCCGTTCGTTCGTATAAAAGGCGAACGCTTGCGATGTGCTGGTCTTTGTGGGGTTGAATTAATTATATACGCAGCGTATCCGATTTGTCCACTAAATTGCAAAATCATTGCTCATAATTTAATAAAATTTATTCTCGTCCATAACGCGGTCATCTTAAGGAAACGTTGCGAAATCCGCAACATTGTTTATGTTGGCAATAATATGTAGGCACAAGAGTCCGTCCCTGTTTATTATGATGAGCCACAGGATGCACTCGGCCACATCTGCACTTAAAGGACTGTCAGGCTTTATAAATAAATTTTATAGAGACAGCTTTATAGCCACCGGCTTTGATTAAAAATATACTTTATAAAATCTGGATTCAGATCAAGGTGCCTTTGTATTTCGCAGACTCCGACGTGTGCTCGCTTAACTACTCTTGCTTACTAATGTTTTAAACGTGTTTATGTAATTTATTGCACGTTATATGGCGAATTTTGTTCGAGTCGCACTTAAAACGAAACCTACTGTTAATTTTATGCCGACTTCGTCTTCGGGGCCCATCCGTAAAATATAACAAACGGTGCATTTCTTTGAGGTAAACCACTTTTTATGGACTTTCGTCGAATGTGTTATGACATAAGCTGTTGGTTATTTTATTGAGGATGAGCTTTCTGAGAAAGGTCGTAAGCTGCGTTGTAACATATATACCCATATGGAAGATTTTCAGCATTTGAAAGGACAATGTGCAAATCATAATGCAATTATAATTGATTGCATACAGTGAAATCCTTGAAAAAATTCTACGCGTTAGAATCAATTCATTTCAACTTCCATTTTAAATGGATTCACATTTGCATCATTTTAGTCAATCTTAACACCTACATTTAAAGTCTCAATTGCTCAGGATGATATCATTTTGTCATTGGAATCATAGCACAGTCTCCTTGATTTTCTGACATTTTTTCATGCATATTTAATCCTCATTTATTTTACTATTCGTAGAAATGCAGACACTCGGCAACGTTTTAAGTCCTTCTTCGAACATAGCCGTCGGAATTAATTGAATACTCGGCATTCCTATCCTTTTGTCCCTTGACAGTTTTAATTACAGTTGTTTTGGTCCATTTTTGGTTTCTTTCACTGGTCTGCTTCTTGCCGACAGCAACGTCGAGTTATCTACGGATCTCTCACCTTTTTTACTTGGGTCGCTCTTGTTAACATATTTTACATTAGTCACATTTTTATCCCAGAAAAAATAAACCATAATTTTTCCACATCACTTATGTTCATCTACATTACATTGCCACAGTTCAAAATATCACATATCCTTAGCCGGATTTATTGATTTCAATTAAAAATTGCTTCGAACATTCATCTTTGAGTCCCGAATAGAAACTCTCGAGTCACGACGTGGCCAAAATTTTGTCCGGCATTTCCTCGAGGCTCCATTGTGCCAAAAAATGAGTGATTGAATAAGAAAGAACTACTTGTGCGCGCATACATAATCGCCCAAACATGTGTGTACCACCAAAATGGAATGAAAAAAAGTAGATCGGAAAATGAAATTACGCTCAAGCGATCAAAGCGATGGCAGCTTTAGCCTCTTCTACTTCACCCTCTTCCCTTTCTACCCACACTGCGCCCAACCCCCTGCACACTTGAAGCTTATTTCAATTTGAAATTAGACCATTACTTCCTACCCCTATTTTGCGAAATGGCCATCTTTCTTATTTGACGTTCTTTTTTTAAATCGCCACACGCATGGAAGGCCATTAATATGGCGATTGTGATCGAAGCCGGGCTAAATTGGATCAAGCATGAACAGATAAAATCAATACAAATCCATTGTAAATTTACGATTCGAAATAAATCATGTATATAAATACATATACGATCGAATGATTCATAAACAATTTTGAGTGTCAGAAGAAAAAATACATTCAAAGCAACGATATTTGAAGAAGTTTTTGTTGTTATACATCAATCATTAAAAATACTTTGTGAATACTTTAAGCAAAAATTTTAATTTTGCATAAAATACGAATTATCGACCCTAAACTCGCAGACGTTTGTTATTATAAATAATTAACTTGAATTAGTAGTTTTATAATATATTTTAGCATCATTTATAAAAATTATTAGTGAAAAGTCTGATGTAAATTGTTTTGCGTTAAAAATACTTCTTATAATGCAAAAAATATGAATAATCACAATAACCGATGGAATCTCGAGACGCATACAAGGCGGAAAGTCAAAGAATTTCCACATCCCGGTGAAATTTCTTGGCGAGAAGTATAAAGAAGGGATCAGAAGGTAGTTTTTTTCAAGGTGTGTGTGGGATCGGGGGTGGGTCTTTCTGGGGTGGTAGCGGGATAAGACGTCGAGATGAGGGTGGCGAAGGGAGAAAAGGCACCGCGTTTTTTAATATTTCAATTTCCCCGTGCTTTTTTGAAGTCGTTTCTGGATGAATAAAACTGGTGGGCGGCTCGCCAAAACATAACCGGAAAGCGAAATCTGATATGAAAACAAATATTTTAGTTCGTAATGCCTCTGACGGGAGCATCCGAGCTGTTGTCAATCGTATAATATGGATGATGATACGCTACATCCATCACAATGCGACTCATCGAGATCGCATTTCGAATCGGAATATTTATTAAAATTATATTTCAATGATTTTGCGTCATCCCTGTCCGGCTGTCGATGCGACGAACACAATAAATAACGCGTATTATAGAAAAATCTGTACACACGATGATGCGGCATTATTTAGCAGCTTTTGCTTAAATCTTCTATCTCTTCTCAATGGATTCTCTCCGATTTCAGTATTAAATATACATTAATTTCTCTCCACCCCTCGTATTATTCGATACGTCTCCTAATGACGGGCACTAAGACGTTCAATACTCCGTGTCCATTTTTCAGTTTTTATTGCAAGTAATTGTGCAATATTAAGGACTCGTACATAATAAAGACGAGCGCAATTTTAACATAGTCACGGTAAATTAATTTATCACTTGTGTGTCGCTGATGATATTTTGCCCGAAGACGGTTAATACGGGGTAATGGTGGAATTTCGGTCGGAAAGGTCATCCGAAATGACGACGTATAAGGTTAATGATGTAAAAATCACATTATGTGATATTATTTATACGCGAGCACATAAAAAAAGGATATGCGTGTGCTCAGAAATCAACCCTTATAAATATCGTATGGCAAATTTTAGCATATTTTTTGAGATTGCGAAATGCTTTTGTTCTTTCGGGGTGGAGATTACGCCCCGAATAAATTATTAAAGGACTTTTTGTGTGCTATTATTTTTTAATAATGCCAGCTTTCTGAAACGATACCGCGAGCCATATGAAGATTTCCAAGCAATCCGGCGCAGAGCACAACGGGCCGAATGGAGAAATTTTCCCGTCTTTTTATTTCCAACAATGGAAAATATAATGGAAAAACGTGGAATGATTTAGTTCTACATACACTCGTACCTAATATACTTAGCGAGTTCAAAGAGTACACCGCGTAACAAAAGTAGCATTCGGTGGTTAAATATTTATTCAAATTTACGCTAGAGGGATCAGAAAGTAATGACACGATTTTTTTTGCAATCAAAGCACTTTCCGCCTTATTATAAAATGCGTATGTAACCTCATATCGCTTGGGGTACAGTTCTAGGGCTACATTCGAGGACTTTGCGTGTCATTAGCAGATTCGAATCCATTATTTCAGGTGTTAAAAATGTAATTATGTACTTGGAGAGATCCTATAAGTGCAGTAGGAGATTATTGCTATTGAAACATTAGAAAGCTTACCACAACCACCCTTGACACGTTTTCGCGTGCTAATACATTTCATTAACAAGGCTCGTATTATGTAATACCAGGGTGCTTATTGTTACTTAACTAAATGCGAACTATCTCGCATTACATGTCGTTTTAATAGGGTGGTTCCACAAATCATCATGTATTAAAAAGTATAGTTTACTCGATGCAATTCATTTATTGAATCATATGATTGTCATATCATCCCGAAAACTTGTTAAGATCTAACACTTTAGCGCTAATTTGGAGCACACTCTGTCCAAGCTCTCACACCTTAGATGCTAATATAAATATAAGAAATTTCGCATTGAATAGACGCGTAGTTCTTAATAAAAAAGAGGGAAATAAATAAAAGCCGATTACACGAGTAGTTCAAACAGCACGTTCAAAGGCGTAGATGGAAACCTGGATTTTCTAAAACCATCAGATTCATTCGGCGTCGTGCCGCAGCTTGGGGGGCTGCCATAAAAAAATAATAACCACCCACCCATTCTCTATAAAGAAATATAAAAACAGGTAAACAAGAGAGAAAAGGGAAGTAGAAAAAGTATTTCGCACGATCTTGCCTATAAAGACCGCTCCGTATAAAATTGTTATAGTAAACGTGTATTATAAGGTAGTTGAATAAAATTTATATTTCGCATTCCGCCCTTTATATTTTGTTTATCTGCGCTTTGGTCCAAATAAACGCAGACTTCATCCTCGTGACGTATATGACCTGGAAGTATTCATTTTTGCATTGACAGGGTCACAAAACTTGCGTTAAAAATAAGATATACAACCTTGACAATACTACCAAAAATGTCCATCAATCACTCGATTTAAACGTCTTCATCACTTATATACGTCAGTTTGGACAACCTTTCTACAATTACATTTTTAATATATGGCCAGCTTAAAAGTAGAGAAATAAACGCTTGATTGAAGCTCTCCGATTGTGTTTGTATTGTAGATTTGTGGCATAATTTGATCGTTATCATCTCAGCGTGGTTCGTTTTCGAAGCATCCGACATTATGTGCTAAAAAGTGTCTTCAGTGAATCGTTACTCCCTTTCCAAGTTCCGGGGTCAATTGCAGCATAACACCTCGCGCTTTGGCCGTCCGCGGTTACCGTCCTCGGCGTCTGCGGTCCACTGTGGTATCTCTTCGCCGTCCATAACAATTTTAGGTCCATCGCCGAGAGGTGCAAAAACAGTTGACCCGAGATCACGCTCGTGACCCTGCCTTGGTACCCCTGCCTCACACTCTTCTCGTTCCCCCGTGTCTCGGGCCTCTGCCCTCTTTTTCTAGCGGTTTCTCCCGCGGGCTACCAAGTGGCATGTCGTGAGGTTCAAGGAACAGATGGACTGACTAGGTTATTATTCAGGATTGTGTGATTAAAACCTACAAAGTGACGAATGATACGTATACGCGCATATGGATGCACGAACAGGGCATCCATAAAAACTGTATCACATTTCAATAACCAAACAGATTATTTACTCAACAATATATATCATCAAATCTACTGATTGTAAATGTGAAGCAATTGTAAAATTGCAAAATTTAAAAAAATGCACAATAGATATATACGATAAAACTAATGTTATTGTAACAAAAATGTTATTGCTATGGAAATATTTTTTTTCCATTTATATATAATAATTATCCTTTTACTATCTTACAGTCTATAGCTAACTCTATAGGATATCTGATGACAAGGGATTTTTATACAATTTTCGTCTATTTATAGTTAATCCAGGATGAAATTACAAATGTAAATCGTATTGTAAAATGAAATCTTTGAATATTATGCGAAATTATCATTATATTTAAATACTAAAATTATTATATGCAAATCAGACACGAACAACTTCATTAATCATTTCAGCATTTAAATTTTAGAGCCATAAAATTAGAGTAAATTCAATTTATGACGAATCGATAGAGAATATTAATATATGCAATTTACTAATTTCTTGTATCAGCTCGGTAGAATTTTCCTTGGTCTTTCCTCGAACCCGAACTCTTGCAACAAGCTTTTTGATGGTCACTCGCTGATTTAAATGGTTTTTTCTTAAATTAAATGTAGTTTATTGATAAACAGCTAAATCCCTAATATCTTGATGATAAAAATGTGTATCTCTTTGTTCTTGAAATCTTGTATTTCTTACATATTATAGGACTTTGTTCTAACGCGGGTATTTTTATTTACAAGCCAAAACCGTTGCAATATTAGGAAGAATCATACTTTCAACACATACAAAATATAAAAATGCAGAAATTGGTCCTATAAACTAGTATTAAAAAATTAAATAAATCAAGGAAGTGAAATATCTATATCTACTTTTTCATCAATTGATTTCTAATTATTCGATTTATGATTTAGTTTCGTTATGCATCATGGTTCATTCTCGTTATTTATTTAGAGACCACCCTTATCGATGTTGATTCAGAACAGTCGGATAATTGTTAAAAGCATTTCTATTCAATTTATAATTTGTTTTCCTCGGATCGCCTTTGTTGTGCTCGAACTCATGCGGAAACACACAAGTGAGACAACGCCGAAGAGTTCCCTCTTCCTTGTTGTAATATGCAGGTTGAAAGTCGGCATTATTGGAATTATCGCAAGTATGATGCAGCATTTGAAGGATATAATTACGAGCCATTTGCTAATTTCCAAATGAGCGTTTTAACAGTTTGATTATTTTAATGCGAGCCGTCAATCCTTGGAGTCGTGACGCGGGCGGAACCATTACGGGATCATTGCTGGCTCAACTCGAGACCACAGCCTGCCTGGCCCCCACGGGGTACACATGATGAAACCAACACTTATTATCTTGGAATTCGTTTAATTTGCAACTAATCCGACCGATGGTGCAACGGTCAAGCATTGGCGAGAGTGCATCTTCATAAAAACAGAGCCGCTAATACAACACTTCCCAGGTTCCTCGACTTCGACCACTCCTATCGAAGAAGCATCTTTATTCCTTACCATATCCATTTTTTCAAATAAAATAATCCAAACCATATTAATTGGTCAAAATTTCATTGCAAAATGCAATCTGGCACATCGATATAATAACGGTTTATATAAGATTGATTTGTGATTTATATCGCATTGTATAGATTATCTTGATGAATCAATTTAATTATTGTCCTAATTGAAACGTGAATTAATTGCATAAAAAACGGACACATACAAATAGATAAAATACCCGTTTGATATTATAATAAGATTCAATAACAACTTTTTTTCGTATGGCATTTATCTCGAATTTTTATCTCGAGATTACAGCAGCCACTGATGTACGATGCTGAGATGCGATAAATAAGCTTCAATTTGAGACACAATATGAACGCATTAACAGAGCTTTACGATTCGAAAATTTATTTTGAAAACTGTTTGTATCAGAGGTGTTTGCTTTTGTGAAGTTTTGAGTTTGTATTTTGAAAATTAAGCATGAGCAAAATTTATTGCGCCTAATGACAACCAATTTAATACGTTTACGATGCAATCGCTTTAATTTATCAACGGCGTTAACTGAGACATTCCACGATATGCAACGTTCCCAATACTGTCAATCAAATTTATGGTGAGAATGTCTTGAATATTCGCATAATTCAGTTGTCATAATTTAGAAATGATCTATGTTTAAAGACACGATGGAATCTGACGATTGTGTTATAAGCTAACCCTTGCTATATGTCGATTTCCCATGAATGATATCGCTTATTTGCGGTTTTAGTTCACGGTGGAAGTTTAAATATTTAAAATATGACTTTCAATTCTAACAAAATTGCTTAAATCTTAATTTTTTCATGAAAGCTTCTTCCAGGGATGGTTTAATTTTGGCAAGAATATAATTTTAAATTATCATTCTAAATTTATAATAAATCACAAACTAAATTTAGTATGGAATACTATATTAATTCCAATGATTTGAGATGAATTTGGGTTTACCTTAAGATTGGAATGTAGCGTAATGATAAGATTTACTATACATAGTCTTCAAAATCGTCGATAATCGACATTGTTACTTATAGGTACGTCTCTCCACAACACCAAATCCTCATTGTCCGGTATTGAACTTCAATCGTCAGTCATTATTGATGGACACTGTCAGATCCGTATCGTCCGATAACTCCTCTTGTCCGTGGAGATTTCTCCCGTCCCGTACGCCGAAATCGTGCCATGACTGGACTCCGTGGAATTAGAGACAATCAGTGGAACTGGTTTAGCGTCGTTACTTCTAACAAGATTATCTCCGACGATCGCTTGTTTGGATTGTTTAATTAATAGGCAATTATGTGTCTTCGTGTTGCCGCGTCGATGTAATTGAAATACTCCGAAGGCAGATAAGAGATTTGCTCCTCTTTTTTTGACGTCCAACGGCACAGAAGAATTTTTGACGTAGATTCTAGATAATCGCTCACTTAACAAATGATATATTAGTTTGTAACATGTGTACGTATTTCACTTTGGCACGCTTTAAATCTATTTGAGAACGTATTAAAATAACCTCCGGCATCTGCCATAGTCTAATTCAACCTCTTCGCTACGATACGGGCAAATAACGCGCAAATTTGTCCATCGTCTCCGATTCCATTATGATCATTTGAATGATAGAATATCATATTGATTGCGGTTTTCCTATTCGATGCCAATCGGGTGAGTTTATACATCGTTCGTCAAGTCCATAAAGTAGCCGATTTTTATGATCTTCCCCGATAGTTGTGGTAAACGAATCCTTTTTGTGTTGCGAAAAAGGACTCGTTGCGCTTGTTATGTTTGAACAAAGTCTGTTCTCTCCCTATGAATAGTGAATAATCTAATGTTTTGTTCTTGGATTTCTAATCCCTACAGAGGAAAGCCGACAGTATACACCGAGCGCATTCTTATATTGTCTTCTCGAGAATAAAAGCTCTTTTTTTGCATTGTCTTCGTACTTCAGGTGTAATTATTTCCAGTATTGTACTTAATTTTGCCTGCCATTACATTTATTGTTACCTTTTGTAAGTCCACTGGACGGCCGTGTCAAATCATAAACCCAAAAGGAAGTTCCTTTTGCATGCAAACTGGGTGGTTCAAGGCATGTTCTTATTCAAAATAATATTATTTTTTAGTAATATTGCAACAGGGTTATTTTTCGAAATTGAAGACGACTAATAAAACTTAGCAAAAGAAAATATCAATGATTTCGACAATAATAAAAAAGATCAATTTTAAAGCATTGATACAAAAATTCAAAAAAGTCTTGTCGGAGCTCCATATTCATATTTATATCAAAAATGATTCTAACTACATTTGAGTCCTTTAATTGCTTCGTTTGTATTATAATTTGACATCGTTTAGATCAGGAGTAGCAAGACTTAATAAAGAGTAAGATAATTTAAATTTTCGATCAAATATCTCACTTCTGCAAAAAGTCAAATCTATTCCAAGACCACAATAAAATTTTAGTATTATGGTCAGGGCCGTAACTAGAGTATGAAGCGCCCGTGGCAAGAATCTTTTTAAAGTTAACTAATGCTATTACAAATGCAATATATTACATATAATTATAATTTATGTTTTAAAATATTATTCAAAGATAGTCACAAAAGTACCCGACATAATGTATAGATGGCGGTTATTATTGTAAATCATAGAAAATGCCGCAAATCATCCCTAAAAGAAAACAAACTGGCCATAAGGTTTGTATGCTCAATCGGTCCGCTTTTCGGACCACTGATATGACGAATGAGCGCCGCGCCATCAAATGCCATACCTGAATATAACGATAACGAATAAAACGGACAGAGTCAATCAGTGTTAGTTCATGTCAAGTAGAATGGCTGAGTAAAATAAAAAACATGTGTAACTCTCCGTGTTGGTATTCTACGTTTTGCGCCCCAAGTCCAGTTGCGCCCGTGGTGGGTGCCTGCTTTGCCACGCCCTTGTTACGGCCCTGATTATGGTTTAACTGAGTTTATTAATGTTATGATGCATATTATCTTTGTAATTTTACCACATCGGCACATTCGC
Organism: Stenopsyche tienmushanensis; assembly: GCA_008973525.1. Taxonomy (NCBI): domain Eukaryota; kingdom Metazoa; phylum Arthropoda; class Insecta; order Trichoptera; family Stenopsychidae; genus Stenopsyche; species Stenopsyche tienmushanensis. The sequence continues at coordinate 848,829 of WACJ01000539.1, forward strand.
CGTTTTCTATTACTCGCATTTTTTGTGTTATTTATTTTATATTATCCAGAAAATGTGACTCAGTTTCAAAATTCAGATATATTTGGGATTTTGACTTATTTTAAATGATTTGTAATGCATATACTTCATCGTTATATTAAGGCTACTTAATTATTTTATTGCATTTATACACTATAAAATCAAAATTATTTAGTTTATTTGCTGGTTGATAAATACTTAGACTGAGTAAGATTTGTTTTTAAATCTCAACAACCAAAACATCATCCTTGCTTAAGACTTTTAGAATGTAGTTGATGTAATTCTTGTTTAAATTTAGATTCGGATTTTTGGATGCCATCTTTAACATTTACAAAAAAACCTATGTATCACCCAACACTTCACAAATGCTTTTATTAAAAAAAAAACCTATATAATATGAAATATTATCAAAAATCTTTGATGTTTGAATTTAAATCGTTAAGAATTCAATTTCTAAGTGCATATTTCCCAATCATAAATGTAAGGAACTTTATGTAGAAGTCTCAGGACATTCTAGATATCATTTTTCTTATTTTAAATTCAAAATATGGTTGATTTTCATATTTTTGCAAATATTTATAAAAACTATTATCCTACTTAAAAATACTATTGTTCCACAGCATAACATTTTGTACTGTCCCTTGTTGTAATAGAATCCTAAATTCGGGTTATTTTAAACGTAAGATCAAACTGGTTCAATTCAAATACAAAAAGGATGAAAAAAACGAGGTGATCACGACAACAAATTGTTTTGATATCTTTTGAGATGGGTGCGTTTGATCCGAGCCACCCAATACGCGGCTTCTTACCTGCTTCCTCGTATTGTCTTTGAAAGATTTTTACCTGCATTGGCAAACGCACACACTTGCATTCACACGCACGGCTGCATTGTTCCAAATTCAGGAGGAAGCCATAGGCATAGGCAAACTCACAAAGGTGCATAGATGCACATGCAACATAATAACGAGTAACGTCGATTAGCCATCTTTGTGTCACAGTTATCAATCATGATTGGAAATTCGCCATTATTATTATTATGGACACCGGCGTACCGACACACCTGGGGCGATGGCAGCCAATGCACTTTTACAAATTGTAATGACGCAGTTGTCATAAATAATTGCATTCATACAATTTATTGCAGAAATAATGCGCCTTATTCCCTCGGCGTATTCTCTATGCAAGTCGACTCGTCACTGTGGTGAATTGCTTGCAGCTTTTGTTTAGCTCAATAACGATCATTACTATTTTTTTCTTCTGCAAAATAACGACCGATGTGTAAACAACTCGTATTTTCAGATTATTAACATTTTTGTATCATCACGCCGCTATAGTTCAAAAGCGGGTACGATCTTTTTGATAAATACTAAAACTATTCTTGACATTTTTGAAGTAGGTGATAATTCATGCAAAATATTTTTTTAAATAATTATGGAAGCTTAATTAAGTCTATAGATAATTTTGGAAAATGTGTTGGTAATTTTTATTGATGAGCTTATCATCATAGGACGCTTGTAAACATTGTACTATTACATTTTAGCAATACTGATTTGGTAATGAAAATCCTCGGGTCTGCACGATGAACGACTTAATAGGAAACGACTCTCATGGACGGCTTATAAAGGATCACAATCGGTCACTACTCAAATACCCCATCTGAGGAATTAACTCTGCGTAGGGTTATTTCCTTGGTAAAAGATATTTGACCTTACCGAGCATAAATAAAGAAAAGGTAAAGGGACGAAAATATTTAGGGCCGGTGTGCAGCGCGAATATTTGCTCTGAGCTTTATTTGTTTAGGGCTGACCACCCCCGGTGGGTTTAATATTTATTTTATTTTTGAGGGTAGTTTTAGCCAGGATCTTTGCCGATGGCCGCAAACCAGAGTTGTGAAAATTGGATGTTTACTTATGATATTTCTCAAATATTTACACGATACCTCGGGACTTTTTGTCGTGCGGCGTTCGCTCAATTAACAGCGACGAAATCTTCGCATACCTGAAATTACACACACGTGAAAATAAATCCTGTTCGTTTTCAACACTACGCTCAACAAACCAAACAAAATATAAATTTTAATTAAATCAATTTTTTAAAAAATAATTCATCCCTGAGATTTGTACGAAGGTGCAAAAAAAGGGGATGCCTTCATGGCTATTATTCAATTTTTCACGCTCCCGGTTTTCATACAAAAATAATATTTTATACACAAAACTATTAACGACACGGATATCATAAATAACCGACTTATGAATGAACATTTTTCATAGCACACATTTTTATTTAATTTAAATATTTTATATCGCATTTTTGAAAACGTCTACGTTAATGCACTTTAAAATGGCGTCTTATGAAAATAAATTCGTCGATTAATTTAATGAGTTCATTTAGCGCGTCTAACATATCGCATACGATGCTTCTTAAACATTCTTAATTGATTGAATAAATTTGTGTGCATTTATTTTTTGCAAATTAATTATGTAAAACATGTGTAGATATATGATACCTTTAAAACTGAAATGGTATCGTTTAACTTGAAGATGTGACAATATATGATCCTTACCCCTCGGGGCTACCTACTTTGTCCCTTTGTAACACAGGGTAACATTCTTTCGGTTCGGTTTTATGTAAACAATGGGCTGGCTCTAAATTTCACCTTAATCATTGTGATGAGACCTTTTTGTACAAAAATTTTGAGGTAGAAAAATGTATATTTTTACACCGTTTCCTTTGTCCCTGGGACGGGGGAAGAAAAAAATTAAAAGAATGGCCGTGCCCAGATGAATGGATATTATTCCGCTTATGACTGAGGCTTTTCACTGATCGTCTTTTGTTGGGGACGGAGTCATTCATTATATGAGGGTATTTTTAAGTTGCACTAAATTCGGATACCGGCCATAAGACGGCTCTAATCTTTTATGTCTGATACGAAATATTTTCATTAGCCTAACTGCTTCCTGCCTTCGGTAGACACGAGCCTAAATGCCTTTTTATTTATTCGTTTTTTTAATTTAATGGGAAAGCTAATGAGGTTAATAATGTGTGTCCCCGATCGGAATGGAAATGTCGAGCGAATTTCTTCTACCACAGTGGGTCGTATTTGTTCGTAGCTGTGTGAGATGTCGTGGCCATTACAAATTCGGCCCACGATGACTATGGGATTAAATAAAATGATATTAATTTATGGGTTTTATAGCCTGCGCCATAGATTTTATGGCATATCGAAACCATTAGTTTTTCAAACGACATTTTCAATTATTGAAAGAGCACGCGGTTTCGATTTTGGAATGCCATAAATTAAATTTAAAAAAATAATCACAAAGCAACTCTTTCATAGTGGACTTCCCCCTTTATATTATCCACTAGACTAAAACTTTGAAGCATTTTAAATTTAACCTAAATAAAGTATTTGGTTCAGAATACACAATAATTTAAAATGCTACCACATAGACCAAAATCGTATAAGATTTACCTAAGAATTATTAAAACAACTCGATTTAAATAAATTAGAATACATTCCAACTGGATTAAATAAATAATTAAATATGTAAAACTGAACAGTTTAAGTATCGCTGTTCATACAATGTGGTATATTATAATCAATACCGCTTGGGAGATTTCAAAAAGCGCGCGATAAGGGATAGCAGAATTTATTACTTTTATTGACAGCACATTAATTTCTACGCGTATCGAATAACTGAAATTAAAATGATTTTTAAAAAATCCATTATTAAGGTCGTTATTTGTAGCCATTATTTATTTATTTTTTTCAACCCCCATTATAACAATGCTCCAGTTACGTAATCTGTACATAGCTGTGAATATTCATACGTACATATTGAACCCCTTTCATATTTTTAAATTTATATTGTATTTTAGTCCTTTATATGCTTTTTTGTTAGATCGCATCGCGACCCACATTGTAACAAATCACGATTTATGAATATTCATTAATTTTTATTGTGGTAATTCGATACCCGATGTGAAATCATAGATTACACTATTACCATATAAATTTCAATGATCGACAATTGCAATATTAATTTTCATTTTGGGATATATATATTTTTATATATTGAAATCATTTAACGCAAAAGCAGCATAATTTTTTATATGGATTTTTCCGTTAATTTCAGTGTTCGAATCACCAACTACCCAATACCCCTTCGAGATCTTCATAGATTATTCGCGAAAGGTCAGTGATTGAACAATATATTGAAAAAAAGTAGAAATCGTTTTGACTCGTAGACGTCCCTAATTGTGAATATTTTGCATATTTGGAAATCACTGATTCATTTTAATAAAATAATCGCTTTAATTAAACGTTTACGTAAAAACATCTTAACAAAAGTTTGAACAACACTGTGTATATTTGAGTAATGATTGGCTTATTTTGATTTGCTGCTTAATTTTTATTATTACTAATCTACTGATCACTTATACTAATTCAAACAAAACGATGAATTTGTGTGAAAGAACGAGATGGGCTTATTAATTAAAAGCATTTGTGAGAGCGAGATAGATATAGCTTTTTTTAAATGCATTTTAGGCGGATCATCAAAAGTTGGTACGAAAAAGTAAAGTTAGTATTACACACGTTAAATTATTATTTTCCATTTATTTATGGATAAAAAAAAATCGTAAGTGTGAATTGAAATTGCGTCCACCCTTCGATGACGATGAAATAAATTACACGACATGCAAATTTTGGCTTATGTTTAATTACACACTTCACCCGGTGGCAAAACACAAACTCCCTTCTAATCACCCCATCGAGACCGTCAATTATTTCACACCGCAAAAATTCTCATTAGACACTGAAAAAAAATAGCGAAAAAAATTCAAGTGCACCCCCCAAGCAGACGCCCGAGTAATAAACGGTGCGAAAAAATTGCTTAGACTTATAAAAAATCTTATTAAAAAACGCAATCAAAACATCCTCGACAGTATCAACTCGATGGGGTGGCGTGCCCATGCCATTAATTTTGCATCACAATTAAATCTGGCACTCATTTTTTTTCCGACGCCCCATCAACATATACACTTTTTATGTACGCATTTTTTCTTCTTGGAGACCCTCCGACAACTATCCCCTAATTATACAGTTTTCCTAGATCCGCTCCAACACTCATCGTCCGATGAAATGAAAATATTTCGATTTCATCAAGATTTTTTTTTTATCAACAAACAGGATTTCATATATTGCGGATACATCTCGTTTGTTAAACGGAATGAGTTATTATAGCGTGACCCATTAATTGTCACTTTCGACGCAGTGAATAGTTTTTCGTGCACATTGCAACATTTTATGCGTTATCTATGGCACCCCGATTCATTATACCGCCATTGTTTGATCTTTCACCCCACAGTTTTTTTTACCCCCAACGGATAGCGGGAAAAAATGGAATAAGCGGAGTCTAAATGGCGTTTTTTAATCGGATATTATAATTAATGTCGGTTCCGCTGCGAAACATGCATTCAAAGAACAAAAGATCTTCATTGTGGGCTGAGGCCGGAACAAAAAGTTTAGACGGTTTTAATGCATCATTGTGCAGCAAATGTAAATATGGTGTTTGTTACATTTTTTTCGCACAATAGAAGTAGGTGCTTTGAAATTGCGACTGGATGCATAATTGCTTGAATATTTATTAGGTTCGTATTTAAATTTGCTCCAAGAATTACAATGTAACATTTCAATTTATTTCGGTTGGATTGATATTTTATATGGCGTGTGTTTAAATTTATTTCACTAAATTGTATATAGAGTGTGATTTAATAACAGTATTATATTGCTGAGAAATATTAAATAATGTTAAAATATAAATATTTTATAAAACGTCCGTGAAAGCCAATCTTTATTTTTATTTGACATTGAATAAAGACGCACGCGGATTGCTATTTAGATACAGCCGTTATTTAAAAATATTCGTATATAAATGAATAAAAACAAGTAGATATGTACGAGTCTTGTGTTTTATAGATAGCGATATTGATTTAAGCAAAACACCCAGTGATATGAAACAATGCATCGTCCCCAGTGCATCGCACTGAGGGGACAGTAATGTGTTTTTTCGTAGGTTTCTCGGTAACTCGTTTTTTTAATGCGTTTTTTTTACCCAAAGGGGTTACCAATATAGGAGGGTGGTGAACAGGATTCAGATAAAATGCAATATCTATATAAAAAAAGAGACACACCCTTTCATTGAATGTGAGCATAGACACACTCTCAATAAAATACGCTGTTTATGCGATATCTTCCAGCAGCATCCTTTAAAACGTGCCTTTTATCAATGGGGTTATGTAGTAAAGCCAGCAGTCTTAAATTTTGGCAATTTCTAAATAATGTAAAGTAGATTTTTTGTACTATGCTTGATATGATTTTTCGCTTTTGAGATTAATATTCATAGACTGGGATTATTTATGTGGTCTTAATGCTAAATGGATTAGCTTCATAAATTATTTTTGGTCGGATATGAAAGAATCACGACGCTTTGCATAAATTATTGTCTTGGAATACGAAAGACGCTTCGTTTTAAAGGCACATTAGTGTTTGCTACCCCCATTAAAAAAAGTCCAAATCACAGTCATCACTCCAACTATATATAGGAGATAATTTCAATAATAAAAACTAACCGAAACTTTTTTCTCTGTTTAACCATAATTTATATTCCCTCATAAAAAAAGCTATAATCTCTTTTTTAATCGCGTCACGCAATTTAAAGGAGATCGCTTCGTATAAAAATAAATACTAGTGGAAGATGAAGGTTTCTGTAATAAAAAAATGGGGGAAGGCCTTTAATGTTTTTTGAGCATGAGGATATAAAATGCACGGAGTGTTGCTGAAGGGGGGTATTCGCATTAAGACAGGAAACATCTCTAATTTTTCTCAACGCTTGATTGATGAATTTTTTTTAAAGGCGAATTTAAGTGTTTCGTTTTAATACGATGATGGAGTTTTTATTTTAATGTAATCCATAATATACATTTCGGGAATAAGCTTCTATAGGGGATGAAAATGAGTGAGATACACAACAGAATATCTTATAATAAATGCAAATTTGGCATGGCTACATTCAACCTTATGATTTTTATGGTTTCTCACATAATTTCTATAAACCAATGTGCTTCTTTCATCAAGTTTAATTATATGAATCATTCTACTTCTATCAATTTTATTTTTTGCTTTACATCTTTAAACACATCATATGTGAATTTAATATTTGCTTAAAATAAATATTTTGCTCTATAAAATAAATAGTTTTGGTTGAAGAATATCTCGATTTTACTCAAATTTATCATTTTTAGATTATATTTTTGCAATTTTTATTCCATGAAAACCATTATACATCACCCAATTATAAACGAGAGTTAAAATGCCCAATGGTTTTTCTTCGATAATTCAAAATATCATATGGAAACATAAATTCTTGATCAATCCAGCAAGCATAACATCTCTTCGGCGTGCTTTTGTGATTCCCAAAATTTGATTGTACCCCATAATGTATTCCAGCGAGAAGATCTTGCGTATTATTTCGCCGGGGCGAAACTTAATAATAACCAGGTCCCGGCTTGAGTTTTCCATTACGTTGCCGCATCATTCGCATTACGTTTTCATGAAAATCTACTATGCAATCACTTCCCATTGTGTCCGTCGGCAAAATATTAAACCACCGTATAATACCAGGGCCCACCCCAACCACCACCATTTTTCCCATTTCTGCTGCCAGGAGATGCGTTAACGTCTTATATAATATTTAATGTACACCCCCGTAAGCAGAAATAATTGCACCGTATGAAACTTCATACGTCGTATTTCACCCTCGCCACGTTCCTACCGAATAAAGGCAATTCCGCGATCCTGGCGTTATCCTTAAATTAATTATATCTTGAGTGCATCGTAAATTAGATAAGCTTAATGTATTCTCGGTTTGATTGCTTTCTGCAACAACACCAAAAAAAAATTCTGCATTTTAGGCACATTAACAAAAATATTGTTATATTCTCATTTAGATACGATTACATTGTATACACTTAAAGTAAATATTATCAATATATGATATAAAACCTCACTCAATAAGTTTATAAGATAATTTTTGGAAGAAATTGCGAAAAAATGACGTCAAATTGAGAAGAAAAAAGTTTAAAATGAAAGAAACTGTACGAACTTATCGAGTCATTTGTTATGTATGTATTATATAATTTTGATATTAGATAATACAAAAAAATCGTCGACATTAAATTAAAGAACATCAAAGCATCGCACGAGTAGATCCCGAAGTATCCTTATTTGCAGGAGAAAACGCAATTATATGCAAAAGGAGATCTTGTACTGGACCCCCTCAGCACCCTCGTGGACCCCCCTATTGATTTACGTGCACACAAAGGTGTACAATAATTTAGCGGCAGAAAAAACTGCTCAGAATAGGGGGATGCCGGGATGAAATCGCACCCTTCTTTCTTTTTCGTAATCTTTTTTTCATCCCCTCGCATTTTCTTTAATTTACAGGGAAATTTATACCGGCATATATAATAAATCGAGACAACTAACGTATGCAAAAAAGAGTATCGATCCCAGAATATCTGGATGTGTTTTTAATTTAGGATATTATGTAAATTTGCCGGAATATATTATATTTAATTTAATTCTCTCGGATGAATAATTTATGGAGCGAAGACAGCGTATCAAGTGCTCCAAAGATATAAAAATCTACCCGTGTCAAGTCTTCCCACCCCATGTGGAACGTGTTCCTTTCTAATAATAAACTCGGAAGGGTATAATTTTTCCTTTTTAAAAAAACTTTTTGATTAGATAAAATAACGAAGGAAAAAACACAACGAAAGGCAAATAACAAAAGGAGACTAAATTGCCCCCGGGTGGTGTTGGGAGAAGATGGATGATTCCGTTTCATTATAATATAATATTATGGGGAAAATCCATAATCTGTGCGTTTGAAGAAACAATAGAAACGCTCTTTAGATTTTCCGTTTGCTTTTCTTTCTCGTTATTAAGCTAATTTAAATGTGCCTTTGGCATGAGAGTCATGCTTATGTTTCTCCTCAGACAATTGGTAGTCAATCCATTTTATCAAACAATATGAATCATTATCGAACAAAATTAAGCTTCTATTTAATATGCTATGTGTCTGATATATCTCAAGCATTTATAGTAATTAATATACTTTTCATATATTAATTCTGCTCGATCAAAATGCAAATAAACCCAGGTACTCTTGATCAATTATAAGAATTCATTGAAATGCATTGAAACGAATTGCATCTTATTAAGTAGATGTCTCCGACCATCTGCGTCGAAATCATTGATTGTTTTTTATTTTAGCCATGATGCACTTTTATTCCACCCCATCTATATATTATTTGCTGAGCCCAATAGAATCTGTGGAATGAAATTAAAAAAATCGATACCCCATAGTCGTTGATCAATTATTCACATCCATTTGTGTTTGCTGTTGGGACCTCGGTAAATTTAATTGTGTCATACTACGGATTCTGCACCCCAAAATAATACTGCCGTTCTTGTGTATGTGCATTTGTTAATGTTACATAGTCACTACCAATCAAATACAATATTATCAATCAATAGTCGGCAGACATCGAACGTGTGCACGTTCGGTTACTAGTTAGTGGCGAAATCATGGGCGTGCTCATTACAAAAAAAAATTATAAATCTTGAATACAGTGTTATTTAATTGTGTATATTCGGTACAATGTATATCGTTGAATATTTAAACATATTATGTATTTAAAAATATTGTCATTTTTGTATAAAAATAAGGGATATTCAATCGAATCGTTTGATCGGAAATGTATTTAGTACTGCCACTGGTCATTTGATTGGTATTTTCCTCCCTTCTGTATAGGGTTAAGGGATGTTTTTTCGGCTTGAAGGGGTTGCGTCCTGAGGGACTTATATAAATTCCGCTCCGGCGATACTTGTGTGTTCTTTTACATAGGAAACCAACTTAGCAAAACTGATTATTGCAACCGATACAAATGAAAGCTCCCGGCAATGCATTTTTTTTTTGCAGAAAAATGATTCTTCAAATAATAAATATTGTAATTTCTTACAAATTCTGATAATTTTTTGTGTTCTTTTTGTTACAGGTGAGTGCATAATTCTTCAGACGTGATCCCCTTATCTATGTAAGTCAATATGCATTTAATTGAATATAATGACATATATTGAATTAATTTTCAATTGCGATTCGGTTGTAATAATTGATATTGGTTTTATTGATTATTCGATTGAAAAGGTTGACTCATTCAATATCCTTACACCTCCCCTAAGTCATTCACGCAACAAACTGGAGACATTTACAAATTATGTCCTTTTTTTAATGTTACCCACCGCCGGCAATAAAAATGACGTGACCCTTTAATAAGCGTCGTACATAATATATGACCCTTCGTCTAAGGACTTTTGATGTTTTCCTATAATTATAGAAAGTGCTATTGGCTATAATTCCAAACTAATCATCCTTGTTGAATCTTTTGATTTAAATCCATCGTAAAATAATAATTTTGGTTGTATTATGCTTGTTTTTCTGAATCGTTTTAATTGCGCAATAAATATTAATATAATCCTACCCTCATAAAGTCAGTGTTTCCTCAAGACTACAAATCATTTCAAATTACTCTCTTAACGCGTCCCCGATTTTAAATTCAACGCCCACGTATCAATTAAAGAAACCCTCTCGCGCATTCCCAACATTGAAGAATGATACCAAACTCCTATATCATTTCGAAAAGATAAACTACCAGTCCAGCCCACCTCGTCAAATTAAGACCGACCTCACAAAGAGGAGCGAACAAATTAAACAGACGGCCAAACAAATTAATATATCTCATAGTAGATCTTTCATCGCTTCGAAAATATATTCACGCCCCTTCATAAGTAAAGTGAAAAAAATCCGACAGAAATAATTTATTTGAAAGACGCGTTCTTCTCGTTCTCTATCCTCTTCTATTGCGGTCTCGTTTGGATCGGGTCTTTCAATGCCGGTAGCGGATTGCTCTTTATAATTTATAAATGTTAAGCAGATTAGGACACCTTCCGCTTATTAATCAACGTGTTTTAAGCAGCCCCGAAACGCCCCATCTGCTGTTATAATTATCCTTTCGGTTGCCACCCCTTTCGCCGGTTGAAAAGGGTTGAGATCGACGAGTTTACACTGCGACTTAAACAAGATACCGCATGTTTTTCTTAAAACAAACGAGGCTTCCCAACATGTTTTGAACTTGATTAAATCTGATATTTATTAGAATAATGACCGACTCTAAATGAAAATATTCCACTTATCAAATGGTCATTAATAAATTTCATGGAAACTAATTGTTGATATAGTGCTTCAGATTCTGGATAATTATTATAAAATTTCGGTTCCGAATCCAGATTGTAGCAAATATTTCACAGTAGCAAAAAAAAATCTATTCTAGTTATGTTATCTAAAATTTTCTATTCAAACAATTTTATCATGTGAATTGGCAATGGGAAACTACCAAATCTAATATTTTATCGCTAAAATGTCTCTTATGGAGATCACTTTAATTAGATTAAAAAGAAGAATCTTTAAATACTATTTAGCAGAATAAAATTAAGAAATATTGATTTGCTTCAATATGTGGTTATTTTAATGCACTTATTTCAAGTTATTCTTATAATAATGTTAAATACGTTATTTATTAAAGTTTTGTATTTGCATAGTTAATATAAAGCTCTTGTTAATTTGATCATCATTTAATTTAATATAAGACGATCTTCTGAAAGTTTGAAAAGCGGCTTGTTTTACGCCCGCGGGTATTTACAAACTGCGGTGATTTAATTACAACCGCCCACTAAAGGGTTATTTAACACTCTGTAGATGGGGTGCGCCGCCGCTAAACGACATGCAAATATTACCCGTCTCAAGGTTTGGCCTATAATAAAGATAAAACGGAAGGGTTGAGAAGCCAAATCTGGCAGCTAATGAAAGACCTATTATGTAGAGTATTTTAGGGATAAGACTAAGTCAACCCTTCGATCCGAAGAGCGTAACGTTTGATATGCCTGACGCAAATGCGAATCGATTCGAGAATTATTTCTCGTTAGGATCGTTGACAAGATCTTGTAAATGGGAGTTGCAAGACCTTTATTACGGTGTTAAGTATTTTGTAACGAGCTGTGAATGCTAATAACTTAATTAGTGTCACCCTCAGTGGCCCCGGGGGAAACTGGAAGGAAGGAGGGAAGCAGGAATTAATTACTTAAGACTGCAGGATGGCCACAGGCTTAAAAGACCAATTATTCTACCTCGAAATATGGCTTAAAGAGGCGAACCAGGTCTGACGACCGTTCTCTTTGAAGTGTTAAATACGAGAAACATTTTTTAATGATTTAAACGTTCAATTATCACATTTTACATGTTTGCATTTAAAATGCTTCATGAAGAAATGTGGACGGTTTAGTAATCATGAGTCGTGACTTTTCAGGGGGGTCTAAAAACTTTTTATTTTTATTGAGTAACTTTCATTTTGCAGCGATTTCTTTACGTTTTTGTGCATTATGTATGTTTTAATACTGCTGCAAGAAGTGTCCTTAAAAATATTTTTAATATTTAATAATCGCGTCCATTTATTATTCGTGTATCACTTATCCCCAGTACGGTGACCATCAATCATCGATACGAAAGGGAACGCTTCGGGGAATTTCTCATTTCGTTTTTATCCCCTTAATTTTTGAGTGTTAAAAGGCGGTGAATTTACGGAAAACTTAATCCCTTCGACGAATGGAAAAAAATCACCCTCTTTTTTATTAAAATAAATGAGCGTCCATCCATCCCCTTTAGCGAAAATCCCGATGTTACAAAACACTTTTATTTTTCCACGTTTCGGAACTCATTTACGACCCCCGCACCAGGAAAGGCGTGACTCAATTTACACCCTCATTACGGGAATTAGAGAGGCACCTTAAAAAAGACGGAAAACGTTTTTCAGTAGGGTTTCTTAGACGTTCTCCACTCGGACCTGCCTATCTTGAACAATTTGAATCATTAATTTAATACAAAATAATTTTATTAATTAATTATCCATAGCATCGAACAACTTTTTTTGATTCATAAAAAGCTGTAAATCATTTCATACATTGAAATTATGTGATTGTATGATACACGTCAGCTTCAATTCGTTATTTATGCAGCACCTTCTCATCCAAGAAATGTTATTCAATCATAAAAATAAATTGGATGACTGCAAAAGTATTATTTAATTTGATAGTTGATCGATTTTTTGTTCTAGCATGTTCATAGATTTGAAATATAGAGCATATGTCGAACTTAATTGGCATTGTAGTGCAATTATGCTCGACAGTATATTACAAAAGCCTCAGCTCCGCAATGGAATGCACGTATTTATTGCACATTATTAAATCCATCCTTTGATATTACATGCTATCAATTCCCAAATTCAGGGTTGTAAATGAAAGTTTGTACCATTACGTTTCAATGGGCTTATCAAAGTTTCGCAGTCTTTATCCGATTGAAACTTGGCTAATTCGTCACTTTTTAGCGTGTCTTCAGCAAAGTGTTTTGGAGGGTTTCACTTGTCGAGGTGTGAGATTTTAGCGATTGTTGTGTTTTTTTAGACCCACAGATGTATATCGGAAGTTTCCGGTGGAGGGCGTACGTGAAATGAAAGTAAAAAGGCTATATTGTAAAGGGGAAATGGCCGCTTGTAACCGGACGGGACGTATTTTTAGCACGGTAACGTGATGTAATTTTTAATCATTGCCCCCTTCTTATGTATGGTCACTTAATTTTGCACTTAATTTAAATTATAAAATAAATAAAAGTAATACAAGCATTTTCAATCTTCGCACGTATAACATCAATCTATGAATATTTTCAAGTCCCTGTTTGAGATGACGAGACAAATGCTAATGATGATATTCTCTTTAATAAGTCACTTGCGCAATTTAGTTTGTTGATCTTTTAATTTTTCACTTCAAAAGGATCAAGTCCTTGAGGAGGATTACTAAAAAATGTGCTGCTGCGCAGCTATTCAAATGGTCACCTCACTCGTTGATTAGTATGGCGGAATAAATTAAACATACATTCATTTCCTGGACAATGCGATCGCGCTTGAATCAATCATGGTTAATTTTTATCCTAGCCACGCAATTACTCCCCAGTGTTCGGTATCAAAAACAACAATTATCCTTAAACATGTATATCCCTTTTAGTGTAAGCAATAATGAGAGTACTAGACTTAATGAGCGACCTAGTAAACCGGCACGCGAGTTCAACTTAACTAGTCTGATTGTAAAAGGCAAATATTTCTTACATGTCTTCATAACCTGGTGACTACATTAAACATCATTTATTTTATTTTTTCTTGCAAAAACACAGGAAAATCTTCCTTGCATTCCATGAAATTATTGATAGTGCATTTACAAATATAATAATTTACACATATGTCCTCCTGAAAAAATCGGTGTAACTTATAAATTAAACACAACAACTTATGCTTAGAAAATATTGAATATATAATATATAGGATTTTTACATAAGTAAATTACATAAAATATGACTTAGAAACAAGTTAATTTCTTGTTGCAAATAAATTATAAAAAAATCATACAAAATAAAATCAATTTATTTCATAATTAATCCGCATTTGATTGTACAAAATCTTCTTCAAAAATCTAAAAATTTTACGACTTTTATGATAAGACGTAAATAATCGTCCCAGTATTAAAAAGTTCAATGGGAAGAATTAATTAAGGGTAGATAACAAAGTTCAATCGGAAATATTAATATTTCTGATTGGATTTAAAGTCATGATAAGAATTCAATCAATCTGTCATGTTTTACATCAAATTAATTCGTTCAACCATATGTGTTATATGAAAGCTCATGGATATTAATAGTTAAGAGTCTTGCAAATACCAAAAATCATATATATTTAGTCATTGTCTAAGAAAACTATCGTTTATTGATTATATTAGGTATCAATCAATTGAATTTGATTCAAATTTATGCTGTAGAGTCTGATAAAGTTTGCCACTCCTGAATGTAATTCGTCCGATTATTCCAATTATAACACATCCCGTTAACTAGGAACGATCGTTTTAATTCCCGCCTAAATCGTCCTGACGTCACATCCTCAGCCCACGTGTGAATGACGATGGCATCTTCCGGTGGCTGATGATGACCAGGGAGGGATCTGAGATGAGAGAGAGATGTGTGCGAGACAATTTAGTAATTACGTGTACAATCTATTATACGGGAAACACGACGAGACAATTGGGCCCATATTGAATTAAGAGATTATTTTCAATCATGATGATACGTGTCACCCATTACCGAGCTATCAATCATTCTTGTGCATGCTAATTATAAATTTAAAATCGCTTAAAGAACAACTCGTCAATCAGTATTAAAATAAGGATGATAATTATTTATTTCGCCGGGAAAATGTAAATTCGTTTTTCACCCCCAGATTGGCTTTTCCAGCGACCCTCCGGTCGTTCGAGATCGTTTTTTTAGGTGCAAAACACTCTAAAATCTCCGATTACGGCCACGTAATTAAACCGACACCATTCTCCTCCGTTACGACTGTTAATCTTTCTTTTCTCCGCGCTCGAACGATTTAATTGTTTGCTTTAATTAAAAAAAAATCGGAAGAATGAGATTAAGCCCCGCGAAAATCGGGGAGAAGAGAGGAGAAAAGTCAAGATTTTTCTTTCTCAAAAAAATAAAAAAGTAATCAGACATTTTTCGCTCGCTCTGACGCTCTTCTTCATCTCTCACTTTTACTTTCGCGTGGGGGCGCAGGAAGAGGGCGACTCGGGGGGCGGCTTTTGTTGTGGAAATCGCCGGGCAAATAGTATAAAAGAAGATTTTTTTAATTTCAAAGTCGATTTATTTTTCTCCACCCCTCGGTGTTTCCCGCTCCAGTCGCTCTACCTCTATCGTTAGATCCAGCGAAACGGAGCCAGATTGGAATATCCAATTATAGCCGGTAATAATAAAAAATAAAGTTAAAATAACGATGATTGTGCACTTTATTAAAAGCCGAGTTTAATGAGCATAACTTTTGTACGTTTCACGGATCTCGCCTCATCAACGCAATCATTTACGAGATCCGTGAACGAGAACTTACTGCTCATTTATTTAACTTTGTATTATGTATACTTAGAGATGCTCCCCATACTTTTTAATGATACTTCTTCGGACGCAGCATCATATTTGTGTACATTTATATAGCCGACCAATTTGACATCGAATTATACATAGCCGTCCATCAAAGATTTAAAAAAGAAATCTAATGAATTCAGCTAAAAAATCATAGCAAACTTATGACTCATTTGCAAGGTAAATTGATTAGATTAGATTATATTATGCAATCGATATATATTTCTTAAAAAATATGTATATAAATTTGTATTCTAAATATTCTGATATTTAGTCAATGTCAATGAATTAAAGATATTGATTTGGAATACCTTTATCATATATGAAGAAAATATACAATAACAAATCCATCTTAAGAATAATTCCATATGTATGAATAGATAACATATTCCCAACGATGAATAAGATGTATTTAAATCCAAATACAAACTTGTTGATCATTTCAGCACAAATTTTCAGTAATTTTGATTCATGAATCGTTTTATCGATCGTTGTCTCCCTAAGCGACTGTTTAATAGACGATTTACCAAATTTCATAGGAATCTTCTCATGTATAACCATTTCGTAGGCGTCTAAGACTTTTTTTCACCTAAGTTAATATCAATTTGCGTATGAATAATTCGCTCGACTCGGCCATATATTATGTATACATGGGCCCGAGCAAATTTAGTGTTGTTCCCAAGTGCGAGATGAGCTCGTCTATCACACGGCGAGAAGGCAATTCCTCAGCATCACATTACTCCACATTACCATCTCGTAAGACACGTGATGTATAAACGTCAAAATTAACGAGCAATGTGCCTATCTCATTCCACGATAAAAGAATACCACGCTCCAGCCGCTATTCCCGAAAGCGTACATATATTATGAAGAAAATTCTCCGCAGCTCGGGGCTTAGTCCTGCACATGTGTATGTGTTCGGGGATACATATGGGATATGTACGTTTGTGCGATCGTGTGTACTTACAATTGGACGGGGTGGACCAAAATTTGGCACTGTTAATACGCGCAAAGCAAAAATATTTGATCGATCGATTTCGCATCCGTTTAATAGTCGTACCCTTAATGGATGATCATTTAGATTTATATTTTTGCAGATGGCTTTAAATATATTTAAATGTCATTTTGATTTAAATGTGATTTTAAATTGCCATTTGAATATTAACTATTGATCTATGATGCAGGATTTTGACCGCACTATGTATGCACACACTCCTCATACCTATCTGTGTGTAAAGCATCCACGTCTTAAGTTATATTTCTTTCATCCCTCATTTTTGCAGCCCGCGGCAATCTCAACTTGAACCCCAACCCCCTGACTACCCACAAACGCCCCGGCAGGGTCTCTCCACCACCCCAACCTCCGGGTCCGTCGTACCCACCGCGGGATAGCTATTAAAATCCGTCATGCGAGTAAGATAGCAGGCAAACCGAAAAAAAATTTCCTCCACACTTGGGCGGTGGGGGAAAATATGGATCAACATTTTTTTATTTTCTTCTTCTTTAAAAGGGAAACTCGCCTCTGAGCCAAAAGGCGTCTTAATGGCCTGAAGATCAATACTTATTACGTGCGCTATTGAGAGTTTATACAGCTTTCATATATCGTCGGGGAAATTCCTTTCGACTGATAACCGGAACAAATTTTCACAAACTCGCATTATACCAAAAAAGCCGACAGTCAAACTAATCAACACTGAGCGTACCGAATTTTCCGTGAAAGGACGAATTTATTATTTATTTTTTCGCTAAACATATATTGATAACCTGAGATTTTCATATAGATTGTGCTAAAATATAATGATTCTGCGACAATTTTATAAAAGCGATATGATCAACGTTTATATGATAAAATTCATAATTCACAAACTTAAAATGTTTGAATCTTTAATTACAATATCATTATTGTATTTACAATTATGTCTTGAAATATATTTCTATAAGCAAGGTTTTTTATACGAAATCCTTAACAATCAAATTACAATTTTAAAAATAGTTAATGGCTTTAAAATGGCACATAACCATATGTTAGTATGAAAATGAGAATTTACATCATATAATTTTTTTTCATATAAAAATAATATCATGTGTATTTTTATGGTTAGTTAATGATAAATCTTTCTAAAAGATTTTAACTTTTTTGAAACGTCCATAGTAGTATTTATATTACTAATATTTTATTACAATTCCATTTGAAAATGTAATATTTGAAAGTCATAGAAGAGTTGAAAAGCCTTCAGTCTGCAATCTTCCACGTCTACATTTTTCATGTACCGATTTCACTTTTTTTTACTCTAGGGGTGCCACATTTTAAATATTGATTGTATACATAAATGTATCATTTTGAGAGAAAAAAACGGCGAGGAAAGAAGATATGCATTAATAATTAAAGTTTCCTTTACCATCAGTCACGCAGCCAGAGGGTTCAGTTTACACTCCCTCTTATGACTCCCTACTCCCAAAATCCACCCGAGCGGGCCACCACCGTTCCAGCATCCCGCCAACCCCACAGCCACCCACTTCGTTAGCAGGGAAAGACGTGAATCCAATATATTTTTATACATATAAAATAACGATTCATGAAAGTAGAAGGCGTTAGAAAAGCCTACAAAATTGAATCTAACAAAAGTTTCCCAATTCTAAATTGTTTCTTTTTATTCAATACAACCGAGATCATGGAAGATACGCGTTTATTATGGTACACGTATTTTGTATTTGTATTTGCATTTTATTTTATTTCTTATATATTTTCGCCATACTAACGTAAGCATTTAAATTCGCACACAATAAGTTCTGATGGCGTTCATATTTGATGCTTTAAAAATAATAAATGCAACAATTTGCAATAAATTCGATAGATCAGAAATATACAAATTCGTATTCAACGAATAACTTTGAATCGACAAAATTTATTTATAAAAGTACATTATTTGGAATATGCAAATATATCCCTATAGTAGTGCATAGTCTATTGAAAAATATCTACGAAATCCGAAATGCGTATTTATTATACACCCACATGTAGAACTTCAGTATTTTTTCGCAACATACTTTTGCACTCGTAATGTCAAATTTGTGTCGGGAAGAGGGTGGGTCCCCCGCCCGCCGAAAAACGGGGGCTCCCGAGGTGGATTCCACCCGCGCTCCCATATTCACTCCCGAGGGTAGGAAGACGCCGAAGTAAGGAAGAGGGTGTCAGCTTGAATAGGGAGAAGGCAGCTTAAAAGTAAAAAAAATAACGATTTTTAGGCAAACGCGATGAGAATATTGAATATATAAAAGTGTTCAACGATGCCTTGTGCCCCTCGCTTTAAATCGGATATTTTAATGCCTTGTTTTATGGCTTTATTTTGTTCTTTTATTTAAGGACACCTTGTCCGGCCGTGGCCGTAAAACGTTTAGACAAACATTAAAAATGTGCCCGGATAATAAAATATCACACTTTTAAAGAATTCCTTGTACGGAAATAAGTATAAGTCGGTCGATCCGATCCTTAAAAATGTACAATAAATTCCACCAACCTCAATAAAAATCAAATATTTTGAATCCAACATTCAATTTTACTTCTATTAAGAAATCTCATATCAAATATCAATGGTTAACTCAAAAAAAAACATATGTTATTGCATATAGAACAAAACATTTTACGGGATCTTTCGTATGATATTTTTTTGCATGGGGTAGACGACTGCAGCCACCTCAATTTTGGGGGAGGTGGACTCTTGCAATTTAATTTTTTATGTGTTTTTTTTACCCTCGCGAAACCGTGGGGTGCGGAATGTGATATTATGGAAAAGATATGAGCTTTAGGGTAGCCGACTCACGTACAATTTCGTTATGGTTTGTTGAGAGCATTTTTAATTAGAGGAGCAGTTGATTATTTTTTATGGCATCGGAAGAAAAATGTGTTAAAAATTGTAATTTCCAAGAATATTGAAAGATTTCTCTAAAAGAGGGATCGTAATATATTGCTTATTATCACTTATAGCTGCAGCTATTATACCTTAAAAAATATATTTTTCAGTTTTGGCATGTAACACCGTGGTTTGGCGGTTAGACTCTATACATTTGAGATCGAATATACAGGGAGTGTGATTGGCGATCACATTTTTAAAGCATGTTAAAATGATTGACAATGGTTCCGAAAATGCTATTTTAAAAAGTATATTTTTAAATGACATTAAATAAATGCAGAATAAAAGCTTAAATGACGTTATTAGAAAATAAATATTAAATGAGTTCTTTCTCAATGTATAGGAGAATCTAGTGAAACACAAAGGACGCATTAATGATTTTTTCCACTCTCATATTTAAGCCGCTTATGAAAGCACCCCCTCACTTTTTTTATTTCTAAATGAGAAGGTGTCTCACCCTCCCGTCTCTATTTTCTGAGCTCTCGAAGACATTGTCCACATAAGGAGTGCATGTTGTTTTCCCATCCTGGTGAGACATTAAACATTCAGGAGGCACCTGCGGTTTGAAATTTCAACATGGCGGCCACTAATGGACAGAAGAGGGAGGTTTGAAACCTCAGGGGGAAGAAAAGTGAAGCCAAGGGGGAGGGCTTGGAGGTGTGATTGAGATGGCTAATATAAAAGTTGCAAAAGTTTCTGACGATGAAAAATGACTTTGCAAATTTATTTTGAGAGTTATTATTCTTAATGCAAAGTTTTCGGAGTCAATTACCGCTGTCCGAGCAAAACTTCCAAAGTGCCACATGAAATAAATCAAATGATAAAACTCAAATTTAGGGTCAAAATTATTTGTCTCGGGTCGTAAATTTCTCATGCCAATCTGATCGCACTTTTTAAGCACATTTTTCAAATTTAAATACGCCCTTAATCATTCAATTGCCAATTATAACTTCAAACGCATTTGATATTATGTGAAAAGGGGACTTTTAAATGAATAGTTGTGTATCTTGGAGCCATTTCACACAGGCTCAAATCTGATTAGTATGGCTGATGATCGGCATGCTTTGGACTAGTTTGTAATTAAGACTGAAACAAGTCATACTGTTTTCTAGGGAGAATGTCGTAATGAAATGATTGTCAGATGTCCCAACAAACGAGACGCTAGCAAAATGAACTGGTATCCTTCGACATGTAATCCTGCTTCTATTCCACTTGTTTCTTGTTAATAGCGGACATTTGAACTGCTAACTTGCGGTATATGTCGACACTAAATCAATATGATCTATTATATTCTCATTTATTTATATATATATAATTAACGTATGAGAAACGATCGATTTAGAGCAACGATTCCCAACAACGACAATGGGGGCAACTTTTCAAGAATAAGCGTTTAACGTAGCCAACGCCACTGACTATCCAGTTGTATTTGCAACAACCTTCTTTGGCATCAAACTTGAACAATTCCAATTATTTTTTAAATATATCAAATTATTGAAAAAAAAAATACCAATAATTTAAATTGAACAGATTTAGCTGAATCAATCTTATTCTGGATCAACATTGATTATAACTTCAATCTATCATTTTATCTTTCGGTTGGAATGAAACTTATATTTATTCGACGAAGACTTGAATATCATTTTCTTAATTGTGAACAATGAAATGAATTTCTGAACAATGAACATTTTGCCGAAAATCTCTTGTTATATTACATTAGGTTTTTTGTAGATTTTTGATAATTTTCCTCGGTCTCACAGTTGCAGCAACTTAGCCCCATTTCTCAAACGTCGCTAATTGTTAAATAGCATTTCTTAAAGAATCATGTTTGGTTTCCCCCGGCGCATTTAACACATGTCGACTGCATCGTGACACAATATAACGTCGTTAATGAGATGTAAATTAGTATTAAGCCTTTCATGGCGCGGCGCTTCGTCGCGTTATAATAATGCATAACAGCCTTAAATCCAGGGATTAAGAAGCCTTTTAAGTGGTTGCTGCATTCGATAAATATAGCTGCATTCCCACTACATCACCTCCACTTTCAATTACATGTTCGATTTTAATTTCAGTAATAATCGGCCCTTCGCGACCATCGGCACATGCAGATGATGGTGATTATTGGCGCTCGGGCACCGACGGTTTGACACGTCGGCCGATTAGTATAATTATTTGCGGACTAAAAATTTTATAGCGGATTCCGATGTGCTATAACGTCATAATCGACGCTAAAATTGATCGCAATATAGCGGTATATGCTTAGACTTCAGATGAACGTCATTAGCAAATATCGATCGATGTGAGAAACGAACGTAAAATGATTCAAATCTTATTAAAACTATGTTTATGCAAAAATATTGAAAAACTTGTCGAGTATTAAAGCCATTGATATAAATTTTAGCAGAAATGTAAACTTAAATATGAATATGACATCATGTAAAATGAAATGGCATTAATATAATATCATGATACAAGATTGTATCCTAGTTTATGTATATAATGCTATTTATTTCAGATAATTTTATCTAAAGAAATACGTAATGCCAAATGGCAATAAGTCTTTGTTTTGAAATCACCATTTCATATGTTATGATTCAATTTGTCTTTTAGAATAAACAAATATTCATAATACAACAATTAGTAACAAAAAAGGATATTAGCATTAAACTGATGTAATAAAAGAGTGAATGGCTTTGAAAAATCAAAGATCAACACTCCTATTTGTTGAACCAGGGAGTGATAATAAATATTCTTTGCCTTAAAAATTTAAACAAGACCATGTGTTGATAAAATGGTTAAACCCTTGTATTTTATTATAAATGTTCAGATTCAAAGCTTATTTATAAGATTAGAAGTATTAATACTTTCGATAGATCTTGATCCAGGTTTATCCCGGCAACAAGGCACATTTTTGACTGAATTTGCAACAATAGTTAAAATATGATTTAAATATGTTTATAATTTCGCTACTCACTCATGGATCTTTTCTCTCTAATTTCTTATTCAAATTATCATGTTAACATTACCGAGCTAAGAAAACAAATAATTTCCCTAGAAAAATCCCCTAGGGTGATTGCCTATATCCGATAACAGATATGGCACCATAAGAAGGCAATAAATATAAACTTTAATTTAACCTTAAAATGTTATCATAGGACTTTTATCATATTCATTAGGTTATTTGAATTGCGTAATATAATATAGGTCTATACGTAAATCATTATTTTCAATTGATTTTGCATCAGAGTTGTAAAGATAACCCTGAATGACTTACCTTGGGTGAAAGATTGGCTTGCCCTCAGATAACCTATGAGGAAAAACAAGGAATATCATAAAGGGAGTCCTTTGGTTTTGCTGTCAGTTCTAAATATCTTGAATCATGGAATCAACATTTGGAAATCATGTCAAAACTATAGGTATATTTTCGGTATTATAACTGTAAGAAGCCAAATTAAAATAAGCAAAAACGTACTTTAAAGCTGATTCCCAAATATAAATCATGGTCGATTTTTCATAATTATTGACATTGCACATGTATTTTAATTCAATATTACAAAGATTAATTATTCGGTGATATATTTCGATAAAAATAAATTGTTCACCCGAGAAGTGTTGTTCAATGGTGGTTAAGCACCGAGAAACTCTTCTTATGGTTTCATACGTCCATCGGGATGTACTTTCGCTACGATCTCATTTCTCGGGAGCTTTCAGGAATGCATCAGGTAGACGTATTCATTTTGGTAGTCGAAACGCAATTACCGTCGTCCATACGAGTCGTCAATATTAAAATGCAGCCTCAGTTTCGCCTCATCTTATTGTCTCGCGATGCTGCTCTCGAAGCAGTCAGACACGAGATACATTGCTCGACATTAAATGCAAAGTCCATTCAGCGTTGGCCAGGTACATTTGATTGAAGGACCCGCTTGTTTCACACGACATTATTCAAATAATACCGCAAATTTCCATACAAAATCATTTGGATAACAAACCCGGCTTACTCCACTTGTGTCTGGATTCAGTTCAATTATTTGTTCTTCGACGTGCGCTGTTTATGGAAAGACAAGTACGCATTTGTTAGATACGCTCATTAAAACATCTTTGAACTTTGACGGTATATGGCTCTTCGCCAATGCATATCATAAAATTCTTTCGACACAAACAGTATGCAAATATGCTGAATGCAACGACATGATATTCGACTGTATTTCAAATGAGCTTTTAGCATGAATTTTGAATCGAAAACAAGTGGAAGTATTCAATGTCAGCATAATATTACAGCTAAACAGCTTTAAATTTAAGCTCAATATTGTTAACAGCGTAAAATGATCATAGTTTAGGTATTAAAATCGCTACTTTACGTTTATCTCATTGAGCGTTGATTTTACCATATATTTCCTATAAAATAGTATTGATATAAAATATGCCGTAAAATATCGATGATATTATTTCATTGGACGATTTGAAATAAACACAAATGATTCATCAATCAAATATCCAGTTTATTACGAAATATAAAGACAATCAAATTGGTATTAAAGTATTAAAAAACACATCAACTATCATATAAGTAGTCAATGTGAAAACATATAGAGCATTCGTAGAATTTATATTTTTGAACAACAAGAGGCTCTCGATTTAAAATCTTAAAAGCTATATTTTATACACGATTTGGTCGAATAAATCTTGAAATAAATTTAGAAGATTTTCTAACTGAAATCCTAAGCATATTAAATTACGGCGATTAACTGATTGACAGTCGATTAATTGTCAAAAATTAATGTTCAACGTTAAATTGATTTTAATCTAAATATTAGTGAAGCAATATCAATATTGTGTGATTTATTGCAGTACTTATTTGACGAAATCATTATTTAATATCAGCATTTGACAATAATAATTTTCCTAATTTTCCGAAGCCTAAGCAAATTTATGATTTTTATGTATTTATATAGAGGGATTGATGGGAAAAAAAATCTTTAGAAAGCAATTTAAATTCAATAAAATTCCGCTTACAAAATTTTACCTTAATAAATCAAATAATAGGATATTGTCGTCAAAATTATTATTTAAACGGGAATAAGGCTTCGACAGTTCAAGATATTGAAAAGGCTCAGTGCTTATTGTTATATTTTTGTTGATAAATTTGTGGTTGATAAATGTACGTCAGTAATACGATGATAATCTTATTAAATATTAAAGGATTAATCGAACGTTAAACTCCCTAAGTAGGGTTTTATTCATAACTATGCAAAAAAGCGTAATCATATCCCGAAATATATTATCGAAGTGCATTTGTGCACGAACATAAATTTTAATTTTAACATTTATAGCTACATGCCCTTTGTATATGTCCCCATTATTTAAATATATACGTGGAACCCCAAACGATATTATTATAATGACAGTATTTTGGAAATTAATGTGATTAGAATGTCGATTTAGCTCAATCACTATCGAGCATTTTTCCACCACTTAGCCTGGACTTCAATTTAATAAAATTGCTGTTTATTATAGTAATGATTTGTTATCGATTAAACGTCTTTCCATGCCTTAAATAGAACAAAGTAAGCGCAGGGTAAACAGACAAAACGGCTCGTGCAATTACAGCCTTCCGGACTGAAACGTCTCTTTTTTCTTTTCCGACCACACGAAATGTCATTCGAGTCAATCAATACAACTTCATAATGATTTGTAAATGAAGGGGCGTACTTTGGGTAAACACGGCGTTTACTGGTGTCATCAAATATTTAGACTAATGACCGTTAAGCTTCATTTGGTTGTGACGGGTAGACGATTATTATTGGACGTTTTCGATGTTGATTTTGGAGTTTGGATATGCGCTGCTTGAAATTAATTTAATATTTACATTTTTGTTGTTTCAGTGAACAACAATGCAACTCCTGGAGCAGGTTTGGTAGTCGAAACTGGCTCAGGAGCTGCTCTTCTAGATCTCCCGGGTACTACACTAGATCAAGTACGTCACATCGCAACAGATCCTGGTCTTTCCACCCTGCGTCTACCGAGGGCCCCGACTGCAGCCCCTCCTCCCGCAAGAGACGTAGATTTGGAAGTATGCTTCGTTTGCAAACACTGTAAAGTGGCTTTCTTGACTGACCACGCTCTGCTGGCGCATCAGCGCCAAATCTGTTACGCAGGAAGAGAAACCGAACGGGGCGTCATCAGAGTCGTTCAGACTGGACTCGAATGTAGAACTTGTCCGAATGCTGAAAAGTTCAAGACGTTACAGGAATTCAGGAAGCACACCGAATCCGAGATGCATCAGCGCAATCACATGCCCGCGTCGAACAAAGTGGGTCTTCCTCCGCCAGAGTCGCCCTTGAGCCACGAGATGGAGGACGTAGTCAATCAAATTACGCTCCTCGCAGCGAGAGCTGCCCAAGAATCTCCATCTTCGGGGGCCAAAGACTCCAACGCCAACATTCAAAGGGAGTTCTGCGCTCCAGGTCCGGCCAAGCCGCGTTTTCCTCCTCCGGGAGAACTGCTGCAGCAAGCCAGCGCCGGCCACTAACAATTAACTTATTTCGAGTTCCTTCGAAACAACTATATCGAATGGAGATGCTAACACCCAAGTGTTCATAATCTTGTTTTCCAAAATCAGTATTTTTTTTAGCTTTGCTAAATTAGGTGTTTTATTAACTTTGTTTTATATTAGAGTTTATGATGTTGACAGAACTGAAAATGTATTATCGAGCCATACGATTGATAAAAAATATGGCGTATCAAAAATTCCTACGACGAAGTTCCTAAGTAATGTGAAGTCAAATTATATATACATTTATTTTCTTAGCGAAATTCTAAAATAATTAGAATATTGTAAGCTTACACGGTAATGACTCATTTAGCTGCTCGAACATTATATCATGATCATCCACAAATTTATGTCCCCATTAAAAAACATTATATGAAGACATAAATTTGTTGTTTTTACACATATATAAGTTAATTGAAATATTTTATTATCTAAATAAATACACCTAAATGAGTCATTTACCCGTAATGGAAAGTTCCCTGGGTTTTAGCATCATCCTTCTCGTCCTCATGCAACAGCTTCCGATTTGCTTAATAGGAGTTTTGAAAAAGAAGTACATGTTGTTTCGCAAAATTATTTATTCTCTAATAATACGATATCATTATTTATTCATATCTTTTCTTATACAGAAGCAAGAGCGCTATTGTCTGAATAGAAAAAAAATATTTTGATATATCTAAATGTATGTTACATTCCTATTGTTTTATATAACATCCTTAAATGTACTTGAAAACCTACGTGGAGATGTTTATTGAAAAAAAAAGTTCCGATGTTTCTTAAAAAAAAAAATGTAAATTGTCATGATTCCTATAACTCTTAAGCACCGTTGACGTAATACGTGTTACTACAGTAATAAATAGTATATTAAAGCTTGATAAATTTGGATTCCTATTCTATATTATGCTAATTTGTATATTTCGTTATGCAATTTTTAAAACTGATTACCGATCTAACTAGAAGCATTAATTTCTTTTGGTATATTAAGGTTTGTAAATATGTCGGTGTATTTATTAAAAAAAAAATAGTCTTTAATGATTGCAATTTTGTTTTTGTATAATTGTACTGTAGTTTTTAAACGGGGGTGGATGATTTTTATTTGAATTTATGCGTTTATTGTTGATAGTGTAGATCTATATCGATAATCATCACCCTCTCAGAGTTCCTGGTTCGAAATTCCTATTTGAGGTGAATAATTAAATGCTCGGAAATTTTTGTACAATTGCGTTCACTTAAGCGAATTTTTTTCCCGAAAGAAAACTTTTTTTGACATTTTCGCAATGTACGGCGAAAGTTTCAAAAAGCTCGTTTTGATCGGCAAATCGGAAAACGAGCATTCGCATTTCAATCATGAGAAGGCCATTAAGTAGAAGAGTTACTATTGATGTACATTTAAAGAAATATTTATATATTTATGCAAAAAAATTGGAAGCGATTGTTAATCTCGCAAAAATATGTTCCTAACTTTTTTCGTAAGGAGACCGTGATTTATCTTCCTTTTTTTCGTATTATTGTAAAAGAAATGATTATATCAAAATATACAATAATTAGATTGTCGACCATTGGACTGCTGGTTACGATGTTAAAAATATACCAAAATTTATATACGACATTGGTTTGAGAATTTTGAACAAAAAATGACCTAAGCGATATATGACCAAAATCAAAAAATTAAAGTCAAACGTCATCTTGATCGATTTGTTAATTTTTTTAATGAATCGACTTAAATTGTAAAATGTTAATAAATTAATATAATAGTCATGTCGCGTACTGGGGGGCGACGTGGCGACCTGCTCTCGCGCACTTTACAAGGATAACCTTATATTTAAATAAATCTTAATATTAAAGAAAAAATGTGCAATACATTGATTTTCGCATAATAATAAGGTTGAAGAGTTATCAAATTTCCTACTGATTCTGATCATATCATAAGATATTGTATATGTTTGCAATATTTTAGTTATTTTTCTCGGTGGTATAGATTGAGTGTATAGATCAATATACGCATGATGGGATTGTGATTGATTGATGATTGTGTGAACAAATTGGTGTATTTGTTATGCCACCAAAAATGTCATGTGTTGCGTCCATAGAGAGCAAGGAACTATTTGAAAAAAAATATATTTAACATCAACCCCCAGGAAAGCAAGTTCCTATCTTTATAGCATATAATATTATTAATTTTAATAATACTACATAATGACTATGTAATACATAATACATATTTAATCAACTAACGATAGTTATAATAATGTTCTTGTAAGAAGTTCCTGGAGCATCCGAAGTAGCTATATATAAAATGTATTGATTAACATTTATATATATAGAAGATCGAGATGTCAAAATAAAAACGTTCAATATATTGTTTGTTTATGATTGATTCTTATGAATGAATAATATGATCAATATATCACTAAAATACTTTATGATTTCGTTTGTATTTGTTTGTGTTTGATCTTTGGCAGATGAAGATGCTGCACAAATTTATCGCTTGGTAACAAAATCATAAAATCGATCATATTGTATGGTTATGCAATTTGAATATTTTTTTTAGATAAGCGACAAATTTGCGCAGTTTCCGATGTCGAAACACTTGATGAATGTTTATCATTTTTATTTTTGTGAAGTGTTTTTATATTCAGAAATATTTTATACCCAATACTCACTGGTCGTTCACCAGAAAAAATGAAAAAAATTGGTTCCTAATAATTATTAATATTGACATATTATTATAAATGAAAAAATATTACTGCAGAATTTTTAGGTATTTAAAATGAAATAAAACACTAAATTACGATGTTTTAAGAGGTTAAATGTGAAAATCATACTAAACCGCGCGTTTTCGACATCCCACCCGAATTCGGCGGGATGCCGGAAAAGCCGGTTTTTGGTCTGTATTATTGTACGTAACGTATTGTAGATGTAATGATAATAATTTGAGAAAAAAAACAAGTAGAAATAATAATTACTATTATATATCGTAGTTATATTCCAAAACGAACGAACTCGAAACTTGGGCCTTGCGTCCGCTAAGGCCTACCTCGCAAACAAGTGAGTTTATTTTGGAACTAAGTGTGATTCTTGGATTATTATAATTATTATGATTCTTATTATGATTATTGAATTATTATGATTATTATATATTTTAAATTGAGTGAACTACATCCCGTGTTGTTGGGGGGCTGTCGAATGACTTCAAAACGGTCGGAATATAAGCACACACACCAGAACGCAAATAATGCTATTAAATAATAAATATTTTTAAAAAACTAAAATAAAGAACACTGCACAATAAAGCGTCATCTCCAGCATCCCAACGGCAAACAGTTGATGAAGATCATCATCGGAAACTATTACAACATTAATTCATCGCATACTTTTACGTAGTCAGTGTATGTGTGTGGAGTTTATTATTATTTTTATATAAATTTACGTTCTTTGAGAGAGCAATCTCCAAAAAGTTATTATTAAATTAATAAATTAATAAAAAAACAAATCTTACTACAATATTTTCACTGATGATTTGATGCTTTATTAAATCAATTTTAATATTACCTAGTAGTTAAATAGCCAATAATAGGATATTTTATATCATTGAATGTTGAAATTATTTGTACGATTTTTCTTATAATTTTACATTTTGTATTGCCTGAATATTCCCATACGCAGAAGACGCATTACACTGTATTTTTCGTTGGAAATATATTTTTTTAAATTGAATTTGTTGAATGTTTCGCGTGTTCTATGTTGCAATTTAGCTGAATCCTAATTAATATATATATATTTATATTATATACAAAAAAGTGGTGTCATTTTATTTTGTGTTGTGAAAAATGCTGAATCGTTGAGACGAAAAAGGCCATAGTGTGTTTGGCCGATAATGGTTCCTATGTAAATTTCATATCTCTATAACTTTCTGTGTTTGGCGGATTTTTCTATGAAGTTTCAATCACCTGATATATTTAGCCAAACTGTTTTTAATCGATAATATTTGTTGAAGATATTTTCTTAATAATTCGTGTTTTTTAGTGAGGAATCGCTTGTATAGGCAACCCTGAGGGACTGTGATCAATCACAAATCAAAATTATATCGTTATACTTAAATATAATTTTATACTCGCATTTATTTGATTCCAATTAGTTCAATACAATCATTATATTTAAATTCACATGTATATTTTGCAGCTTGTTTCTTTTGCAATATTAGTCATAGAAATTCATACTGTGTATAGATTTTAATTACGATTATTTTTTAAATGTTAAACTATGATTATTTCTTAATTTAGATATAAGTTGATGAAATCTCATTTTAATTATTTCTAAGTATTCTTTTCTGTAATGACGCATTATCCCTCAGCGTAATCAGTTTGGCAGGAATTCCATCATAGTTAGAGCAGCTCACTTTCAAATGAAACAATAAATTATAATTGAAAGATGACAATTTGATAATTAATTTTACTACATTGTCAAGTGTAATTGGTGAAATAAACTCAATGCTAGTTTATCAGAAAATATCTACTGTGTTTGATTTCTATATCAACTTCCCATTTATCATTTCAGAAAGAAACCAATGATAAGTAAGTATTTGTTCAAATAAAAAGCTTAATAAGAAAAGCTACGCATAACACTCATTAACAATCTAAATAAGCCTCAATGTTTCCAAAATTAATGCAATAAAATCAAATTTAGTATGCAATTCATGTAAAATTTTGACAAAAATTAGATGAAATCTATCACATAATAATATTTAAAATTAAAAACCGCAAAAGTATAGATTGGCGAAAAAATCAATAGACCATTTGCTCAAAGTAGTAACAAAAGAAAATAAAATAAAAATATTTTTGTCCTTCAACAAATCCCATTAGGCTGACATAAATATTTTATGATTATTGAAAGAGCTTTTTAGTGTCATTTTCGCATATAAAGACCATATTTTACATACAAATATCAATCTTACACATTTTATTCTTACTAAATATGTCGATATATGAGCATCTTGCCTTAAATATAACATAATAATCTTTCATGCCTTAAATATTTTCATTTTGCAAGAGCTTGGTTGATTTTTTTCTTAGGCTGTATGCCATACAGATTGATTTTAGACAAAAAACTTTTACTTGTAATTTACTTAAATTGAAAGAAAATATTTTGAAAATTACTTAAACTTTATCCAAAAGTGTCTTAAACAAACATGTTGACCAATTAATTTAAATCTAAAAATTTTAATAAACCTCTTGATGATTGAATGATAGAAATTGCATTTCAAGCATGGATTAACAAAAAGAGATATCATTAAATGATGTATTTAAAACATAAAAGTGTCTTCTTTGATATTTCCATCTAATTGTATATTAAAAATATGATGATCAAACGCCAGAATCCAATATGATCGTTTTTAGCGTTTTTCAAAAGATCATCAAGATGTCTATATGAAAGCACTTCTGAGATATTCACCCAAACGATCCAATGGTATTTAGAAAGCTCGAAAGTCATGCTGCCTTTAATATTGAGCGCGTGAGGAGGTGAATGTTTCATGGATATGATATAAATGTAATTCCTTTCTATAAATGGATATTGAAGAGACCCTATGCATTAAACTGCGTGTGGCTGCACTATAACGATGAAAATCTAAAATGGCAAAATTTTTGCGTCATTAGATTATATCAATGAATTTCATTCTGCGTATTACATTGATTTTTTTTAAGAATCGTATCCATAAAATTTTTATTATTTTATTTATATAGCTAACAATACAACACCGCCGACGTAAAACATGGCCATTGTCAGCCATAAAGCTACAAGCGTTAGCTAAAGAGCAAATATTTTTTTAACATGGGGTGTCGCATATTGGAAATATCCTCGTGTGTTATTGATTATATTGGAATGGTGGGTAGCAGATTTTTGTGACAGGGGGCGAATTAAGCCCATTGCGTATTTTAAGGGCTTAAACTTCAATGAAGCAAGAAGGGGTAACGAGAGAAGTGGCAACTCTGGAGATGGGCACGAAGATGTGGGGGGTTGTGAAATATGGGGGTCGACCAGATCCAATTTTTAATCGAATTGGATATCGGCCGACCGGGCTGTGACTCATACAGGATGGAAATAAATATACGGCAATCGGAGAGATATGAAATTGGGAATTAGATGATTGCTCATACGTATAATTTAAAATAGTTCATATCGCAGATGGGGAAGATGACCTGGAAAATCAAAGCATGCCGTATATCGATAAGCTAAAGTCTGAAATTAAACCGTGATCGACCATTTGTACTTCTCGAAGAACACCCGGATGGTTCGTCTGCTTTCTAGAATCCTTGTTAAGTGCTTTGAATTGCAGTCAGATGTTTATATTAAATCATAATCGGCGATAATGGCAAGCCGATTTAATCGACCGATTCAAAGGTCCACTTGGTCGTGAACGTGCAACGTCTTAAGTGATCGACCTGACATTTTCCCAGGTGATAATTTATGGAATAATAACCAATCATGGGTCTGTAATATTTCCCCATTAAATAATGCTGCTCTCAACTACGACTGTTCTTTAATTAAGTCGAGACCAGATTGTGCAAGCCTTCAAAGAGCATCCCGTTTGCAGATCATGAGTCGCGCTAGCCATATTCCCTCGTGATTTCCTCATTTTGTAAATCACACAATAATGCAGCCATAATAAAATGCATCTAATTTATCAAAAAATATGATAAACATATCCATTAAAATGCTGAAATAACCTCCATTAACTACGTTTATCAATCATTTAATTGAAGATTGCTTACCTAACAAAAAGTCACCAAACAAATTCATCAATTTAAGGGTAGTAAAAAATATGATTAAGATAATAAATTAGCCCTAATGCTATTTAAGTAAATAAATCATAATGAGTAAATTAAACCGGTTTAGAATTTAGTATATAGTAACCTAAGTAGAATGTAATGAATACCAGACCAATTTTTCATTAGTCTTCAATACATTCATGATGTTGATTAATTGATATACTCGACTAACAGCATTTCCAAAATTGGAGAAGACAACATAGAAAATCCTTGTGCCATTTGCCATTACATATTTCTGATATGATACATTCATCCTATATGATGATACATTTATTTAAAAAGATTTATCTTAAATATTTCAACGAAATTCAATTAAAGCCACTTAATAAATATAATAATTTAATGTAGCGATATAATAGAACATTATGTACTGACGTCTGGACATGTTTTTTCAGTATTTTTATGTTTTCATAAAGAATATAATTATTGTTATCAATAGTCATTCGATGCAAAAAAAAATAAAAAATGATACGTTTAATTCTACAAGATCGATTTTTCAGGTTGGCGCTGAACTTATTTAAATTATTTTTATAAATAAATAAATAAATAATAAAAAATGCATGCTGTTTATCCAATGCACCCTTATTTCTCAAGGGTGAATCTAAGTTAGGGGTGAAGTTATTTGTGACTTTTGAACACATTACATTACAAAATCGCATTAACTATCACAACGTACTAGCAAGCTTGTATATTTGATTACAAAGACATTTTTTATAAATCGCGCTTGAAAACTTTTCCATAAATGCATTCAATAAGCTTTGGTCATATCAAATCAAAGCGACAAGACATTGACTTTCAAGCAGTAATTGTCTAATCTATGTATACATATATACAGTACATATATGTTTTTCAAATTGTTATATTAACCTTTCCCTACCGGTGATGTATTTACTACACCTCGACTCTAAAAATGGGAATATCGATATGAAAAATAATAGATACGGGGTTCAGAATTCTTGCATTCCTCCGTAATATAATTACGAATCACATCAAAGTATTATAGTATATAAGTATTATCTGCAGCGACGGAAATAAATAATTTGTAGATGCATGGATCACACTCTCGTACTAATCTCTATTATATATTAAAATAGATATCATTATTTAATAATTACTTTCCTTAAAAATTAAATTAAACTCTAAAATAATTATCGTCGATCTAAAAAAATAAGCCCCTGAATTACTAGAACCCATTTCCTACTTCCATTCCACAAATGTCTGCTGGATTGAATATCCTCATATTTCTGGTTCTTTATAAAAAACTACACTAAAAAAGGTCAAAGTTGAGTTCTTATAATATGCATAAAAGTATTTATTTAAATCAAGTAATACATATTGACACAAGGAAAACTTGCATTGCAATCGACTATTCGTGGCATGCATTGCGCTGATGATGATTATTAAATATCCCATAATTAAACATGTCGATTTTTAAATCTCGGAAGATTATCTAATTAATATGACTCAATATAATTATAGTTTGAGGCACCGCAGTCTTTATTATAATGAGTGTCTCGATAAGTTTTTTCATAAATCGAACGACACGGATCTTCGCCGAGCAAGATGAATAGCATTCGAAACGCCATAAAGTACACGAGGCCGATCCCGTTAGCACTAATCCGAATCACTCCGTAGGACGGTGATTTATCATCCAGCCATGGAGATTAGGCAGACCACAATCGTCCGTTAATATAGACATCGGATTGAAACAATGTTAAATTAACGAGAGGTCTGGGGAAGTGCCGCGTGTGGCCATTGGGCAACGTGGCCACGGGGCGCCGTGACCGTTAAATTGATATTCGGACAGCCACACCTCAATTCCTCATCGTATAAACTTTATACGGCCTTTAATTGCTCGTCATTATCGGCCATATTTATTGAGCGCGCTTCAAATTATATAATTAACGGCCATGCACAAAATATATTCACGGAGCGCAATTAAGCCCACTTATTTACCTTCGAAGCCTTTTAGCCGGCCGATTAGCTCATCGACGCAAACTCGCATGAAATGAGAGAAAGCCCAGGTGGTTGCGGTAAGCGCGGCCCTATCATTGCGCTATATCGTCCGAAACCACCTTGCATTGTCCTAAGCCGGAACCGGAACCATATATACATGTTTTAAGGATCCAGCATGAAGACCACTGCAACCAACAACAACAAAAGCAAACGTTTTATACCACATTTCCTTGAAGGAAGAATTTAAAAACAGGGAGATGAGCTGGCCTTTTTTTGATACAATATTACGTATAACAGTCAGATGTGCTTTATTTATTGACTCTACATGTTCAACATATTTTGCACCATTTTATTTATTATTCTTCAGACTTTATAGATGCTTATACTGATATTTAGTAGTAATAATTTGTATGAAAATAAATAACAAAGGGAGTATAATTGGACCTATTTCATATTTGCACCATATACACGACCGCAGCATTTTATATAGACGATCAAATAAATATCTCAAAATCTTCTAAGAATGGCTTCCAATTCAATATCAGTATGTAATTCTACAAATGGAAGAAGTATTACATCTAAATATATTTTAAGCATTTAGCTATACATTTTGAAAACAATATTCTATGCATAACATCGCTAGATATCATCATCATCATAGTGCAACCAAAAATAGTCTACTGCAAAACTATGAACCTCTTCAATATCCATTCACAGGAAGGGGTTACATCAATTTCGTCTTTATCATACATTCACCTCCTCATTTACTCGATATTGAAGGTAGCATAACCTCCGAATTTTATTTAGAACGCTCACCGAGCTGGTCTCCTAAATTAACGTATCGACGGGCGCTTTCGTGACCGCCTCGATAGGGAGTGTGGGAGGTTTGTAAAGACTAAGCAGTTTTCCTCAGGTGACAGTGAAATACTACTCTGGATGACCTTTTTGATTTTTCTGGAAAGGACTTTCCGGAATGCAGAAGTCCAATCCATCCTTTCCTCGCTAGGACGTTGCAGATGTAAGATAAAGTCTCTCCTCTCTCCTCAAGGCCATCTGCTTGATGTTCTTCTTGTCCTTGTTCTGTTTCCAAAGCTTCTTGACTCTGAAACGGTAAAGTTCATCACGCTATGTAAGAGATTTGTAAAATTAGCAACGAATAGTCGATAAACTGTAAATAAGTAATAATCAAATAACCAATAGAAAAAAAACATAAAAGTGTATTAATTAGGAATATTTAAGTAGCTTTTAAGTAGTATGATCGAAAAAAATGTTAGTCAAATAATGATAAATCATTAAAATTAGTAATATTTTTTAAATGCGATGACTGAAAATGTAAAATCAGTTACATTTGTCGATCAAAACCAAGTATCATCTCGCAATCGTATTAGCCAGGAATAATTAGCATAAAAAGCAATAAGTATCGCCTAGTCTTAACGGATGAAATTTGCACAAATAATCGTTTTCTAGTCATATTTTTCTATAAAAATGCATTTTGGGCATACAAATGTCATTTTATCTGAAATAGCCCTTTTTATTATTTCCTTCCCCATCATTCTTATTCCTTGCCATCAGTTTGAGAACTACAGTTTGATCACTTGTAGATTTTCTACAACCTAAATTACGTATTAAAAAAATGCTATCCTTACGTAACCATATGGGAAAACACCATATACAAAATCATTTATCTACAAAAGATTTTTATGAAGATCGCCTGTACGATAACAGAAAAGACACAAGAAAATGGTTAATTTAAAGGGACCAGAATAAAGTGATATTTAGTGACAATTAGATCGATCGAATTCCTCATTTTCTTGTTTCAAATATCATTTGAATAACTTATTTGGTTTGTGAGATTAGTTTTTAGACAATAAATTCTATCCAAAATTGATTAAATACTATTACCTGATTAAATATCTACCCATGAATATTATTCTGAATAGCATCTGCGATCATGATCCACATTATTTACTTCTCTGCTCTAAAGCTCATATAATTTTATTACGAGCATTTAAAAAATACACGAAAAAAACTATTTAATTTGATAAACAACATTAATCTTTTTCTTATGTGCTTACGATGGCTCCATACTCGATTATACCAAATGTTAATTCGTTACGTAAAACGATGAGCCTTTAAATGCATTTTTTCGCAACATATCGATGTATTCCTACGTAGATTTTATAAAAATGGAATAGAAGTTTATAGATGATCTATAAATTCACCTATAATAAAAAATTCGAGTGAATGTGTAACCACATAAAGGTGAATCTATAATTTGTTTAATGTTACGATTGAGAGTATCCAGTCCACGTTATTAGTTTCGTAACTATCCCGATGAACTTGTTTTAGTCTTATCCAGCGGTCATAAATATTTACAACTTAATTACCGGATAATTATACTGTTTTGTATGAGATTTTATATTTTAATTGCCCCCCGGCTACACCAACACTCAATTGAATTTGTCACAAAAAATATCGTCCGCGTATAAAGCTGGCGTTATTAAGAAACACATAATTACAACATGGGAACTTCTTATCGGAGTTCCGTATGTTATTAGCGACGTTGATTTGACACAATCTATACAAAAGCCTATAAATCTTCGACGTGTACCATTTGTGTCGTTTTAATTATTCGATAAAATCGATTCTCTGAAAATATCGAGAGCACGTCCTGAGCAATATTTAATTAATTCATATGTGCAAGAAGAATCTACGTATTATTATGATTATTTAATAAGATAAATTGATTGATTCTAGTAAAAATATGCATAATTATTAACTCAAGTTTTATTTATTTCTGTATGCAATTCCAGTATAGCAAGGCATTCCTACAGCACGATTTTGTTCTATATTACAACTTTATTGCTATAATCGTTAGGCCAGGTAATTATATTAAAATATCTATATATAAAGTTATTTATATGTGTTTTTATGATTTATTAAAATCATTCATCAAAGCTTCGTCAACATTGAATGCATGCTGGAAAAAATTATGGTCAGATCTGTTCATCGTGTAATTCTTATCGAGCGAGCTGAAATCTTATCAGAATAATCTTACAAGATGTCTTGATATAAAGCAAAGATAAATTTCCTTGAAACTGTATAAAAACAGGTATTTTTTAATGCGAATTATTTTTAATACTTAAAATTTGCAGATTTAAACTACCA
Source organism: Stenopsyche tienmushanensis (assembly GCA_008973525.1). Classification (NCBI taxonomy): domain Eukaryota; kingdom Metazoa; phylum Arthropoda; class Insecta; order Trichoptera; family Stenopsychidae; genus Stenopsyche; species Stenopsyche tienmushanensis. Next base: position 887,446 of record WACJ01000539.1, read on the forward strand.
TATTGACATAAAAACGATTTTATTTTGCAAAAATTTAGTAAAAATAAAGTTTATCGCATTTATTTTTGTATAAAGTTGTACACAGATCTTTGCGCTCGGAATTTATAGAGTTAATGTGGACAAGTTCATATCCATTATAATCGAGAATTTATGGACGATTAAATGATACAACACAATAGCAAGATGATAATTGATGGTGTTGGGAAAGATCTTGTTAAATACAATGAAAAGAAAATGACTTGGAAAATATCAGGTGCTTAAGTCATACTTCAAAATGAAAAATCTCACGTAGTAAAATTATTGAATGGCCTACGATGAAAATAAATCCATTCCAAAGATGTGGTTGCTATGATTTCGAATCAGTATATCAGCAGATTATTATGTGAGGCATCACAATTCACAATTACAGTCAATTATTCGAGCGTGCACTTGAAGATTCTACCACGGCCATCCTCTGTCGTCTGTGGCGGCACACCAGCGGCTTCTAAATCAGAAGTTGAAAAGTTTATAGCAGTTTGGAAAGGGTTAACAATTGAAATGGGCAGCATAGTAAGCACGTTTCTATTTCATGTCTCGTGTGAAAGGTGCAAACATCGGCAAAGAGTCCAACTAGTTAGTACGGTCGTGTCCATATCGGAGAGATGCGGCCCGATCTAATCTGATCGCACTGCTCTTATCATCGTTCACCATCATAGACATATAATTTCCATTAAAGAGGAGATATGTTTAAATGCGCAGATCATTCCAGGCCGCATTACTATACTGACAGCTTGATGCTAATGATTAACTGGCATTAAGTTCCAAGTCCAGCTCTTCTGGGAGGCGCTGTGTTCTGTCCCCGAGCGAAACACGCCACAACAGCCCGATCAACCAAATTATACGACTTGATGAAATTTTATTACATAACGTCTCGAAATACTCGACAAATTTATTACGACCGATGATGTATGATATGGAAATGCATCATTATGCGCATAAGGTTCTGCGACCTGTACAACTATTGTTACCACTATTTTACTATCGCCTTTGACGTCAGATTTATTCAATATCTAATCATATTGAATCTTAAAACTTCTACAGATTATTTATGGACTTATTCTATGCAATAAATGTAATAGGGAAAGAGTAATAATCTAAAAAACAATGTTTATTTAAGATAAGAGGTAAATTTCTAATCAGTAATTCGGGTAACAATGCTACTGAATTTTTTCTATATATAGAACAAATTCGTACCCAGTTTGAAGTAAATTAATTAATTAAAACATGAGATATGAGGTCAACCGTGTTGAAAAAATTAGTTTCGAGAAAGTAGCTTTAAAAAAACCCCATAACTTCGAAATCGCACAAAAAGAGGTTTGAGAGTATACTAACATGTTGATAAAACTGTATGATGAACCCATATTATAAACATATGGAGTCTAAAAACCATGTATCCGAACCAAAAATCGATAACCGATAAATCATTATTTTTACCAAAACGAAAATCGGACCTGAACCGAAAAGAGAGTTTGGTTGATTTTTGTGTTGATATGAAATATGACTTCTTATGCAGAATTTGTTTGATTGTATTAATTAGATAATATGTTATTATAATGTTACTCTTTGTTCATCCTGATCAGATCAATAAATATTCAAAAATGAATCGCCCGAAAAAAGCGTAATTTTACCCGGAACGAAAACCGTAACCGATTCGACATAAATGTTTGTAATCGAAAAAAATAACGGTTCGAAGCCAGGTTTAAAAATTGGCCTACAATATTTTCTCCTTAATTTCAAATACATGCTTACTATATAAATACACATTTGAAAGTGTCTATGTGTTTTCCGCAATGCATTGCACAAATGAAAGCTTACATCAACTGTCGCAAAAACAGGTAAAAGCTCCGAAGGCGACATATAATAGATAATTTTGCTATGACTCAAACTAAGATCAACTTATGAGGCATAATGAATGAGATGAGCTCAATATAATTATGTTTATTTGACTAGTGGACTCTTTTAAGTTAATGATTATGTCATCAATTATTATCATCATAACATTAAAACAATACTTTATTAATATTTAATCTAGTACATAAATAGCCAATTTTTACCAATTTTCATAAGGTATTTTACTTGTTTATGGCTGCATTTATATCGCAACTACTTCTTCATATAATTAAGGTTCAAATAATTAAGATGAAAAACGTCTTATAACCGACAAGCTTTAGATGTATGGAAAAATATTAACAACCGTTCTTTACTAAAGTGGGTTGTAAATTTACACAATACATACCAAGCAAGTATGATAAATTTGACATCAAGCTTTGATTAGCATCAGCTATCAACAAAGTAGTATCCGAGACATTTGCGTATTATAATAAAACCAAATTCGGTGTCGTTATCACCAATCAAATGACGTACAGAAAGTACAGTGTCCAATTCAAATCTTAAAAATAACCTATGCAGTTTTTCTTCATCATAGTTGATTTTGCTGGTATTAAAGCACGGATCTTTTATAAAGAAACCAGACAAATATACTGGAAATATCTACTACAAAAGAGAAAAGCTTTTTTTGAGGACTATCATGATTTTTTACAAGAAAAAAATGACATTCCAAATATAATATTGCAATTAATTCTTGCATGATTTATAAAAAATATATTAGCAAAAAATTCATAGAGGAGAAAGCTATCATCTGCAATAAGGAAAAGAAAGACATGGTTGATTGGTTTGTAAATTAATTAAACGTTGCCGGTACGATCTTCTTTAAATGTTATTTTTACGTCCAGTTTATGATTATGTAGATGTAAATTAATAATTCAGTTAGTGTTTTATGCAAATATGGTTTTTTAAACATTCTTATAGGATTCTTAATTGTCATTTCTATGAAAATAATTTTCAAACTACAGTAGTACCTCGATTATCCGGATTGCCCAAAATAAAAATAATAACTTGCTGATTTTGATATGGGGAATTGTGTCCATTTTTGCTCACATGCATGATGGATTGCATATTACAAATTTTACTAATTCTTCAATATCAGAAGATAGAAACTCAAAGCGAAAAGTTATGAAAAAATCAGGAAATAACAAAGACGATCAATTGGACAGCCAATATCTGGTCCATTATTGTGTGAAAAAGCAATATTTTTCAATACAAAATTAAATGAAGATTCCACTTTCGAAGAAAGTTCGAAAAGCTTTCTTCAGCCATACCCTCAACAAACACATTCATTGACATATTGAAGCTATTTGTTTGGAAGGAAAGATTCGACGAAGAATTTATATACATAGCTAATGATACCGGCTTAAATTGAAAAAAAAACTCCCCAACAAATCTTTAGCATCAAGACGTGAAAATACTTCAACTGGGTGCAAAACTAATAAAAAACGTGTCACGATAATGGTGTGCGCAAATGCAGCAGGCAGACACTGACTGCCACTGTTTGTTATTGGAAAATCAAAGAACCCCAGATGATTTAAAATATCAAAAGTTTTCTGGTTGAATATAATTCATCAGAAAAATGTCTGGATGAATGGTAAAGTTTTTAAACGATGGTATAAAAAACAGTTTACCAAAAGTGATTTTTTTTTAAAACTCCATAGATAAAAGAGAGAAAACATTATTATTACTAGCCAATGAACAATCCCATCCATCTATAGAATATATAAACCAGATCGATAAAATGCTTACGGTAAAATTTCTTCCACCAAATGGCACGTCGGTAATACAACCGATGGATCTGGGTGTAATAGAAATATTCAAATGTTTACATAGAAATCAGATGCTCCGACGACTATTGCTAGTAGACGAAAATAATGAAAAAACAGTTATCAGCTTCCACAAGAAAATAAATGCAAAAAAATATTGCTACATAGCAGCAGATAGCTGGAATTCTTTAGATGTATCAAATTTGAATAAAATCATGAAACAAATTTTTGAAAAGCCTTTAATAATTTCCAGTAATGCGGTAGAAGCTGATATAGGACATTGCGGAAGCAATAGCATAAATTTCTATATGTGTTGAATGCGATCAAGAAGATATAACCTAGTGATTACACTGCGATGCAAATGATCCTGGATTCCAGATTTTGAAGAAAGAAATATCTGCCTCAGAAGAACAAGGTTGAGAAAATAAAGAAGAGTGTAATTCGGGATAAATTATATATCTTAAGAATATTCGCGATTTGGCAGCTTCTAAAAGAAAAGCCAAAATAGATAATTGATTTTTTAATTAAAATAATATTTATTATATGTGTATGTGAATCCAGTACAAAAAAATATATTCATACTTTCCTTGCCAATTATGATTATTTTCGATTATACGAATTTTTGTTATCCGGACTACTTTCATCCTCAATTAGTCCAAATAATCGAAGTTCTACTTTATATTTTATTATATTTTTAGGATAAATACAGATTTTATTATCACCTATAGTTAACATTACTCTTTCTGTATTTATTAATTGCTAGAATTAAGCACTCCATTATGGATAAGTTCAATATAAATCTAACTGCCAATTTTCATTAGCCCTTTATTGAGCCCAAATGTCCCCGGATGCCTATCCGGGTTCGTCATCATCAGAGTCAAAATTTTAATGACTTATAAATACGCTAATCTATAGTTTTGCTTATTTTTTGCACCACACAGTTCTTGACGTCAAAATCATAGATTGTGGATCCAAGCGTAGAAGAATAGAGGCCTCGACCCATCAAATCTCTAAGAGCGAGAGGTCCCGCCGTACAAATACGAAATTGTGCATGCTGCAAGTCGGTAATGCTGGATAGCGCCCGGGGCCCTAAAATGAACGAGCGGGGCCCAAGCGAGTGCGGGAAAGAAAGACCCCGCGAGAATTTGATTTATCTGGGATAATTATCGAATAATATCTACTTTGCATCTCTCGTTATGCCATTATGATAATTTCGTCCCATTACATCGAGTGCTATATGCCTTTTTCACGCGCCATACAAGACCGGTACGGACGAAACATTCATCGTTCGGAACGCGTCGCACGTAAGGCGCCGTCTCTCTCGCTCCGACCTACCAGTGGCGTACCGACGCGCTGCTCGCTCTCCGACGAATAATAGCCTACACCCACTCCGTCATTTTTGTATCTGGATACTATTATTCCGTATAATATATTTTATTTATTTATTATCTGAGATGGGGCATCTAGATTTATGTTATGTTTCCACATGTCCCCATCTTCTGGAGGAGTTTATTGAACTTATAACAATAATAAGTGAATTTTACAAAACATAACATAGCCTACCTGATGTTTCTCCTTTTTCACATGTTTTCTTTATGTACATATTCCTTTTAATCCGACCCAAACATTTATATCCCATAAAATCCTTTATATATTATTGAAAAGTACTTATTCAGCGTGTATATTTAAATACAACCAAAAAATAAAAATCATAATTATATATAAATACATTAAAAGTCAAACTACTATTTTTGATTTATTTCAAATTCAAACTCTTTTCAATCTCGCGGTTAAGTGGTTAGACACATAAGTCAATCGTCTTGGGTTCGCGCCCTATAAGAGGTGTGGCCGGTAACCACATTTTTAAAAACGTATATACGCCATGAAAAACCATGTCAAAATGGTTGATAATGATGTCATAAAAAGGATTGCTAAAACCACCTAAAATAAAAGTTCTCTTAAACGTTTTATTCTTGCATAAGATTCAAAGCTCAACATCTGATCCCTCAACAAAATAGCTGCTTTTGATTGATAAATAAGTCGATCAACTACTTGAAATAACGTGTGACCGTAAGATCTGCTTAGGTCATAATTTGGACCGCATTAACCACTAAACAGTTGATCTCCGATGAACAAATTCAAATTCTTCAAACCAACATTCTATTTGAAATATTTGGAAGGTTTGCTAAAAAGGTTGATCAATATTCGTACAGTACATCAATGCCATCATCAAGGCGAAAAACGAAAACCTTGACGTTTCATCTCTTATTTAATTTAGCGATTTCTGGAATAAAATCAAAATATTTAAATCAATATTTTTTTCTGTTGGTCTTTCACACATGATATAACCAAGATTAATTAATTGAGAAATGTTTAGCTTGAGGTGTTGCAATTATTCTTGCAAACTAAATGCTCATAAGCAACCTTTTCTGGTGCTATTAATCGAATTTTTGAGATGAACCTAATTCAAAATGATTGATTCTTGTAGTTATTTTGTATTTTGATAGAAATTGTGGGAATTTCTTTATTCAGCGATATGTTTATATATTTTTTTACTAAGAAGCGTAGCTGATAGATTCATTTTGTCCAAGAAGTTTCTTTGATCATTGCTCTACGGTTCATTGTAAGTATAGTTCAGATAATTATTGAGTGTTGGATCGTGAACTCGCGATGGTGCACGGTGGAATTTGCAGCCCGGGGAAGAAAACTTCTGCTGCACCGCCCAACGAGCCCCCCTGTTGCTTTCAAAGCAACCTATCAATAATCAGCCCCTCATGTATAAACACCCTGTATGCTGCGATTGACCGACATCCTCATTAAGACTTCCGTCATGATTTGTTTCACCAGACTTGACAATGGGTACGATTTACTCTATTAACGCACACAATCACAGAATTAAAATAATTTACATGCGGACAAAAGCAGCCAGTTCTTCGTCTGCAGGCACATACGTCGAAATGCTAATCAAAAGCCGCTCACCATTAAAAAATCGTCATAATTACAAGATACAGAGTAACGATCGGCGAAATTCCTTGCATGATTAATTCGTTATTTAGTATAATTATTTGGGAATGCACGGCTCACGATTTGAAGCCGGTGGCATTTGGCCGAGCGTTAATTGAATTAGTAGATGATGGGTGTTTTAATTTCGTTGTATGTCTAATCTTTGATATCGTAGGATCGGACCTAAACTCTCCATTAGACGCACGACGCTAAGACATAATTTGACGATGTGTAATAAAAATTATCTCCCCACATCCATGTCGACGACCTTAAAAATGTAAAAATTCAAATTAAAAACCTTTATTAATTTTGTGCTCTTACTTTTAATTATGTAAGCATCGGGTCTTCGGGAATCCGATATAATTGCGTAATGATACACTCCTAATATCGTGACTTTGATTATATGAAACAGTTCATTTACACCGATCATCATAGAAAAATGTACATTCCTGCAACAATTACAGACGAGGGCAGGGCTGCTACTGGACCATTCACAATTAGCCAGATTCATTTGATAACTTCGATGAATCGTATTTTTATATAACATTTCAATTAGGGTATCAATATGTCAATAAAAGGGTAAATTCTTACAAAGCATATTCAATAAAATTACTTTGGTTTGAAATGAATCGTTTTTCAAAAAACAAAGTTCAAACTTATTGATAATTTTATATACAGCGTTAAAAATATAAATCCATTATTCAACACATCTTCTCATCACTTTGGCAGTCCTTTGATTTCATTTTTGTAAAAATATTTCCTGCTTAGAAGCAAAAAACAATATTAAATGCATTTCCACTTCAGCTACACTTTTGAATCGTTTTTCTCTCAAGTAGAAAGATGGAAATCAAACTCAATTTTTTTAAAATGTTTCGCCTCTGGAAATTTTACCCTAAAAATAAAAACAAATCTGTTACAAAAAAATATTTTATAACAATATTTCTACAAAAAAATAACTTATATACACTTAGATCTTTTTTTATGCGATAGATACGTTCCACGAAGGGTCGCATAAAAAAGACTTGAACTACATAGAAAACTGAGGGATAAGTTCCATTCTTTTTAAAAACCGCATAACTTCAAATCAATGTGATAAAATGTTTATAAAAAATTAATATAAATGAAAACACTATACATATTTATCTCAGATTTTTTCTACTAAAGTCTATTTTAATCGATAATTATACAAATTCAATTCTTAAGCTCTTGAAAAGAGTTGCCACATTTAAAAACAATTCCGTTCGCCCATCGCTCTATACAAACTCACATTATAATGGCTTTAATTTGTACTAGTGTTAATTTCAGTTTTATTTTGTGCGAATTTGCATAAAAAAATCTTTATCCTTCTACAGTAAAATGAGGGATAGGTTCCATTATTTTTAAAAACCGCATTACTATAAATTTGCATAAAAAAGATTCGCATAAAAACATATCCAAGAGTACATGTTTCTGTTACTGTGCCTAAACACAAACTGAGATAAGCTCTCAATTTTTTTGAATATTTTCGGGTCCCTTAATATTACATTAAACTCTCGATTATCCGGAGAACTACCGGGGAGGACAAAAACGGATAACTAGAAAACCCGGATAATCTAAATCATCAAATTTCTACTTGGTTTCGATTATAATATCATATTTATAAAACAATTTTTTAAAAGCAAACTTACTCTCGTATAACAAGATTTCTTAAACTCTTGCTCGTTGTTTTGAAAATCAAAGTAATTAAAACATGAGAACAGGCGTTTGTTTTGATATATAAGATACAGGTATTATCCTTATCGCTCTGTATATAACACCACAGTACTATTCGGGAATTGTCTTATTATCCGAGTATCAAAAATTGAAAAAAAATATTTTTTAGGCATGGATAATCCGCAAACCGGACAATCCGCACGCGAATAATCGACAGTACGCTGTATTAATAAATAAATAAATAAATTTACACAAATTTTCGATGATGGAATTAAATCCTTCATTTGCATATTTTACCATGTGATTTGAAATATAACGATCTTAAAATATAGATAATTAGATCTTTTATGGGATATATGTCAATGGATTAATCGATTACATGATCAAAATGCATAATAATGATTATATGTTATGCAAAATAATATTTATTAAAGAACTGTTGAGGACTTGTTGCAAGTATTATATATGCATAATATGGCTTTGAACGTTATGTTTTTTTATTGTTAAGAATGTTTTCATTTATTGCTAAACATTCTTATTAAATATAATTTGGTCCAACTCGTTAACATGCAAATAATTATTTGACTTCGTTTCCGTATTTGGGTATCGATTTCACATTACGTAAGTCTAAGTGGTTTGCAATGATCATTATTCGATATTACAAATCAACAAAGACTATTATACAAGAAGAAAGATGGTGGCAGCCCTGACTATAGCACGTTTCAGCCTGAAGCGTAACGAGCACAAACAATAATTAAATAAACGCTCTTTTTAATAAGAGATCGTTACGAAGACAATAATGTCTAATATAAAGACAATATTTTCAAATTGCCGCCCCGTATAATTAAATTAACATTTGATGATAACCTTATTCAGGATGCTTCGCATATTTAAAGATGTTCACTCATTTTTTCTACGGCCCAAGACCGATAGATAACGGCCATAAAGTCGTGCACATTTTAATAATTCGAAGCTAATTTCCTTACGGCGAGAGAAGCCTTCTAACGAGGTCGACAAACTTTTTTTCTAATTGGAAGCGGATTTATAATAACACTTTGATATAATTATATGAGTTGATCGATGGAAAAAAAATATATTCTTGGGATCGTGGCTCAACGCTACTTAATTGATTCAAAGCGGTTCAATACTGTGTGAAAATAATATTTTTTTATATAACGTAACTGATATTATAAAATATTGCAAATTTAGGACTTAAAAAGTTCATAAATGCTGGCTGAAAAGTATGATCATAAATATAAAATTACGTAAAATAATTAAACAAAACACATTTCCTTATTCCTTAAATATAAATACAGTAGAACTTCAATTATCCGGACCACGATTATCCGGATTTTTGATTATCCGGGATATTAAAAAATAAGAGAAAAAAATTATAACTTGTTTTGCACCTGAAGAATTGTGTCCACTTTTAGCCCACGTACGTAATTGATTGTATATTATGAAGTTAACTAATTGTTTAATATCAGAAGATGGAAGTTAGGAGCAAAAAGTTATGAAAAAATCAGGAAATACAGAACTTGAAGAGTATATTGTAGAGACGATCAACTGGATAAACTGGGAAAAGCTTTCTTCTGGCATACACTTAGCAAACACATTCATTGACATATTGAAGCTATTTGTTTGGAAGGAAAGATTCGACGAAGAATTTATATACAATGCTAATGAGACCGGCTTAAATTGGAAAAAAAACTCCCCAACAAATCTTTAACATCAAGACGTGACAATACTTCACCTGAGTATAAAACTAGTAAAGAACGTGTCACTATAATGGTGTGTGAAAATGCAGCAGGTAGACGCAGACTGCCACTGTTTGTCATTGGAAAATCAAAGAACCCCAGATGATTTAAAATATCAAAAGTCTTCTGGTTGAATGTGATCGTCAGAAGAAAGCCTGGATGAATGAGGAAGTTTTTAAACGATGGTATGAAAAACAGTTCATACCATAAGAGTATTTGCAATTTGGCAACTTCTAAAAGAAAAATTAGCTTAAAGCCAAAATCGATAATCTAGAATCTAGACATTTAAAAATTGTTCATACTTTCCCTGTCAATTATGATTATTTTCGGTTATCCGGATTTTCGTTATCCGGACTACTTTCATCCCCAATTAGTTCGGATAATCGAAGTTCTACTGTATATGAAACACATACAACATTCACAATATCAAAATAATTTGTAAATAAAAGAGTCTTACATAGAAATAACCAGAAGTACTATTCAACCATAGGTAGTCCAGCGATTAAGCTTTCTGACTAGAAACTCAATCGTCATGAGTTCAAATCTACAGGCGGTATGGTTGGCGACCACATTTTTAAAACATATATTAAAATGGTTGGCAATAGTCCCATGAAATTGATTGCTAAAAGCCAACTGAAAAAAAAATTAAATACCTACTTGATCTTGATATTTTATTTTTCAAGCGTTCCCACAGAAAAATAAACCAAAACGCAGATGAAATACACACTTCATACATAACTTTATTAATTCTTCAAGAATGACATAATCACATAATAACGGCAAAGTATATTGTTAGAGTGTCTATCTTTTTATTTTGTTATGGTACAATTTTACTAATAAATGCATTTTTTTTCGCGATCTAACCATTATCTTATTTTATTCTTATTTTACGTTTATGCATATTTTTTATAGCAAGTCATCGTGATATAATTGCAGCATGTTTTCCTAGCATTTTTTTATGCAAATACGATTAAATCCCAGATGTTTACGTGATAATATGGTCATACGCGTCCTAGCCAATGTCAAATTAAATTGTATGGTGATAAATTCCAATTCTATTTAATATTTTTGTAGCCGTATCAGATCTATTATTTTAATATGATCCATTTATTAGCTCTTCGGCAATAAGCTAGATTTTTTATAGCTACGTTACATTTTTCCTTCGATTGTTTAACCTCATGGTTACATGACTCATTGATCTTCCCTTAAAGTATTTTTATTTTTTAAATTCAAATTGGTATTATATAGTCGCTCCATTGGGACTAATAACCATATCGATTGTAGATTTGAAACATCAACATGAAAAATCTTTGATTAACATGTCCAGTGCTGCAGAAACAATGAGTGACGCCCTAATGGTGAATAAATGAGCAACTTGGAACAATTTTCCACTTTTATATAAATAAATATTATTTACTTGATCGTTCGAGCCGAGGGTGCGTATAAAAGTTGAAATTAACGAGTCCATATTGAATTTGATTGATTAATCGTTTACCTCCGCGGCCGTAACCCGTTTGCGCGGTCACCATTTAAGAAATCCTTTACGAGCAAACAATTTTACTGCATAAAAACATCTTACGAGGGTATTATGGGCGACGGTCTCTTATTTAGTATCTCGTTTAACACATTGTACACTGAAGGCCTTAATTTTCAATGTTCATCAAACCCGTATTTAAATATTCCCGCTCGGTTCGATCGGTCTCGGAAAAAAATTCCGCCATTACATCGGGAGGGGTGATATAAAGTTTATTTTGGCCCCGGGGTGAATTAAAGAACTCGGCTTGCTCACCTGTTATTATTGCCGACTCTGCTAGCTGAGCACTCAAACTTTGTGACCGGAGTACGTCTTTTTTGTATCTGGAACCTGCTAATTATTTGCGCGTTGAGCGCTATCTCATAATAGGCGCCGTTTATGATGGTGTCATATGGGGAGGAATGGGGGGAGGGAGTTTCATAAAGGATGATTTAATGCATTTACATGACTAAACAGCTACATAATTTGATTTATTGTAATTATTGACATTAATTTTTATAAATGTTTCTTAGATTCAGTCTGAGTAATAATCGTTTTTTTCTTCTCGGATTATCATATGTTGTAATCATTGTGTGGATGTATGATTAGGGTTAATAAATGTTTAATTTGATTAGGCAAAATTATAGCATAAATCTTGCGAAGGTTAACTTTTGAAGGACGCTGGTGAATGTTACCAATGTTAAGCTTTAAGGCGTCCTCCTTAATCCCTCTTGTTCTCGACTGAATCAAAATGAACTTATATAGAAAAGGTGCGTCGATATGGACGAACCATTTTATTTAAACAATTATATATTGAAATATACTATTAAGTATTTATACCAACTGTATTTAATAGCTCAAATAATTGATTTGTCGACAATTCATATAAAATCCAATGTGTTTTAAAAAATTGATTTAAAATACAATATAATTAATAGACAAAATATCTACGTGATTTATTGATCTTGAATGATTATTGAAAAGAAAGTGGTTAATTATTTTTGACTCTCTCCTCTTTGACTCCCATTTTGCCATAATTAATGCGATAAAATGTCTATTGATCCATGGATCCGTAGTGAATTTCAACGTCGATAAATACAAAGGTTAAAATGATTATCAACGTTGATTGAGCTAATATGGCATTAAAGATATGAAAGTCTGATACAAAAATGTTCCTCCGATATATCACATAAATAACGAACAGTAAGTGCTTATGATCTTCAAGGGCAAAGAACAATCGGTTCCACAATGGCTTCCAATGATCACCTAGAACGGAGAAAGCTCTCTGCCGCGAAGCGTGAGTTACTGGATATTAAATTATAAATGCAAGAAGGCTCTATATTGACGACGATCAAGTCTTGATTCAGATGTCCCTCGGGCGCTGAACAAGAGCAATCCTTGGGCCGCACGTTCTGTTGAACACCATTACGGTAATAACAATGCACCCATTGAACCCGAGTCCCTGGTGTTCAGCCCTGCCCACGCACTCGCAGCATCGCTCCATCATCAGCGCCGGTCCAGCCGTCACCTCTCACCAAGCAATAATCAAATCATTGAAATATTATCAAACACGTTTATGTTTCCTCGAGACATGACGGCCGATGTTTAAAATTAAACGACGACATTCTTGCGCCCGTGATTAAGAAGAATTACCTACTAAGTGGATTTCTTTGATCCGAAGATGATTATCGCCTGTTCAGTCCTAAAACGGAGTCTATACAATTATTCATCGTGAGGCAAGGAAATCTGGATCAGACGGTTCTTGACAGCACCTTATTGGACTCTAATTCCAGGAGTTGTTAATCTACCAGGAAGACTATACAGGAATATTTTAAATATGTATTAAGTAATCAGCCATCAAATTAAAGCGGCACATGCATTAAATGACAAATATGTTAATTCTTCAATCAAAAGCAATGAATAGAGCAAAGAATCTGGCATGTTTTTGCAAAAAATAACCTTGTTTGATTGAAATGAAAGTTTATCAATAATTTCATAAAACGAGTGACTATAATAAAGCAATGACCTACTTAGGTCATGAATTAACCACCGAATATTGCTCTTCGGTAATTTTTTGGTCTAAAGAGGGATAATAAATATACATTATGCTATAAAATAAAGAAGACCTTGTTTTGGTAAAGTGGTTAGATGCAAGATCTGATTATAAAGATTCGGGTTCAAATCCAAAAAAAATGAAAAGTGTATCGCACGTTAGTTCATCGTGTTTGGATCCCATAGAACTGTCGATCTATATTTGAATCCAATATAAACAATATCGTGAGGTTAACACATTTTAATAATTCGATGCCATTTTCAGATCTATCATCATCTCTGGATTTTATAAGAAAAGTTTGATTTTACAAACATAAAAATATTTGATTGGTGGTTTTATAACATAACTTCAACCAATCTAATATAGGTATATACATAAACAGTATAACCTCCATTATTCGGACCTCGATTATTCGGTTTTTTTTTTAACCGGATTATTCAAAATAAAAGAAAAAAGTTATAATTTGCTGATTTGCACGTGGAAAATTGTGTCCAGTTTTGCTCACGTACGCAATGGATTGAATATTATGAAATTTACTAATTGTTTAATATCAAATATAGAACTTGAAGGGTGTATTTTTATGTGGTTCATATAAAGACGATCAACTGGACAGACAATCTCTGATCCATTATTGTGTGAAAAGGCCTTATTTTTCAATACAAAATTAAATGAAGATTCCATCTTCAACCCAAGTTCGGGCTGGCTTGAAAAATTCAAAGGATGACATGTTATCAGAGAACAAGAAATTCATGGGGAAAAGCTTTCTACCCTAAAGCTGCCATACCCTCAACAAACATATTCATTGACATATTGAAGCTATTTGTTTGGAAGGAAAGATTCGACGAAGAATTTATATATAATGCTAATGAGACAGGTTTTAATTAGAAAAAACTACCCAACAATTTTTTAGCATTAAGACGTGAAAATAATTCACCAGGATACAAAAGTAGTAAATAACGTGTCATTATAATAATGTGTGCAAATGCAGCAGGCAGATACAGACTGCCACTGTTTGTCATCGGAAAATCGAAGAACCCCAGATGATTTAAAATATCAAAAGTCTTCTGGTTGAATATGATCATCACAAAAAAGTCTGGATGAATGAGGAAGTTTTTAAACGATGGTATGAAAAACAGTTCATACCATAAGAGTGTTTGCAATTTGGCAGCTTTTAAAAGAAAAAACTAGCTTAAAGTCAAAATCCATAATCTAGAATCTAGACAAATAAAAATTGTTCATACTTTCCCTGTCAATTATGATTATTTTTGATTATCCAGATTTTAGTTATCCCCACTACTTTCATCTCCAATTAGTCCGGATAATCGAGGTTCTACTGTATCGCTAAATTTTTATCCTTATTATTTATAATTATGTAGTATCATAGCTATCACACTGGTTTCTATTGTCTAAATACCTAATTCGATATCCATAGAACTATTTGATTATTTTCAACTAATTTCATGCTGATGGCCCCCTTTCTATCACTTCGGAATCACCTCCAAACATTTCCATCAATTTATTCTACACTGAATACCAAATGAATCTCTACATATTTATTTGACCGTCGATCAAATAAGTATAGAGCTATTATAAGTATTAAAGTTTCGTTGATCCCAAGTCCTCTCGATAGTAACATCGGCATAGTCGGTTAATAAGTTTATTGAATTAGTATTTAACTTTCCCTCGTAGTTGTCCGCAGTTACATAATTACAAAAGTACACTCTTTTGACGACGCTATAAAAATCTCTGTCGGTAATTTAGTTTGGTAGTATATAATTTGGGGCCACACTAATGACGCTAAGGACGAAAAAATCAAAGCCTTGACAAACGTGACAGTCCAAACTCACACCACACCAAAGTAAATTAAACCTTCCTGAACATAATTTGATATTAATTGCGCCTGTCTCCATCACAATGACATGTACAGAAACGTCATAAGGGCCTAGCCATGCCAGACACTATGTAATCATTTTTCGACCTCGTTTTCAGTGGTGCTTCATATGAAATATTGATTCAATTGTCCAATCACATCATTAATATTTTTGTGTAAATAAATGGAGCAAATAACGATTTGGGTACGAGTGATAGAAGTTATTTTCATACAATAATTAGGCTTTATTTAACAGGTTTTGTATGGCATCAAAGATCAAATTTAATCAAATTTTTTTAACTGTCTAAGCTAAAACATGTTTATATGGTTTCAAATAAAACATCGTGTAATACAAATCTATGCTTTATAAAGTTCAAAGTTCATATAAACGTATGGTGTGCATCCTAAAAAATATAGAAGCATAATATACTTTTTTATTTCAATGAATAATATAAAAGAAATCAAATTCAAATACATTGATAACATCAATAATTCATCGTCAATATTACTAAAAATCCTATTTATTCGACTCATTTGTAGTTTTTCATCATTGCTAGACTCTGCAATATGCAATTATCTACTTTAAGCGTGCAAATCGTTTATATATCTTATGATATGGGACTAAACACGTTTTTTAGTGCCTTCTGATTTTTTTTATAAAAAAAATGTTCTCATATATCAGTCATGCCTTCATTTATTTTGGCGGATTGTATCTCAGACATTGCAATTTGTCTGCAAACTGTTATATTAACACATTAACAGCGGAGACATTCGCGCGCGTTTACCCCCATTTTTAAAGAAATATTCAACAATTATTCCGCTGTTGGTACAAATATCGAAAAATTAAAATGTAAAGCAACTATGAACGGATTTCGATACAGTGGCGGATTTAGCAATCGAAAGGCCCTTGACGCAATTTAAGTTTGAGGCCCTTTGAACCCATTTAGTTTTTCAAATTGGGATAAATTTTGCCATTCCGCTCTCAATATATGCGGTTTCCTATTACGATTTTACTATTACGCATAGGCAGAGAACTGCTTAATTTTTCAATTGAAAGTTGGTATTTGAACATTTTTTGAGAATTGCTTTTGAAAATTTTCATACCATCCTAACTTAGTAAAAAATCATGAAATGATACTTTTTATATGTGTAGTTATCTTTTATTATGTTTTTCGTTGCAGCTTTATACTCAGACTATGAGAGCTTTCTACATCTTCCTTCAGTTTCCAGATTTGTTCAGTTAATATTTTTTAATTAACGTATTTAACTTGTGTCTCAGAAAGAAATGTCTCATTTTAATGCTAAATTTCTATTTAAAAAAAATGTATTTACCAATAAATAATACAATTATTTATTTTTAAAATGTACAGAATTTCGATACACCCTTATGCCCATCAAGCATCAATTTAATGACAGTAGCCGACAATGTTTGAATTAGGACAACTTTAAAAAAAAAGCGAATTAAAAATAGTACCATTGAAGATCGAGTTAGAAATTTCCCCACAACCTTCACATTGAGCCCAAATAAAAGTCAGGGGCAAACTTGTACTATAGTCCAACAATTGTCGAGTATAAGTTTCGTTTGCTTTTAAAAGCGCCTGCGATGTTTATCAATGAGAGAAACTTCAAAACCTACTGAGAATATTGAAGAGCCTTGATTTGTGGGCCGCCTGGCAACACAGTGTCAGTTATAATTACAGCGGCTCTGGATAAATATTGGATGAAGATTATTTGATTGCAAAGGTTGAAGATTCGTCGACACGTCACGCAGCATTTTTTAATAAAATATTAATTGCGATAATCAGTGTCAACAGTAATTCAAAATTGATCTTTGAAAATACCTTTATTTGAGATAATGAATACTAAATTTTAACTACATGGTTTACATGAAAAATTATATCATCACGAAAAAATATTTAAAATACCCCCTAAAGCTATATCATATTGTTTGTCCTTTGATGTTGCGATTTTTTAAAATTTAATACAAGATCAAATGAAATTCATTCTTCAAATCCATAGAAAATTTTCAAGAGGACAGAGGATTTTCATATGGTGTTTTGTCGTTGTCTTCCACGTGTGGTTAAATTAGCATAAGGTTATTCGAATAGGAATTTATAGACAGAAAATGGCATAACAATACACAGTATAAAAGTGTTAGAAGATAGAACATTCTAAAATTTGTGGATGAAGAATTTATCATAGCGTTGAAATATGTATAATTGAATAAGCTTTAAAATTGAAAGAATTTTGAAAATGGCTAAAACAGCAGAAGATGAACTTCTTTTTTTAAATTAATATTTTTTTTAAGTTGAAGGAAAGGAGAAATAGAAGAGTAATGCAAAATAATATTATAGTCATGGTTGTAAATCATCAATGCAAAATTTTAATCATCTCAATGTTTAATTTTCAGAATCAAAAATTCAAGTTATATTTTGATTGAAATGAAGTACTGAATACACGAGTATAATATCAATACTTCCAATCACCCAAATATTTTGGTACAGTAAGCAATTTATCCACAATCTGAATTTCAACCCTAGTCCAAAAAGTAATCCATATCTACATACAACATTTCTTCAATTATAATTTTAAAATTATATTATACTAACGTTACAGAGTGTTTTTTTTTTGAGGGTTAAGGGGGTCTTTTGCTACATTTCACATATAAACCGATGTCGTGGAACGTGGAAAAAGACTCTCCTAACTCAAAAAAAAATAAATGTCGATCCATGTGCAAAAAACATAGCTTGCTTACTTTTTTACTTATATAATAAGTAAAAAATCGATTTAAGTATGCAAATTTAGAAAAGCTGATTGTATTTATCTCATTCATTAGACTCCCTTTTTCTCCCTATTTAAATATATCATAACTACATATAAATTCAACTATATTTTTCCTTTTTAAATATAGTATGTTTTTAGATTCAAGTTCGTAGTTAGTTGGCATGTTTTTTCTATTAAATTTTATATGAATACCTTGTGAAAGCTACATTTAAAAAGCTACACAAAATCATTATTTATATAATACATAAACACATACTATGGTTGTTTCTTTGATAGATGTGCTTTGACGAAACATCACCACGAACAAAAACAGAAAATGCTGCAGCATCAAAAATAACAGCGCGTCCAATTTAAACAAAAAATCATTGTAACCGAAAACAAAAAAGGAGGCTTTCATTTTTAATTTCATCCACAGTGCGTCTCTAATTGTTTGTCTTGAAGGCGCCTGTTTGGGGCAAATCCTACTACTGCTTCTTGCACATCAGTCACCTGCTTCAACGACCAGGTGGTTTCCAGACAAGAGAAGGATCAAAAACATTTTTTTTGCCATAAGATAACAAACAACAGCCAGATCGATTAATGAAAATTAGTTGAAATTCGGCATCACATCAACCGTATGTCTTCATTGATTATTTTTAATCCATAACGTGATTTATTTATGGCAAATTATGCTATGCTCTAAATGAGTTAATAAACCATAAAATTTAATGGGGTTGATTTTTTAAGGCTGCAAAAAATGGAATGTAAAAACATCCGCCTGTATGGTATTAAATTTGGGTCTTTTCGGCGCCGACTCTTATATAATTAAATGAAATTAAGGATACAATGTTGCTAAAATAGTACTTAATTGTTTGAGATATTAACATAAGAAAATATGCATCTTTGCTTCGTTTGCTTTAAAATTTCAACATTATGTCAAGAATTCTTATGAGAAAAAATTGCATTATTAATTCAGTTTATGATGAGATTTAAAAAAAAGGTTTCATTAAATATTTAATAAATTTTAGCACGTATTATATTTTGGTTGAGAGCTAAAATCCTATCCGGGGCATTGCGTCACTCTCGCTTGGAAGAGATTAGCTTTGCTTATATTTATCGAAGCATAAATACATTACGCTTGTTTTTTCCAAAAGCTTCCCGTCATATGTAATGAAAACCTTTTATGAAAAAACATGTTTTCCATTATACTGATTAGGGTAATGGAAATACGCTACCGGGAAGCCCACTCCAGATATAGCCCCCATACGCGAGATATACATTTCCGGACGGTGAAAATATTTGAATATCAAACGAGCACATGCAATTATTTTTATGGAGCAATTGAGTCCCGAAATTATCGACATATTCCCAAGCACCTGTGCGATATTTTCGCAGAGACAATACGAGTCTAATCGCTGTCCCAATAAATACCGGAAGCCCTCCCGACACGTTCCTGCCTAATAAAAGCCGAAGAATCAGAGGGTGGCTGCGGCGGTATGGGATGAAGAAGCAGGGCTGACAATAAGGAAGCACATGTGGGTCCAATAAGAGTGCTAATAAATGAACATAGTGGCTACCATTAATAATTTAACACATTTTATGAGATAGTCATAAAGCATACAGGCTGACTTACTCTCGGGGTGGGATAGCAGGGTAGAGAAACATTTTCATATTAAGACAATATCGAAAACAAACAATTTCAATTTGATATCAGATCGAAATTATGTACATCATTGAAAAGCCATAAAAATAACAATAATTTCATTCCTTAAATAATCAATCATCGCTTGAATAGATATTGATTCACAATTTAGGATGAAAGTATTTCGCAAATCATTCCATCTTGTACTAAAATTAAATTTGTTGAAAACCAAGATTTTAGCATATACGTTTGAGATATTATATACAATATATAAATTCACATTAAATATGTAATTTTTACATTCCAAATTCATTATTATGGTATTTTGCAACTTTATCTTGTATTTCATTTTGAAAAAAAATCATGTTTATGCTTCAGTAATCGATTCAAACATAACCGCAAGATAATTGTCGAAGATCTTGGAATACAGTAGTAAACATTCTCACTGGTTTTACTTGAATATAAAAAAATGTTATTGTACAATTTGTAACCTGGATTCTGATATACTGTGGTATACAGAACAAAACCACTTAAAATTTATTGGCAGAGTGATCATAATGGGTTTTAAGACACTATAGAAATTATCAACAAAGTGCAAATGATGAATAGATGCATTTTATTATCATCATGACAGGAAATGCATCAATTTCTTCATCAGATTGTACGTGAGGATGAGATGTGGATAGTTTATAATAATTTTAAGGATAAAACATAATTATTGTCTCGATAGTAAATCTATTCCAACACTTAAATCCAACTTAATCCTAAGAATGGTTTTTTGGATGCTTACTGAGATATATAAGAAACCATTTGCTTTAAATTGCATCTAATGAAGAAAATAATTGTAATCAATTGAAAACTTAAATTTAATCAGTGAAAAAGTATTTTACAGATACTTTATTTTCATATTTATATATAACATCCTTTCTTGTACTAAGAACTTTTCATATTGTACAAATCATTTCGAAAAGAAGATGAAATATATCCTTCATACTTAAATTAATCCAAAATCTAAATTATTTTATAAAATGGTTAGAAAAATGTGTGAAAAGATGAAAAACTATTATTGAATGGTATGGAAATTATATTTTACATGCAAATATTTTTTTAAAAATGCATACTCGTAGTAAGAAAATGGTTTTTGAATCAAGATATCTACATTTTTTTTGGTTGCGTATTCATAAATTAATTCTGACAAATGGAATTTCACAGGTAGTTTTTACTGCAGGTAGCAATCAAGACTTCCGGTTCCAATCAAGATTAAACATATTTCGCTTTAATTGCTTTTCTCGACAGTATCTAGATACAACAATGGGCGTTAATTAGAGCGCAATGGAGGTTTTAAAGAATATTTTCTTAGATAATTTAAGGTATGGGTGTTTTTAGAGATGCGGTGGGCGGCCTCCGCCCCCTGTCGGGGCCCCCGACGTTATGGATGGCGCAATAACGCCCCCATTAGCGCCCCGGCCACGAGCCGCGCCCGTAATTAAATACGTGCTTCGGTCTGCGCCTCCGCCCTCGCCTCGGCCCCTCCGGGGGCCATCGCCTCCGAGGTGTCTTCCTTAGTCAACCTCACACTTTGTTTTAAGCCCTATAAATTTGGACACGCCACAGTGGACCCACTATCATATCGTACAATTGCAGAGAGACATGATTTTTAGATTGTATTTATATTGAACAATACATTTATGCATTGTGCGTTGTTGAGTATCAATATAAATACGAATACTACGATATTAATACGACATTTCATGTAAAATATTTTCATATACATTTGTGGTGTATAACTGCATAAAATTGCATCAGACCGCCTTGAATATTAAAATACAACAGCATGAAAATGAATCGATTCGGAAGAGTTTCCGTATCATGTTTATTCACCTGACGTTACACTACATAAGTAAGCAAATATCGGCATTTTAAAAATGTAATATTACGGCAAATTGTATGAAATATCAGCAAAAAAGCCATTTAAAAAAATAAAAAGACAAAATTAATTACTGAACATTGGTGAGTTGATGGATCACATTACATCATAATGAATATGATTCTCAGATTTGAGAAAAATATTGAATATAATAAATACAATGTCTTAAGATACATGAATATTTGTGAATTAGAGAGTATAAATCAGCTTTTTATATTATCTCAATTTGTCATAGAAAGCACTTTGTTCTAAATTCAAATATTTGAACATGAACTTAATTTTATAGCTTAAAGGGTAATAATTACATTCCCCAAACATATTTATAAAGCGATTTTTTTTAAATTTATCTGATCTTATCTCATGGATAAATATAGGAATTTTAATACTTTTAATAGAAGAAAACAACTTGCGAGATTCTATCATACATTATCTTCTTAAATGAAAGGATATTCACAATTCAAAGAATGCTTGTATGATTGATATTTATGCACTAATTTATTAATATTCCATTAAATGAATTGCTGTTTTTATCCTTTTATTAAAATACGAACGAAAAAATAATAATCAACATGGAGATTGAATTTCAAAAAAGTTGCCCGGATTTTTGCTTTCATTTAAATGCAACAATATCTTCAGCTGAAAATTCATACATACATCTTCTATTGCTATACGAATATTTTTTCGTATATATTAGATTGATTAATCTACAACCCATTGTTGTTTTATTGCATGTGGCTAGATGTTCTGAATTATTTAATTTCTAAACACAAATCGACGATGATAAAAAATGTAATTCGTTATGCGTTTTGCTCTCGTCCATATAAAGTATTTTTTGTGATCCTCACATCAAAGGATAGCTCAAGGAATACCCAGAAATCATTATGCCTATTAAAAGTATATATCCAATTAAATCAATTATCTGACAATTATCAATAGATGTTCCTCGAATCACGCGATAAGGCATGATTCTCTAAATCCATCAAAACGCCGATTTCCAGGGTCTAACCTTTTAGCGGTGCATCCCCTCCTCGGGCAGTGATTATCAACCTTTACCACTCATCTCGAGGGCGCAGACAGAAATAATTGTTATTGGGTTATTAAAAAGGGCCGCATACGAGTTGTGGGCCCCGCCAACCTCAACATCCCAGACCAATTTTTAAGCAGGTACTCACCAGAAACTCAATGACGCCAACCTAATTATATAATTACTCTGTACCGGTAAGTTTTTCTCTCTGTCTAATGTTTTTTGCTCCTATTTCGATGGCATTATCCTACGTAAGTATAGCTTACGGAGCCGCGGTGAAGTGTTTGGAAACAAAATATAATAGATACAATTTAATGGGGGATTTGTACTTAATTGGCGTAGATTGCGAAAAAAATACGCTTTTTATCAACGAATCGAAATGTACTTTTTTCTACCTAATAACCTCATTAAGAGCATTTAATCGCTCGGAGATATAAAAGTATTTTTCGATGAAATACGACGAATCTACATTGAAAATACCTCACCATCAGGATCTTATGTCACAATGTTAGAATTGACAACAATCGTAATGAATATACAACTGAACACTGATCTATAAAAATGTATTTGATATTCCAAAAAATTGTAGAGTGAAAACAAACATATTCATGTTTATTTATTGCGCTCTAGCAAAAAAAACTATTTTTGATTCAATACTAGCAATATTAAGTATCATAGACTATCAATGTATTGTAAATGGAATATCATAAGATATTGAAATTATTAGATATCTATTACAATATTATTAGATAACAAGAAGAGTTGGGAAATCATCTTTTTATATTAAATACTATTTGTAAAAACCAAATGTAAAAGCTATGAAATTAGGATATATCTGTTTTCAAACTGATATTATATTGATCCAAGAACCATCTTAATGATATTCGATAATATTAACAACATAATAAATCGCATTTGTTACATGTTTTATCATTGCCAAACTTATCAATGCCGCACATACTTCTTTCGTATTTGCCACATTATTTATAATTTGCTTTCACGGGAAAATTGTTCCGATTTAGTGTTCCAAATTATATTTCAAATATATTATTTTTTGGCATAGTCAATCTATGATAAAGTATTATATTCATACTTGATAAATTTGAAGAATATAAGGCGCTAAATGGTGGCAGCACTTTATGATTAAATCATTGTCTAGCTAAGCAAGGTTTTTGGATATTAATTATATTTTGAGCTTCATTTATAATGCAATAATTATTTCTTCTTAATAGTAATATTTTAAGCCCCAAGATTCGCAAATGTACATCGATAAGAAGTAAACATCACACACGATGAATTTTTATTCGTCAAATTAGAATATTCTAATTGGAAAATAGATATTTGAAAAATGCTACATTTAAATTTCAGAATCAAATCATCTGCAAACTAACGAGGAATTATTAAAGAAATTCTAATCCAAATAGATCACAGTCCAGATAAATTTGAATATGAAGGATAATGCAATTAGAATGGATATTTCGGGTGCCATAAAAATGAATCTTCCATCAAGAAAAAGCCGCGATTCTTGCGTCTATATCTAGTGGGCGTGGGGTGCAATTCATTCTCATTATTAATACTAGATTAAACATTTATCGTGGCGATTTATTATTAAAAACTTATCAATTTTAACCAGATTTAATTCTGTTATTTTTGACGATAAAGCAAAAATCCATGATAAAATTCAGGAGTAATTCTTATAGTTCTATTATACCCTTCGTATATTTTTAAGTTGGATTATTTTTATTGTTACTTATTTAGTCGTTTAAACTTTAAATTCTGATTTATTCTGAAATTCAATCTTTAATCCTGCGATGTTTAATGCACCTTGTTGTTTTTTCTCCATCGTCTACTTCCTTCGATGCAATTAGTACAAATGCTGTTACCCCCCAATTAGGTTTCTTCTAAGAGACACGAATGTAACCATTTTAATAAATGGGTAATTATCGTCTGCCGCAAATGGCCATCCACGGATTCTAATGCTGTTTGCCGAGCTCTTCAACCGAACTGCTTTAAACAACGGATGCAAGCCGCCTTTGAGGACTCGAAGAACTGTTCGTCCCTAACGATCGATTAATCTTAACACGCCTTCACGAGTCCCATCACTGGCGAAGAGTATTGAAGGATCACAATTTAGAAGATAATCATCGTCCCTGGTAGAGATCTACAACACTTAATGACTCCGACATAAGCCTCCAAGTACGATGAGACATTAAAAATGTAACGTTTGCCGTCTTTAGCAGCACATAGCCATCACGATTGCATTTTTCCACGTAATGATACAAAGATGTCATTATCAATACACACATACCGATCTCGGTTCTTCTCACACTTTTTCTTGAGAAAAGTACTATGATTTTATCTCAAACGAAGTTTCGATTCCAAGTGCTGATGCACGCCAGATGAAAGCTCATATTATCCGATTCCAATCTTGCATCCTTTACATAAGACATATCTGATGTGGCCGCACAAAATTGACAGCGAGCTATAATATTTGCTCACACCGCAATGGTAGAAAATAAGCATTAGTTTGCATTTAAAGCGGTATTTGTTACATTTCGTGTTTCCAATTCACGAGCTCGTCTTATGATTGAAAATGGTTTTAGGCTACAGTTAGACAGTTTATCAGGAGTTATCCTTGTCGGGACCCGAGTGTGAACATTCCGCACCGTCTAAACTAAGAACTTTCGTGTCAGGACAAGACGTTGAGGGACGTTTTTTAAATTATCCTGTCGGTCTTATCGCCTTTTGCGAATTTGCTTAATGCGATTTGTTTTATTGTAATCTGCGAACAAATGTTACTTCACACGAGAAAGCCTAATGCTCGAGACGCGTGCATCTCACCTTTTCAATAATAAAGACTGCCATATTCTGTAACAGGTGGTGCAAAAGGCATTACTATAAGAATATCCATTATTGATATGATATTAAGCCATATTTATATTGATATGCAATTAATACTTTAAGCATTTTATGTGTATTTTTTCACTAATTCCTTACATTTCTTTCAATATATCAATACTTAAATAATTGCGCAATTGGCCTAGTTACAAGAAAATAAAGCAAAAAATCTAATTTACAACATTAATGCTTTTTTCCTGTCTATATTTTCGTACGAACGCTCAGAATATAAAAACATAATAAAGTCAAATACATGATACTTGCTACCTTTATCAAGAAACTATTTATTTATCAAATATAATCCAAACACATAAAAATATCTACATGGAAAAAAAATTCATCCCTTTATGTTTTTGGCAATAAAAATACAATTCATCCCAAATTACATGCTTGAAACATTTAATATAGAGGAATTTTTTAAAGTTTTTATATTATTATCAACAATTCATGTTCTTAAATATTAATATTTGATTAACTTAAAATTATTGACATTTTTCGTTATTTATCCAACTATTAACATTAATACACCCTGTGTTCCATCATAGGTATACTTTGAAATCATAGGGGAGTAACAATTTTTCGGCTATAAAATGACACCAACTTTACGTATCGTGCCAAATGCTATTATTTGTCGGTATGTAAACGGATAAGTTTTACACAAAATTTCAAAAGCGATTTACACTCTCATACACAGGATATGACAGCTTTCACCTGTAATGACGACATTTTTGACAACTTTTTGACAGAAAAACATAGTGTGAACTATCACACGTGTGCATATCCCAAAATGCAAGCTTTTTGACGTTTGGGTTAAAAATTTTGATCGGAAGTAGTTTGAGGTGTCAGGGGTGCATTTTGGCGACATGCGATTGAGCTTACAAAGTTTCGGTAAACCGAACTATCGTTTATTCTTTAGGGTTGACAGTTTATCGATCCTTAAAATGTCCATGAACTTTTATATAATGTATTCTTTATTAAAATCTCACAAAATGAGCACAAAATTCCCCGCCCCCAAAAAAAGGTATTGCAATAAAGCTTTCATCAAGCATGTGTTGAGCCCTATGGTCGAAGACGAAAGTCATCCAAGAATAAAACGGGCACAAATTAAAAAAGGTCGTCAATCTTTTTGTTTTTAATGTAATAAGACTTTGTTACAAATCTGAAATAATAATTTAAATCTAGAACGAGTGTCCCGTCTTGGCGGCGGCCCTAAGGCCTAATCACAGGGCGCGTCCTCGGCCGGCTAATTGTCCTGATCCTCCCACAGGATACTTAATTGACTTAAGAGTTGAGAACTGCGACGAATATTTTTTACGAATTTTAAAAAGTTATTTTAATGTGTTCTTTATAACAATATTTTATACAGGTATACCAAAATATTAGTATTTTACGCAATGTTGATTTTTTTTATTAGTGTCCATATTTGTAAAGAATGTAAATCTTGCAATTAATATTTAATACTATGGATTTATATTTTATTTCTATGATAAATGTAGATTTTCCCAGTTAAAATTCATCATAGACGATTTATGAAAGTATGCAAATAGTAATTAGTTTAATTGATTCATCCTAGAAATATTTAGTTTTGTATCACCTTGCTTATAGATATTCAAAAATTCCCTTTTTTCAATGAAATTATAAGCTACAAGACAAAATTAATAGAAGATAATAAAATTGAAAGATGAGATGTATATGCACGCAAAAATTGCATTATTGCATACGTATGAATAAACGAGATACTATTTCGATGTCAAAATGATGTCAATCATCTCATCTAATCATCATTTTTTCAAATCAATCAGAAATTTCTATCAGGTAGTAATGCAATAGAACAGTGTTTCTTAAACTGGGATCCAATCTGGGACACATATCGAGGGCAGAATTTGAAGACTTAAAATGCTTAGGGTTGGGAATGCTCTTCAAAATAAGTCAAGAATACTTTTCGAAATAAGTCATAAAACGAGCTTAATTAATGAAAATGAGAGCAAATTTTTCAGTAAGATTTGACAGGTCTCAGATTATTTGACGCACCGGTGCGTCGGGGGCACATTAAAGTTTTAAGGCTTTTCTTCAGTGACGTGCCGTAGTGACAAGTGCGTTTATTATTATAATTAACTCGGAAATAGTACAGTTCGAAGTCCATTAAGCGGTTATTACGGTCGTAATTATTAAGAAAAAAGCACAAGGAAATAAAGCGTCTTGTTGTTAAACTTTTCGAAAACCATTGCAATACAACACGCCTCAAATTGAGCATGTCGAAAATTATTGTTCGTAATAAATGTGGTCTGAAAATGGCGCGTTTAAGAAAATTATAACGTCGACTTTAATTACTTAATAAATTGTGAGCCGTCGCACGGCTCCATTTCGATACCTGCAGGAGGGATGAACAACTGTCGACACGTTTGCGTTACAAAATTGAAATATTACGAAATTAAAGTTGAAGGGATTTGTTACAATTGGAATCAATTTTCAATGTATTTGGGTTAAGAACTATCATTCGAGCTGGATCTCGGCACCGCTCCATTGAAGAAATATTATGTACAATTATGAGGTGAAATCGTTTTTATTTTCAATCAGTTCATGCAATTGGTATATTTTTTAAAGGATTTATCTCCGGTCATATGTAATTGGGTAATCAGACGTGACAAGGACAATCTTCGATTTGGCGAAAGCTCGCCTTAATTATCCGAAAAGCCGCGAAGTCCATTGATCGTTTTGAGGAATTATCGTCATAATCCGGTCATCTGCAGGCAATTACCCTGGATGAGTGATCATCGTTCGCACAATCCGCGAGCTGTCGCCCAAGGTGGGACGAGGTAGTCCAAAGGCTTCAACTCCGGTTTAATTATTGGCAAGCCCACTCGCGGCCAGCAACGCTCATTATAATAATTTTCATCGTTCATAATTGGATTGGTTTTGCCTTCGCACTCGAAAAGGCCAAAACAAAACAAAGAATGGTTGCACACACACGAGTACAAACAAAGTCTAAAAACCAATAGCGCCATAACTTCTGCCACTTAGACTTCCCGCCGTGGATTATTATCCAAAGATGATTTTTTAACCAACAGTGATATTTTACTGATAACCATACAACAAAAAATCTACATCAACAATTTCACACACTTTATGAACAATTTTGATGCAACACAAATTGTGTGAAACATACTATTATGGCGTTATCTGAATAAAGTCATCAATTCTGGATGAATGCTCGAGGGTAATTCGGTTAAAACGTGTTAAATCTAATGATCTTAATACAACAAAATTGCATTCTTATATTTTCATCTTGATATGGGTGGTTATTTTTAGAGCACATCGATTCTAAATAAGATGATAAAAGAGAGGTTTCACTAAATACACATTCAATCCTGAAAAACTTTCAGCTAGTTGATAAAATAAGACAACTTTTTCTCACAAAGGAACTTAATGCCAAAGGAGCTTCCAACGTAATTTGAACAGTCAAATAACATAACGTCAATGCCAATATTTAATAATTCTTGCCAAACTGTTAGATATATGAATGGCCTGAAAGTTCAAGGAAGATCGATATCAGCTATTACGAGTATAATACAGACCTTTGAATGTCTTTGACTGAAAACATTGATTTGAAAATTAATAGATGAGGATGAGGAATGAGGCCAATTCTCATCCTCATGAGGAATAAAGATGAAATGAGGACGTTGAATGCCAAAAATATTGGTATCAATGACAATTACTGAAATAGTAAGATACCAATATATACGATAGGCAGAGAAGAATCTTGGAGGAAATCAAAGCTTATGCCCGCTGTGAATCGCATAGAAATCATATTAACAATCTTGAAATTCATCTAAATTAATTATTGATTTTGACATAGTAATAAACAAAAATCATTGTACACTCGTATAACACGGTTATACGGTTCCACAAAAATGTCGTGTAATAAAAATCCGTATTATACAAGGTTTAAAGTTCATTCGAAATTAGGGTTTGCGTTCCAAAAAAAGCTCTATTTTAGTCTATCTGCTTTTAGCGTATAGGTCTTTACATATTTCATTATAAGGTTCCAAAATCTATTATAATTCTCTCTAGAATTTTAAACTTCTTTCCATTATAGGATCAGTTTCTATCAAAAAAATCTAATTTAATAGCCAATTCTATGTCAATTCTGTGTTCGTGAAATGTCAAACGTCAAAATTTTCAGCTCATGTCAAACATCAAACAAAAGATGGCGCCAGTTATTCTTCCTCTCACTAGTCAATAACCCATACGAATCACAAGCTTATAAGGCATGCAAATATTGGTTCTAAAACATTATCGACAATCGATCAATCTAATCTGCAGAGATAATCATCGTATTTTCGAATAAATTGAGCATTTTAAAAGCAAAGACCCCATATTTTCTCAAGCAATCACGGGCAGTTGAGTCGTATTTAAACGATTATCAATCGCATCCGAGCATCGGTTGTATGCAATGCAATATATTATTTGTCGAACTAATTTCACAGTGTGGCATTCTGCATGGGTCATATATAACGTAGATCGCTCTCAGCTACCAACCCATAACTCCATCGCACCTGGCAACTTTTCATCGCATACTCTCTGTTTAAATTAGAATTTTTAATTACGAGATGGGTTAACGAAGCAACTGGCCTCATGGTCCACTGGTCACTTTGCAGACTATCATGCTTCAGCGCCAGGGGTGTGCCAATCGAGGTATGCATAAAATAAAATACATACATACGGACTAAATCTACTGCAATATTGCCCTCAGCAACTAATCTTAAAATATTGGAACTCGATTTTTTATTTTTTGGCGATCATAAATTAATATATTAAGAATATCATTAACGTCCTAATTTATATAAAGGAACAATTAATTCCCATTAACCCAATAAATTCCGCTAAAGATTAAGAGAATTTGGACAAAAAACAGGGATATCTATAATATCATAACTCAACAAGCCAACGCTTTAAAAGCATATTAGAAATGTTGTTTTGTATAGTTTGTTTCAAAATTTATATTAATACAATTAGTGAAAATCAAGGTGTGGCTTGCGTACCAATAAAAATGAGCTTAGAGGTACAGTACAAATGATTGTTTTCAATAACAATAAGATTTTTAGTCATAAAAACGTATACTTTGCCGTTAGTTAACATTCAATTTCAATAATAAAAGATACATGCAATAGAAAAGGCTTAATTATGATTTGAGACACTAACTATAAATTATAGTACTTTTTTACTTGATTACTTTATACAGATTGTTAAAACCAACTCTGTGGTATAACTTTAGAAGAACTTGAGGATTAATCAAAGTGCATGGGAAAATCGATTGATTTTGTGCAAATTTTGATGCATTAGAACTAGTCGATAAATGTTGTTCTTATAATATTTTAGTTAATATAAACAATATATTAGATTTCGAGAGAGAAGAATAAAAGTAAATTCGTGTATTTATCTAATAGTAATAATAATATGCGTTTCTTGAACCGTAAATCGATACAAATTAATGTAGAAATTTGATTATTATATTTTTGATTACTTTTCGGTTTTTGTAATATAATCGAAGTGAATGAAAATGCGTTTTAAAAATAACCAAACTATAGTTAATTATAAGGACTAAAGAGTAAAGGTTGATATTATTTTTCACTTTAGCAAAACAAGTTTGAGAATATCCATATTTTTACATACCTTACATATTTATGTGGACATAAAATATACAAAAAATTTGGAAGTGGATAACACAAGCAACATGATTTATATAATAAAAAATATTTTTATTTTTAAGTTTATATTTTTCCTCTATTTACATTTATTTATGTAACCTTTTCACGTGTACAATCTCTTTGTTTCACTATATTACGAACATAAGGATTCAAGGTTGACATGAAAATACTTCGACGTTATAGTATACAGTATCGGCGTTGAGAAAAAAATAGTTTAAACCCTAAGAAAAGTGTAAAACCAATATAAATCATTGAGTTGAATTCACGTCGTTATTGCTGATGTTTCAAAAATAAATCAATGTGATCGAAATATTTACACATCATAAAATGTTAAGAACCACTGACTGATTGAATGCAAGTATTGTGGTAAATGCTGACAAAATTCTCACTATTATTTTTTGAAAATGGATTTTCTCCACAAATGATGATTGATCTTGATGTTAATTTTATTAAGAATGTTACGAAATATCCAGCCAAAAAGGAATGATAAAGATGCTTCTTCAGCACTGCTTCGACAAATGTACATCGTAGTCATCCCACTATAAAACCGGAAACAAACACTACCAATCCGGTTTAGTAAAAATTACGTATCGAATTTTAAAAAAAACATAGTGTATATTTCTATTCAACCCTCGCAGTATCAAGTTCATCAGGATTGTCATAACATAATACAAACTTGCGTAGTTAAATTTGAAGCTTGTCAATGACACAGCAACCAGTTTGAGGGACCCACCACAATATCCAGCTACTTGCTTCCGACAAAACCTTCCTATTTTCTCGCCGTATTTTGTTGTAAATGAATCATGGCACAAACCCCCGCTTCCGCATAATGTTCTGCATCGTGCATCTAACATAGCAAAGACCTCGTCCAGCAACAATGCTACCTTATCGGTCCCCTAGCAATTCTATTAGAAAGCTCCGAAGTAGATCTCGCCGACCCATAATTACCAACTAAAGAAACATAAACGTGCATTTTCCAGGGTCTCCTTCCTTCAGATCCAGCGTTCGATCCTGAGCAGCTCGTTTTGGCGTTGAGTTATGTCCGCCGGCGGGCCGGTCGTGCCAGGGAATGATTTGTGAGCAAAGGGCGCCTCTACACTTGGCTCCTCTACAAGGATGTGGGCTTCTACTCGCGTGGGCTTCACACTCCTCCATTTAACCAAAACATAACGACCATATTAATCAATTCGTCCGGCACCATATCATACAAGCCAAATATAAATATCAATAATAACAGCGTCAAAATGAACACGATTCGTAAGATAAGCAAGGACTCAAATCATCTTTTTGGGCTGCGCCGGAGCAATTTATTGATTACATCCAAATGGCCTTGTAAATGAATCATTCCTGTTTGAACACAATCAACATAACAAACATTATTTAAAGTTGTTCAGTCAAAACATAGAAACTTTAACAAAGGACTTAACACATTAAATGCGGTGGAATTTCGCGCGCGTCTGCCCTGTATTGTCGACAATCTTTTGATGTCGATATTTTCATAAAATATCATAACTTTTATTTGGTTCCACAACAGCATTATAATAAGAGAAGAATCATTTATCAACAGCAAAAAAAGGGTTTTTTCGGTTATGATGGAAAATAAATAGCGTCAATCACTTTGAATTGTTGGAACCCGTTATCTATTATCACCATTGTCATTTGAGTTGATCGTTGAAATGGAAATTGGTTACAAACAATAAAAAATGTTTAAATTAGCAGTCTGTGCAATCATCTTCTAAGGCTCATAAAATTCAATGGTGGAACATCAAAATGTCATCGTATCTTCGGAAGAATTCCGAAATAAAATTGAATTAATAAAAACTGTGGCTCAAGTCAGTGACCATGACAAGTGTCAATCTCATTGCAGTCAAAATCAGGCGTAACACTCCAAGACAACCGTATTTAACTAAGCGAATTAATATTTCGTGGAGCATTTCATTGGACAAGTGACGAATTCCTATCGATAGGCGAGGAATTTTTGTCCGATCTCATATCAATTTTTTGCGGACCTGGTGTGAATATGAATTTGCCGGACCCTTTCCATTTCAGGTAACCGGAATGAAAAAATTTAGATCATTCCATCTGGATCGTGACATACCTTTTAATAAAAGACAATTTAAGATGACTAACAGTCAATATTAAAGATATTAGCTTTTCCCTTACCGTTCGAAATTGAAAAAATCATAGAATCATAAATGAATGTAATTTATGGAATGCATAAATATCATTGTCCTAATCCAAACCCTCTTCAGAGTTCCATGGAATAGGCAAGAAACCAGCAGACATGGGCTGACGCGTCCGCCGTGATCGGGGATCGCAGTTTTTTGGTTCATTATGAATTGGTCGCATATGCAATAGGGCCGGACTAATGGTCTAGTGATAGCTTTTAACACTCGCAGCGTCCAAGATGACAGTTTTTTCCCCGAGGATATTCGAAAATCGAATGTGATCCGAAATACCAATCAAAGAAGGAACGAAGGCGGAGGACAGTCTGCACGTGAGAATTTGAATGCCAAAGGCTCGCGGTGATGCTCGATACGTGCACTGGGACTATAAATTCAATTTTGCATTCCCAGCACAAAACTATGCAATTTATTATACTTATTAATACAGTTATTTAAACAATACTATGAATTTATTTTAAACACACCTAACTTTCGCGGACAGTATGATAATATATTCCGAAACGACCGAATTAGTCGAAAAATGGAATTTTATGGACAAATACAGCATATTGCGATGCGATCACCAGACTACTAGGTCTAAGTTTTTTAACAATTTTATAAGCTTAAAATTTTTACACAAAGAAAAGATCTTCATTTTATATTACTTACAAAAATATTATCATTTTTACAATGTTTTAACAAAAAATATTTCAGCTTTTTGATCAAGATATCATAATTTTTAAGTTTTCATACTTGAAAATCAATTGATTTATTCACATGTTATTTAGCTTAAGTATATGCATACAAGAAAATAATAATTGTCTTAATATATATTCGATTCTGAAGTACTGGCTAAATATTATCTGAAGTACTGGTTACATCCATTTCGTCTGCATCATACATTCACCTCCTCATTCACTCGATATTAAAGGTAGCATAATCCCTGAGTTTCATTTAGAACGCTCACTCAGCAAATCTCCTGGATGAACGTATTGACGGGCACTTTCGTGATCGTCTTGATAGGGAGTGTTGGTTGTGAAAACTGAGCAGTTTTCCTCAGGAAACAGTGAAAAACTACTCTAAACGACCTTATTGATTTTACTGGAAAGGAACTTCCGGAGTGCAATGAGTCCAGCCCCTCCTTTCCTGACTAGGGCTGTTGGGCTAAAGTGAAGTCATACACGACGCTTAAATGCATCTCGGGTTCGCTCTTACACCAACTGAAGGTGTCTCTCCGTCTATTTTCATCTTACCCAAGCGAATTTGAGATCGAGTGGTTTCCTATTTCAGTTTGACCTTCTCAGTTCGACGATTTTAAAGCAATACAGAAGGCAACAGAAGACAATACTGTTATCGTTGCGAAGTGAAAATCTTCATTTGCTTTTTCTCAAGGCCGTCTGCTTGTTCCTCTTGTCCTTAGTACTAGTTAGCTAGAATAGATGAACTTAGTACTAATTAGCTGATATAATAATATATAAGTAGTCAAGTAACCAATAGTTAATTATTAATTATAACAACAATAACAATTATTAATTATAATATTAATAATTATTTAGCAGGCTAAATATATGTTTGCATACGTTTCAATAACCGTAATAAATTTAATTCGCAAATATTATTATATTTCTATAATAATGCAACTAGCGAGCTGATATAAGTTTGTGCAACTAAGAAGATAGCTTATTCATCATAATATAAAGCTATATTTTTGAAAAATCAGTTGGGGAAGAATACTAATTGAAAATGGCCCTTGCATTGGATATTGTATAAAAGCAAGTTCTGAATAAATGTATCAAAAATAAGAGTACTCGATTTTTACTGAATACTAAAAATATTGATTTATTTTCAAATGGACTCGGTGAGTGCAAGTGTTAAAATTTTGAAGACGATGAAAAATTTGTTAACGTTTGATGGCAATGGTTATAACTTGGATTTGCCAAAGTTCGGAATGGTGTCCATTTAATTGCAATTGTTTTCTGGAATTATAAATGATTTTTGCAGTTAGAGTTCATGCTACAAAATTGTTTTTTTGTAGGAGGCCGTTATAAAAAGCTTCTCAAAAGGACAAAAGCAACCAAAGTTCAAGTCATCATTAATAAACGTGCATTCAAACAATCAAAACATCCACCCCATCAAGTCCATTTTTAAAACGTGTAAATAAATATGATATAAATTTCTTACACCGGTATGTATTGATGTCTGTTGAACGTTGAAAGCTTTGTAGAAATAGATGCAAAATTTCGGTCGCTGCTTCTCGTACGTGTTAGTCCTTTTTACTTAAGAAGATACACTTCCCAAAGATGACTTAGTACATTCGATGTGATTACTTTTGAAATCAGTTTTCCTGCTATATTCTATAAGAAGTTGATCAATCTGTGTGGATTTGATTTCTTTTCTTATTGATTTAGAAAATATATATTATCTATTGTTGAATGTGTCTTCATGGAGGCTTGATGAGTGAGAGTGAGGAAGCTGCGAAACTCATCCACGAGCCATTGGTCTTGTCCATCAGCTTCTGTTTTTCGATTAGAGCGGGAAGCGTGCGGTCATCAGACGGATCCGTGTTTTTTGTTACCATGGAAACCGATCACGTTCCAAATTCGAATTGTAATCAAGCAAGATGGCTGGCCTCCTATTATTTCTTATTGTGTCTATTGTGTTGCTTTGTTGTTTGACGAACCCTTTCGAGACGTACAATACCTTTTGTGTCGCTCTGTCTCTAACGGCTCATCGTTTTTCTACGCATTGTCTCTTCTAATCATTGCCACTCATTCAACTAATTGATGGCTGCTTAATTTAATTAGTTAGGCGACGGATTCCACTTTTTACTGATTACAATCGAAACAGGCGGAAAGGATTAAAAAGCATCTTTCCCCATCATTGAGCTTCATCAGATCTATCTTCATCATTGGTCTCGAATTCAAAAAAATATACTGACAGGTCAATCTAATTGGGTCAATCAAATTATTTACATTCAATTCTAATTGCAAACCATTAGAGACATATTTTTGAAGCCATATGAAGCTTTCTGCAGAAATACAAACTTTATATCAATAGGCTTATAGCTGTGATAATTGATGGCGCTCCAGCAATTACAGCCAATGTTAAACGATTTGTAGCTAAACTGAAGGACACATTTCCATTACATTGCTCATCAGGAGGTTTAAAATATAACCAAAATCCAATTTTGTAATGAAACTTTGCTATTTGCGAAAATGGAATATAAATTACAAATTCGAGTCGCGCCAATTAAAAATAACAGTTATAACAATTACATTGGTTAATGTCAATAACTCTTGGAAAAAGTCAAGCAACGTACAATAAATTATGCATGGAAATATATAAGCAATGCCACAGTTAAAATAATTGCTAATTTTTGAATTTTTTAAAAATAAATTTGATTCCAAAATATTAAAAATTTATAATAAACAAATCTTGACTGGAAAGAATATTTTGGATTAAGGAATTTCTAATTCAAAATTGATTTCATATTTAAAAATGACACATTGACTTAATTGATTTAAAGAATAAGTTGGTTTCTATATGATGATATTGGAATTCCAAAAATATTAAAATTTTAAATAATAAATTTAAGCAATTTTGTTATAATATTGAACAGATTTTAATTTTTTTCCCAATTTTATCGTATCCATTATCAGATGTGAATGATCTCCAAAAGGAATTTTTTAAGGGAAAAGATTTTTATGTTTCCCATTTATCTTCTACATATGATAGAATTAAAAAAAAAAACGTTTAAATAGGAACTGTAAATGAATAGCAAAATGATCTATATTATTTTTATTTATTTATTATTGCAAATCATACACTTCAGTGCTCTCCAACCTTTTTACACCTGCGGAGCGGTAAAAAGAAGGATTAGTACCAATGACAGCGATTAAAAATTCTTGCAAAAGTGTAAACCAATTTCTTTTTAAATGCATCAACCTCATATATTTTTTTAAAGTAGGAGCTAGTGGTGAATCTTTCGAACGTTTCAGTACTTCTAAAATCGTAAATTTGTTACTATGGTAATTTTTTCCACAATCTAATTCGCAGAAATGTGACCAAATTACAGATATTTAATTATTTTTCTACTAAATTATATTGTTTTTAAAAACTTTTTTAAATGTCTTGTAAAAATCGAAAGTTCTATCATAGCTTTTCTTGCAGTAGCTAAATATTAAGGTAGTATTGTAGAACTTACAAGAATAATGAAGTATGATATAAACGATTTTGACCTAGAGATTTTGACTCATCGTCGATACAAATTGGATATCTACAAAAAAAATCGGTGATCCAAGAACGTATGTGCGGAATGTGATTTGAATTCCGGCTTGAGCTTGAGGTGGCAACACTAACAAACTAATTTCTTCATATGCAAGCTATCGAATGACCCTCGCTTACCACGGTCCGCCATAATCATATTTTATAAGAACATTAGCAATCATAAAGCGCGATGCATCCATTTAGCACATCTGTCGGCATTATCGAGGGATTACCCGATACACTCGTTGTATATGGGTGTGTGCTAGCAAAAAGCGGCCAAAGATAATATTCGGCAAAGCGCCTCATAAAAATTCAGCGTAAAAAAGACAAACACATATCTTAAGCATGTGACAGGGCCGGAATAGGGCATGCGCGTCTGTGTATGTAACAAGAAACTATAAAAACAAAGGCGTCAAAAATATATTGAATACCATAATAACATTGTGACCCCGAATTTCCATCGGCAAAGAGAGGTTCCATCCCATTTCACTGTTCAAACACAATTCCTTTAAGTACATCCCACCGGGTATCGGAGAGTGAGTCCACGTGGGGACTATGCAAACTGTGGACCCGAAACTAAATAAAGTGTATGAAAATTATTTTTTACACCCTAGCCGCAGCCTGGATCCAAGCGTCAACTATGGAAATCATTCACATATAAAACGTTCAAAAAATATATTCTCTTCTTCCTCAAAAATAACATATTTCCATTGGCTTTATGATTAAATTGAAATGAATGATAATAAATAATAAGATAAAGGGCGTTGAAATACAATTTCGTTCCCAACATTAATTTCAAGATCCAATTTTTTGCATCTAGAATGTGTATCATCAGTATTATCAATGAGTTACAATAATTATATTTTGTCAGATTTTGCTTAAAGTAATTATTTTACTATCCTCCAAATAAGATTTTTTGCCAAGCATGTTTTGCACAACCAAATTGAATGCAATAGTGAAAATTTGTTGCCTATAAGAGATAAGGGCTTTAACGATATGAATTCAAGAATAATTGATGGAAGAAGATACTGATGAATCAAATTTTGTAGATATGGCATCTGGAATAAATCAGAAAATGAAATTACAGATAGAAATTATGGAGATGTTAAATATTTTACCTTATAAAACATGTTTCTTATAAATTAAAACGATGAATTGATCAAAATAGCCTAAAATATTATCAAATAATAATAGATTGTAAGATATATCAATATATATAAATAAAACTATTATTCACTCGGGGCATAATAAATAAATGGGGTTTAGATTAAGGGTAGAAATAGAAATGATAAGGTTTTCTCGCTACATTAATCTCCAACAAATCTATGATTATTTAAAAATATGTATATAAATCTTTTGAATAACACTTTATGTTATTTTTGTCCCCTTTCTGCATATCATATTAAAATACAAGGCAATCATTTAGAAATAATCAAATTTCGTTTTAAGGGATGATTATAAAAATGTAGTTTTCTCAGAATATTGCTGCGATCGAGGTTCCATGCAATAAATTTGTATTTTAATCGTATCCCGGTATAATTTGAATATCCAATAATCACATTTAGGGGGAGAAGAACACAAATGAAATATATCATCCGGAAGCTTAACCTTCTCATTATTTTTCCGTATGGATGTTACGTGACTTGGGTATTTTTAATTTGATTTTATAGCCCCGCTCCAGCCCTGGACGTATCAATAAGTCAAGTAATGTATTCACCCGCTTCGGTATCAAAGTTTTTATCATTGGGCCGACATCGATTTGCAGTTAGTGCCTTGGTACACAAATGTATGATGGGGAGGGTGCCGTAAGTATAAATGCTCGCTGATTTATACCCCATTTTTATCACATGCAACCCCCAAAGTCGTCTCAGATACCACCACATTACCCACTGGTGTCACTTTTAAGGGTACCCAACCAGCCGACATATATTCCAATCATTGTCTCTGGCTGAATCGACACGAACCATCTAACTGTGATGCGATTGCAATTCAATTCCAAGTATATTGCAATCGAATTGAATGCTAAAATTAGGCAGCTTATGTACCTTTGCTAAAGTCACAATAAGTGTTTTGTCTTAAGAGAAAAAAATCATTGTAAGGTTTTTCACTTATGATGATGTATAGCTATGAAATATAGACGTTTGATAAAAGAAACACATGGGTTTGATAAATGAAAAAAGTTTGGGATATTATTAAGAAAATCTGTATTGACAGCAGGGATATAATGCAGCCAGGCAGACTAATGAAAAATTGACGGAGGCTATCATGGAATGATACCAAAAATACATGAAGCTTCAAAAGAAACGATAGACAGATAAGTGGAAAAATCAGATTAAATCAACAAGAATAACTCAGGATTTTAATGAAAGTCACAGGCAATGCCTTTGTTGTACAGATGGTGTCATCTACTAAATAATATAGCTTTGGGTTATATTATAAAATCCATATTATCATGATGTTATCACTAATTTACTGAAGCAGGAATGCAAATTTACCCAATACAAAACTGCATGCTGTGTGCTTTGTGGTTGCGAAATAAAAATGCATTTCAACAACAGCATAAAATATCATCATTACGGTTGCACAGGAAACCGAACGTTTTATAGGTTTTCTTCGTGGCCAGACCGAGTGCATATTTATGCCCGTTTTCCAAAATAAAATGCACTTTTCAAATGTAACAAATTAAAGCCATGCACGATACCGAATTGACGAAAATAAAGAATGCCAAATAAATACGCCGTTTTATATGCAAACAGTCACTTTGGCTTGTAAAGTATATAATGTTCGTGATTTTATTCGATTTTTCCTGCGGTCGCGAAACAATACGAAATAGGCTTTAATGGGGAATGAAATTTATTTTGTGTTACAAAGTTCGCATTATATTTAAGTCGTAACTGGTTCCATGAACCCTCGGAAATAATGAAGCTCTTGATCGGAGAAAGAATAGCATTGTTATATTCCGAATTAAATATTGGGAAGCATTCGCATATGTTTTATTTTTATCCGTAATAGCCTAATTAGAATAATGATACGAAAAATTGCTAATTAGGGAGAGAGAAAAATAAACAGAAAATTACTAATGAGAAGTATCCTCATTAGTTAAAAATATTTTTTTTATTGTCTAGACATATCTAAAATGGAAAGGTCAAATAAATTGGATGCTGATGATTTGACAATGATCGACAAATTTGGAAAATTTAAATCGCGTAGGTAAATTAAATAAATTTTGTATGTATAGACATAATTAAACCTAGACAATAAATAAATAATATAATCCTATGGTGAGATATTAATAGCTGTATTCAAGGCATGTGCATATTCCAACCCCTAAATTATTATAAATCTGGTTAGAAAATCATTTGCATCAATCCATTTTTTAAATTTGCTAATTTTTATTGAAATATTTTTTATTTTATATGCCTAAAATTACCTTTGTGTCTTTTGCGTTGCTATAAATGCATCAATTGCTCGATAATGTTGTATTTCCAAATATAAAAAAATAGACAAATATTGGACGGTATCGTTTGAAATGTCGAATTGAAACGTGTGAAACGAAAAAATAATATTTGTATACGTTGCTCTTTCAATTCAAAAATAGATTAAATGCAGTAGACTAGAAGAATGAACCCAATATATAAATTAAATATCTTTAACGGGTCTTGAAATATCGATGTACACATTTTAGTGAAGGAAATTCTGAAAATGAGCCACGTACACCAGAGGCGCCAAATTCAAAGGCCAACATGGGTCAAAATTAAAAAAAATCAAGTCTAGGTAGGCCACAAAACAAACCTAAAATCTTCATAAAAACGTAGGTTTGTTCCAAAATGTACAGAAATAAAAATAATATGTTTTCTTCCTGATACGTGACAATTTTTCTGTTTTGGGGGAAAATTGCTAGCAGTGATTACTTTTAAAACTGACCTAAGATAAGCCTCATTAATTCAGGATCTGACAGGAGACATATTTACTTTCATGCGTGAAAACTGCTCGTATCGATAAGTACTTTCAAACATGAAAATTATTTCACATGCGAATCTTCGTGTATTTTCAAGTCATTCCACTTCAATGTATTATGTCTTCAAATTTGAATCGATTAGGTACTGATTCTATATTTATTTAAAAAAACCAAAGAAAACAAAGACTATTTATTGTTTTAAATTCAATTCTAAGAATTCTATGATCTGCGAGTTTCCTTCAGAACGCTCACCCAACGGGCCACCTGGATGAACGTGTCGAAGGGCACTTTCGCGGCCGTTTCCGGCAGGTATAGGAAATTTGATTTGTAATGACTGAGTAGTTTTCCTCAGAAAGTAGTGAAAAACTACTCCAGACGACCTTGTTGATTTTACTGAAAAGGGCTTTCTGGAGTATAAAGAGTCCAGTCCCGCCTTTCCTCGCAGGGGTGCTGTCTGCCTAGGGTGAAGTCTTACACTATTAAATTACATAAGTTGTGTTATATCAATCGTGAGTCTTTTCCCGATAGTCGGAGGTAAAACGACTCGGCGCTCGATACGCTTTGCGAAAATAATTCGTTTCTGTGATACGTTGATTCTTTCTGTGACTTGTCGGCACCTCACCGCCGGGGCTGCGCCCTCCGACAGGGCCCCCTTCATCAGTAAGACCGTTTCATCTTGTCCTAACGAAAATTACACGCCAAACATTATAATATACTGCTAAATTTTATTACATCTTGTCCTTCGTTATCGCCTAAACACGCGGCTTATGGCAAACATCGAAATTCAAAGAAATGCATTTTTTTTTGTGCCTTTCTTTTCTCTACCTCCAGTGGGCCGTTCCCAATCGACGCTTAACTGTAATAAAATTAAGGACTTAAAAACCTTTCAATAATTTTCAAAGTTTAACATTCAGTCTTTTCCCGATAGTCGGAGGTAAAACGACTCGGCGCTCGATACGCTTTGCGAAAATAATTCGTTTCTGTGATACGTTGATTCTTTCTGTGACTTGTCGGCACCTCACCGCCGGGGCTGCGCCCTCCGACAGGGCCCCCTTCATCAGTAAGACCGTTTCATCTTGTCCTAACGAAAATTACACGCCAAACATTATAATATACTGCTAAATTTTATTACATCTTGTCCTTCGTTATCGCCTAAACACGCGGCTTATGGCAAACATCGAAATTCAAAGAAATGCATTTTTTTTTGTGCCTTTCTTTTCTCTACCTCCAGTGGGCCGTTCCCAATCGACGCTTAACTGTAATAAAATTAAGGACTTAAAAACCTTTCAATAATTGTCAAAGTTTAACATTCAGTCTTTTCCCGATAGTCGGAGGTAAAACGACTCGGCGCTCGATACGCTTTGCGAAAATAATTCGTTTCTGTGATACGTTGATTCTTTCTGTGACTTGTCGGCACCTCACCGCCGGGGCTGCGCCCTCCGACAGGGCCCCCTTCATCAGTAAGACCGTTTCATCTTGTCCTAACGAAAATTACACGCCAAACATTATAATATACTGCTAAATTTTATTACATCTTGTCCTTCGTTATCGCCTAAACACGCGGCTTATGGCAAACATCGAAATTCAAAGAAATGCATTTTTTTTTGTGCCTTTCTTTTCTCTACCTCCAGTGGGCCGTTCCCAATCGACGCTTAACTGTAATAAAATTAAGGACTTAAAAACCTTTCAATAATTGTCAAAGTTTAACATTCAGTCTTTTCCCGATAGTCGGAGGTAAAACGACTCGGCGCTCGATACGCTTTGCGAAAATAATTCGTTTCTGTGATACGTTGATTCTTTCTGTGACTTGTCGGCACCTCACCGCCGGGGCTGCGCCCTCCGACAGGGCCCCCTTCATCAGTAAGACCGTTTCATCTTGTCCTAACGAAAATTACACGCCAAACATTATAATATACTGCTAAATTTTATTACATCTTGTCCTTCGTTATCGCCTAAACACGCGGCTTATGGCAAACATCGAAATTCAAAGAAATGCATTTTTTTTTGTGCCTTTCTTTTCTCTACCTCCAGTGGGCCGTTCCCAATCGACGCTTAACTGTAATAAAATTAAGGACTTAAAAACCTTTCAATAATTGTCAAAGTTTAACATTCAGTCTTTTCCCGATAGTCGGAGGTAAAACGACTCGGCGCTCGATACGCTTTGCGAAAATAATTCGTTTCTGTGATACGTTGATTCTTTCTGTGACTTGTCGGCACCCTCAACGCCGGGGACCCCCCCCCCGCACTCTCCCCC
This sequence comes from Stenopsyche tienmushanensis, assembly GCA_008973525.1. Taxonomy (NCBI): domain Eukaryota; kingdom Metazoa; phylum Arthropoda; class Insecta; order Trichoptera; family Stenopsychidae; genus Stenopsyche; species Stenopsyche tienmushanensis. The sequence continues at coordinate 931,631 of WACJ01000539.1, forward strand.
GCGCAATTTCATTCGTACGCTCTGACGAAACGCCGACTACACTTGTATATAAAATTCGCGAGTGACGCCGAAAAACATTGTTTTTATGATATCTGCACAAAAAAAAAAAAAATGGAACATCTCCACCGCGTCACTTGAGAGGAACTGCAACAAGGATAACAACGCAAGTAAGATCTCAATAATCCAAGCTTCCAAGGTAAGTGAATTAACAAATACTCGCACACATCCACCTCCTACTATCACATAAACGTGGGAACACTGGGAGCAAAATGCTTTCTCGACTGCTCCCATAATACAATCTTGACTATAAAACTATTTGATATGGACCTGACTATTTGATATTACTTGATACCTGACTTTAACCTATTCGTTTCAGCTATGTCTATATATTTTTTTTTTTCCAGTTACTCCCAGTCTGACCGATTAAATATTATTTGATTGTGCCCGGTAGACACTAAGCGTCAAAGTTCGAATACTGTGATGCGACATAACTACCCCTTGCTAATACAATTTGACTAATACTTTTGCGGCCTAAACACATTTGACTACTCCTAACTATTATACTTATACGATTTTATGTATTTTAACTATTGGCCACTTGACTAGTACCTTTTTACAGAGTAAATTCTTAAATACTCTTCTAACAGCAAGCTGATATCCAGTTTATATACTATTCATTGCTTTTTATACGAATCTCAACTTGCATGTCGCTCGTTGTCTCTTGCATGGTCTTCCCTACTTAGCAGTATGGAACTCGAGGAACCTCACCGGTTCGGATCCGAGAGGCTCTAGGAACGGAGCAGGAACAAGAAGAACACCAAGAAGACGGCCTCGAGGAGATGCATTTGATGATCTTTACTTTGCAACGAAAAACAACATTGTCTTCCGTTGACTTCTATATCGTTTTGTAATCGCCGAACTGAGAGGGGCAACCTGAAAAAATGGCGAAACCACTCAGTTTCGAATTCGCTCGGGTAAGTTGTACGGTGACGGGGAGACACCCTCAGTTGGTGTAGGAGCGAATCCGAGATGCACTTAAGCGTCTCGTATGTCTTCACCCTACCCCGGCAACGCCCTAGCGAGGAAAGGGGGGACTGGACTCCTTGTACTCCAGAAAGCCCTTTCCAGTAGAGTCAAAAAGGTCGTCTAGAGTAGTTTTCCACCATCTCCCTATGAAAACTACTCAGTCTTTACAAACCCCCCAAACTCCTTATCGAGACGTTCGCGAAAGTGTTCGTCAATACGTTCACTCAGGATACCCGTTGGGTGAGCGTTCAAAATAAAACTCGGTGGTAATGCTACCTTCAATATCGAGCGAATGAGGAGGTGAATGTATGATACAGACGAAATGGATGTAACCCCTTTCCTATGAATGGATATTGAAGAGGCCCATAGTTCTGTAGTGGACTGTTAGTGGCTGCACTATGATGATGATATCAATCGTGAGATAAATCTTGCAACCACGTTGGATCAGAAAACTAGCTCTAAACTTATGTTAATAAGAATTGACATATTTCATCTTTTAAACTCTAGAATTACTTAATAATTTTGGACTGGGATGACCTACGTACATCGGCAGAGAAAGAAAAAACAGAATATTCATATTCTAATTTTCAGATGATATGAAATTGATAATTTTTTGATATATAACAACATATTTTCAATGTGCATTACTTTCATGCATTCTTAATGCATATGATGCATTTTGAATTCGTCGTAAATTTTGCTGTATTTTTTTGCAATAATAGCCCATGTCATTGATATAAGCCCTTAATGTCTATAACTTCATCTCAGACAATAAAAATCCTTGGAAACTAGATAATTTTATATGAATTTAATCACTTAAATTGGTAGCCAAATCATTAACTCTTTCTGAAATTTTATTTCGAGACAAAGAGATTGTTTGAAAATGTTTCACATTTCCTGTATAAACTATTTTTGTAGCTTTAATTAGGTATTATTTTGTACATTTTGTTGAATCGGCCGCAAAAATATTCGTTATGGGGCGCATGAAACTATTATATTTCTGCTACGTATTGGATTATTAACAAATCCTATGATTATTTAATCACAATTATGTCAATTATAATATGATTCCTAATTTTTCTATGCATCAAAGGTTGAAAGATTGTGGCGTTTTAAATTATACTTAATGGCAATAATTCCATAATTCGAACGACACCCAATGCGCATTTTCAGCCGATCTCAAATGCAATTCACCATCGAAATTGAAAGATTTATTTCTTCCATTAATTCATTGTATTCCGAGCTATGCTTATTACTTTCATTATATGCATTATAAATATATGATTATATAATATAAATAATAATTTAGCTAACGGCGCATTTTACAATTGTGCTCTTGCCAGATGAAGCGTATGATTTAGTAGCCATTAGAATTGCAACACGAAGCAATGACGCATTTATTAGCTATCGCCTTTTGTGGGAACCCTATTTACATTAAGTCTATCTAAATATAAGACAAAACTAAAAAAGAGATTCTACCGGCACTTGAAAATGAGGCAAATTTCCTGGTAATGACGTTGAATCGGCACTCGCAATGAGCGGAAATCTCATCTCGTTTTCTCTTGTACATAACTTAATGTTTCCCAATAATCATCGATCTGTTCGATGTGAATTTAAATCATGCGTATACAGTTCAGACAAATGAAAGACAAATCTGTGCTGTGAAAAAACATTTTCTATTTGATGAGACTGAATCGTTGAAACCTACGCTTATTTATCGGATAACTGATATTCTCAAAAAGCAACCAAACTGTGACATTTCACAGATATTTCATCACATTAGGTTCAATTTATTTTTTCTTATTTAAATTCGACATCTATTGAAAAGCAGACATAAGGGATAAAAACTTAATGTAAAAAAATAATCTACAACATCTAAGACATATGACATAAAACGATGATGAAAAATTTTGCAATAAAATCAATAACCCATTTTCAAAGCGATATTGTATTTAGATCGTTGAAAAAAGCTTCTATTATTAAGAATGAAGTTGGTTTTCAAATTCTGATACCTTATACATATTAGAAGTGCCAAAAATACGTGCCGTATTTACATTTCTGCTTGAAAAAATATAAAAGTTTGTAATGTTTTTTGCTATAATACATAGCATAATTAAACCTTCTGTCAATTAAATATTTAACATCCTCCCGTTAATGAAACAGGTAAAAAAAACTATCATACGAAGGATTTTCCAAACGTATGATGCAAAAAGGTTTTCTAACGACACCGATAAAAATGCAATGAAAATCCTATGAAAAAATATCTAGGCCTGGCCAAACCTATTTTATTGGTTCTATGTACATAAATTTGGTAGATTTGGCAGAGCAGAGAGATTTGGCAAGATCATTGCAAAACCATAATGGTCTGGCCAGATCATTCTATTGACAGAAGGGTTAAAACAGTCATTGTTTATTTTATACTGCCAATTTTGCTGTCTGGACGAGTAAAATTTTCGCAGAAAAAATTACACAAAATGGAACCAAATCTAACTGATTTTCGACGTTCACTCTTTTTTCTCACACACTTTTTTTTTCTAAAAAAGGCGAATCTACCCAGTGCCGTGAAGACGATTCTATTGTAGAACGAATTTCTACAACAGGAGAATTCAAAAACTATTAACCGGATGGCAAAGTGTAATAGATTCAGAAAGATAACATATTATTGATTAAAATTGTGTTATTTTTCTTTTTTTATACCTATAAAACTAATTGTAAAAAAACGGCACTTATTTTTGGCACAACCGATATAATAACTTATGAAACACTATGTGTGATTTATTTAAGATGCTCATTTATTAAACTGATATTAAGCAATTCCAATATTAGAATCCTTCATTCTTCTAATTTTAAGTTGATGAGAAAAACAAAGAGTACGTTAATAATCATTATTGATGTTTTTCTTACAGTTATTAACAGACATTTTTGATGTTTTTATACTAAAATCATTAAAACATAACTGCTTATTAATCAGTTTTTTGTGCATATTATAGATAAATAATCCAAGTAGAGTTTTTGGAGTCTGATCTGTATGCTTAATGTACCTTACGTGGTCAAATGCCTTTCTATGTCTTTAAGGCATACATTACGATGGTTCATAATATATTTATGTCATTGTTTGCATGATGAAAATTATTAAATTTAATTAATTTTAAGAAATAAAAAAATATTGCTAAAATTCAATTAATTTTTTTTTTTGATAAATGACTAAACTGACTAAATATCAAAGACTGGGAAAGTCATCCTCCATTTTGTTTTTGGAACCAAATACAATTTCCAGCGCTTCTCAATCCACATCTCGTATCCCCATCCCGCGTGTGAGCCTTCTTCGTGTCTGATGATTTATAGAGGCCGATCGATCCCGGCATATCATAATGATCACATTGTGCCATCACGTACGCTCAAATTATCGACACTAAATACATTTCCATAGGTAATAAATAAACCTCCAGCATTTTTATGATAATTGAGCTCGTCATTTTCGTGACGCTCAAGGAATCCCAGTTATGCCCCATCAATCCGGTAATGTTCCGACGAGGATGTTATTTGGACGGGAAAAAAAAGATTTGCTCCGCACCCATCGACCTACTATCTGAGAAGATTGATGAATAAAATTAATGCGAGATCGGCTGAGATTCACGCCAATTAGTGTCCAAACAAAAAATACACCCCTCCCACTATGTAGAATAGAATTTCATAACAATTCAAAATAATTTTATGACCGTTTTGCATTTGAACGGGCGATTGATAATCACTCCCCTATATGAAGTTTTGATTCTAATATCTGAATTAGAAATGATTTTTTTTTGCGTTTGTTTGATATATGGTGATGGAATCTCATTGTTCAAAACATATTTTTACATTTCGTCTAAGCAAATGTTTCGTCTGTGCTGATTTACCTTCGCCACAAATATCTTAATCGTCTTCCTCAAACATATTTTTTGCTAATCCATCAACATTTTTACGAGTCAACTCCATTCGATTGAAGGCTCGAGAGAAATTTGTTGCGGAGGCTATACCAAACAAAGCGAATAAATATCTGCCGGCAGATCTGATACATTGTATTGATTCATCTACGGCGATGATTGAGCGTGACCGGAACCTTCTGGCTGACTGTACGTCCGATATTGAGTTGGCCGTGAAGCAATTACGATCACATTAAATCTTGAAAATTTTCAAACCTCGTTGCTTCGATTTTGATCCCTTATAATTATTTTAAATGCTCTGATGCTGCCCCGGCACGCGGTGATGTGCCACAGATAGTCCCATATACTTTTCTAATACTAAATTCTTCGATTAATATGTTAAAATACCTAAAAAATCGCATGGAACTACATCCAATCATATCAGAGACTATTTAACAAATAGCACCCAAATTATATGATCAGATGATATAATGTGAAATTTGGATCTTTGTAGACAAAAGGAATGGTAATGTTATTGATATTTCCACATCCTTAATATTTTTCAATAATCTTTTGGTATTATAATAAAAGCCCAAAATCTAATAATATGGGAGGCAGTGAAATTATTTTGTAACTATTCCTAGAAAAGCTGATTATATTACATTTTGTTATTTTGGTATTATGAGTAAACAAAATGGCAGTCATTTGTAGCAACATGGCAGACATTTGTAGCAATTTTTGCAAGATTTAAGATGTTATGGCTACTTATAATAAATATTTTATATACTTAATTAGTTAAGCTATGTTTGACCACATCTATCGAAGCCTTAGCTACATTATATCGAAAATAGATAACGTTTAAATAACAATAAATAACGTAAACTATTTGTAGACAAAAAATCAGCTTTGTAGAGTTTTATTCAATACTGTCAAAGACAAGTAAAAAGCTTATCTGCTCCAATCATCGAATGACTCAAACGACCTAAGTTTATCAGCGAGAACTCACTAAAGTAGCATTTTTAAGACTCCTTCTAATAACTTAGATTTTTTTTTCATTTTTAAGACTGAACTTTGAGGCCCAAGGCACACGCTTTGTAATCCTGTATGAAAATACCCAACTGATTAAAGTTAAACCTGTATCAAGACGATTTTGTTATCCCAAATTTTGTTAACTTTTGTGATCAGAGTTCAAGATTTAAACCACCATACCAACAAAACAAGGTTTGCAACAAAAAATAATATGTAATTTCAAAATGGTTATGATTTCCCCACTTACTCAAAACATAGATCCTATTCTACTTTAAATCCTTATTCAAATAATCATAATCAAATGTCCCCAGGCAAATAAATCCAGTGGTGTCAGATCTGGACTCTAGCAAACTGGAACCTCTTAAAATTTAACAACTTATTGAATGATTTGTATGACATGTAGCATATCGTTGAAATGGTACAATCTAGATATTTTTTTTTAAACTAAAATTAATAAAAAATAATTGTTAGTTTTTTTTGTTTAAAGAATTTAAAAGTTGACATTTCTCGCATTTTTAAATAAGATGTATTTCTACCGATTACATTTTGAATTTAGGATTTATCCGATATAAATTCATTATTTTTTTTATCTAAATGATTTTATCTGAAGGTCGAAATTTCAATTTTGCCTTACGTTATCATGATTGTTTGAAATAATCAGTTTATCAAGTTAATCAACGATCATATTGTGATAATCATCTCAAAGCCTTCATATGCGATCAATAAATATCAAATTGTAAAAAATCGATTATAAATGTATTCTACTTGACGCACCCCACAAATGAACGTCCATAAATAAAACAAAACCCCAGGTATTTTAAAATTACATGGAATCATTTTCGTACAATTGGTACGTGATAATAAGAATTGTCTTGTGCGGCATCACTCACTCGACCGGCCGCCTTCATGAATATGGAAAAATAATTTGAGGATGATGTCGAGGATCTCATTTTTTTACTTCGTGGGCATTAGTTAATTACGTGGTTAATATATCTCCGGGCGGTTGTTTCATCTTCATCGAATTTTAATCGAACCATAAAATATCTTCGATAATAATAAGTGATGTCTGTGTTAATATTAAAAAAAGGCGATCAAATGCGTGGTATTTTTATGGGATAGTCCGAATTTTGTACAACGAATTGGTATAATTTTTTAATTATTCCGAATTTAAAATCATGGAACTTTAACAGTTTTTTTTTTAAATTTAGGCAAAGATTCGAAATTGAACCGATCAATCTATTTTTTGTATCAAACAGACAGCTTTTTAGCGTCCAAAGCTCTTCCTTAATTTATTCAAACCCCAGGCAAAAATTACCCTTGATCGATATTTCAAACCTGATAATTTACGCGTTCTTATAAGAGGCGACGTTCGTGTTTTATATCTTTGGATTAAATAGGAGATTTTAGGAAAAAATATTTTTATGTGCATTAGGTCGTCGAATAAATTCCATCCTTGCTATTAAGCATCGTAAAGTATAATACATACGAATTTCGAATCCATTTATGTTAGATTTGTTAAGTGAGATTAGGTTTTATAAATATTTTCGCTATAAAAACAAACTCTTGCAGTATTCTCAATTTAATATCATTCATTTTATTATATTTGTAAAAGAGTGGACAGAATTTATCCAATGACCTAATATGTCGATGTTTACGTTATCATTATCCTATCAAAAATTAGTGTTCCACACTAATCTAGCGAGTGTAATTATTTTATTGGTCAAAGTTTTTTATCTTCAAGAATAAAGGCTATTATAGGATAATTGCGAACTGATCTTAATGATCCTTTTACAATTTTTTGTCTTAAATTCTTTAATCATAGGTATTATACCAGTTAAGAATGTCGATCTTGAAATCTATAGCCATCAAGTAAATGTTATATACATAAAGGAACATTTCGATATGTAATGTGGAAAATGAAAACATTTTGATTATGTTCATGGTTAAAGAATAAATAGATGTTCATTCTTAAATAAGTCCAAAATATTTTGCAGATTAATAACATAACATCTTAAGAGGGGCTTATATTTATTGGCATTAATGTTACCAAATTCTTTACGATTAGGGAATCCAATCCCGGGATCCCGAACAGTTATAGGTGCTCATGAATCCCGGAATTAATAAATGTAATCCCTAAAAATTCGGAGTTCGGGATTTTATCTAATAGAATTCGTACACCTCTTCAGCACGATGAAGACTATTAAATCGAGACATTTCCGCCAAAATCTGAACGCATGGAAACAGTGGCGTATCTACTAATTGGTGAGCTTAGACGATGTCTAGTAACTGTCTAATCTATCTATACATATATACAGTACATATATGTTTTTCAAATTGTTATATTAACCTTTCCTTACCGGTGGTGTATTTACTACACCTCTACTTTAATAATGGGAATATTGATTTGAAATAAAATAGACACGGGATAGTTTAATGCACTCCCGAAATCCCGGGATCGAAATTTTGGCTCGGAATTGGATTCTCTATTTACAATTATAAATAAGTTGATTGAATCAATTATTTACAAAGTGTATGCAGTATTATCTATTTAGACTTATTTTCAACTTACAATTTTCAATCGGATATTGTTCACAAGCTTTTTATATATAATATCTGTATTTGAATAAATACTAAAAATGTACTTCCCTTAAATCTCCATACGATCTAGAAATGTAAGATACAGATAAGCAGAACAAAATAAAATTTTAATAGGAAATCTCGATCGATCAATTTAAGCGACGAGTGATCATGAGAACGCAAGCATCTGCTTAGATCATGATTTAAATACCAGTGACCATCGAAGGTCCATAAGATGATAAAATTAATATATATCAAATAGTATTAAGAAATTAAAAAATGGTTTCATTTGGTTAAAATGTACGAATTGTGATTTTAAAACTATTTACATAAATTTAAATTTAAAAATATATTTAAAGTGCATTTCCTTTCCCATTGGAAGAATTAAGTGAATTTTCGAAGGAAATGCAAAGCCCTCTTCCTCAATGTTCATTCCAATCCTCTAACAAACTGCCTGACTCTTTTCGTCGCCCTCCCAAGGGAACTCCACCGGTTTCATTTAAAATGTAAAAAGCAAGTACGGTTGGCCGTCATTGATTGGATGTATGTTGCATTTTTTCTATTCGCCGATAAAGGGTTGAACAATCGACATTTATCAAGTCAGAGTGAAGGTTTTTTTACGAGAAATAGCGAAAGAATGCAGGCGAATAAAAGTAAATTAAAAACCCTTAATCCCGCTGCAGTCCTGCAATAATGTCTGACCTGAGTCCCCAACCTCCTAGCTCAGCTATATTGGCTTCAGCCACTGGAGCGTTAAGCTAAAAAGCAATATTTCATGTTTTTTGATATACACCAGTCCACACGAGGGGAAAGACCCTGCCACCTTTCCTAAGAATCACACCGTCTTCTTCGAATACAACCCTATTCTAATAATGTGAGAAAAATAATATCACACAATATTTATTGTGCAAATATTATTTAATTAATAGCGCATGATAATATTTCATTTACAAGTGGATAACACGCCGTTTTCAACATAATACATGTTAATTAAACATAATAAGTTCTATCAGCTTTAATAACATTATTTTTATCGAAAACACTATGTGATATAGACCAGTTCTCATTAAAAAAAAATGGTTGAAGAAATCATAATCCATAAGATACAGACTACAGAATTCAGCAGGGAAACTACCAATTAAAAAAAAAATTAAAGACAGTCCACTACATAATTCTAACTAGACCTACATGATAAAAATTGTTAGATCTTGTTCTTTTGAGCGAAGGCCACTATATTCTTCTCAGAATAACTGTCTCTTCAAGGCGCGCGTTTCAAATAAGGAAGTTTCTCTGCCGAATTCTATATTAAGAGGACCGAAAAGTAATATTTTTTTGTAATTTGAAAAGATGTCATAAAAATAACTATATTCTTAAATCCAATCCAAAGTTAATCCATGCAATAATTTTCTATATTTTTTTGCCACTGTTCAATTTAAGAAGAACTTTAGTTCCTTGATTATTTAATTTACCTATACGATGATGATGTTACTGAACTATCCAATTTTAAGATTTTCAATCAATTCTATAAATGTTCTATCGCCGTTTAAACCCATCTCATTAAGTTTTAAAAATCTCAGTACATAAGTATAATTTTTCATTGCTTCGTTTATATTCATCCCCTAATCGAATAAAAACAGCATACAAAAATGAAAATATTTTCGTTCGATAGTTAGCTTATATAATATTTATATATAACTATATTCACATCTCTCCCATTCTAATCGTAGTTAAAACTGTGTGTTTTCTGGATCGTGTCTTAATGCAAACTAATTGATAAAATAAGTTTCAAAATGTTGATTATTTTTCGGTCCCTTTAATATTTTGAATGAAATTAAGCTTAATGGAGCAAACATTAAGAAATGCTCTACTGAGTAACTTTAGAACATCCTCCATGAATTCCGATTTGTTTGTAAGCTTGAATTACTATAGCCTAAAGAATAGGATTGAATCAATAATTAACAAATACCAATTAAATGTCTGTAAGTATACTAAAGTTTTCCCAATAAAATATATTTAAGTATTCAGCCAGCGTCTCAAGATGACATTTTCCACGACTACAATGCATAAACGCAATTTCCAAGATAAGGTACATCGATGGTGATAACGTACAAAAATGTACATCGAATGCTCTTCTTAACGATCTGCGCTTGCCTTGATAACGATTCGTTATTGTGGAAAAATATCGTTTAACGAGATAACGAGACGTGATGATAAGCACCCGAAAATAAATCCGCCGTAAAAAATTACCAACAGTCGTGATACGGTCGTTTCGGAAACAAGAAACATCTCGTTTTAAGAGTGCCTATAAATTTCAGTGAAAACATGGGCTTGGGACTGGATGATTCTAGTTCATCTGAATATTCATTGATTGAAATTCCTGCCCTCACGTTTAAGGTGAGATTTTCCAATGAAATTGTTCAGTTTTCAGTAATTTTCAATTATATTCACCTTTTAAAATTTAGAATAATGGCACAATATACTAAAGTGGATTTGGATAATTGCGATTTTATATCTTTTATAGTAAATTTTACACAATTATCACATCGTCTGGAGGAAGTCCAAACATCATCCGTATAATTTAATACAAAAAATATTGTTATAAATTTGAATTCAGTTATTTTCATACATAGATATCTACATGAATAGAATGAAATAAAATATAATAATTATAATAAATCACAAAATTATCTTCATAGAGCTCTAGGTCATTGCCACTGTAACCGTTCAGTAGCACAGAGATAACGCGTACTTTTTGTTCTATCAGTCCCAAGTTCGATTCCGACCATTAAATTGACTCTCATTTTTAAGATAACCAATTATAAAGGCTGACGTTGTAAATTCGCGCATAAAAACGCCTGGCAAAACTTTCTGAAGGCCTGTTTATACATTTAATGGATCGAATAACGAAGTATCCGATCAAATGCCACTGAATGCGATTCTTAAAATACAATCATGCTTTCGGCTGTATGTGTGAATATTTATCGTGTAAGTCAGATCGAGTTATAAAATGAGTTTTTAACAACACCTCGGTCTACCGTGTTACACGTTTTTATTACACCTTTTTATGAAATGTGATAAGGTGGCCAAACGAGGAGTCACCGCAGCCTGCGAGCTAAGGATCGGATTAGAAAAGATGTCGTATTCATTAAAAAATATCGGGGGGCTTAATTTTGATAAACGCAACAAAAAAGCACAATAGTCGCATGCTCCAAAAAAATAATGGATGCTTTCACACTTCTAGATGAAGAATAGAAAAATGTTAAGTGAATATGATCGGCCGAAATTCGGATTTGGGAACTGTTATCGCCGAACAAGAACGAGGATGGCGCCAAACTACCATTCCATTGTTGTTGGTCACGTACATACGAAGCAATGAGAAATTTCTCGTTCCGTGTTAATACAAATCTGAAATAGTTATAATGTAAATCTTTCATTTCACAATGGCCATTCTTAATATGACCAAAACATATTTACCGCTAACCCACGAGCCGTTACATACGCATTTTTTATACGTAAACGTTATTAATTTTTTTTCAATGCGAGCATATTTTGTGTCAAACATACAATTATTCACTTCCGATCCGACATAATAGCAGGAAGCGGAATGGCAGAGTGATTTTCTGAAAGTCGATAATGTGAACCATTCCAATAGATCCGCAAGAAACTGTACATTTGACTGTAAGTCAATGTCAAACAACTATTACAATAAGAATGATTAAATATCGTTATCATTTTCATGATCATTTATGACGCAAATAATTAATTTGGCTTAAAATCTGTCTAATTATTCCAAAAATATACTTTTTTCAAAACTTTTTGGTATCGCACTCTATCGTTATAAGTGGTTTATGCTGAAGATTACATTAAATAAAATGAAATCCTCATCCGAACTTTCAAATTATTTAAACATGGAATGTAACGTTATGAGGAAAAAATACAGAAAATGGCAAACCGCCGAGCAAAAATAAAAGAACAGGGTTAACACGCAAGTTAAGTTTCTTCTTAACCTTTCGACGAGTACGGTAGCGTATTTGCGATTGAATTCCAGTAATTTGGAAAGAGCATTCATATACATTGAGCGGAAAAAAACAAAGATTGAGTTAGTGTCTTGCGTAAATCATACAATTGTATAGATCGATAACTCAAATTTATCGACTAATGATGATAATCAAAATTAATCGATTTCAAATGTATTGTCTATTTTTGCGTGAAGAAATTAACGAATGAACAGTTTTTTTTATTTATTTATATACAAGCTTTATACACGCTGCACGGTCTTAAAAGATAAATGGATCTATACAGACGAAAAGTGGCAAACATAGAAATATAGGATCTACGTTTAAGTCATTTTAAAATTAACTCACTACACAGAGCAGTACAAAACAGTACAGTAGAGACTCAATAGTTTAGGAAATTACATTGATAAATTTGATCGAAAATTACTGATAAGTCCATTTGTTTAATATAAAAAAATAAGTTGAAGGCGAAAGAATTTTATTTATTTAAGAAAAGATAAAAATACAATTCAAAAATAGATATATAAAACACTAAAAAATTCAAATTCAAAATTGAAATTATGCCCTATGTACCATTAAAGTATCGAGTGTTTAGTCATTTAGTCTGGATCTGATTTTGGAAACCAGGCAACTTGCTGCTGAAAATGCACGCTCAGACTCCATATTCGTTGGAGGTATCGTCATCAGATATTTAAATGTTGGTGGTTTGAGTTGATGACCGCGTGAACCCCCAATTTCGTATAACACCAACAATATGACCGATAAAATTCCTCCCCCCCCCCTCCATTTTCGAATAATATCGATAGAATTCCTTTCAACTGAGACTCGGACTAAAACTCGCAAAATTCCCGATCTCCCGACAAATTATTTATTTTCTTCGCTGCAGATGAATACATATATACTATAATACTTTGATGTGATTCGAAATTATATTACGGAGGTATACAAAAATTCTAAACCCCGTATCTATTAAAATTTCATATCGTTATTCCCATTATTAGAGTCGAGGTGTAGTAAATACATCACCGGTAGGGAAAGGTTAATATAACAATTTGAAAAACATATACGTACTATATATATATATGTATACGTAGATTAAACAGTTACTGCCCCTAGGCGTCGCCTAAGCTCGCCAATTAGTAGTTACGCCACTGTTTCCAAGCGTCTAGATTTCGGCGAGAATATCTCAATTTAGTAGCCTTCAACGTGCTGGTGAGGTGCACGATTTCTGTTAGATAAAAATTTCAATACCGAATTTTTCTGGATTACGTTTACTAAACCCGGAATTCAGCTTAGCTTAAACCGCAAGGCAGCTCTGAGCTAGTATTCAAAAAGTTTCCAGTTAAGTCCACTTGGGGGTTCGACCAATCGTCTTGGCCACAGGAAGATCAAGACTTCTTCTACGAACCGATAATGAACCGATCAAAGCTTAAACGCCGGGGACGGGATCGCTTTAATCTAGATTTATCCCTATATTTTGAGTTTCATAAAGTATTATTGAGATGCTTAATAAAATTGCAAGTCCGATGACAAATATGACATCTTAAGAATGTAATATATTAATTTTATAACACATTTAATACGCTATATTTACATTAAAGATACATATGAAAATCTATTAATTCATTTAAGTTAATATATCTAAAAATATTAAATATATCCCGTCTAGTCCTTTACATCGATAAAGAAGACAGCTACTCTGAATACTATTAATTACCGATCACGCGATGAAGTTACGATTTTAATTAATATTAAGTACATAATATTAATATTAAAAAATAGTAGCATAGATTAGGATAGAATTCCTCAAAATATGAAATAGTAATCGATAAAATCGGGCTCTCATATCGATCGTTTCACAGCAGGTTGATAATTAACCCGTTAATAATTAATAATATTCAAGCATATGTATCTAAGCTGTTTGACCAATATTGCTGCCTTTGATCTAAATTATAACGTTGAATCTGGTAATGAATGAGTCGCACTCCCTGCCTTTAAAATATGCTTCAATTCTTATTGAAGGTTTATATTCTAGTTATCTAAACTCTGATAATTTGACATACAATCATACAGACATAAAATATTCCTAATTGAATTATTTTAAATCCTGTACAATATATCTGTAAACTCAATCTAACATTCTGATTAAAAACATATACATAAAATTATATTTGCCTAAGCAATTTCTTATCACTTTTTGGTTATTCACTACTCGAGACTTTGAATTTTTTCGATCTTATAGTCGATGCTTATCGTAATGCATTTTATTCAAATTATTGAGTACAACTTGCCAGTCAAATATCAATGAGACAATAACACTGTTATATTTGTATTCCTTTACAAATATCTGTTTCTTTCGTCTTATAAACGGTGGTTTTATAGCTAAAGATTTGGTCCCAATTTTAATTTCACAATTATTTAGAATTGGAAGTATAGTCATTCCTAGCACAGTTTGAGGTCATATGCAAATAGTAAAATAAGTATCTACGTCCAGCGAATCGTCGGCATCCCAAAGAGTGTCACCTGAAAAAGCGAAAAGCAGGCCGCATACATTAAGGCAACAATCGCAGATGCCTTAGATTGTAAATGGTGGTTTCGTAATTGATTTTCTAAGGAATCGATGACGCAATGGCACAATCGTGGGTTCAGTAATCACTTTTTTGCCGCCAAAACGAATCCGTAATCTCGATAGAGGTAATTACCGTCTGTGTGAACGGCCATTGTTGTCCATTTAATTATAACGACGTGGTGAAATGTAAACCATGATCGGAGACCGCCTGACGTCCCGCCGGGCGCGGGTTACCCCTGGATGACTGTTCAATTCCATTTGACCGTGATTAATTTTTTTACGAAGAGCTGATCCTGTAAAAACCGGATAGCCGCGTTTAGGAGCGCCCGCTGAAACCAATCCGATTTTTCTGCCGCCAAAAATGTTGTTCTTCTCATTCGAACAACCGAAGGCATCGCACAATGGAGGCTGTGTTTGTGCATGCCGCCGGATAATAGACACTGCAGCAAGACTAAACGCCGAGAACAAAACAAATACTGGAATTCCAGCCTCAAATACAGGATGAAATGACAAGTCGAAGGAAATTACTTCTTCGAGCTTGTCGATTTACTATGACAGATCTAATGATCGGTTTTATTAGGAATCCACACCAAAGCAATGAAGACCTTCATCGAATGAGTTTGACAACATCATGCAGTTAGGGTTGCCAACTATCCAGGATTGGCCAGTACTTTTCCAGAATGGAGGTCCGTATATGAAGCCTTAAATCATATCCTGAGCGCAAAATGTTCTAGTTGCCGATTGTAAATTGTGTTTATTTCTATTTCTATTTAAAACTATCTAATTTAATTTATCTAAAAAAATCTAATTTGCTACGAATAAATATCAATTATTTTCAAAAAGGGCATGATCTCAATGATAGAACCTTTATCAATATATCATGATCCAAAATATATTAATTAATAATTGTTGTAATAATATCGATTTATAATATTATTGATTAAGAAAAAAGATCCATAGTTTAATTCACAGGCAGCGACAAAAAATTTGTACTAATTTCCAGGGCCGTAACAAGGGATGGCAAAGAAGGCGCCCGCCACGGGCGCAAATGGGCTTGGAGTGCAAAACGTAAAATATCAACTCAAAATTAATAGAACATATCCCTCATTTTTCTATAGAGGACAAAACTTTTTTTTTATGCGAATGCACATTAAAAAATCTAAAATTAACACTAGTGCAAGTTACAATCGTTAAAGTGTGAGTGTAATAGGGCGATGTGAATATAGGGCGAAATTGCCAGTCTCTTGATAAGAAACTGCCAATTTGGATTACTTGGCGAATTAACAAAATCCTACCGAGATAAGCAAATCTCTCAACCTGGGGGAATTAACCACAAGAGCAATCAAGAAAAATGAAGTTGCCATCAGAAAATCAATCATCAATGGCATAAAATTAAGGTCGAAATTTACATTTAAATTGAAAAACTCTGAATCTATCTATCATATTTCATCTCGATATTCCCATTATTAAAGTCGTAGTAAATATTATACATCATGATGAAGTAAAGGTTAAGATGTGCATGCCTCCATATTCCGACCTGCGTAAAAAAATTAATGGTTGAAACAGAAGGATGATGAAACTTTATTGTGTTTTTATTTATATGATTTTTTTATAAACCTTTTTTATGCGATTTTTGTTAGATTCTATCACATTTGTTTGAAGTTATGCGGTTATTAAAAATAGTGGAACATATCCCTCGGTTTTCTAAATAGTTCAACTATTTTTTATGCGAATTTTTTATATGCGACTCCCCGTGGAATCGCATAGAAACAGACCTAAGTGTACTAAATTGTCTAATTCCTCTTTTCTTCGTTATCGCTTAAACATTGGCCGGCAGGCATAAGTCCGCAATAAAATAAAGATAACAATATTTTCGACCGATTGTAAAATTTAAACAACCCACCCGATCAGTCTTCTTCGGACAACTTCATTTTGCAACGAGAGTTTGTAATCGTTCTGTAGACATGTTCGAGTATAGTATCTGATCGCGAGGCGTTCGTTCGTTATGTCAGTGGTCCGAAAAGTAGACCGATTGGACATACAAACATTGTGACCACACTACAATGTAAATCAGGAAAGTTACACTTTACCAAACCATCAACATTGCGGACATCAATAACAATTTTCGAAACCTGAATAATTGCACATTCCAGCATCATATTAAAATCTGCAATGCTGTTTTTTTTGTCTACAAGTAATTTACATTAATTATTGTTAAATATTGTTAGTAGTTTTAAAGTTATGGTGTTATTTAGATGAGAATATGCTGTTACAAGCGGTGTTCAATTTGTCCACTACAATTTCGCGCGCGTCAGTGCCCGGCTAAAGTGTGTTAATATTAAAATTATATGGAAAGATTATAAAATTAATACTAGCTTATGTTATGATAATTTTAATATATTTTGTAAGTAATATAACATGTTGCAAATGTGTATTAATCCCATATTTATCATAAATAATATACGAAAATGTATGTCATCGCGCGGACGTTCAAACCGACTCAAGTGAAGTTGGCGCCGTTCGCTCCGCATCAAATAGTAACTCTGTCGGCCGCCAGTGCAATTTATTTTGACGTTTCGCTACCATGTCAGAGTCTCCTTCTCGGTACGTTTTTATATTGATATTCAACTAAATTTTGACATAATGACGCTTAAATAGTTGTCGCATAATCCCGATTTATCTGTCCCACGATCCCGATGCTAATTATTTCCGTATTTTTATTGTTCGCAGATCTGTGTTTACAAGCGTTTGACATTTGAGGTTATGAACGTACACAATGTATTTTAAGATCTGTTTGGCGTCTTAACACAACACCGCTCACAGATTTGTGTATATCGATACGCGAGACGTATCATACGAGTTGATATCCATATAATACATCCCGATTAGATGTCAATACATTCCATCAATACTTGTCATACGACTGCACAAATTGCCAATCAATTGGATAGTATTCCAAATACATTATGTGCGACAACTTCAAATTCGCCGAATGATTATTTAGCTACGATATATCCGAGCGATTTTATATCGAACCGTGCCAATATATTGAGTGGAGACTCTGACAGAATGAGCGTTCAACGACTGAATGGGGGAGTTTTTCGCCCAAGGGGTGCACTGGCGAGGACTCTTTATGATAAGCATCAGAATGACTGCAAACTACGAGAAGTCAATAAAATGGAGGTAAGAACTCTTTCATATCAATTTAATTTATTCAATATGCAGTATCATAATAATTTTAACACTCAGTCACCCGCACTCGCGGTGCCACGAAAATTTTCATAGACGATTAGCATTAATTTGCCTTCACACATTGGACGATATTTCTCCAACTGTTAGTCCTGTTATTCCCTGCATATACCACAATGGTTTTTCATGGCATATGTACGTTTTTAAAAATGTGGTCGCCAGCCACACTTCGTGTAGATTTGAATCCAAGATTATAGAGTTACGAGTTCAACCGCTTAACCGCGAGATTACATACAAGTAAAATCATGTCAAAATGGTTGGTAATGATCATATTAAATTAGTTTCGAGTATGTTATTTTTATCCTTAACAATAAAATCTATTGCACTAAAATAATATTTAACAATAATTCGACAAATAAACTAACTTACAAAAACATTTCCGTCACTGTGTCATGGTTTATTAAGAAAAACGCTTATTATTAACCTGTCTGGTAGGATAATCGCGTATTTGCGAGCGAATTCCAGTGATTCAAGTGATTGAGCTCGGAGAGAGACAGAGACGGAGTTCGGTAAATGTGCATGGGAGACATAGACGGAAAGCTTCCTGCGTATATCGCTCTATTCATCGTCTAATAATGATGTGTGAATGATATAATTAATCGATTTCAAGTGTATTGTCTATGTTTACTTGAATAAATTACCGAATATTTTGTGTTATCGACAGTGTTTATTTATTTAACTCGTTCGTCGCTGCGTCCACCAGATATGCGCGTCTTCGAAGTCCAAGTCTCCGAAAAACGAATCCAGCGTCTCATTGTTGCGTATTTCTATAACGACTTGCAAATGTTAACTTTACGAACGTCTTTCTATGATGTCTTCCAGATGACAACTGTCTAAATATCTTTCGAGATCGCCCTCGAAACTTGCATTCCTACCCTTGTCTATTCGTACTTGCTTATCTTCACTTTTTGTTAGTTTGACTAATGACAGAGTTAAGCTTATCAACCTCGATTCATGTTGGACGACGAGAGTGTTAAATATAAGCTTCATACGCGCAGTTGCGATCCTGACAGAAAAGTGGATTTGTACGGATAACAAGCGGCGAACAAACAAATATAGCATTTAAGACTATGAAGATTTTATATTAGCTCACTACTCAATGGGTTAAGCCGGGGATTCAGTTAAACACTCATCGCCCACAACATCTTTGTCTCTCTCCGAGCTCAGTGTACAAGAGCGTTCTTTCTGAATCACTGGAATTCACTCGCAAATACGCGATCATCCTACCATACAGGTTAGTTTTAATAATCAAGCTCTTATCGCCCCGGGCCCATTTTTAAAATCTTACTTGTTTTGTGATTTCCTCCTCGTATAACAAAATTTCTTATACTTTTGCTTGGTTGTTTTGAAAACTAAGGTAATTAAAACATGAGAAGAGACGTTTGTTTTGGTAAATCAGATGCAAGCATAATTTTTAAAAAAATAATTATATTTATTTTATAGTCTTTAGCTGCATAATACGTAACGTATTTGTGTATTATACTATTCGCATTACAACACTTCATATTATCAAATTATGATCGATAAGAAAAAAGTTATAGTACATTTTTATAAAAACTGAGCGGAATAGAAAATCATCAAAATTGTTTGGGGTTACGTGGTATGCCCGCATCAAACGGGATCCTGTGTGTTAATTTACCGTATTATTTGTATGTATTTTCGTTGTAAATATTAGATAATTTATAAAATGTTTTTATATTTTTATATTAACACTTTGTATACGGGGCATATCACACAACATTATTTTTTTGCCGATTACCGCGCGTAATCAATTATATTATTTTTTATTTCCAAACTAAGTAAAGTATCAGTATATCTATGATAAATGTCAATCAGATCTCGTATTGAAAAAAATATAGGTGTATGAAAAAAAATTTAAGCTTTAAAATTGTCATTCCAACTAATAGAAGGCTGTAAAATATTGGGGCGCAAAATATATTGGCGTGGCGTATAGTATTTACATAAAAGAGATTACTTTGGTGATCTCTGTACCGCAAGCAATGTGTTAAAACAACATAAACGTACGTTTTATACAGCGCCATTATTTTTGTACGTCTGCACGATTTTAACAATTCATAAAGTCCATTCTCTTTCCTACATACATCTTTAATTGAATGCACGCTATAACAAATTTACACGTGTACACGTGGATTTTTTATCTTTTTATTTTGCCTTGGCAAGTCTATAATTTACTCCATAACCCTCCAGTCGATGACTATCAAAGGCGTCGCAAAAAATATCTATAATTAATGTCCCCCAGCTTATAATTATGCAAACGCGGATATTTTCCCCGTTTTGTATTCGCTTTGTGAATTTTTTCAA
This sequence comes from Stenopsyche tienmushanensis, assembly GCA_008973525.1. Classification (NCBI taxonomy): domain Eukaryota; kingdom Metazoa; phylum Arthropoda; class Insecta; order Trichoptera; family Stenopsychidae; genus Stenopsyche; species Stenopsyche tienmushanensis. The sequence continues at coordinate 952,321 of WACJ01000539.1, forward strand.
TTTATATTCGTTGAACATAATTTTGTCTCGATTCCATGAAATTATGGCGTCACTCGTCCGGACGATTAACCCTTCGAATGGCACGCAATTTTCAATCGCCGCTGCTAAAAATATCAACTGTATCGACGTTGTCACAAAATTCTACCTGAAACTTACAACGATATACAAAAATATCTATTTTAAAACGCTTTTATGTTGGTTGTGCAATGCTCTTCTTTTTATTCATCTAGATTTATGTCTAGATCTGAAAGGCAATTTTCCAGCTTTATAAATTGACACTTTGTCGCCACTAACAAAATACATTATATCAATTTTCCTCATCAATAATCCAACATTTAATTCAATTATATTTAAAACGTCTTGTTCTTTACACCAATCAGTCAATCATTAACATATAGACAAAAAAAGATACACAGATTGTGCTTCGTTGCTCTAGTACGACAAGCGATAATTTCATTTAACAACAAATGGATTTATTAGTAATATTTGATTAAATTTATCATTGTAATTTCTTAAACTATTGAAAATTCCGGGATTGCGGAACTGATCCCGGGATGGTCTAATGTGATCCCGACATCCCGGGATCGAAATTTTGGCTTGGGATTGGATTCCCTAACCATGACCGTATATTTGATGACCCTCGCTCTTAGATACCTTCGCATGCTGTTATAATGTTATCGTTAACGTAATCTCGGTTTTAATCGAAGTATATAAAGACTTTCTAATCTGAAATCGCGAATAGCGGCTATAGAAAATCACCGCTTGTCGGCGACTGTACTTATGTCCGCGGATCCTTCATTATTGTTCCAAACATCGCCCTCAGGCTAAGTTTTCTACATTGTCATTTTGCTTAACATGTTCAATAAATAAAGCACATTGGCCGGGCGAATCTCTTTCTTCGCCAGACGAGGTCAATAAGAAGCAATAGACTTCGTTCGTCTCGTGGTCCACGTAGACCGAAGATACCGGAAGACTGTCAACCTGCCGAACTCCTTACTTCCGATCGTTGTTTTTCCGACGCCATTATTTCCCGCGGTCCCGTCCCGTTGCGGATTGTGTCCCATTTTGTCTACAAAGGCTTAAAAATGTGCAGAGGAGCGTGGAAGCCCACACCGTTGTCTCGAGGATTACCCCAGACGGGTGCGAGTGTGAAGGATAATGCATTGAATTTACATAAAAGGAGAACCGTGTCAAATTTTAACCTCACACCGAGACTCGGTTCACATCCTCCGACGCCGTATATATACGTCTCGCCCCCCACGGGAGGACGTATCGCAACGTATGCTCGAATTTCTCTCCGCCGAATGTATGTAAATACGCTTCTCTCTGTACATTTTCACATATGTCTTATTCCATAAAAATGAACCGTTCTCATAAACGCTATATATTCACTTCGGGGTGCTTCCAAATCCTTATTTATACAGTATAAAAATATTCGTACGATAAATCGCCCTTGTAAAAACATTGCTTTTGCATACTGACAACAATCTAGCAATATTTAGTGAAAACCCGTTCTGAGGCCCGTCGCGGATTCCACATTTTTTGTCACAGTTGGGAAGATACGTATCAGGGAAGCCTCCATGGACAAAAAATAACGATCAACCTTCAAAATGATCTAGAAAACACTGCGCTACATTTTTGTATAAATCATCTTATAGAGTCAACTCAAAAGTCAAAGGTCTTATTAGGAAAAAAGCATAACTATTTAAAATGCATAAAAACAACTCGTCAACTACCGTGCACACTAGAGTGGTCCTTATTTTTATTATTATAAAAAATTATGTGTAAAATGAATGTTTAGATTATAAATAAGGATACTCTTTTAATATTAAAATCATATATATTCAGGATACAAGCGTTGATTTTCAGGATATTTCTGTAATATTTTACTAACAAAAACGATAGTCATCAATTTATTATATTCAATGTTTAAATAGGAAAACAATCAAGCAATACTTTAACTAAGTAAAACTTAAAGTAAATACTTTAACTTTTACTAAGCTTTAGCTATCTATTTAGCACCGTGAAGATCAGCAAACCTAAATGAAACTCCTTTTTCAGAAACTCCTCCCAAGTAAATGATGAAAAGATGCAGTAATTCTTTATAGTCATCTCGAGGTTGATATATGATATACACAAGTGAAATCCTATCTACATAAGGCGTGGTATCATAAATTAATGTTTTATAATCACTTTAATCAATTTTGTCCCAGTTCTTCTTAAACATTTTAAACAATTAGATATCAGAAACACTAGACAGATCGAGTAATTGCCTCACTACAGCTTCTAACAAAATTTCCATTATATGATGGCGAAAAGCTAGGAAAAGCATATATTTTTCTATTTTCTACGTAATATTCAATAGAAAATAACTTTGAATGATGCAGATTTGGTGTTGATTGACTGATAAGCCAAATATTGGTTTATCTATATTTCTAGTTAATAAACTCCCACAACTGCTTGTAGATGCCATAAATTTAATTAAGTACGTATAATTAGGGAAACAAAAAGCGCATGCTCTCCCTAATCAGTAAATTGGAAATGAGGTTCGAGACAAGACTCAATCTCAATGCGTACCCGCAGGAAAGAATTAGAAAAAGGGGGAAGGGTTGAGTCTTACTGCATGATTTTCCAATTCAAAATAGACTAATAAGCATACCCGGATTAGCCGGATTCATAGTTAAGTGGCAATATAACGTTTTATTCTTCTGAAACTTTGACTTATGGTAGCGAACTCTAAAACCTTTAAAAAAAAATAAAAACGTACAAATTTTTTAGGGCAGAAAATCATATAACAGAGTGATCACCCAATTTTTTAAAAGTCGAAAAATAAGAACCACTCTAGTGCACACACATTATATTTCTTTATAATATTCAAATGGAAACGAAAACAATATATAACTGGATGAATTCATTTAGTGAACAATTGCTTCGAATCCCATTTGTATTTGCGTGGGAACGCTCCTATATTTTTCGGTATTTGACACAAACCTATAAGAAAATCCCGACCAACGACAACAGATTATGCCATTTTCCTCTGCCTTTAGTCTCCTTCCTTCAGATGTCCAAACCCAAACGGTCGGAATTGATTCCATCAACCCAGCAAACCCAAAAAATCGAATAAATAGCTTGCCAATTGAAAATGTATCTTTAAAAAAATCTCACAATTCGCCAGACCAAGTGTTACTAATTTGTCAATTAAATATTGTTTAATATATCTACACCTTCAGAATGCACTTCCATCTTTGTTGATGCTTTCAATGTCTCGATGTTTTGTTATTAGGCCATAACACATGAACGTACGGAATTCTTGGATTATCTCAATGCGAAACTCATTTACTTATTCCATTTTTATAAAAGTTCACACTTTTAGAAACAATGTGAAGTTCCGTTTTCGAAACTTTATATTCCTCAAAAAGTACTCCAAGTCGCAACACAACTTTTCAAATCTCTTAAGGTTTCAGCAGAAATTACTTTTTCGTTGTGGAGTGAATTAAAATCGCTGAATTTGAGCATTCACTTTCTAAACTATTTTTAGGGAAGTTGCTATTCGTTTTGGATTGCCATTATTGCATTTCATGTTGCTGCAATACTGTCAAAGCGATTAATGATACTATACCAAAACCTTTTCACCAAGTTCATATGTTTGAGCTCATAAATAATTGCCTTTTAAGTTAGCCAGTCTAAAATAAGACAACCGTTCAAAGAAGTGACGAATCACATTGGCAGTGAAGTCGATAAAATTTGTTATGATGAATCGGTAGAACCAATTGACGTTGCACGTCATGTCGTAATTTGAAATTAAATAATAGATTATGTAGATACAAAGTCGTCTTCCAATAGTTTGAACGCCGTGATTAGAAATGCTAAGTGACCCGCTCATTTATGTCACTGGATTTAGCGAAGTTCGAGTCTCGTCATTTATGTCCGTGACCCGTTTCTTAGATCTTGTTATTGGCACATCAGTAGCTTCATCTCGGACAGGTCCAAAGATCACCATGTCTAACATGTCAAGACGCTATGTCCTTAGCGGTCATGATCCATGTTTTACCATTCATTATCTCGGCATCGTTTCGAATAATGTTAAATATGTTAAAATATCACTTTTGACCAACAACGACGTACTCTCTGGAATTCTCATCCGAGTCGATGATTGAATTTTATTTAAATAAATAAATCGATTCTGCATTTGGTTTGCCGGGGATAAACGTTCGAATAAACATGCATTTTTGATTTTGACGTTAAATGACGACAGCTTCGATGGGCTTATCTCGCTGAGTTGTGCTTTTGTCCCATTATCAGAATTAATGCGAGCTATCTTCGTCGGTTTTATTGGGTCGTAGGATAATTGAATCGTCGATTAATGGACTTAGACTCGAATTTATCGTCCCGTCGAAAGTGCAAATTATCGTTCCCACATAAATGCCAGGACTCGGTGTACATTAGGATCGGGATGCGTCTTCCGCGGCATTGTGTAGGCGTTCAAAGCCATTTTTTCTCGGAGAAAACTCCGGCAACCCTTGCTTATATATTTTTGTATTTAAACATAGACGCGCGTAAAATATGCGCATGTGGGGGTAATGATATGTGTGTAGGTTCTCGTAGGACTCTTAGAAGAGTGTGTGAAGAAGCAGGGGACTCCAGGGGTTGGGGTGTACGCAAATATGTTCTCGTTATGAGACAGAGGAATATATCGCCCAGAGAATAGGTAGGAACGAACTGTGAACCATCGCTTCTACAAACTTCGTAGCACCATTTTTTTTTTCAATTTTATTTTTCATCAATCAACGTATGTAAATAGTTCAGCATCCATTGTCTTCTAGCATTCACATGTGGAATGTAAGAATGATTTTTTAAGCAAAATCTAAATACATTGCTCAAAATCTATTTTATAGTAAATATAAATAATCAAATCCTTTATGAGCTCTATTAAGACTCATTTGTCTGTTTAATTTATTATGTAGATTTCTTGAATGTCAAATAGTTGTATTTTTTAAGCAGCAAACATTTTTACGAACTAGGGGTGCGATATTTTGATATAACGCTTCGGAAGTGTCTCTGCATTAGGAGTTTAGGTATAAACATGGAGCGGGGTGCGGGGGAGGGTCGTGGGGTCCCGGGGGTGGTTTAGGGTGTAATATGGGGATGTATGGGGGTACATGGTGGTGCTCCATCGCCACCCTGCACCTCCGCCCTCTCACACCTACCGCCGCGAGATACAGCGAAGGAATACGAGTAAAAAGCATTCGATTTCAATCGAAGCCTCTACACGCGGACGACATATTACACGCGACATAAACCACCCACTACACATTTCAATTTTTTATTGCAAAATTGACATACGTCAAATAGACCACAGACACTCCGATTTGAATGATAATATATAAGCATTCAAACGGCAATATTATAATTATGAAATATTACTTGGAACAAGTCAAAATTACAACCTTTACTACCATGTTAATTTGACAGATTTCTCATAACAAAAATATATCGAGATACTAAATGATGTATGTCTTGATCAAACAGTCTGTCCATAAGCTGTTTGTTTTGATGCACATAATGTTTGGTCATGATTCGCATACTATTATATTGAAAAATCGAGTAATTTAAGAGTGTTCTGCCAGCATATACTGATTGTCAAGCATTCTCTAAGCTAAAACGCTGCTATCCAGTCCGCCAGATGGCTCGATTAATGAGTTTCTGGAAGATGTAAAATTGTCGTCTTCGAAGCTTCGAGCATAGAAATGCCATCGCAAGTGTTCGGTACGTGTAGGAGGCACTCAAAATAGACGAAACGAAATTCAAATATGTGCCTTCTTCCTTTCTCCAACCCTCCTCACCCGGGCATACCGTCAGAGCCTGTCCTCCTCCTCTCCCTCTCGTTGTGCCGTCAGCCCGTGTATGCTAATACGATATTGATTCTTTTATTTATATGCCTATAATATGTGCTTGATACGAGATTCAGAGTTCGGCACGGCGACAGCCTCGGCTTCGGATTCAATTAAGCCAGGGTACGGTTTCCCCAACTTGTTTCTCGTGGAATAATTTCGGATGCCGATGGATGCCTTCATCTCAACTTTGCGGGTCCTCGAAGCGTTTAATAAAAATCCTGATGGAAAAGCCTCTCGTCAAACACCGGTCTGGAATTGGATTTTGATTAATCTCCTTTATTTGCTGATTTGCCTTTTTAATATGTGGATCGCGCAAAGTTTGATTCCACGTGTGCCGGCTTATCGAATTTCATATATGCTTATTTTTTCCTATCCGGGCGATATTGAAAAGTTTTCTTGTCGTCTGAAATGCTCGACGGTAATTGACTTTTTGTAGATTCTGAAGCCGCTTCTTGTGGTATCTTATTACTAATAAAATATTCTGACGGAAAACTATTGGATATGGCGAAAGCTCCTTCAGAAGCTCCGCCTGAGCTATGAACGTGTCCATGATTTCCTCTTCAAAGTTTCGCTTTAAACATTACCAACAGATAAACCACATTCAGTTATACTTATTTCACTATGAAATTATTACCTTTAGTACATAAACAAACTTTAATGATAAATTTATTCATCGTAAAATGTGCATCATGTTTTTGCTTATAAAATATATTTATCCGAATCACGACACCGATACAACCAAGATATTTTTTGTTGCTAAAAATATTGTCTATCAATCGATGCATAACTGTCAATCTTAACCCTTTGATTGCCATGGTGTATTTTGACATCGCGCTAATGCATTAGAAAGATGAACTATAAGATTAAGCACTTATACCCTGACACACAGAAATTACTCGTATTCAAACATTTTGAAGCCATTCTCCTAGTTTTTGACTAAAGCCTATGAAATGAAAATTGTTAACGATGCTTTTAAAGGCATAACCCTTCTTTTCGCGAGCTGCTTCCGTAGCTTTTTGACTACGATGAAAGGCGAAATAGAGTAGATGTCGAAAATATTTTCTTTGCCTCCTACTCCTACTTTACCTTAATTCTATTTCAAATGCATGAAAATTGATTTTATTTAATTAATTCGAATAATTGCAGCAAATAGGCTAATAGAGCAAGAAAAAGACTTGCGAATACATATGCAGGGTGTTTTGCACATGGACCGATAATTTTTTTTAGGGGTCAAGGGGGTCATTTTCTACGATTCTCACATAGTTCATATGTTCTAAATGTCAGAGTTGTCGAAATATATTTTTAGAGCATTTTGAAAAACTACTCAAAATCTTACCGACGATTATTCTTTCAATTAGGATTTCTTTTGTGGGCATCTCTGCTATGTAAATGAATTCTTTTGCACTTCCCTAGACAAAGAAATCCAATGGTGTCAGGTCTGAAGACCATACGAGCCACGGAATAGGGCATGTCCCCAGACAAAGAAATCCAGTGGCGTCCGGTTTAGTGCCAAAATAATTCATTTAAACGACAAAGGTGACCACCAAATAATTCATAATTGAAGCATTTGCAAAAAATAAAAAAAGGAAATGCTACTTCAGACAACTACAGTTAAAATAAGAAAAAGGTTTAGACGAATTTCTTACTCCTAACTTAAAATAATTACACACACAAATTTAATTCATCTATAAAATTGTATGTATCTTTACACCCTTATGAATATAATTTCTTAAATATTAGTCTCTGTAATTTTGCTGTGTGTGATATTTCACAAAACAATTGCCAAGATGCATGCCCAATTTTTCCGAGCAAGTATTAGAATAATATGTGGTGTGATTTTTTTTGCCGGCTTTGTTTCTTCGAGAACAGACTTTGCAATCCTTCCTAACTCCTGTTCAATACTTATAGAGATCAAAAACTTAGTAGTATTTCTTTCACTGTCGACTGTCAAGTTTGAACTAGTACCGAACATGCAGTTCGATACGTGGTTGCGAACTAATTTCAGATAATAAAATCTTATATCTATTTGAAGGAGTGTCATGTTACACTTCATATGATTATACAGAAGGGCGTAGGGATCCGCTTCAAAGGCACTAAACGTAAACAATTATTGCCGTGCATCAAGTTCCCGCATTAAACCGAGTGGTGAGCGAGAGTCGCCTCTCGAGTTGTGACATTAAATCATATGGTGAGTGAGAGTCACCTCTCGGGTGCAAAGGATTAATAAAACTATACATCTTAAACATAAAAAAAAATATTTTCTTAACCGTGACTGGAAAACTGGTAACTCTTCAAGTTTAACGACTTATTGAATGTTTTGTATGGCATGTAGCATATCGTTGGAAATAGTATGAACTAGAAATATTTTAAAAAATTAACTAAGTTCAAAATAGTCGTTAGTTTTGTGTAATTAGAGCTATTTTGTGTAGTTACGACCACAAATAAAAAAAGGTATGACGGTTCAAAGGTGAAATTTTGAGGATTTTTTAAAATGTTGAAAAAAAATTATATTTCAACAGCCCTGATACTTAAGATATAGGGCCTATGTGTGAAACATAGCAAATGACCCCCTTTACCCCCCAAAAAAATTGTCGGCCCATGTGCAAAACACCGTGTATATAATTAACCTAACGAAACACAAAATTGCGAGGGAAAAATTAAATACAAAAAACGCGAGAATTTATTACACATCCTAATACTAATATTATACCAATTTATGTAGCTGGCCAAGGTTGGTTAAAAGGTTTTATATTTGACACAGGCTTCTTGAGGGCAACTACATAAAAATATATTTAATCAATTGTAGGATTGCATAGTGAACAGACAGACACACATTCAATTTTCTATACATGCATTTATAGAATAACTTGAAGATAGTCAATGCGCTATGTCGTTATGAAAATTGCGTTCAGTTCCGTCGGTAAAAGGATATCTGGTTATGCATAACGAATCGTCGTCGTTCACATGCGATTGTGTAAAATGTCTAGGATCGTTAAATGCGGGTAGCGTTATTAAAGAATAGTACGCTCTCGAAAGCCGGAAGTGCGCAATCTAAAGGACATAATTCAAGCTAACAGGATAAATCACACTTGCTTCAGTACACTGATTGTCAGCAATTATACAATGAGTAACGAAACCGAGTGACCCCATCATCCATTAGGATCTTAAATCCCCAGTCGTCGTTGCTTAGATTCCACTAACTCGATAATGACTATAGGACTTAATCAATGCAATCTCTACCGACAATGCGAGATGAATGCTCTATTAGTACGTCTTCGTCTCAAAACTTGCATTGTCCGCATCAGGGTCATCCACTTTACGCTTCTTTTTAGAAAACTTGAAAAATTAATTCAATCTACTCTTATTATAATGGAATCTAGAATAATTCCAAAATGAATACTGATTGATTTTATCAACATTTTTAATCGTTTAATAATGAAAAATCATATTTTTTTGACATTTTTAATAAGCATTTAAAAGCCAAAATGCGAATATCATTTAGGAAAAAGGATTCATATTTTGAAAATATGGAATTATTAATGAGTAAAAGAGTATATATTAGGGTGTCCCATAAGTTTCTTTCGTTTTCATATTAAGAAAAAAATAAACAATAATTTGTAATACATCAATAATATATTATCTATTCTGTTTTATTACCTTTCTCTATCTTTCCGAAAGCCTCTTAATGCCTTCTTGCCAAAATTTTCCAGGTTTGTTGGCAAAATATTGATCAAGGTACATTTTTATATCATTTTTTGAATTAAATTTCTTACCACGTAAAGAATTTTTTAATGAAAGAAATAAATCATAATCTGAAGGGGCAATGTCCGGAGAGTATGGAGGATGAGGTAAAACAACCCAGTCAAATGATAGTAATTTGTAAAATAACAATTACATCCTTTGGATTGTCTAGTTGGAAACAATATTTTGTTGAATTAATCGTTTCACCTTGCTGAAGTAGCTTATAATAAACTACCCCTTTCCAATCCCATCAAATGCATAGCAAAACTTTTTTTGGATGTAAGCCAGGTTTAGTTACAGTTAAAGCTTCTGTACCCTTGGTCCAAGACCGTTTACGTTGGATATTCTCATATAGTATTAACCTTCATCTTCAGTGACAAGTCTCTTCAAAAAAGGTTGGCTATTATGTCGTTGGAAAAGGAGATCGCATGTTGAAATACGCTGAAGTTTATTTGAGTCAGTCAGTTCATGAGGAATCCACACATCTGAACGATTGATGTAGCCCAATTTTGTCAGATGATTATGGACGAATGCTCGTGGAATTTCTAATTTGTTAGCTATTTCACGAACAGTATATCGCGAATTTTCTTCAACCATGGCTATGATTAGATCTGTGTTCATTTGCGAAAGAAACTTGTGGGACAACCTAAAAAAAGCGTCCTGGAAAAAGTGTAGGTTAAATTAAGCAAAATTTCTCATACTAGTTCCAATTTCATATTTTTATCCCCAATATGGATATTTTGTTCATATAACCAGAATGTGACTTAATAATTGATCACTTGAATATATTGTATTAAATGACTTCTTTCGAATCCCACCAACGATACAATAGCACTTTTGCCATGAACGTTAACCTTTGGAGTGGATGTTGTCGGTAGACCAGGGTCTATCCATGACCTTTTTTACTGGTTACACTCATTTTTCTGAAAGTTGACGTGAAGCTTATTGACCAACCTTCTGAATTTTCACAGTCACTCTTGATTTTTACACGTTTAATTGAATAATTTGCAGCCATTTTGCAAAGGTTTCGTGTCAATCAAATAGCATGAATGGCTTGCATAAAATCATATTCAGTTTCGTTTAATCGATCGATTCATAAATTCATATTCAATTTGAACTTTGAAAGCTATTTCTTTACCGTGAGCAAATTAAATGGCAATTATTGTGTAGAATTATAAAAAAACACTTAATGTTTCTATTATACACTATGAAATGATATAAATCTACAGGAGATGCAGGAGCATTTTCCTCATTTTTCAACACCCATATTGCGTTAAGATCCGTGGATATATTTATATGAACATCAGCTTTCACTTAATGATAATTTTTAGTGTAGTAAATTACTGATAAATCAATCATCATGGGTTAAAATTTACAGGGAATGTGGCTAGCAACCACATTTTAAAAATATATATTCGCTATGAAAAACCATGTCAAAATTGTTGGTAATAGTCCCATAAAAGGGATTGCTTAAAGCCACATAAAAAATAGAGTATGCAATCTTTCTTATTGTTTTAATTATATCCTATTCTATTAAAGTTAATTTATTAAATTGCATTTGACTACATTTTAAAACAATGGTTATAAGATTTATGGGATTCAAACAGTGATCGTTTTGGCATTAAAAATAGCGGTTATCAATGACTAGGTGGAAAATTTTTAGCGGAAAATATGCTTAATAAATCCATTTCTAATGACAGAAGATGTCATATGTTAAAGTACAAAATTGTGCTTTCATTTCATTTTATATCATCGAAAGATACAAATTGCCACAAATTCGTGTCTTTCCTTTATTCAAAAATGTTTTATGTAATCTAAGGATTTAACTGGATATCATTCTTGACGACGACCTAAAAAAAAATGCTAAATCGCGATAATATTTATGAAAAGCGAATAGATTTCCATTGTTATATCTATTACTATTCGGGTATCACATATCATACACCTGATTTTCTCGTGGAATTCTACCATCGTCTGCTCGTTTGATTTCCCCAATTTTCTTCTTCACATTGGATCCTTCATCCCCTCGTGGATCTCGTATCTCGCTGATTTAGATTTGCTTACATTTTCATAATGCATAGCTGAATATTTCGAGGAACGAAGCTGAGCCCGCGATGCTTCATATAAATAGCAATAAATAGTTTTTCGAAGATGAGATTCGCACGTCGTCGCCCATCGAGAGCCGCACACACGTGAACCAATTTTCTTCGAGTCGATCTTTGCAAGCGTCTTGCTAATACCGCCATCATCATCTTCATCATCATCAGCCGCTGAATGACTGTCACTATACCAATAAAGACCGACAATTGTCATGTCCAGACCTTTAATTCTGAATTGGTCCTAATTGGACGGTGTAATCGTTACGCCGGCATTATTGCCTTGGTGAAAGACACTCCTCGCAGCAATAAATACATGCGCAGCACTATATTGCGGTATACAGGGTTACCTACTTGTCATAAAGGCGATAAATATTTAATAATCAATAATTACGCGTTTAAATATATAGGTAAGTGAGTTTTTCTCAGCATAATAGTATATCTTAGCCTACCATAAGATTACGCAGAACGTATTTTTGTTCTTACATTCCAAAGTACATGAAAATAGATTTAAAATATGTTCATCCAAAACACATATCGGCTCAAAGAACATCAAGATAAATACTAATATTATCTACTTCAATTTCCACGCATTTAATAACAGAGTTCATTGATACTTTGACATTTATAAAATTATCCAATAATTGGTTTAGGATTCCATATACTTAATTTACGTGGAGTTTTTAAGATTTACACGAGTCATATTTATATGATTTTAATTACTTAAAACGTTATTAAAAAAGGGTTTTCCATTGCTTTTTTTAAGTGCAAAATTATATTTAAACTTTTACCTTTATCCGATATTTAGAACCACCTATCGGGTTCATATAAGGAGTTAATACTTGAAAATGTTAATCTCAATTAGTATTAATTAATGATGATATGGAAAAAAAAATTTTTTTTCAAAAATATCAAACCTTTTCGTCAAACTATTAATAACAACGCACTCGTAATGAGAATGATATAACTTCAGCTTGGAAAAAATGTCATATGAACTTGATAAAGATTTAAATTTCTGTATAGGGATGATAGTACACACATGTGTCAATATTGTAACTCAAATATCAAAGTATGGATATCATATAGTTTATTTAAAAAATTCCAAAAAAATCATGCAAAACAAACGTTTTACTCAAAAGAAAAATCCACCTGTAATTTGAAACAGCGTTCGGCTATAAGAAATTGAGGACCCTATAGAATATTTTGTACTATTGTCAAAGACCTGGGTTTCTTAAATATGCAGTACCTTTACTATCAGGCCCAACACCATCATCCAAGTCAGAGACCGATATACTTAACAACAAAATTTAAGTATTTATTTCTAGTCTTACCAGTATTTTCCCCCGTTCTCATCTTTTGCTTTCCTAAAAGTGTAAGAAGTTATGAGAATTATACGATGACAGGATTAAAAATTGATATATACCCTAGCCTCGTATAACACTGTCAATTTACAACACGGTTTTTATATAACATGGTTGATGAACACAATCTCAAAATTTATTAATTAATTAACATGTTTTATTTGATACAATTGTGAATTTCGCCATGATTAATCATAACAGACATGATGATGTAATGTCAATTTAGTTGCGGTCGGGTGTATACCTCGTATAACACGGATTTCTATTACACGATGTTTTTAATTACAATTTTACCGTGTTATATGAGGCATAGTTTCCATTTTACATTAGTAACATTTGGTCTCGCTATAATATGGTATAGTAAGCATGAATGAATATACAAATACAATTATATATATGTAGCAAAAAGGATCTTTGATTAAAGAGTTGAAATTTAACATTTCATTACATCCACCATATCCATCAAAATTTTCATAGTTCTATTAAGAATATCATCCGAGGATGTCATTATCTGAAGAATTGAACGCACTTGATCAATTTGGTAGTTTTTAACAGATTGATCAATCTCAATCATCCTCACAGATGATATGGATATTTTTTGGCGATATACTTTGACTCATAGTCACATATACTGATGTAATTACTGGGGCAGCTTGTACAAGGAGTGTCGATATATGGGTGCGAGTATAATGGGTTTATTTAGTGGCTAATCCGAATTTACATCCACATGCTCGAGTCGAGGTCCATTGGACAGCCCCATTGTCCGCCGGTCGCAATCACGGCTATCCATTCGTTAAATTAAACGGTTAATTTAGTTAACTAGTTATTTCCGTTAATCGTCGGCTCGGCTCGCCCGCCTCAAATCAGCCTAATTGATTAATTTATATACGTAATTTCGGGTGTCATGTTATTGCGTGCCCGGGAACAGCCCGCTCGGGAACCGAACCCTAATTGCTCCAATCTCCAACTCCAAAACATTGCTTCCAATCATAAATGTGCATGTGTTTTCTCGACTGCGTACACATCCCGTCGTGTCTATTAGAAAAATTAAAAAGGGATCGAAATCTTAACTAATGATCGGATATGGAACATTATTTGGATATTCAAGAAATATGAAATGAAAGTCTGATTCATTGTATCACGTAAATGATAATGTCATCCACACTCGAGTCCTATGATAGATATTAAGCCTTCACAATAAAGTCATACGATAATGGATGATAAATAAAGTCGGATGTTATCAACTCGAGATTGCCGGCATACTTGATATGCATCTTTCAAGTGTAATACAGCTACTACATCAATTGGGAATGGTGTTAAATTGTAATGTGTGCGTGCATCACGAACTCTCCCCTAAGAAATTGTTGGACAAGCGACATTACTTTGTAGTTTGCCAAGCATTAACATGTAGGATTTTTAAATCGCACTGTGAAACGAGACTTTGATTCTGAACATTTCAGTAAAGTATTTGTTTCCTGTGTCCAATCTTATGTCGAATCTAATTATGCAGTTCATTTAAGTATTTATTAATATTGCCAGAAAATTCTCAATAAAAATTGTGAATATTCACAGCAATTGATAACTATATTTGAACATCCCACATTAAAGATATAATCAATATTTTTTAATAATAAGAAGATAAGAATGTTAACATTAAAAATAATGAATAAATTTTTATAAATTGCTAAAAATGTAATAGAATCAACTTACAACAATCTATAATGAGAAATTAACCCTTAACGCCCCCATGCATTGAAGACTTAATTAAAATTTATCATGGTATTGAAACATTAAGCATTAAAAGAGCTTGAGGGTTGATAAGTTCAAATTGGCTAGAATACAGTATCAGAAGATGAACTTCGTGCTAATTTGATACACTACCGACAATTAGTATTATTAAGCATATCCTCTTTAATATAATCACATTGCACAAATTAAATTCTTTTAGATTATTACAAAGCATATGGCATTCCAAAGGCAGATTTTTCATTTTTCAATCCCATAATAGCTCGATTGGAGACTAGTTTGGGAATTATGGGAGTTGTTTCTACATTTTAAAAAATAGTACATAAGTTTGAAATATGTTTAGGATCATTATCTCGCAATGTAATGTAAGACAACGATAATACAATCATGTTATCCTCGGCATTCGTAGTAGATTTTCGACGGCCCGGTCTTTTTCTGTCCTTTAAAGTCCAAGTAATCTCGATATATTCTTATTGTAATAATACACCCCCTTAATGGAAATATGCATTTTTTAGCAATTTTCCTAATTTCATTGGTTAAAGATAGAGGTACAAATTGCAATATATAATTTGGCTGATTTTACCATTTAAATTTTTTTTAAATGATGTACAAAAATCGTCTTTTTCTTAGAATTAAAAAAAAACATCCATCCCCATTATGTGGCGAAAATGAACTCTTTATTTTTTCGTTTGCGTTTATACTAGTATTCAAGTGCACATTATGATTTATGCTTAAGTATAAGAGTTCTATCATTAAAAATAAGATAGAAAGACTCGATAATATGCTAGGCAATTCCAACTTTATTGTCGGTAATGTATACATAAATTTAAATTTGCATTTTAATACCAGGCATAGGCGTATATAATATAATTCTTTCCAGAGTATAATTAATTTAGAATTCCAATAATTATTTCAGGATATTAATACTTGGTCCATAGGTACAATATTTCGTTGTAATCTATTATTTGTTTTTTTTTTTTTTTGGATTTACATTTTGAAAAGAGCTGCTACATTACATTGTTGTTTTCCTCGAATGTTACTAAGAATGTTAGTGCGTCTTCGACATTACTTTTGCAGAAATAGAATAAGATTCTGTTTCCTCTAAGAGAGTGTGGTGCCCTCGAATTTAATGGAATTTCTTAGCGCGCCCATCCCGCGGTTCTACTATTTCTTCCGAGTGCGCGGTTCAAAGATTTTTAATAACATCCCGAGTGCGTATACCGAAGACACTCGGTGTCACACCCCCGGGCTGAGAAAGTTTTCGCCGAAAGCGTCGCCTTTCAAGGGTTCGGATTCCTGAGACACATTCGCCTTTTTCATTCGCTCTCTTTATTTTGAGATGCAAATAATACCCTCGCCCCTGCAGACGTGTGAGAACTGAAACCATTGTTCGTTCGCCCCATCCCACCGGCGAGACGGGACCACCACCCGCCCATATGAGGGGTGCTTAAGTTACCCCTCCAGAGTGAATGTACCGCATAAACACACAAGAATCGGCGATAAAATAAAAGAGAAATTATTGCTTAATCGAAAATGGAATTGGTGATTTACTTAAAAGCTCTTTTAGCAATCTGCTCAGAGTGCAGCGCACGCGAAGAATTGTAATCTGCAATTGGTGAACCAAATATTGATTATAACCACGTTTATATAATAAGAATATATTCTACCAACATGCTGTGAAAACATATCAGCATACATTCTGATAATCAATATGTGTATGATCGTTTTCATTAATTCTGTTATATTTTATTTCATCAGTGTAATGATTCGTCTATATTAAAATATTACTGTTCTTTAATACCCCAGTGAAAATTTGATTGAAGAAGATATCTGCTTGAGAATGACTGAAGTCGCGTCCGAAGCAAGATAACCGGGTACAAAATTTTCATCCAAGATATTTTTGAATAAATGTAAATGCCACTTTCTTCAATCGTTCACTTCTTTGAGGAAGAACATGTGAATAATTTATTCGAAGGTCATTTGCGTGGTGTAGATTGCTCCCGCCCTCTTAGGCTGCCCCGGGGGACGCGGAACACTCGAGAGCCGAAATATCTTTACACGGCACAAGTTGGTTCCGCAGCTATCCTTTCCACCCTGAGAGGGAGATATCTTTCAATTTTCGCCGTTACTACTTCGATATATGTCACATTTTCCGCTTACGTTTTTCGCGTCTTATTTTCACCCGGGTTGCCCATTACAATGACGCGATCTTGGGGATTTTCGCGGTTTCATAATGGCGTTTCGGTCGCCCTTCGCTTTCCTGCCTAAGCTACGTGACGAACAGTTATCTGAATACGAATTTGTTGTGTAATAAGTCGCGAATGCGTGAAAGTTATGAAATTACATTAAACATTCTTATTCCGCTTATTATGAGACATCTGGGTGCATGGCTTCAATAGAGGAATATCCTGGTCTCTTACTTATATCTAAATCAAAACAGCAAAAGAAAATGTTTTATACCAATTAATTTGCGATTTTTAAGCAATTAATATTTTTAACTCGTTCCGATCGGCATACTTGAAAACGCGTGTTTTACGAATTACTTTAATTCATGAAGAAATACATGTTTTAAAGATTTTGACATACAAACATAATATAAAAATTCCTTATGTTTTCTTAGTTTTGTTGAAAATTAAATGATTTCAACATGTACCCTCTGTGCTTTTCATCCCATATGACACTTATCATCTAATTCTTCCTGTTTTTATTTTGTAAGTCTAACCTCGAAATGTTTATTTTATGGTACACACTTGAATGGGTTAAAGGTGTTAATAATATGAAGCAAATACATAAATTTCCTCAAAATGCATTGGTATTTCTATCATATATTCCTATCCGTATATAATAAACTAAGATAGTTTCAAGTTAAAAGCATAATGAATAGGATTACGAAATTAAAGTGGTTATAATCTGAGAATATCTTGACAGTAATCGATGGAATGTGAACCATGGGAATAATTCCCCTAAGCATAAATCATATAGGCTGATTAACAAACTCAAGATAATAAAAGTTGCTGATTTATTTCTAATAAACTTTATATGCATACCACTGGAATGTCTTAAATTTTTTTGTAATTCAATTGCCTATGTACATCCTAAAACATTGATGAATATACACTCGAATCTCTTTTTGTGCGACTTTTTTTGTGTGATTTCCAAGTTATGCGGTTTTTATAAAAGCTATTCTTCAAAGGAATTTCCAAAATTCCAACTACTTATGGAATTACTATATAACCCTTTATTATTCCTACCAGATTTATGTCAACATTTATTTTTTAACTATTTAAAAAAAATTGAAACTTTGACAAAATAAGACCAAAAAATGGCTTGACTGATTTTTTTTTTAAATAGTCCCCATTTTGTGATGTTTTTATTTTTGAGCTAGGGACTATAGGAACATCTTTACCAATTATGAATTATATTGTTGGAAAGAGAAAATCTACACAAAAAAATGACATTGACACTGGGTATACTATTTCTTCCGAAGAAGAGAGTGATTTTGAGTCATAACGAAAATTATCATACAGCAATGATATTTTGTAATTAAAATAATTAGTATTTTTTTAGTGGATATCAGACATCCTTAAAACTTTACCAATTATGCAAAACATACTTTAAATGTTACTAAAAATGTTATTTTCAATTGCCTTATTATTTTCCTGTTTTTTTTATGCGGTTTTGAATATATTTTATATAGCTGTTTCAAAGTTATGCGGTTTTTAAAAACCATAGAACGCATCTTTAATTTTCTACGGAACATGCGTTCCATGGAAAACATCTACCGCACAAAAAAAAGGTTTAATTGTATACCAATTCTTATAACCTCTCACTGTCTGGGTGCTTAATAATTCAATATGGGAAATATTAGCATTATATTAATGTCGTATTTTGAATTTATTTGATTGTGTATATTATTTGAAAGTATATCAAATTATTTTGATTATATGTCAATGAATCTAAATCAAATAAAGCTTGCGTATATAAGTTCGATGGACTTTATCGTCTTCGTCTGTCTCCTATCGTAAATTTCTATTTGGGGTATAGTGGTCAATGGCAAACATCGGTTTCGGGATTGATTTTAATGTAGTAGGTTAATTTGAATAGACTTGTTTTGGAAATCCAGCAGTTGACATCCATATATAATGGCAATGTAAGCTTTTACGAGTCATATTGGTCCATTATGCGATCTTCCTTTATCATATATTCAATCACATACGTTATCGTACATTTACTTTCCATCTGTGCGCGCTTATTTACGAATTCTCAATACTGAAAAAATACGCACTGTTTTCATGACATTCGGCATTTCAATAAAGACGACGTCGGAATACTGAAACTTTTTCATCTTGAATTCTGGCTGCCTATCTCGAATCCTCCATCGGCGAAATGCTTATGAACGTTTTTACGTGTGTCGTTATTCAAATTGCTACGAGTATCGTTTACCTAACTATGCAAATAATGATCTCGGTATTCAATATCAAAGGAAAATTGGTGGCAAAAAGGGGGTCGTCGCACGAAAAAAAAACTATTAAATTTATTCGTTCGCCTGTGTTCACCCCCCTTCTGTCGATACGTATCGCTTTCCTTCTGTACTCTTTTTCTCCGTGTCTAGTCACTTTGATAGTTCTGTTCTGTGACGTAAACACGTTATTAGTTTCATTTGGGCGTATTTTACCCAGACCTGCTGGATAGATACTCGTGAGGGAAATTTGTCTTGTTTCCCTTTTACGAGACACATTCAATATTCTGGAAATAAAACTTTTTTCATTTGCCTTGTTTGCGGAGGTATTCCAAACCATCTCCGGCTTCTTTAAACTCGAATTCCCACAGAACGGCCCCTTTGCTTGGTTAGGTGACAATACGGCATAAACACAACTTGGATACATGTACATTTCTTCAAATCATTACAATATAGTCATTTTGATGGTATTTCTAATTTTCCCGCATCAAATTATTAAAGTTCATGATAAATCTCAATAAAACCGATATATACAATGCTAAGTTATATACAAAAAATGGACATCCAAAGATAATCTTTCATAATTACCATTTAATCCACTTTTTTTTTAAATGATATATTTTGATTTGGGCTTAGATCCCTTTGCTCCTTAATCTTAATCTATATTTTTTGAATTTTTTTTGTTTATCGTTTTTGACTTTTCATCACATGAATAGAACCTTATTTTAAGGTTAATATTTTTAAGATTTACACTATTCATGTTTATATGTTTGTAATTAGAAGTCAAACAGGTTGCCGGTCGTTTTTTTTAAAAAAAATTATGAGTTAAACTACAAATTGACCTTTTTCTAATACAGATCACAACCTTTTGTAATAAATATAATTGATGAACAACATTTCTGTGCTTTGCATCGATTTTTGCTCAATTTATGCCTTCATATCGTATAGCTTCAATCATGTAATTGAACTTTAAATCTGAATATTTGACAGAAAAAAAATATTTTCAACAGAATTCTAACAGTTTATCAATAATCAATCATCGTAAATCTTCAAAAAAGAAACTCATCAATAATTCAAAACTGTGACTGGTTATGAAAAAGCAAAAATTCGATCAGGTCGAGAAAATCTATGGCCAAATATACCATCGGAATATGTGAAAATTTTGCTTTTTTAACCGCTACTTTTAAATTGATATCATTTGGTCTGGTGGACTTTATTAATATACTTTATCAATCAAACATTTACTGTTACATTACATTATATCTACGTTTTACATTAAATATTTTGCATCGCATAACATATTTGAACTTAGAAGTTGGATGCTAAATAACATCCAGCAACATTATGTTCAGTACGACAGAAGCAATAATAGTGGGGTGACTGTTGAAGATATTGCATAGTGGGGTAAAAGGTAGTTTTGTCTTTGTTTTATAGTAAGTACAATGTGCTGATTCCAATTCTTGGAATGTTATTACCAAACTGACACCCTCGGGATTTTTTTTACTATCATAAAATAATTTCCATATTTTTTACCTGTATTTTTAGAAACCCTTAATTTAATACAATATATTTGCCAAAATTTATTGCAATCTTATTCTTTCGTATTATTCCGAGAGCAGGAAATATTAATATTATTAATGTACGTATATATTATGGTACGAGCAGTTCTTGATTACCCTAATGCGTCTATGAATATGTAAGGGACCCTATCCTGGAATGGAAGCTGTGCACATCTCCTGGCACGCACCAGGAATGAAACGATTCTTTTACGACTGGTCCATGAGTCCCCGAAGTGACATAACGTCATCCGTAATGTGCACTGTACACGCGCTCCGTGCACTCAAAATACTTACGTCGTGACGTCATCCTGACATCCCTACAAGGGTTGTAAAAAATAGCTAGGTGCCAAAAAGCGTCTCATCTCCTGATTTAGGATGTTATAAAAATAATACTTCTCCGTCGAGTATAATACTACATTAAATCCCGTAACGAATATTGTTAATTTTACGACCCTTATAGCTGAATTCATATTTAATTGATAATAATGAGAAATATAATAGATTTGATATGAATCCCAAGATTTTATTTTAGCCATCCCCTTTAATCTAATTTATAATGCAATTTTGATGTAGTTGGCATGATCAATTTAGTAATAAGAATCGAAACTGATTTATCACAATTTTCGCTTATTTTTAAAATATTTTCGTCAATATATAAACGGCATTTTTTGATAAATCTACTATAGTTATTATGGTTAAAATTATATTATTTTTAAAATCATCAATACATGTTAATGCTGGTTTATGAGTATGATGAACATCAACATCATCTGATTATTGACAAAAATCCAAATTGTCACTCTAAGAATATACTTCTATTTTTGGGTCTAGTTTTTTGCGATTTTCTTTTATCGATTTGACAAAATATATTTTATTGATGGTTTTAAACATCCAACGTAATCTATAATACGTTATGTTACACTAATTAGGGGATTTTATGCAACCCATTTTTATAATATAGATTAAGATCTTGTTCGGATCTTCTTTTTTAAAAAAATATAATAACTTGTTAAGAAGCATTTTTTTCAAAAATGCTTCTGACTGTCACATTAATATATTTACAAATATTGTGGTGACATCTATTGAGTAAATTTACTAAGTTTTTTACTAAATACATAAGTTGCAATATTTCATATAAATTTATGATAGAAGATTATGTTTAAAATATAAAATTTAAGGCTGTCACTCTCAATTTTATTGTGGTTATAACAAATTTGTGCCAACAGTAATTTGACCAAGTACGTATCTGATTGAGTAAATATTTGCTCATAATTTCTATTTGGATGAATAGATAATAAGTAACTCCCCCCCCCCCCCGTGTATGGGAGAGTGTTTGTTTGCTGAAGGTTTATATGACGAAGACCCACATTTTTTGTACAACATATTATAAACACCGCCTGATAAGAGTCTTCGTCATCGAATGATGTGTTCAAACATAATTTTCCCCCAATTATATATTTGTGTCGGATCACATAGTAGATATGGGGACCCTCAGCAACGACAATATAATCACTATATTCCTAAATGTCAGACAAATTATTTACAGACTGTCCTTTCTCATGAATATCGCATGAATAATGACCCACTCGGAGGCGTTGCGCTCATTAAACAATTATTCCTCATTATCAATTTTCGTGTGTGCTTTATCCTCGTTAATTCGAAATCGGACAATAAATAATTCGTATCAAGGTCCTGTGTCATGAACGTGTTCGAATAAGTGGATATATGGAGACTGACCTCTGATTTATGGCACGACTTAACGAATACACCGAGAAAAAATTACAATAATAATAGAGAAGAAATCCATATTTTACGTGTCCTTTTAGAGGATACAAAGGCAAAATTATAATTAAAAATTACACGTGTCAAAATGCGAAACATGCTTTCAGGTGCTTTTGAGTTAATGTTTATAATTAAAAGCTTTTATATAATTCATAATATAACATATCCCGTATGTCAAAAATGCTCACCTTTTCAATATTTATTCAAGAATAAGGATCGAATTTGCTTATTTTAATTTTTATAAAGAGGATTTACATTCGATCTTTTAGAATTTTTCTAGTGATAGACAGTAACCATGCATTTTTATTATAGTATTGATCAGAGAGAGTCTGAAGCGACCTAAAGAAATAGATTACACTTAAATCTTTTTTGGATGGATTTTGAAAATCGCATAACTTTGAAACAGCTATAAAAATCGCACAAAAAAATAGTTTAAAATCTTTATTTATTTGATTAAAAATTATCATTTTAATGATGTATCGCATCATTGGTAAAATTTTAAGGATGTCTGCCATCTGACATCTCTAATGCCAGACATCCAATAAAGAAATAATTATTATTTCAATTACAAACTATCATCATTAAGTAACAAAGCATCATTGAGCATCAAAATAACAAAGTTACTCTATCTTTACTTGCTTTTTTCAGACTTCGCCATGTAAGATCGATCAGCATTTTCCTCCAAAACATTCCTGTTTCGTCTGTGTTGAATATTTGGTCGGGACAATATCTTCAATAATTTTCTCTAATGTCTCTGGGAACCTTTTGGCTACTTCTTGATCTGCCGATACAACATCCCCACAAATCTTCAAATTATGAAATACATTCCTTTTTAAAAATCTGCTCAGCCATCCGTTACTAGCAATGATTTTTTTTATTTCTCCCAGAACATGAATTAATAGATGCCTTCAAATTTTCAATTTCTTCATAAAATTAACGTGCTTTTTCTTGTAAGTAAATAACCACTTATTGGTATACTTTTTTGGGTTAAATCTTCAATAAAAAATTAAGTGCTCATTCTGTTTTTTATTCTAATAATGTATCTCTTGTATACAATAATACTTTGGACTTAGTTTTGTCCTATCAATGATAGATTTTCTTATTGCAATTTCATTCTTCTTGATCATTGCTAATTGCTTTGTATATACATGTATGTCTTATGTACGTTTATATAGTCCCAAAACTATATTTTTTAAATTGCAATAAAAAAAACCGCATAACTTTGAAATCGCACAAAAAGATTTGAGTGTATCTGGTAAATTGGACGAAACAAAACTTTTCATCAAAGTCCTGAAATGTTGTTTTCCGTCGTCGAACCATCATTTGGATCTGCGTTATCGTGTAGAAGTAAATATGACCTGATTCCAGATTTCTGGAAACTTTTCGTTCAATTTTATTAAATAATTTGCTATGGCAATTAGGAGTAGTTAATTTAATTGTACAAATGTCACTAAACACATATCAACAATCGAAAAAAATTTAATCAGTTTGTTCACGATTTGTTCAGAGCTTTACATTAGAAAAGCTTAAATTGTCTAATCCTTGAATGAATTGAACCTCTTTTTTATGTTGATTGATAAGAATGTAATTTTGCCTTTGATTCCTTTTCGGCTTGCCTAATAGGATAACAGTGATGATGTCGCGTTTTAAAACTACAAATGACTTGTTCGTCGGAGCTTTCGACAGGAGCTTTATGTTTTTAGCGCTTTCGTCGATAACGTGCCGTTGACGTTTATAACAAGCGGACGTCTCTTAAATGCGACATGTGCATTTTCGATGCATATCACAGCCGAAACACAAATTGATTGTGCATTTTCACTTTGAAAAAAGTTGTTTTGGTGTCGTATCCAAACAAGTGACTTACCCGGTTCGCCATCATGAAATATGCGGTATTTCTTGTAAATTAAGTGAACAATGCAGCAACAACTAAACGCTTACCCGTTGTACACGCCCGATTGATTCCAAATATCCGTCTGAGAATGTTGATGGGTACTTTTATCAGGCTTAAAGTCGATTTTTTTAATTGATCCGCGATTTTAATTGCTAGCTGAGCAAAAATGTATTTGTTGCCATATATGTATAAATAACCATCGATGTATCGTTATAATAAGAACATGAGATGATTGATGAGAATCGTCGTTAATAACAGGAATTTGTTGTGTCTTTTGGATGTCCGGCGTTAACGCAGCAGACTGCTGGGCTCGCTTAAATTTTATTATAAAGCACATGAGTTCTTCATCGAATCCGGATCGATGTTTCGGCTTATGTACGCTTTTATTTGGACAATTCGCTCATTGAAGCATCCCCCATCTCGTCACACGTATCTATTCGACAATATTGAGATGCCTCAGTGGCTGGTGCAGAATACACTTGAGCATGACACACTCCTCGTTCAGTCGGCGGCTCACGTACAAAAATAAATATTACATTTATCTTTGTATATTGAATCGAATGTTGCTAGAATACCTGGTGGGGTGTGAGGTAATGGCAGACACTGGCACATCACTTTCAATTCACCCCGTATGCAAATGTGCGTTCCGGGGACTCCGCTCCCAGATGTGCCCCATTTCCAGGTGAGCATTACTTCCCCGACCGCCCCTCATCATGCCGTCACTATCGCTCGGCTCCTCATCTAGTTTCTTCTTTTCGACGCTTTCTCTTTCGGTTATTTATTATATATTACATTTTATGAGACGCGTACGTATACGTTCCGACGCATATGTACGCGCCCGTCTGCTTCACACGAACTCGCACATATTTGTCCTCGCGTCAGGAAATTGATGTATGTTCCTTTTCGGCCTTCCTTCTGTCGATCGAAACAAGAAGCGATAATCCTATCAAGATGTTTTAATGCAAACCGAAGCGATAGAGTTCGAAAATATTTTACAAATCTGACCTTTTCCCATTTTAAATCCTCACAGGACGAATTTAATTCGATCAAGGCATGTCAATGCATGCATTTAATACAAGGATTTGCGTAATTTTGGACTTTGTAAAATCTCCATATTTGGCATCATCATCAAATATGAATTCGTAATTTAACACAATATAGACATTAATGTCAA
This sequence comes from Stenopsyche tienmushanensis, assembly GCA_008973525.1. NCBI lineage: Eukaryota > Metazoa > Arthropoda > Insecta > Trichoptera > Stenopsychidae > Stenopsyche > Stenopsyche tienmushanensis. Next base: position 978,024 of record WACJ01000539.1, read on the forward strand.
AATGAAGCTCGGATAGATGCCCGACTACACACATTACGAAATAAGACATTCAATCTTATATTTATGACTTAATATTAATATAAACTTACTTCACGATTAGGTTATCTTCTTCAAAAGTGCCATATCCGTTATCGGATGGTTTCTCATTTGCGTTCTTCTTCTTGTTTATGTGCTTTTTAAGTGCGTTGGCAATCAGCAGCTAAAGCTTTCTCCCGTTTGTGACAGTACGAAAAAGCGCCCTTGTACTGAATCCGTACCACTGCTGCAAGTTTTTCAGCCACGACATCTTCCTGGCTCCACAGCTGCGACGACCTTTGATCTTCCCCTGGAGAATTAATTGTAGAAGTGCATATTTGTTGTTGCGCATCATCATCATAGCGCAGCTGCAAACAGTCCACTGTAGAACTATGGGTCTCTTCAATATCCATTCACAGGAACGGGTTACATCCATCGCGCTGGATTATACATTCGCCTCCTCATTTGCTCGATATTGATGGTAGCATTACCACCGTATTTCATTTCGAACTCTCACCCAACGGGTATCCTGAATGAACTTATTGACGAACGTTTTCGCGACCATCTCGATAGAGAGTGTGGAAGGTTTGTAAAGACTGAGTAATTTTCTTATGAAGACAGTGGAAAACTACTCTATAGGTTCGCATATTAAAGCATTCTAGGCGCTTACACATTGTATTAATAAGCGTCCAGGTTCCCATTCCATACAGAAGAATGCTGAACATATAACAGCGTAGTAATCTCAATTGTAATGTTTTGGAAAGCTCTTTAGAGTATAGTATTTTTTTCATTCTGCCGCGAATTGCCTTCCACACTTGTTAAAGTAAATATAAGAATATTTAGATAGGAAGGCATACATGAGTGAGTAACGATTATATTTCGATTATTGTTGCAAATTCAATCACTCGTTCATGGACTTCCCGACGAGGTAAAGCTGGATCCAGACTTGCATAGATGCGGTAGGAAAAATTGGCTTGAACGCCACGAAAAGTGAAACTCCAACTGGAATTTGTTCGAAAGAACAGGGAAAATCATTTGTAATATATCCGTTTCCATCACATACATCATAAATACACAATGCGCATGCGCCGCGCCACATTTACTGTGTGTACGTAACATAAAATAATCGCTACATCAGTAGCATGCCTATTTTATTATATATTACACAAATACAGCTTAATCTTTTAGCTGAAAATTCGCATTTCACAATCACGCATTTTTTTTTTTTCAACAATACAAGATCTTAACCATGTTATTAATACTCGGTCGTATTTATATTACTAAATATTTTAGTATTAAATTCATTAATATATATGCAACCAGATTAATAGTTTTGGATCGAAATATACAATTGAAATGTCACACAACTTAAAAGGTTCTCGATATCGTTTCTGATAGAACAAAGGTCTGGATTTCGTGTTTTTACAACGCCTGCAGAGGTAACCAAAATTCCTGGAAATAACTCCTATGGCATTGTTGGAACTGACTTTTTGCATTGACCTAACGGCTCTGGGCTTTAACATAAACTTGTTTCAAACAACCAAAATGCCTTTTCATATTATAAAACGTGATATGAATGGATTAAATGCATCCCATATTTGCAGCTTGTTTGTATATTTTCATAATCAATTTAAGTTATAATTTGTATTGATATAATTGAGAGGCTGTAAATGTATAGTTTGTAATGCATTTTGAAATTGAATAGGAACCTCGGATTTAAGTTCAAAATATTTTTCGAACGTTCATAAATATGTTCGAGATGGAATTGTCAATGTATGATTTATGTCTAGGATGCGTAGACAAGTCTAACAAAAAGCTCTGCACAGGTCGGTTTCGCGCGCGAAAAAAGCCCCCGATGTGTTGCACGGGCGCCCTGCAAAAACCGGTGCTGTCTTCGGCGCGGTATGTTTATGGCTGCGACCATCGACACATTCCGGCAGCCGGTTTTTGCATCCGAAACCAGTCGAAGGTAGCACCAATTGTGGCCGATTTACGAGGCGCTACCAATCGCGTCAAAACCGGACGCGATTCCCACTAATTAAATTACAATGCCCATATATATATTACTCATCTCAATTGCTCGCAAGTGCGAGGCGCATCCGAAGAGCAACGCCAGAGGAACGTATCTCGTACCAGAAAGCTGATGCATTCAAATCCTCGATAATCCGAACCGTTGAAACTGAGCAGAAACTTTGCCAAAATTGTGCGCTTTTCCAGAGTAACTAAAATCAAAATGTATCGATATGAATATTCTATAAATTCAAAATGTTTTTTTTTTAATTTGACGAAATATTATTGTAGCAAGTCATGGAAACATGTTCATCCAATTCTTTCAAGGACATATTCCTGGAAAATATAAGATTTGTAAAAGTATGCAAAAAAATACGATAAGTTGATTGAAGGTTTATCATATTATTGTGAATTTGTGACGAACACAATTTCCAAAAAAAAATGAAAAATAAATCATTTATAGATGGAATTAGATGGACCAAGTTTGTTATGGTGAGATAGATTATTGTCCCTTATAAAGGTTCGAGTTTAAAGCCAGATTGTGGAAAAAAATGAACATGCTAACGAATTTTGGAGATTGGAAGTATTAATATTTCCGATGGATCATCTTATCTAGATGTACCCTAACTTCCTGGATTTTGAAAAAGTGAATACAGACGCAATAATAAATAAAATAATGATATTTTCGCTCATAGATCTTATTTGATGTTTATATTCAAATAATCTTATCCTTATTTAAGCACATGTGAAAGATAATAGCAAATCACCATATGAAAAGCTCTTTAGCTAGAAAAGTCGCTATGGAGATATCCTACATCCGAAAACGGATATAGCACCTTAATATAAATCCGGTTTTTATAATATTTAGATAGCAATTCTTAATTAAAACAAGTATTTGTTTATATCACAATATTAAATTAACACTTTCACAACTCACATAAATGTTTATTGTATAAATCCATTGATAATTGATGTATTTAACACTAAAATAGTTGCGTTTGTTCTTATTTAGGCATAGTATAATTCAAACAGATTTGGAAATCGATTGAGGATCTTTTCATATTATCAGGTCAGTCCAAAAGTTCGTGCGCATTTTTGAGATATTTTTAAATAATTTAAATAAAACACAATTTAACATTTTAATCAATGAATATTATCCTCCACTATCTAAAATTTCTCAGCCATTTTACAGGTATTTTATGAATTATATTGTTGTAGAAAGAGAATGATTTTGATGCAAAAAATCTCGAAAGTTAATCAATTCTAAATTTAAACAACACTGTATACATCTACATCAATGGTTTGATTTGGTTCTAACAGTTCATAATAAATCACACCATGCATATCTCACCAAAATTTAAAAGTTCATTTTTAGGATTTAAAAACACCTTTGCTGTTGGAATTTATCTGTCCACTGTCTTTATCTTGTGGCAATTGGATTCAGATAGCTCATGTGATACCCACTTTCCAAGCTTGGATACTTTCCCAGTATCCTTTAAATGACGAAAGACTGTTCCATGAGATGAATCCATCCTTTCTGCGATCCACTGTTAATTGTGGCTCTGACTCCACAAGATTTTTAATAACGTCCTTATCAAAATTAAAAAGACATCCTAAACGGGGTTCATCATAAATACTGCTTTTTCTAACTTAATTTTTTTAAAACCATTTTAACGCAGCACGTTTGTATTGATTATCACTATTTCATTTTTTCACAAAAATGCGCGCGGACTTTTGGACTGACCTGATATATTAATCCAATACAACGATAATAGTACAATTGAGTGATTTATACTTAATGTCGCTATTGATTGACGCTAAAAATTTCAACATTTATATGCTTCATATTGTTCGGTCGTTTTTTTAAGTGACCCTCTTTCAATTAGCTTTATACCACTGGATGATAAAACCATAAATTCAGCCCGCAAAAAAATCATACTAAAGATGCATTTACCAGTTTTTAAGCTTCACGATTGGTAATGACGAGCTTTTATTGGCATTTTTTAAATCGGATTATTTTTAATTAAATCATTATAGCAATCTTTAGTTGACACGCTCGATAATTTTCGCATTAACTACGATCAGTATTTGGCTTCTGTATGAATTTGCAACGATTATTTTATGAAGTTTTGCGTTCATTTGGGTGCATCAAAATGATGATTTGTCGAATGCAGTTCATGAGGCCCAGTTAAACGCTTCATCATCAGGCCATCTATCATTCGAGCTCGTCGCTTACAAAGACATATCTTCAGCCGCCTGCTCCGCATCCAGTCCTCGCCATTCCTCACGTGCTCCACGTCCGCGCTAATTTTCTTTTACTCTGTTTATTTTTGCGACTTTTTTCTTTTTATTCTGCGAGTCCGTTTCATAACTTTTTGTCCACGCTCCGATGGTCCATTGTCTTTTCGGCGTTGATTGGGCGACGGCATCCGCGAGGAATCTTCTATAAATCTCTACCTCGATAACTCTCGAAGTTTTGCGACCTGTTTTCGATACCTATTTTATTTCTCATTGTCCGATGCATACAAAAACGCTCCCGATTCATTATATTTTTCATTAGCACCATTTTTTATTTGGTATCTGGACCGTGTAATTGTAAGCGAGACGGATTAATCATAAAACAATAATGTGTCGATAAATCATGGCGTCATTAATTCCGCTAAAAATTTATTGCATTTCATCAATCAAGAAGCTGTTTATCAAGGTCTTTCGTAACGCTGCTCTTTGTACAGAGTATTTTATCATCAATTGCTTGAATATCATTATGAAATAGACGTTTTTTTCCAAGATTTTCCATGGAAGTGACGCTATTTATTGGAGCATTTCATTCACCTGAACCATCACCATTGTGCTTCTTTTTATGAAGAGATATGTAATTCAATTACTCGACGAAAGCGAATACTTCGGAATATTGATGAGCTGATGAGAATGCATTCGAATCGCACCAATTTTTTTTTTCGGGAGTCTTCATTCGACGCAATCAATTCAGTGTCCTTTATTGTAGCATTTCCTTCTTTTAAGTGCGTATTTGAATAAACATCTATAAATCAATTCGACTGTACACACTTCCATTACGCGCAGTATTCCAATTCCGTGTATGGCTGCAGCAAACTCAATATTTATACTGGAATTCTAATTACAGTATCCTATCAAGTAAATTACTTTTTATTAGTTACGGTCCACAATGCACACTGCCGGCTTCTTAATTAGACATTCCTTTTTTTATGTATCGCCTGTATATAATTTTTTTACGGGGCGCTTGGATCCGTCGTTGTTCTCGTTTTACCTGGGAGATGAGAGAGAGCTCGTGGTCCATTGTTCAAATGATTATTCAGCTGCTACCGTTCCAGCCAGGCCATTTCATTAAACCTATCAATTGTCTAAATTGGGAAACTGTACAATGATCATTTGTGTATTTTGTAATTAGTTTTTTCTGGAACCGTCGTATGGCGAGTACCTTGAGAGCCCGCCGACGAAGGCCGCACCATTGTCGATAAAAACGTTACTTTTGGGGACACATACATCGATATCAATTCAAATAAGAAACGTCGATTCATTATACGACTATTCAACGTATTTTAATCAGAATTAAGCAAAGAAAATATCTAATTTAATATACAAACAGGCATCTTTTTATGCGAATCTTTTCATGCGTTGCCGATGATGTTATAACGATGATATAACTTTAGATATCGATGAAGATTCAGAAAATCATAATGAAAAGAAAGAAATATTTGTACACATCGCTTCAAATATAATTTGAGAATGGCTTTGCATTACATTGAATAATTATTTTCTTGTCAATGACACAAATTTTGAACGAGCCTTCAAACTCTATTTATAAAAGGATAAATATATCTGGAAATGTGCGAAAATAATACTCCTGCGTTGAATTCACTCTTGATTAGGGCCACCGATCCAATCCAATCCCGAGCCAAAATTTCGATCCCGGGACTTCGGGATTGCATTAGACCATCCCGGGATCAGTTCCAGGATCCCAAAATCGAGATTTTTAATAGTTTAAGAAATTACTTTAATAAATATGATCAAAAATTACTAATAAGTCCTTAGTTAAATATAAAAAATAATTTGAAGGCGAAAGAATTTAATTTATTTCAGATATTTAAATATCTGAAATAAATCTGCTGATACATAGACTAAAACTCGCAAAATTCCCGATTTCCTGACAAAGTATTTATTTCCGTCGCTACAGATGAATTTTTATATACTATAATACTTTGATGTGATTCGTAATTATATTACAGAGGAATACAAAAATTCTGAACTCCGTGTCTATTATATTTCGTATCGATATTCCCATTATTAGAGTCAAGGTGTAGTAAATACATCACCGGTAGGGAAAGGTTAATATACATACATTAGACAGTTACTGCCCCTAGGCGTCGCCTAAGCTTGCCAATTAGTAGTTACGCCATTATTTCTAAGCGTCCAGATTTCGGTGGAAAAGTTTCAATTTAGTAGCCTTCATCGTGCTGGTGAGGTGTACAATTTCTGTTACATAAACATTTCAATTCAAAATTTTTCGGGATTACATTTACTACTCCTGGGATTTATGAGCCACCTAAAACTGTTCAGGATCCCGGGATTGGTCGCAGAGAAACTGAGAGTCGACCGAGAGCCTTGGCCGCAGGAAGATATGATTTTTTTCGCCTGTTTTGCTGATATTCAAAATAGATAGCATACATTGTCAAATAGCTGTATTTCAATCAAATTAATTAATTAAACAAACTTATTTTAAAACGTTCAATGCCTAAAATGCATTCAGGTTAAATCTGTATATAGGAGACAACACTTCTAAAATTTAAATATCCCCTGATTTAATTTTAAAATTCTCAAACTTAAATAACTATTATACTTACTTTTTAATCACAGAAACATCATTATCATATTACTTACAAGAAGCAATCTGTTCTGGTTCATCGCTTCTTCTAATTTTGAATAATCCAACAAGATGATGCATAAAGTCTGCGAAAATTTGAATTTCATAAAGTATAAATATTTTCTAATATAAGCTGTCATTTTAACCCTTATGTCAATGAAATGTTTAGTGTCATCTCGTCAATGAAACAGGTAAACAAACTATCTTAATAAACTGATTTTTACAAACATATGGTTCGGAAACATTTTCTGCAGCAGAGGCAAAAGAAAAATATAGGATTTTCCAAACATATGATGCAAAAAGGATTTCTTACGACACTGGTAAAAATGCAGATCAGCGTAATAAATATGATTAATTATTTTAAGGAGTGAAAGGATTATAATCTACGGAACATGAAGAAAAAGTGATATCTTATATAAATCTTATGAAAAAAATATCTAAGTCTGATAAAATATATTTTATTGGCTCCAGATACAGAAATATCCTTTTTTCTCGAAACACAAGGATCCCGAACTTTTTTTAAAATTCTAAATTCGTCATAGAGATTTGATAAGATATATAAATATCTTATATTAAAAAAACTCATTGCAAAACCATAATGGTTTGGCCAGACCATCGTATTGACAGAAGGATTAAATAAAAATATTTGCAGTACTTGATTTGGATGAATTTATAAAATGTTATCTCCATCTCAAAATGTCATTCGACGTATTAAATAAAGCTTAAAGCTCTTCACCAAATGTGAATTCCATTCATATACATTGTATTATACAAGAGATGTTTATGATTTTTTTTTAAATTGCCCAAATAATTATCAGTAAAATCTATGCTTAAGTTTGACAAGCCATCACATTTTTATAGGTGTTATGTTTCTTTATAAAACCATATCAAAGACTTTTGAATAAGTATGGCAATGTATCTAGCAATATACGCTTCCTAGTCGTGGATTAGCCGTACAGTTGTGTTGACAGGCGTGATGCCATTGTAATATATCTTCAAAATATAATTGTTTTTTGATCCAGATCCGCATATTGTGGATCGCTGCTCTGCTACGTTTATACCTGTGTTTTTAATTAAAAATTCTATCAAAGAAACATTGACATTTTTTGCTTCTCGCTACCATTTTAATTAACTCGACACTTTGGAGGCCTTGGATCGCCTTTCTTTCGTAAACAATATGGGGCAGGTAGTTGACGATGTAAAACAAGAACAGACGCTTTGGCTTATTTAAATACATTATTTATACAGAGCGTTTTATATTTCTGAGAAACGTGATTTTCACAATACTAAAGAACTGCTCTAAATAACTATATCGAGCAGTGAATGTGAAATGCAACTTTCCTGCACGGGTTTTATTGATTTTTTATTGTTCTCCGTTGAGATTGAGATATGCATTCAATAATTCAATTTTACACTATTCCAAGTATAGCTAGAAATGCGGATTGTATGTGCGGAGTACGCCATGAATCGCTTCTCAGATGACATAGCAATTACCCCTAGATTTAATTCTCTCGGCCGGAGATCGGGAATTTTATTTGTTAACCCCATTGAATTGCAAATGGATGTAATGAGTGGCGGACAGTTGAATTGCGACCACGTAATGCTTCATTCAATGGGACACTTGATAAATACTCCGGCTTCGTTCTGCTGCTGCATATTGTGTGGAATATCATTTGAAGCCGAAACTGCCGATCTTTATTGGTGGCCTGAAATAAAAGGGACGCGCATTAGGGACTCGGGAGCTTAGATTTGTATGTTGGTCAATGGCGCATTTCCGTGGCCGTATGCAAAGCAGATTGCGCTATAAATCCTGCGCTCTGAATGGGAATAACTTAACCTTTGTCAACTTGATAACCAAAGCAGTTAGTTCCCTGTATCGCCGGCCATGTGCCAATGCTCAAAGAAATGTAGGATTCCGAGAATTGGCGTCTGTCGGTGGTTGCAATAATGCAATCTGCCGCGTCTGCAACTTCCCAACGAGAATCCCGAATATTCTACATTGTATGCACGCTAACGGGTACATGTTTAAAATGCGATCCTCGATAAATTATACTGATTAGATATATGCTATTTAAATTTAAATAGAAAAATTGTAATGCTACAGATTTGATGATACACTTTAATCCTGTTATTAAAAACATTTTTAATCCCTTATTAGGGATCAATCTCCCATTAGCTCATCATATTTTTCTTTTATTATCTTATCCCTCATACAATCTTTTAATTGAATTCTAATACATCCCTGAAAACAATCGTTTAGATAAGAATCAAAATGTTTCTAGTAGTTGTTTAGCGTTAATTATTTTCAAAGTGAAGAAAATTTAGTGCTTTTACTTTATGAGCTCCATTCCAAATCTCTAAGATATTTTCTAATTTGTTTTCTATCGCCAAATATTAGAAAAAAATCCTCCACATCTTGACTGATCAGTTCCAAGTTCTTTCGATAGCATTTTCGCTGTTTCTATACAGAATTCTAAACAGTAGTGGGTCATATTTAATCGATGGGATGTTCCCAGTCAAATATAAGATGTACCCATAAAGATTTTCGTTTTTTAAATGGAAGATTTGAATGCTCGTTTTTTTTTATATTTTAACATATTATTACAAAATGTCTCCACCTATTAGGTATCATTTTAATGCCTCTGACATAAAACATCACGGGCTTTGATCGAAAATATTATAAAAGTTCATTTTTGACCTCATCGTTTGTTTTGTATTTTTTCCCATCCAAATAATGCTGCATAAATCTAAAGAGATGGAAATCCGACGGAGCTATGTCTGAAGAATAAGAAGGATGCCAAATTGTCTTCCATCCAAGGCTGTTTATTATTTCCCGCGTTATTTTCGCCAGTAAAACACTCGTCTTCGAGACAAGAGACACGAGAGAGGGTAGTTTTTTTATCTCCACAGACAAGCCAGGTTTAGGGGTTGGTTTCCATTGATTTTTGCGTCCATAATTAGAGTAAAGAACTCATTTCTAATCTTGCTATTGGATCACTTTCAATTTCAACAGTCAGTGTGGCGACATCCACCTTAAGCAGTCTTCCACTTCCAGGTCTATTTTTCAAATCTAGCCTAAACATTTAAAATATCGCCCAATACATCGCAAATATTTTTAGTGTAAATAGTAAAAATCACAAATTATTCTTGATGAGTATAGTCACAAAATTTTTGCATATTCAGCTTTTCTTGATAAGAATAAAATCCCCAACTATTCTTACTGAGATGCCAATATATTTCGCTGTTCAAAGCATCTCCATCTACTCTGAGGCGCATTTATTCAAAAGTTGCTTCCACAGGACGCCCAATATGATCACATATATAGAAAAGATTTTCTATGAACTATCATCATATGTTCAATTATCTTTTTATGCGTTTTATCTTCTTTAATAGGAAATTTTATAACTAATATTTGCCCCAAATCAAACATTTTTTTAGAATCTTCACATGCACATTCACTTGATATGTGGCCGCTTCAATCGTTACAATCACACCGAAATAAAGTTGTATTTATAACATTACAAAACACAATCCAATATTCACAGATTTATGTATACCTTCTAATAACCTGATTGAACTTATTAGGTAGATAATTGATTGAACGCTCCTCGTATAATCATCAGACCGCATTTTTTTGCAATAACGATCTTATATTTAGAATTAATCATTAGCTTTAAAAGTTGTATGTATGGTATTATATTAATTAATTATTTTTTGTGGTTCTTAACCAGTTCGATTATAGATTTCTGCATATCGCCAATTAAAGCAATCAACAGTCGGGGAAGCGAGAAACCCGATCCTATTACAATCGATATAAATGAAACCATTGTGAAAGTAAAAGTTCCTATGATATCGAACTGTGAAAGTAAATTTATATGGTCATTAGTTTTTTTTTGTGATTATTGAATTTTATTGGGCCTTGAGTGATTAATCGAAGGTTTGCATTTTTTTGTTTGCTATTTAAATACTTGTAATTGGTATGCAATTATTTTCATGCAACGTTAAACTTTCATCGTTGGTGCTATATCTCATTTGAAAGCATTTTTTCTGTCAATGTTAACTTCTTTTTGGTGCTTGAGTTGCTTCATTGGACGTTTTAAAGCGTGTTTGTAGTGTTTTATTTAAGAAAAAAATATTTTAAATATGTAAATGATACAAATAATTCGTTTTCTTGCTCTTAACATATAAGTTATTTATTTTGTGATTAAATGCTATCTTATTTAACGTGATTCAAATCTACACCCCCACATTATATACAAGAACTCTTCGCCGATTTTTAATAAGGCATCCATTTATCTTGCAAACATTTTCATGTGGTTAATACTTGTTTGAATATTTTTGGTTGTTACAAAACTTCTATTGTAGTACAGAGTTGCAACGAAATAGTCCGGGTTCGTTCGCAATATCGAAAAGCTCCTAAACAACCACGAGCTGAGCTTCCAGGTTTAATGCTTGTGGTAAACATTTTTAGTTTTTATTTCATTACATATAAAGACACCATAAACCAAAAAATAATGGGACTATATAAATTGGAATACATTGGCAATTTTATCTGCACCCAGTTGTATGTTTTAGTAAAAATAACAAATTTTACCACATGGAATACACTCAATTATTTCGTGTTCTTCAATTTAAACGGCGCTGTTGTTTTCCATGTCTTCTGTTTTTGTTGAATTGAATTGAAATTTGAGTAATTTTGTACAATAAGCATTTTCTATTTAACTTATTGTTTGAAATTATTGAAACATTTAGTGTCTCAGAATTAAATGCCATATAATTTAAGATAATTGCGATCACTTGATGTTATAAATTGGACATTTGAATAATTGATGATGAAGAATGAAATTAGCAATCAAGCTTAAAAACAAAATTTAGCAGATCATACATTCTGCTGGATATTTTTCTCATCCATTCCAGCTTTTTCAATATCAGATTTGATGTTATCATTTGATCTCTGACCCAAAGTTTAAACTGATGTTACAACTATGCGTATCTCATACATGCTTTCTTTATGTTTTTTGTGTGAGAAACTAGTTCTTCGAAATCTGCAATGTTAATCTCTCTGTTTAGTTGTTCATCTCTAGATATACCAGTTCCTTCTGATTTTATTACGTATACACTCGTATAACACGGTTATATGGTTCTGCAAAAACGTCGTGTAATACAAATCCTTGCTATACAAGGTCTGAAGTTCATGCAAAATTAGGTTTTGCGTTCCATAAATATGTCGAAGATGGTTTATACAAGTGTGTACTTTTTTTTTAATAAGCACCCACATTTACGAAAATAATTGAAAAAAACTTACAAAATATACTTAAAAATAACATATATAATACCATTCATTCATCATCACCATCACTTGCGGTTCCATCATCAGAGAACTCTGTTTTTAGCCTTCAAAAATTCGATAATAAACGATTATCTGTTAATTATAAGGTTCCAAAACCCATTGTAATTCTTTCTTGAATCTTAAACTTCTTTCCATTATAGGACCATTTTCTATTTAAAAATATCTGATTAAATAGCCAATTATTTGCCTTTATTTATTGTTTATTTGAAACATGTAACTAACTGTAAGCCCCCCCCCCCCATCCCAGAAATCCAATTTATTTTTAAAATTGTATAATCCCACTAACGTATAGATGGCGGGTACAAAAATTCTATGATAGAAAGTGTCTAGACGCTAAGGTGCTTCCGTGGTGAAATGCCACAAAAGCCGTAAAAGAGGACGGAGTAGCTATAAAGTTTGTATGCTCAATCGGTCCGCTTTTCGGATCGCTGATATAACAAACAAGCGGCTCGCGATCAGATACCATACTTGAATACAACGATAATGAAGAAAAGAGGGATTAGATAACTTAGTATATATTATAAAACGGACAGAGTCAATCAGTGTCGGTTCATATAAAGTAGAATGGTTGAGTAAAATAAAAACCATGTGCAACTCTCTATCGGGTCGGTATTCTGCGTTTTGCGCCCCTGTTTGACAGACAAGTCTCAATCGTTTTTGGTACACGAGCTGAACATCTGAACATGAAAAACATTTGAATATATTGGCTTAGTTCCTAGATTCTTGTTTTGGATACTTTAAAAATGAATACTTAGATGAAAAATTAAAATCAAAATAGCATTTAAAAATAGTTTCTTATTCTTATTCTGCCTTAATCATATATGGAAAGCAATGGGAATCCACCATATGAAAAAATCTTTCCGTAAAAAAGTAATCTCTTATGGGTGTCATTTACATTATATATTCTTTCAATAGTAATTAATTCAATGTAAGATAAATTTGTGTCGTCTTATATTGATAACAATTGATCTGATTGATCCTGATCTTTAGGATTTGTCACCATTCCATTCAATAAGGCTTATAAGTTCCAAGCAATCGACTCAGCGCTACATGTGTAGGCGTTCGCGCTAATATGGCACACGATGTAGCTTTTATGCAATGTGCATTACTCATTTTTTTATTCAAATTATTAGATTGGTTGACTTTTAAACTGCACGTTAATTTTTTTTCGATTGCAATAGATAGCCGGCCATCATTTTACATTCTCTCTGCAGAAGTGTAATGGTCTGTTAAGCTCACTCTTACATGAATTAGTAGATGATAGTCGTGACCTTTCTAAGGCTATGATTACGGCCGAGGCGCAGCAGAAGAAAAAATCAATCGTCTGCAAGACAATGGTTCGCAAATCCGGGGTGAGGAAATGTATTAATTAACTGTTACCAAAGCTGGCGATCCTAGCTTCAGGTTATGATTTTATGGCCGGAACGTGTCTCGAAGTGCGATCGCCGCCTAGAAGGGGTATTAAACGAGCGGGTCGTGTACACAAAACAATATCCTCAGATAATTATTTCACGCCCGCAATTATATTTTGTGGAAGCGACGTAATGGGTGATAATAATCGAGCCATAATTCAGCCCGGCCGACAGCAGACACATATTTGATTGTATCTTTGGTCGTTTGCTAGGAATCGACACCGACCAAGAGTTGCACAATCCGGATCATTCGGCTCCAGATTAGAAATCTCGCGTAATTGAATGTTAAGAAACTAATCGTAATGAGAAAATTATTGACTTTCGCGCATATGTGCAGATTATTGCTATGCAAATTCGTACGAACTCATTCCGGCTATCTGGGGCAATGAACATTTCAATTATTGCTTTTTTATTGGACCTCTTTGATTAATCTTGTGTTTGTCGGTGTGTCGACAATAAAAGCAAACTATTCAACGACGGCAGCTCGATAAATGGTCGATATCGATATGATATGGCTGATACAAGTTGCGGCATCAGATTTCATCAAACACTGAAGACACTGGAAATTCTTTTGTAAAAAGCACGAAATACATTCAAACCTCTTTTTGTGCGATTTCGAAGTTATTCGGTTTATTTTAAATATCCAATTTTAGAAAGAGATGTTTTGGACAAAATAGGAAATAAATCTTCAACATTAATCAAAATTTGGTAAAAAAATATTATTTAGGACTGTGTAAATCATATTGCATCTGCCTAAGAGATCTTACTTGGGAAATGATTTAATGCGGTGGTTTCCCGTTGCCTTCCACGCGTGGTAAAATAAGGATAGGACTATTTGGAAAGGTAGGAGAGAAGATCTATATAACCCTCTATTATTTCTACCAGATTTTTACTATTATTTTAAAAAAAAGACCAACATTTTTTTTTTCAGTTAAGGACTTTGAGTTAGGGATAGTGACATCTTTACTAATTGTGAATTATATTGTTGGAAAGAGAAAATCTACACAGAACAATTATGACATTGACACTGGGTATACTATTTCTTCCGAAGAAGAGAGTGATTTTGAGTCATAACGAAAATTATCATACAGCAATAATAGTTTGTAATAAAAACAATTTACATTTCTGTAGTGGGTTTCTGGCATTTGAGATGCCAGATGTTAGACATCCTTAAAATGTTTCCAATGATGCAAGACGTCCTTTAAATGCTACCAAAAATGTTATTTTTATTGCCTTATCGTTTTCCTATTTTTTATTAACTTTTTTTATGCGATTTTGGATATATTTTATATAGCTGTTTCAAAGTTATGCTGTTTTTAAAACCTATGGAACGCATCTTCACCTTTCCTATGTAAGTCATAGATTTTTTTGTGCGATTTGCCGCGGAATGCATCTACCGCACAAAAAAAGGTACAAGGATGTCAAATGAAAAAGGTTTAATTTGGAATGAAAAAGGTTTGACTTGAAATGAAAAAGGTTTAACTCGGCGGAAAAATACTGTATGATAAATACATTTATATTAAATTTGTGATATTAACCAAGCCTTCGAACCGTTTTTTTTTTTCATTTCGATTATCATTCCAGTTCCGTTCCAAATATCTATATCGGTTTGATTACAATTTTCAAAAAAAAAACACCAGAAAAAATAACAATTTTTCCGGTTTTCGGTTCAGCTCCGAGTGATTCATTTCTATTTATACTACTTTTTAATAAACATTCAACATTGAAATCTGGGAGTCCCAGTATGGGTACATAGCATATATATAGTAGGATATAAGTCAAACAAAATGCATAATAATTACATAAGATTGCAAGCTGGAATTAGGGTTGATAACAATATTGTTGATGAGGATGAACAAAAAGTGAAGATTATAGTAACATATTATCTTATGAATACAATCAAAAATAATCTGCATAATAATGGTCAAAATCACACTCTTTCGAACTGAAAAACCGATATTTTCGAACCGTTTCAGTTTTTGTTTCAACAAATTTTATCGGTTTTCAGTTTTTTGTCTAATTTCGGTTCATAGCCCTGATATTAGTTATATATATTTTACTTTAAATATAAGTAAGAATAATATATGAACCATGTGGCAATGAACGTAATATCACAATAGGTTTTGTTATATTTTTTAGACAATTTTCCTTCACGTTTAACATAATATATGAACTCTTATATCCTCATTTCTAAAAATATTTGTCTGATTTCCGGGTTCTATAAAAATAAACACATAGACAATCAAGTTGGATAGTGCCACCTATGAATGAAAGACTTACAACATCGATATTTACATTTGTTGTACCAGATTGATGCAAAAGTTTTAATATATTTATGCATTTTTTGCACGATTTTTTAGCCAATAACATTGAATGGAAAATATATAAATCGTCTTTGAATTCTCCACTATATCATTATGCATTACCACAAAATACCACAAATGTTTCCTGGTCTATAAAATCGCATCATTAGATAAATATATTTTTATTACAGACAGTATTTAGTAAGATAATTTTAATCATTTTTACAGAACAGTTACTCATAAACGACTCTAAATGTATTAATAATCTTAGTATTTGCTTTTCAGACCCAAGAAATATGAGTTTAAAAATACATTTACTACAAACTGATATATAAATGTATTTTGTGACGTTGCTTTGACTATGATATAATCTCAATCAAATTTTCTGTTACACTCTTGATGTGACAATTATGTCATATTTAAGCGACTTTATTATAATCGAAACTGTGCCACTTAATGTAATAATTTTCAATAGTTGATAGATTCCGAGTTGAGATTATCACAAGTGTCACTAATATGAGGCCCGCATATGTCCGTGAGAACGCTTCGCCATTAGATTTGTACCATTAATGACTAATTTGGGATGCTGAAGAGCATGAATCATCAGATTGACATGATCAATGTGACAATTAGCGTCAGATTGGTATGAGTCGAGCCGAACCAACAAAATCTGATAAGGATTTAATGCGCTATGGGTCCATTAGTCTAACAATTATCCCGTCTGAAGAATCTCCTCGATTTATCTCGAGCATCTACATACATTGAAGATTAAAGTTATTATGGCCATTTAAAATCAATCATAGCTGCGGGATTAAATTATTTCAATCGCATTAAAATGTTTCACCGTCAAATCTTATGCATTATTCATATATATATATATATATATATTTGTGATATGCAAGACAAATTCGCACCCCTTATTTCAATTTTATTCGCACTAGCCACACAAAGCGTAGAATTAATCCCACACGTGCATAGTTGCATAAATTTGATCTTCTCGCATCTTATGTGATCCATAGTGGCTGCGAGTGCACGTTTTAATTGTCATTTAAATTGAACGTCTATTACTAGATGGTTTTGCCGAGATGAATTGCGCGGTGGTGTGTGCAATTATTTGTTGCACCAATAAAGTACATCGAATGCATACGAATGAGCTTTGAGATAATCTTAATTTAATAGGCAATAAGTCGTCCGCATGGCGGGCGGACGTCTGTTTGCAGTAGAATGTAATGAATAGAAACCATGCGCCATTTGATCGTGATTGTTGCAATGGGCATTCCGGACCCATCAACCAATGCACCGCAAATGGCGAGGGCGTGTATTGAATGTCATTTGATCAAAAATCGATTGAAAATTTAATTTGCGCCCCTGCTCAGGAAAATTAAAGCGCCTCTGGCATCAATCGATGAGTTCGTTTGGGTTTTTTTTCCACGCAGATATCGGCTTCATTGGCGTAAATAACGTTATTGCGCCAATATATTTCAACAAAAACCACTGAAGATTGAAAGTGATTTATCAAATAAATCATTATTTTCATTTGAGAAATCTGTACAGAATTTAAAAACCATCCACACTCCATGCTGAAGAAGTATCCTTCGATACATTCACCCAGATAGCTCGTTGGGTGAGCGTTCACAAATGTAACTCGTAGGTCATATAGCCTTTAATATCAAATTCAAGTAAATGAACTTATAATATAAATCAGGGGTAGGCCAACTTTTTTATTTTTACCTCCCAATTTTGTGTCTTTAGTATTTTTTTTAACCGCCTACCGGTTTGGAAGTAATTTAATTTAACGCAACTGCAAAATACTTTAAAGGCGAATGCTGCGAAAACTAAATACCATAAAACCTCGGCTTACGAGTGTTCCTGGTTACGATTTTTTCGGGTTACGAGCCGATATTCGTAAAAAAATTCTGTTCTCTGTCTCACTTTACGAGCAAAATTTCGGGTTACGAGTCGCACGTCGGTTCAGTAAGTTGGTTTGACTGATGAAAGACCGTCTGACACTCCTCTTTTGTGCGAATGTCAATGGTGACAAGAAGATAAAGCCTCTTTTTGTTTCCGGACAACCAGCAAGCATTCAAGAGTTGTAAAGTGCGAAAGGATACGAGTTATATTCCGGAACGAATTAAACTCGTAACCCAAAGATCTACTGTATTTGATATTTGGTTCATTTTTATAAGAAACCAAGTGTTTCTGAAATATTCAGATGGTTTTCATAATAACAGTATTAAAGTCTTATTCTGCAAGATATAAGATAAGAATATATTTCAGTAAAAATATAATTTTCCACATATTCAGATATAATGGAGGGTAAACTATAGATGTTTAAATCCACTACTATCTAAATTATGTTTACTTTTGTCTATTTAATTTCTGCAGTTCTTCTTCGAAAGTTGTATCAGCCTCCTCAATATCCACGTCATACACCTTCAGATCCAATATATCCCCACTGTCCACCATGAAAGCTTAAACGCGTACTAGTGGACAGAAGGGACTTTCTCCTATAAATAGAACTTGAAGAGGTCTACACCAGCGCTTCTTAAACTTATGTAGTCCGTGGACACCTTCTTGGAGCAAAATTTCCTTCGCGGACCCCCTCTTGAGCAAATTTTTTCTCGCGGACCCCCTTTTGAACAATTTTTTTTGGTGAACCTCATCCCAACCCTTTTGACTTAATTTTTCAAACAAACAAACATTTCCTGGCCAAAATAGAGCTTCTTATAATGTTTTCTGTAAATAATTTAACGAAAATATCTTGTTCAACTAGAGATAAATGTTTTTTTTTTATATCTTCGCGGACCCCCGGAAATGGCTTCGCGGACCCCCAGGGGTTCGCGGACGCCTGTTTAAGAACCGCTGGTCTACACTATAATGACAATGAAAGATGTCCTAAAAGATTCCACCATACGTGATTGGGTTAACAGAAATTGTAATCCAAAGCTGAAAATAAATAAGAATTCGAATTCAAAAAAAATTATAACATCAATATTTGGGAAAAATTACTTTCATTCAAAAAGTACAGAATCTCATGGACACGAAGATGATGAACACAAAAACATTGAGGCATTGCCTTCACAGATAAAAAGGACAGACAAAACAAATTTGTGTGAAAGGAGCAACAAGTGATCATGAGAAAACTAGGACCTCATTAGGTCATGATTTAAATCACATTGCCGATGTATTTTAATATCTCAGATATTTCAAGATATTACTAAATTTAAGGTGTTATTACAAATTTGATTTTGGCATTGTTCATTCTGATGAATTCAAAGGGCAAATTATTATTTTTATTTTATACTAAAAACATGTCTCATTGCAATAAATATATCGATTATGACAAACATCGATTCTCTTATATAAACTTCTATCAGATTATGACGAAAATACTTTTTGCGATCGCAAATGTTTTTATTTTTATCGCAAAATGACAATCAATTACAAATTTTACGCTAAACTGCTATTTGCAAACACCTAAAGCTGTGCATTTCATAGAAATCGTGCAATATCTGTGAGATTTCATTGATTTAAAGTATAATAATTATGTATTAAAGTGTTTAGTAATATAATATTGCGACAAATCGACGCTTTATATTTATCGTAATTATGCAACGTTTTATATCATAGTTTGCCTCTTATTTGCTTTAATTTTCAATTCATTTCATTTCCATGGGTTCTTATAAACTCTTTGTTAGTAGAGTTAGATTTTAATGTGTTATAATTAATGTAAATATTTGATTATTTATGAAAATCGTGTAAAAATGTTTACAGAAATTAATATTATACAAGTTGAAAGCTTCTGTTCATAACTTAATGCTGTTCATAATCCGATGTTTACAGAAGGATTTCGTTTATTTTCTCGCTTTAGTACGTATCTTTAGCATTTATAAGTTCCAGAAGCAAGATGACGATACAGATTCGAATCAAAGTCGACTTCCTTTCATTCCCTGCGAATCTACAAATTACGGACTACTACAGCATTTCTAACATCCTAACTAATGGGCTTTACGCTCTGTGGATCTCTCCGTACTAGACCTCTCGAAGGAATTCCTCCCAGCGTGCAGTCGAGATTTGTATTTCCTTTTAAAACATGAGTGAAGAATGCAGAAGAACGCTTTCAATCCAGATTTAAAAATGCCATTTGCTCTCATCTTATTTTCTATCCTTTCATACAAATATGTGGCCCGCTTTACGGGAGACGAACCTGCGAGATATAATCTCATTTCCTCCACGAATATGTTGACGAATGAATTATTCAATCAGAGCAGATGTTTCTGGGACGCCTATAAACTACTCATATTTCAATTGTTGGACTCCAAAAGTAATTTATTTTACGTACAATTTGGCTGTTGAAACGGTTTGTGAAAATGATCTGCTCTCCGTCGTTGGCTAAGTGCTTACTAATGCTTCCTATCTACGAACAGTGGACGTCGTAACAAAGGGTCCACCGGTGTTAATTTCACGGTAGCTCGAATTAAAATTTTTGTTAAACAAAAAACACATATACACATATACAAATTCGAGCATAGTCAGATCAGGGGTCCATCATCTGAATATTAATGAGAAATGAAATTAAATACGTGTTAATCAAGTTTTACTTTAGCGTACTCGAGACCCCACTTAATTAATCTAACCAACGTCCCATTTAATTCAACCATTTACAGTCCAATAAGTACAGACCAATAATTCATCTAAAGTTCATGTTCATATTTTAAATTTAATATTTTATCAGAAGAAGTCAATTATTACTGAGGGTGTGTATATCCTGTATTTTGGCAAATCGGGGAGAAGAATTACTCCCCTTTTGATTAATTCAACTTGGACGTCTCTCTAAGATTTTGTCAGTTCAGCGAAAAATATTTTGATAAGCGTTATAAAAATTCCTTAAAATTTTATAATCAAGCACGTTTTAAATCAAATAAACATGTTCTTAAATTCATCTAATCCATAAAAAATGTTTCTTGAGACTGATGACATTATATTGCTGTTCTTGTTCATGTGTATGAAATTGCACATGTGCGCTTTACTGCTTTTTTCGCTGATGATCCCACAACTCCAGTAGTCTTCAGTAAACGTCCAGTTTTGCTTCCTGGAACACGCGTATTTCTGGTGATAGTCTTACGTCTATTTATAATATTTACCTACGCTAGGCCGAGTATGTCTGAAATTAAATTTGACTCTATCGTTGACAACATGAACGAATTGTTTGAAAACCACAATAAGGTCTGTTTATTGCTCTGTTAAAAGACGACTGCGTTAATTTTGATAAATCGGCCCGTGTTACAAATTATATTTCAAAAGAAAAACCAGTCGTTGCCCAACTTTGAAATCGATGTTAACCTTATCGATCAATCTCCTCAAAGGCGATTGTTTTCGGCAAAGCTAAATTCTTTTCACGAGTATCTTCACGCATCATTTCGATACATCTGTTGATCGTGGCTTTTTTTTGTCCGCATTCTTCGGTGTTCATCAACCTCCTTTACGAATAAATGCACGGTAGTCGTAATGGTAATGTCTTTACGGTGAAAAAAATAATTAATGTACATTTGTTTACCGGCAAAACACTGGTCATTTTTTGCCTCTCTTTTACCACTTCGGGATGATTATTAGCACGCCACTGGAAAAAAAAGCATTAAGTAAAAACTTCGAAGGCGAAATTACCGACGGCGCAAAAAGTATATGTTAATTAAACGAATATCGTGTAATGAAAATTTAAGTCGTGAAGTGGGGGAAAAAACTAAGGCAGCCTTACATTCGAAGAATTTGTTTATTATATGCTTGATTTTGTGATGCACAGATCGCCAACCATTTCGTTCGCCGTTGAATCAATTTCCAAAAAGGTTCCCTACCCCTCCACAAGTATAGCCTTGGTAAATACTGGGGCGGTTAATAAAATCTGGGCGATCTACGAGTATTCACTTTATGAAATAAGCCTTCGAATTTATGGAACTTATCATTTAATCATACATAATTTTTGATAAAAACCTTCATTTTGCTGTAAAAAATACAGTTACTTCTATTAAACAATACTTAATACAGGTATTCTTCGATTACGACCGAGAAAAGTTCCAAGATATCAGTCGTAGATTGAGTTTCATTACAACAACAAAAATTAGTGAAGACATATTTTTTTTATATATTTTTACTTTTGGCATTTGTAATGATCTTAAATGAATTTCATTTTCTATACGTCTCAGGTACATTAATGCAGTTGTATACACTTGAACCTTTTTTGTGCGGTAGATGCGTTCCGCGGAAAATCGCACAAAAAAGCTGACTTATAAAAAAAAGTAAAGATGCGTTCCATGGATTTTAGAAACCGCATAACTTTGAAAGAGCTATATAAAATATACCCAAAATCGCACAAAAAAGTTTTCGATATGACTCAAAATCGCTCTCTTCTTCGAATGAAATAGTATACCCAGTGTCAATGTTATCATTGTTCCGTGTAGATTTTCTGTTTCCAAATTATTTTCAATATTTTTTTTCAAATTTCGGTTAGTGTTGATGATTTATTTCCTATTTCATCCAAAATATCTCGAAACGTACTCTTTATGAAAACTGCATAACTTCGAAATCGCACAAAAAGAGGTTCGAGTGTATTTATTTAAATTCATACCATTAATGTTGTCTTTATAGTGGTGTCATCTTGAACTCTTTACGCAGTAAATTTAGAATAACTGGTAATGTTCAAAAATTCACCCTTATTGAGAAAATTAAGTTCGTATACCCTAACTGTAGGCCATATCATTTTTAACATTTCCATTTAAGCAATCAAAATTAATAAATTAATCGCTTATTTCGATTTTATGATCATCTTGATGAACAAGATAATTATGCCATTATATGTTAATGATTATGTCAAAAATGACAATGATACAATTTAAATTTGGTGGATTAAATTTAACACATGTATGATAATAGAAATCATTGAAAATGTATAGGTAGAGGTCAATTAGATTGACTCACTTTTGAATATTCCTTATAGAAATTTAAAAATCGTCTATTCACCCATTTTCGATCAACTGCCTCTGAGTTTCACTTTTCGTGACGTTTAAGCAAATTTGCCCTACCGCGTCGATAGAAGTTTAGCTTCAAAAACACCTATACGTGCCATATTTTGTTGATATCCGATTCTAACCCAAACTTAATGTTATTTTTATCAAAAAGCTCTTGGTTTCGTTGTGTTTTTTATCAAATCGGGGGAATTTTTAAATTTCTGGGAATGTGTTCCTGCTCATAGAAAACAGATCCTTATTTCGAATTTCATAGATATGAAGTAGTTATATCAGTTAGTTGATAAGCACCACATGCTTATAGAATTACTCCATGTCTAGCGCTATAGTTCCAAGCAGAGAACTTTAGAAAAAGATAATCCAGCAGGCAAATGATTGTTCATGGTACGCAAACCAAGCGATGGATTAATCTTAATAAAAACAGAAATTGAAAAATCGTTTAGTCAGTTAAACTAAAAGTTTAGATAAAATCATATTAACCAAAGGAAAAATAATAAATTTACAATTTTAAATTAAATTTTGAAGTCATCGGTCATTTGATTACGCTCGGTACGGTTAGTGTTAAGATAAAAACTGAATACATAATGCATTCTTCATCTGATGCACAATAATATGACTATAGAAAATGTTAACATTCTTCAGAGCCTACCACAAATGATATCATAACAACCAGCAGGATGATCATCGCACTTAATTGAAGTATTTGTTCAAGTCCCCGTCTTGCTAGATTTACATTAAGAGGTGAGCCACCATTACCTCGATTCGGAAGAATCTACATACACGGACGGCTGTGGTGTTCGCTCACTTTTCAATTAGTGAATTCGGAACGCAATCGCTAAAGTCAGTTCATCCGTCGGTCACAATGTAAATGTTTAATCACTTTTCTTTGTATGGCGCCGGAATGCGAGGGTTACTTTCATGAGCGCTGGTCGGAGATGATTGCGTCCTGAGCAGTGACCCCTGTAGCTGTGCACAGTAGTTGCCAGCGACAGCAGGTATTTAACACCTCATCATCGGGCCAGAATGGAGTGTAATTATCTCGGTGGCGAGGTGACGTACTGCGCCAAGAGCTGTCGGCAACTCGCACAATCATCAACACCGGCATTATGCAAAGCGCAGCTCCATTACCTCATTTGACATATGAATAAAAGTATAAAACAACATGTCGATAACTGAATTGAAAGCACTTTTTCATTCAGAAGTAAAAAAGCGCCTCGTAGCCATTTTTTGTGGCCTGGGTCTATGCGATGAATGCGCTACCGTGTCCGAAGACGTATAAGTGCCTCTTGGCGCAGTGCTCAAATTAATTTTGCGACTACTGTGTTACTTTTTTATTCATACGAATGATGTGTGGCGCGTTACACTCCAACGCGTTCTACATTTTTTTTATGAATGAGTCGAGATGTGGCGGTTAATCGGGCATCGGTTAATCAGGCGTACTACCGTGGGCGAAACCCTCAAAAACGTGTTTAGTCCAACTTTAATGACGTGACGAATTCATTATATATGTGGTCAAATAGCATTCACCTCTTCCATCCGATTAGTTAAAAAAACACATTATCATTTAGTGTTTCGACCATTGATGCAAGTGGGAAACTCATTCCTTAATTCTCTATAATATCACTTTTAGTAGTGATTAAAAAAAACATTAAAGAAAATAAAAATTACATTTACAAATTTCAAAAAGGAACATAGGACGAAATAATGAATTAAAATCAATTGCATTTCAATATTTATTGCAATCGTCGGGATGACCGCGCTAACGCATGGATTCGCTCTTCTTTCGGATCATGTGGCCGGACGGATGGATGAGGATGGACGTGCGTCGGACAAAAATACTCTCTTCTCTAAGCATTTTTTATTCAGCACGAGATAAAGAGATCTGGCTGCGAGAAGGACGTCCTCCCGCAGCCAAGGACGATTCCCCTTGACTCTGACATTTTTGGAATTGCCAAAGGTATCATTGAGTCACTGACAGATATTATCTTTAAACCTTTTTTTCATTCCCTATTCAATCGATGATAAGTAGTTCGTTAAGATATCTGATTTATCTGTGTCGGGCTCTAAAAAGGATATTATATCCTATACTATAAAAAATATGTGATGTGAAAATCCAAAAAAATCTGAGGAGATAGTATAACAAAACGAATAAAAGTCATCATGATTATAGATCCTATTAGACTGCTTGTGATAATGATGATTGTTATGATCAATTCAAATTTAAAAATCATTAAAACTGATGCAATTAATTGCATCAATTTCGATGAAGAAATTAACTTATTATTAATTAATAAAATGTTTTTGATAATATAGATGTAATTTTAATAACTAAATTTAAATTAAATTAAATTTAAATGCGAAATTATTGGTAAAAGATCTTTCTATTTAACCTCATATTCACCTCGGTTTTTGTATTGCAAAAAATGCTTTCAGCTATTTATAGTGGAATTTGTACCTTCTCAAGCATGAAAATTTATCATGAATTGCCATAACCACATTTCTTAAAAAAGTCAACCACTCCAGATCGTTTCAATTGTTAAAACTGTCTCGTTAATGAACATAATTCTTTGTTTTTGTATTAAATTTATTATGCTAGTAAAGTCATAGCTAGTAATTTTTATTTTCATATTTAATACATATTTTTTAATAATATCGGTGCTATATTTAAAAAAAAATGCCAATCAATGCTTATGCATTTCTCCGTTTTTTAAGCTTTTTCTTAATTCAGCTTCTCCATCAAAAATGCAATGAAAGCAGTTATACAACACATTAATTTCGGACTCTTCTAAAGTAGTGCTCCACAACCGGTGTGCCGCGGTCAAATAAGACAATATCATAACTATGTTACCTAAATAACGAAATAAATTTTCAACGGTCTATTTGCGGTCTCGAGACAGTCCCCATTCAAATAATCTTCAAATATAATCAAACTTAAACTGGACTCCTTCCGAGCGAGCTATCTCTATCATTCAGTATAGGCGAAAGAGTGTCGGTTGTGGGAGACTTCAACGCAAAACACCACCAATAGAACTACTGCAAAAAAAAAACCGACAGGGCTCCTCCTTGCAGTATTTTTCTCTCGAAAACAATATCAAAATTCACTTTTCGCAGTACTTCGCTCACTACCCATCCATAAATAGACGACGGGTAGTAAAAATGGTTTTTTTCTGCCAGAGGAACTTTTGAACATGATGAATGAATACATTGAAATCATAAACATCATAAACATAGCCCTAAATTCACGAAGCTTTGGATTACTCAGTGCATAAATGGGAGCCGAATATGAACCCTTATTGTTTTATACTGAAGATCGTTGGTTATCTCGAGGCAAAGTTTTGACTAGATTGTTTGAACTTCGCTACGAGGTGTGCGAATTTCTTTACAGGACCGAGCAGAGTACGAATGAAAACAAGCAAACAAGCAATTAATTGTGAATCTGACCCAACGGCATTTAAGTATGCTTCAGCAGAAATTTGATTATTTTTTAATTTTAATAATACTGAACAATACGATTGGATTCGAAGTCCTTTTGCAACCATTGCATTAAATTCTACAAAAGCACTGTCTCTGCAAATTCGAGAGGAATTTATAGAATTAAGTAATGACGGGACGTTAAAACTTCACTTCGCCGAACTTCCATTAGATGTTTTCTGAATTTTCGTTACGGAAGAATATCCTCACATTTCTGACAAAGCCATCCTAACATTACTTCCATTTTCGATGACATTCATGTGAGCAAAGTTTTAAAAGAGCAACTCTTATATTAATTAAAAATGAAAAGCTTAAAAGAGCTTTTGACGTGCCGCGAAATTTAAGAAAAAATTTCGGTATGTCGTAAGCGAGAAAAGGTTGCAGAGGACTGCTCCAAAGTAATTGTTTAAATAATCTCAACATTTTAAAGTCTTTAATATTAAGCGTATATCGAGATGTATTGAATCATTATCATAGTGTATTTTTTGTCATACACATTTGATTTGATTTTTCAAACGTATTACTAGTTTAATTTAGATTGTTTATTCCAATATTTAGTTAATATATATCTAATATGTTACCTTTAGTCCTTCGTTTGTTATGTATCCGTAGGAACGCTAAAAATAATAAAAATGTATCAGTATGCAAGCATAAAATTATCGCTCCTATTAATTGAATAAAATCGACATTTATTTAGATTTGATTTTGTGAAAAATTTTCATTGATAGAATATCTTTTGGAGCTTTTTTGCAATATCGAGTATAATGTGATATGGCAAAAACGAATGACAGTTCACGACGTGTTATCACAAGGCATCCGCCTCCTTTTGATATTAGCGATATCAATTTGTTTCTTTGATTGTTTGCTTTCCATTGTGATGGCTGGATTCGAAGAAAAGAATAAT
The DNA here is from genome assembly GCA_008973525.1 of Stenopsyche tienmushanensis. Lineage (NCBI taxonomy): Eukaryota > Metazoa > Arthropoda > Insecta > Trichoptera > Stenopsychidae > Stenopsyche > Stenopsyche tienmushanensis. The sequence goes on from WACJ01000539.1 coordinate 1,005,408, forward strand.
TTCATGCAAAAAATAGACAATTGGATGGAAAACAAACTGAGAACGGAATGTTTATTATAATGAAAAATCGGCTGTTAACGCTAAGACCGTGCGAGAGACGCCATTCCAATCATGGCGGCGATAATTTCATTCATTCCGCCAATAAACAGAATATCATCGCGATCCTTCGCAGAAAAAAGAGATCAAAAGAAGATGAACACGAAAAAATAGATTCGTTCTTTCTAAAAACTAGATCACATTAAAAGAGCAGTTCGAGGCGTATGTTGGTCGTTTTTTAGCCGCACGGAGTCACGACTCATTTTGTTTCGGTCACATTGATAATTCATATTAATACGCTGCCATTTTTACTTGTGCAAGTACATGAATCTTTTCTTCAATTTACGGTTCACTCGTTCGACTCTTATCTTCGATTTGGTTATAATATAGGGTTTTTTTGGTCCATTGTGCTGGAGAAACGAAGCCTTATTAATTTGAACGTGATTGTAAAAAATCTCCCTTTCTCCTCTTTTTTTATTCAATTTCAATACGACCAAAATTAAATTCAATAACTAATAAATCCATTTGGCAAGATTTCTTTTTATGGATAGTATCACTTTTTTGATATAAGAATTACTTTATGTACGAATCAGGAATTGCGTTTATGCACGCAAATTACCCCAGACGCATCAAAATTATACAATGCCTGTTACACGCTTTTCTTGTGTGCATTGAAAATGTTTCTATTTCTAATTTTAAACATTTTTTACTTCTAATAATAGAGCATTATTCAATAAAAATAATTTTAAGTGAATGAATAAATAACAGCCAAGGGGCAGACAACCGTTTCTAAAGATACTGTTACCTCAGTACACATTGAATATTTCAGTACTGAAAAATATCAATACTGTGCAAAAAAGGCCATCACTCGTTTTCGTTATGAACTTCCGAAATATAACAATAACTGTAAAACGATTTAAAAGCATTCAACAGTCTGCAAATCAGAAGGCAGGATACGAACTGGCAGCACAGAGACCTCTGTACAAAAACGTTGTCAATTTTATGCATGAAATTAAATGGTAGAAAAGGCTCTACGTTTCCAATTCAAAGTGGATAAAAAAGCACTATTCGAAGACTCATAAGAATCTCGATTCCATTGTCCGTTAATAGTCTTACGTTTTTACTCGTGTGATCATAATTAGTTCCACATTTTCGCCACAATGGAAATGTGATAAAATTAATGGCCGAGTGTTCAGTGGCGAATGAAATTAAAGCTTAGAAAGGTGATCGCACTTGGATTAGATCGACATGTTTGAGGGTTGAATAACACTTTTTTTTGTGCCACACAATTTAATTCGACGTTATCACAGTTCATTATGCGAAGTAGTTCTTGATGGTACTTGTACGTCAGCTATTGTATCGATGAATAGTGAGTAAATTAAAAAAAAAATTGTGCTAAACACTGTCCTTTAAGCTTGAAAAATATAGGCAAATGCAAATAATTCCAATTTATAAACAGAACAGCTTTCTTATACTTGAAATTTGAGAATAAAATAATAATAGCTACATATTAATGTATTTTTTAAAGGGACAAATTTTTTACTCTCTTTATACTCTTTATAAAATAAAATAAAATAAAAAAACCACTTTGAAAAAACCGCATAACTTTGAAATTGCACAAAAAAGGTTTGAGTGTATATTGTTAAGTAGGAAACAATCCAGCATAAGACAAAAAAGGAAAGATTTACTTTTTGAGCTCTTTCTGCATTCTGCATTTTACCGATATTTTGAAACAGTGAGTAACACCGATCAGTACGTATTTATATAGATCATGATTTAAACTGCATTAAAAGCAGAAAATTGCTTTCCGTTCGTATTTAAAGTTTAGGCATAAAGATTAAAACATAAATTTGCTATCAAACTTGCCCAAATCTCAATGCATTCCTAATAAACTCCAGATTTAAGAAACTAGTACGATAAATAAGATGAAAAGGCGTAAATCGATGCATTTGCAAGAAATATTTATATAAAATATTAGGCTAAAATATATTCTAAACTCTGCAGATTTTCTTGCAAATTTGATGTTTAAATATCAAACAGATAAGCTTTGGTTTTGCTTAATGGAAAACTTATCACAAGTAAAAACTTAATATGAAAAATTTGTACAACGACACATAATTATTTCTGTGTAATTAGACTTCAGAATATCTTCTTTTAATTGGCAGTGGATTGAAAATGATGATAAATTAATTCCTGCGTTTAAATATTACACTTTATGCATTCATTGCCGAAATTCTCATTAAGCTTAAAGATCAGTGTCATGATAAAAAAAAACGTTTATTTCTCTCAAAATCATAACTTAATCGATGATTGTTATGTTTTGTCGTTACAGTGGTATCGCTGCAATCTTGATGGCATGGACGAAGACATCGGAACTCGATTTCATCAGCTGGAGCCGGATGAAGATACCCGAGCATTCATCGCCAATTCCATCGATAAGTCTTCATGGCTGTGGACCCAGATTTGGTACTCGCTGATGATGAACATCCTACGCTTATTCATGACCAAGACTGACATCAACGGGTGAGTTTATCATCGGATTATATCAATTTTATCCGCTTTACATCAAAGGCTCCGCCAAATGTCCGCATACAATTAGGCCCGAGTATTGGAAACTATCAAACGGTGCGTATTCGCAATCATCAGGTGCACGTATGCATAAATGCATTCGATGCCTTTTCATGCGAGCTGAGTGTTTTATAATTATGGTGCGTTCGCCATTCGTTATTTTCACTAATGTCGTTCCTTCACAATTGTATTGCTCTCGAGGAGCATTTTGCAAATGATTCATGCTGGCTGCATTATGCATTCGCGAAAGACTAAAATGACAGGCGGACAGTAATTATTTTCGAAAATAACAAAGGAAAGCAACATACGATAACCTTCTGTTGCATCATTACGATGCATTCGATGCAGCCTTTTTATGTTGTGCACAACCGTTCATTGCTTAATGACTCGTCGGCTCTGCTAATTGCTTTTTAATTTGTCGTGAAAAAGCTTAAAAGCGAACTGGAACTGCATAAAAGGTCCCTCGATGTCTAATCATATGTTTTTTTCAATCCCGTTTGTGCACTTTTTCGTCACGAAGCGGCTGTTGGAGAAAATTTCTCATGCAATATTGTATACCAAATTGTTAAAGACCGCTGAACAATGTTGATTATATTTAAATGTTAATAAAAGTTCATGTTAATCATCTGCATTTTGGTCAACTATGCTTTTGTAGGAATGCAATATATATGAGTGCTAATGCTATATATTGATGTTTTAGATCATAGGCTCCCAACCTTTTTCGGGTGGCGACACCTTTTTATAAAAGTCGTGTGATCCGCGAACCCAAAAACAATCACTTCCAGAAATATGTAGACACAACGGAACCAAAACTCGAAAGGCAAGCCTCGTCACATTTGAGTATGAATGATACATACCACACCAGTATTGTGTGAACAATTTTTCATTAAACATGTTACGTGCTGAGAAATCATTCCGCAAATCCAAGAAGTCATCTTGTAACTGGTTAATTCAAGGATACCAGAAAATGGATTTCGTATCAATTTAGTTTCTTTTTCTTTCAGCTCAGGGAAGTAACGCTGAAGTTTATTTTCAAGAGATTCGAGATGCCCAGAAATCTCCTCCTTAAAATTTTAATTAATTTCGCCTTCAGATTCGTCTAACACACTGTAGAGCTTCTCAAACATTGTAATGTTTCCAAGATTTATTGTTCTTCGCCAGCTTTGCAGCTTGATTGAGATTATCGTGACATGCGATAATATTCGTTTCCTTTCCCTGAAGTTTCAGGTTAAGCCTATTTTTCTGTTCTAATATATCTGCTAGATATGCTAGTCTTTTCAGCCAAGCTGTGTCGATAAAGTTTACCAAAATGTCTTGTTTCTCTAGCATTTCCAGGAACAACTCGATTTCATATTTCAATTAAGACACGATTCACAACACTTCCTTTCGACAAGCAGCGTACTGCCGTGTAGAAAAGAACAACATCGTGATCAGAATCCATGTCTTTGCACAGTTTTCTAAACAGACGGGTGTTAAGAGCTCTAAATTTGATGTAATTTACTATTTTTATCAACGAATGAAGTACCTCTTACAGAGAATTTAGAAGAGTCTTACTGAAAAGGGCATACCGGTGAATTATGCAGTTTGCTTGGGGAGCTACTTTTTTTCTGACTCGATTTTGACCCATGCATAGATGCTGCAAAAACTGCTTATTTTTTATTTCGTTGTTTTGATATTATAAGTAATCAAAACGGCAGTCTACCACAATGATATTGTTGCCAAAATTTGTAATAATTTTTGAGACCTGTAAATAAATATTATACATGTCTTATTCCTATAAGACTAAAACTATATTGTAGCTGCTTGTAATGAATATTATATGTACCTAATATTATAATTCTTTGAAATTTACAATACTTCAATCAAATTCCCGCGCTACAACATTAGCCACGTCTACTGAAGCCCCGGACAATTTGTATCGAAAGTAGATGACGTTTATTTAACAATAATTAAGGTGAACTACTTGTAAACAAATAAGCAGCTTTGTATATTTTAATTTAATGCCAGTATTTTGATTTTTGTTTTTTTTTTATTATTTTGATTTTTGTGCCCTGCCTAACTTCATTGATATATTGAAATACTACCAGTCCTATTTTTTTATTTGGGGAAAATTTCATAAAAATTGGTAATTTAGGTCGTATATTTTATAACAAAAGTTCCAAAAATTACGTCACTACCAAATTTTAGTCAAGTCTAAGAAAAATTATTAAAATTAAGTATCTTCAAATAGTCTTGCAATCAATTTCATATCAATAACTATAAACTTAAATCAATATTACTACATTCTTATATATGAAAATTTGCCACCCGTTTGTACATGCTCCTGCTGTATAAATTTATTTTATTATAATCATGTGGTAGTTTTAATATTAAAAATATTATAGAAGACTATTTTTATTATTGTGAGCATCAAAGGAAAACTATGAAAATTCTGCGCACAATACCGGGATTAAATTAAGCAAATTTCATATAGAACTGACCTTTGCGTATAACGGAGAGCCCTTTTCTTGTAACCCTACGGCGGTGCTGAATATTAAGGATCTGCTCGCACGCAACATCGTTATCTCAGGATCAGATTTTAAGATAAAACCCGTTGTATTGCCGAAACAAACAATATCCTGAATGCCTTCCGAGTCCCACATTGGCGCATTTCAAAACGGACCATTAATCTCGCCACTTTTATTGGTCCATTGTAATTGATTGGCGCATATAATTCTAAGTCCGCTCATCGTTATGTCCATTGAACTTGGTCGTCTTCCATTAACATCCGAACTATCGTTCAATAAATCCACACTCGGTTATTCGTCCTTAAAGTCGATTTATCCTGCGCGGTAATTAAAATTTATTTCCCCCCATTGGGTAACACGACTGGATTTAATATCCGCGAACAATTAAACGTATATTTACAATCTGAATTAGAGCTGCCTTGGCCGAAGCCTTTAAGCTTAACAACCCTTTCAAGCCGTGCGCAAATTACATTTATGAAGACATAAAAGTGCATTTATAGCAGGCAGAGTGCATTATACTGATTGCGTAAATTTGTTAATTGCATAATAATCGGTTTTACGAGAGCGATTTTATCAGTAAAGCTTGTTATGATACTGGAGATTTACGAGTATCTCCCGATTTTAAATTATTGTTCCCGTTTAAATGGATCGATGAAACTAATTAAGCGACACTAAATTTCAGACAGAACGAATCAATTATTTTGTTTATTTTCGACTATAGTTAAAATGTCAATATTGATATTTTCTTCTTCTTTATGTTCGAGTTTATAAATATTTTTTTATTAAATTATAATAATTGGTGCTTTTGAATAACGCTACCTGTTATTTAATTGATCGCGTGCAAAATGTTAATCATATAACTCCCATTTGGTGTTGTTTTGTATAAATTCATCCCTCTCTGACAATTTTAAATCTGTCCTTATTCTTGTCACATTTATTCGCTCGTTCGAAATTCAACGACCGTAATTAATTCAATATCTGAAATTCTTACCTTTCGTTAGCTTGTATACATTTTTAACCACCCTATGGCTGTAATATATAATATGATATTAATTTCATACTTAACTAAATAAAAATTTATTCCCCGTCTATATATTATACATAAGATATTTCATTTTGTGTCATTGTGATATTTTGTTTCTATTGGAGATATGTTTTTTGGGCTGGTTGTCAAGTAAATGTAAGTTTTTAAATTGGAAAAATTTGGTAGAATCTTTTTGTCGTTAAATCGTTATCGTCGATTGATCTGGATGCATCTTGAAATGAATTGTAACCTGCGTCGCTTCAGGGTTGAAGGTGATATTCCTTACTGTGCGAGCAGCCGCCGAATGGACATTTGTATAAGGGCTGATGCTAATGCGATCGCGACCGATTAAAGACCTAAAAGTGGCCCTACTCTGCAAGGTCCGACCTCAACCGCTGCATTGAAGGATTGGGAAGATAGCCCAAATGCTAAATTTATATTTTTAAATTTAATTCTATATAATAAACGGCATTCTCTCACCAAATTTCATCAACTTCGTTCAATTATAGCTCTTCAAATCGCTCAAACATAATAGTGTTTGATTTGGTTTATATTTGGCTGATAAGTTCAAGCTGGCGATTATTTGCAAGCTGAAATATCTGAATTTCAGCTTTTGAATGTCTGTTTATCATTCAATGACAATATAATCATCGGGAAATGCAATAATGGTTATCTAGAAATGTTGACTATTTTCATTTACTAATTTTACAATCTTCCCGGAAATCTTGTAGGATAAAATAGCAAAGTATTAATAAATTGTACCATTGATGGTTTATATCATGAACTAAGAACATCTTATGTTAATTGATGGAAAGATGAACATTATTCCTCTAAAATTTAGATCTAGTTCTATTCACCGCATTCGGAAAATTGAATTTATTTGTAAACAATCAATACAATTGATCGAAAAATCCTTGTTTCGTTAAAAAAAGGTGAGTGAACATAAAAGGCACAACCCTCCTCAGATCGTGATTTGGTCCAAAATAATCATCAATGGTCGTTCTTATTATTTTTTACCACTGATTACTAGCAAAATACGTTCGGGTCCATTAAACAACATAGTTAAGAAATAATAATAAATCCATGAATATGTAATTTGATAGTTTTCTTTCACGTTTGTAAAGGATATAAATAAATTCAGTATAATTTAAAAACCATAAAGTATTGAATTACAAATGAAATAAATCCACGCTTACGGAAATAATTGTAACAGAGACCTTATTATGTCATTCGATATTTGATAATATTATTATTAAGATTAAAAAATATGCATGTATTGCATAATTAAATAGTTTTATTATAAAAAATTAGATTGCTTGAAAATCCCTGAACGGCGCATTAAAAATCGTGTGAATCGATTAAGTTGTTGATAAACGGTTTGACGGCTATAAAAGTACGGTCTTATATCTCGAATGTTATGACCAAAACATAATTATTCATTATAGGAGGGACCGCCGCTAAAAAGCGGCAATTATATAAGCAAAAAGTCAGTATAAAAATTTTAATTATGGCAGGGTTGACTGTGTTTCAAAATGACACTATTCCCCTTACGAAATTTTGTCAAATCTTTGGTATTTTTAGCCCTTTGAATAGTGAGCTAATTTTAAATCAACATACACTTAGATGCTATATTTGTATTTTCGACGTTTATTATCCGTACAAATCCATTTATCTGTCAGGACCATCGCAACGTGTATAAAACTTGTACATAAATAAATGAAAACTGTCGATAGCACACAATATTTGGCCATTTCTTCAAGTAAACATAAACAATACACTTGAAATCGATTTGGGTTAACGATCTTTTCAATCATACGATGTACGCAAAATACTCTTTCCACCTCTGTTTCTCACTATATGAAATATAGTGAGTGGAGGAGTATATATCGGAAATCACTATATGAAATATTCTTTCCCTATACAAATCTTCTATGGATACCATGCCTATATCCAATAATAGATATGACACCTTGAAACGAAAAGGAGTACTTTGTCAAGATGAATTCGAACTTGGAATTGAATGTGCATTTGGAGCATCAAATGCGCTAAAATTGTTCATGTTATGAAATAGATATATATTTATTTTATACACTTTTTCGAAATCAGCTTCATCTCCTAATGAAGTCATTCTCAATTCAACATCAAATATCCACCGCATGGTCGTATGCTGCCAACATTCGGATCACACATACATTTTGCACATAAATATTTTTTCCGCCGAACTCATGCTTCCATCAACCAATAATACCTGATATTACTGCGTGTATTACCAGCAACTCGTCCTGAACGTATGTATTAAATGCAGCAGACTTGATAGAGTGGTTGGAGCCTCAATATGAGGGAATTTGAAAGCGGAATCGATGAATTTGGATGTGAAATTTATGAAGGTAGAGTGGGTGATGTCGACGGTTGGAAAAAAATGGGTTAGACCTCATCCTTCAAGCGCGCGCAGATGGGCAGCATCCCTATAGGTCCACGGTCGCGCGTCCCCGCAATAAACATGGCGACGCGAAACAAAGGACCGCTGAATCCAGATCAATGCTAATTTCCGCTATCTGGCGGTCCATCTCGCCATTATTTATCCGGTAATTCGGGCCGGGCCCGTGCTCCGACTGTCCCATTGTCCGCCGAACCGATAATGAGCTGACATAATGATTTTTATTTTACAATCGCTCCTCTTTGCCCGCCCGTGTCCAATTACTATGATTTATACGCCAACAGACCTATCCTCGGTGGAAATACGATTTTCTCCGACAAAGCCTCCAACACGCTTAAATTTCACTCCTTTTGTACCATTGTACATTACTGCATAGTAAATGAGTGTGAATTATGTCCCTGCTCGGCGTATTTACTACAAAAAAAGCCTTTTCTTTTTTCTTCCGAATTATTTTTCTTCCCATACCATTTGTTTAGACGAAAGCTTGAAATATTGGCGAATAAATTCCAACCCTTAAAAACCAAGCATTTTCGATTTGGGCTGAACGCTCTTTATAATATGAACTCTTATAAAATAATGTACGAATAAAATCTTATAATTTTATTTGCTTGTTAAAGTATCATGTGTTCAAGACAAGTCAAGTCGAAATGTACTTCATTAAATTTAGGTACATAACATTTCTAGAAGTATACACTTTGCTTCTATTATATTCATGATAACGTTGTTTCGTCACATTTATTTTTAATACTGAATATTTTCATAACCGAAGATCGTTTATTAGATCAGATATATGAATACATGACGACATATTCAAATAGACTATCGAAACACCTCTTATAAATTATCGTCAAAAATTAGTTGGAATATCGATCCAAAATATTTAGCAAACGTTCAATAATTATAGCTGCATTATAATTATAAAATAAGCCATATACTAATTATAATGAATTTCGAAAATATAACATATTTTTGCCTGATTTACATCATAGTGATTATTAAAAATTAATATTCTATATCAAAATATTGGATACCAGATACGGCTTGATGGAAAAACCTTAACTTTGAATTTTTATCATTTGATTCAATCATATTTTTTATTAAAGATAGAAAAATGTTTCATTACATTTCCCAGATTTTTTTTTGCTTGTTCAACGTCTAAAAACGATGGAAATTTTCATATGCCAAACACTACTTTAGTTTTGACCTTAAACATTTCCTTTGTAATAATATTTTTTAACGAATATAAACCCTCATATATAAAGATTGTTGTGGGTGCCTAAAAATATCGTATTATTTCAATTTTATATCTAAGAAAAATATTTTTTTAATTCATAATATTAAAAAACATTACATGAAAAGAAGATTCATCATCACTACTAATCACCATTAAGCGAAGTTATTTAATAATTGGTCAAATGTATTCATCAAAAAAAGGGCTTTCACAAAAACCGATTTTCGAACAAAACCGGTTTTCGCCCGTTTTCGAAGTCTAAGTGCTGTCCAGTAAGGCTTTAAAGGAAAGCTCTGGACTAATTTAAGGAATGAAATGAGTTGACGTGTAAATGAAGTGAAATCTGGAATATATCTAGTATATGTAGGACTTTTATGCAATGAATATATAGGGAAAAAATCGGACAATCGACAACCCCTAATCAGAACCATTGTTTCTTTTGGCACCACCAGATTGTTCGCTTTTGGCTGAGAGATATTTTTCATCTATTTAATTTTCTACTTAATTTCGTGAAAGAATTTTCTTTTAAACAGCAAAACTTCAATTGTTCAGGCAAATCTTTACAACTGTAGCGTGGGCGATTTACTATCCTCACGTAGTAGCGCTGTTAATCTGAACAGATTTAATTCGCCAGATTAACAGCGACATTTTCCGTCTCTCTTCAGGTGCAATGTGTTATTTTAACAGCGCCATCTCTTTTGGCCCTACGGAGACATTACACCAGCATACCGACGGATCGCTTCTTGCGCGTGCACCGTTGCCGGTTGGATAGTGACGTGCAGGAGGCGGGAGTCGAGGGAGTCATCGATTAACCTTGGCTTCGGGGGGTCGTCCTTCCTGCAGCCAGATCTCTCTCTCTCTCATTTGGAATAAATAGTTATTTAGAGAATAGAGTCTTTCTATTCGACGTCCGTCTATTCTCATCCATTCGTCCAGCAACATCACGACCCGATAGAAGAACGGACCCGTAAAATAGCGCGGCCATCCCGATGAACACGTTGAATATTGGATCATCCCAGATAGTATTCCCGCCAAATTTGTTTAATCAGTATATTTTTCCACCAGTAACGCTTGTATATCTTCGACACTTATAACATTCATTCAACATTTCTTATAGACTTAGAAGGTTTTGTCATTAAAAAATAAACATATTTTCTCGTATTAGAAATAAAGTAAAACATATTTTTTGCGTGCTAAAAACACTTTTACGTGTTATAGAGAAGTTTTCTTCGATGCTCGAATCGTGTTAAAGCAAAATCACATTGTAGAAATGGCGTTGTACAAAGGGTGTTTGTATTTTCCAATCAATTCCAGAATGTTAACATCTATAGTAAATTTGACATTTTGTTTCAACAATTTAAAATATGGAAATCACCTCTAACCACTAGGTTAGAATAGTAGGTTAGATCCTGGACTCTTACTATAAATATTTTATTGTAGATCAAATGTAGATTTTCGATCAATCATTTCAATTCAGTTTCAGCCTAATCTCCTGTATTTACAAAAATAATTAACATTTCACTGCCCATTCTAAATAAAATAGTTCTTTCCTATCTTATTTGGTTTTGAAAGACAATGGAAAAATCACTTCCCACACACTTAAAAAAATCCTTTCCCTAGAAAAGTTGCATATGGAGATCGATTGCAAATCTTTTTAATATGGTATTCAGTCGTCTGATTGTTTATTGGTTATTGATTAATTCACATTACTATGCGTTGAAGGAATCATTAAATTTGTAGCCTAACTATCCACGTTTAAAATATTTTGGATTAAAAGCAAGTTTATTAGTCATGAAGTAATTATTGTAATACCTTGCATACCCCGTGTGCAAACTTTTAACACGTTCTATTGGAACGTCTTCATCAAAAGAGCAAAAACTGTGAGGTAAAAAGCGTACTGAAAAAAATAATTAGTAAACGGCCGATTGATGATGTTGAAAGAGCTTCGTTTGATCTCCAGCGTCCATCCTGGCATTGCTTTACTTAGCGCTTGGCACTTACCATTTTGAGCCATACCATCCGGATTGATTGATAGCTTTCTTAATTAATATTTTAGCACGTGAGAGGGCGTTCGGAGGTGAAGCTCAGTGACCATTATCAATTTCGAGCGATGAGAAAAACGAAACCTGTTTGTTTGGCGTTGCGTAGAACCAGGTGCAGTAATGATGATGAAGGAGGAGGCCACATGACGGCAAGATAGATGGTGTTTAATGAATTAGTGGTGCGATCAGACCGCCCGGTACTCCCCGCGAGATTTTATCATCCCGATGGACGCCATAAAACCAACCTCACCACTTTCTATGCGCTCCAATCTTAATTATTTATTAGCAAGTGACGTGCCGCTTCTCCCCGATTGGACTCGAATCCTTACGACCTGTTGTTACTCGCAATTAACCACATCGACGTATTTATAACATATCTCCACTCCATAAAATAGCGTGATGCTTCGGATGGACACGAGCCGTTTGACTACTGGTGTTAGTCGACAATGGAGCTTATAACCATATTTGGATACATCATATTCTCCATTAAATTCTCGTACACCATATACTTATATATTTTATTTAACAACTATTCAGTAATATCAAGTGACTCCTTAAATTGTAATGGCAAGATAGCTGATCTTTCTTCTCACGTTTTTCTGAACAGATTTGATTATAGGTACAAAGTCTTGTATCAACAAATAGATAATCTCCCATGAATATATGCATATGTTTTTATCAGCCTTACTCAAATTGTAATTGAATATAGCGGATTTATGTTATTAGAGCGTGCCACATGAACGTTCGGAATTCGCAAATGAGAATTATAACGCGATAACTTTTACAAAACACAATTCATTCATTCATAATAATCTCCATTAGCTTCAATAGTTTCAACTATTGTTTGCATATCATCACACAAATTTTTAAGTATGCTGTATTTAGATTTTTCAAGTGATAGCGTATATTAATTACATTTTTCCATATGATTTACTAATTTTGTCTTCAAATGAAATATAATTGCTTCAATTTTTGTTGATAATTAAATGCTTATAAAAGTTAGACAGGTATTTCGATCATTGTTACTTTCGCTGATTTTTCTACTATTGCTGTCAACTTTTAATTCATTAAATATGCAATAAATTTGCTATAATAGTCTTTGATAATCTGTCGGAAGCTTCAAGACTTCAAAAAAGTATTACTCATGATTTTGTGTGTCCAAGACGCTTTGTTATTATTTATAGAAGAATTGTCAGCTATGGATCGATGAAAACTTCATTAGGAGTATCGATGAAGGCGTTGTCCGCGGTGAATAATTAAAAAGGACCTTCTTCCATGAATGGGTCATAAATTATTGAGGAGCTTCGGCGCGCCCAGCCTGTCGATGAGGGAAATATCAATTAAATTAGAGCTGTGTACGTACAAAGCGTATTAGCTGGTAGACAGCTCTTCGTGGAAATGAAGAAAGATCGTTGGGCGTGGTCGTGTGAGGAAGTCATCGATTAATTACTTAATGGATTCGGTTTTATCGGTATTTACACGACAAAGCGGCACTGTCATGATTTCTTCCGTGTCCTTCTTCATTTCGAGTCGCTGAACGCGTTCCCATTGCCTCTGTTGGAATGTCCAGTTGACTTGTAATCAAAATACGTCAGATGGACTGTCGTGTGAGTTTAGGATCTTTTAAATTGCATTTTTATCAAGTTCGATGTCAATTAGTCATCGGTTGTATGTTTAATCGCTAAGGGCGAATGGACTTTCCTCACCTATCCCAATATCCGATCTTTTTTACCCTTATCTTTTATTGCCGCTCACACCCCAACTCTTCCGGAATGGAAAGGTTAGGGTCTATATACACTAAATAAATCCTTAAAAAAATGATAAGTTGAACGACCGATGCCGAAAAGGGCATTTTTTAATGAGTAACTTTGATGGTCAGTTGTGTTTCATCTGTCGATCGGATTGCACTTATTTATTTTGTCAGTATTTGATCAACGGCTGAAGCGTGTCTTTTAAGCAAAAAAATACAAAAAACAACCCCTATTAACAATGGAAGGATTTGTTCTGAACAAACTATTTTTTCGCTGTTGTATGCTGTACGAGTTTCATTAAAAAATCGGCAACTACAGCAACTAAAAATATCTGAAGCTCTGTTGGTTTGACAATGCCAGAAATGGTTTAAAATTTTTAAATCGCGCAATTTCTCCTTAGTAGACAAACCAAGAAGTGGATCTCCTACAGCTTTCGTTGAGGATCTCATAGCTACAGAAATTGAAGTCAATCCAAAGTTTTTCATTCAATGACGAAAAAAGAACAGATTTTCACGGTTCAGCGTTCAAATAAATTACCCCTAAATCAGGTCTTACTACGAAAAAGTTCGTATTGTCTGTTTAGTAGGATATTCATGATATAGTTTATTTTGAATTGCTGATCTAGTAGTAGCTACTAATTGACGAGCTTAGGCGACGCTTAGGGGCAGTAACGGCCCAATCTAGGTATACATATATAGAGTACATATATGTTTTTCAAATTGTTATATTAACCATTCCCTACCGGTGATGTATTTACTACACCTCGACTCTAATAATGGGAATATCGATATGAAATATAATAGATACGGAGTTCAGAATTTTTTTATTCCTCCGTAATATAACTACGAATCACATCAAGGTATTATAGTATATAAGTATTCATCTGCAGCGACGGAAAAAAATAATTTGTCTGGAAATCGGGAATTTTGTGAGTTTTAGTCCGTGTCTCGTTGATGGTATTATACGAAAATGGGGGCTCACGCGGTCATCAACTCGAACTAGCATTTAAATATCTGATCAAATTTATCAATGTAATTTCTTAAACTATTGAAAATCCCAGTCCCGAGATGGTCTAATACAATCCTGAAATCCCGGAATCGAAATTTTGGCTCCCCCATAATCACCGGACTTGGCACCGTCCGATTACTACTTATTTATTTACGTACTTATTACGGACTCTTGGGCCATTTTAAATCGAAACCACTTCATTTTTTTAAAAAAAGAATAAAAATTTTACCCAATAGGTAGAAGAAGGTTTTAAATATCGATTGTAATTATTGTGTAAAATAATATTTGTATTTTGTTATAGGAAAATGTATAAAAACGCCCTTTTATCTGGGTACATCTGATATACGTGCAATGTGATGATTTCGATGATTCCCAACAGATGTCGCTACTGTACGCGTGTGACTAAAATGGCGACTACATGCCGCTCGCATTTTTGAAAAGTGTCGCGATTTAATTCCTTATTGCAAATAACAATCCTCAAGTGTGACAAAAAATGAAGCCTTATATGGACGCGGCTCTGTTGAAAAAGAATCCGACGGTCGTTAGGCAAAATGCGTGAAGACATCGAGTTTTTATATTAAAAAACGGTGATACTCGCGATTCATGGCGATGCGTTTACATCGCTGCAAACTGACACTTATTAAGCCTTTTAGGAGGCTTTAACAAAGATAAACACTGATAAATTTCTAAATTCGGACGACAATAAATTCGATGCTGAAGTTTCGCTTAAACGCGTCTCAAATCCGGTTAAAAGTCACATCCAGTGGACGCCGATAGGTAACGTCGTAATCGTCCATTTTTTGCTGACGGACTCATTGTGATGTATGCCTAATATAGAATTATTACATCGGCAATCCCGATGATGTTATTTAAAACCGCGACGAAAAAGAAATAACGATATTCGCGTTAAGCGAATTAAATACGCCGGTCATCACGGATTAGTTTCCATCAATTTCTTTTGTCTTTGGCTGCTTGAAGAGAATCCATCCGTGACGTTTGTGTTAAATAAATTATATTTTCTTCACGTTTGATCAGCAGCATCACGCTCATTTCATCCTAAGCGATTAATGATGTAATTATAATATTTATTGTTCAGAGCTTTTGTCGTGCATGGCCATGGCGATGTGTCCAATCGGCTAATTCAGCAGTAATTGCTATTTTCAAAGTTTTCCTCTCCGAATGGCGGATGATAATTTTGCGGATCTGCTCGTTCGATCGACTCTGCAGATTTTCAATAATTCGCCATTAGTAATGGATGTTGCATTCTTTCGGACATTTCGGACAGAATTCAAGAGACCAGAACACCCTGCGCATACGTGACATGTTGACTACTCCATTTTCCTTAGGCTTCGGGTTTCACCATGGTCACGGTGTTCATATTGTTTTCGCCACGCCGTTTTTAAATTTTAATTTGATTTCAATTCGTCACGACCGCTACCGTTTTGTCCAATGCACACTTTTATGCCCGCACACTCGGGAATCGATTGTGCTATAGTTTTTTTTTATTTTCGCACGTCATTCAGCTCGCTCAAAAAAGAACGGGAAAAATAGCGTGAGCACACCGAACAATTAACGATTCGATTTTTTTTTTGCGGCGGATAAATAAGGAGCAATTTTTAATTGGCCAATTGGCATTGACGATGACGTCTGTGGCTTTTATGGAAGTGTTGCTAGATTTGTATCAACGCTTCTAAAATATTAATTGTTCGAGTGGTGTACATTGTATATAACTAAAGAATAAATATGCACATTGTAAGGGATGAAACTAACTATTATAATACTTTTATAAACACTCTATTAAATATGTATACACTCAAACCTCTTTTTGTGCGACTTTTTTTGTGCGATTTCGAAGTTATGCGGTTTTTTTAAACCATTTTTTTTAATTTCATAAAGAGTACGTATCGAGATGTTATTTTTTAATTGCCTTATTTTTTTCCCGTTTTTTTATTAACCTTTTTTATGCGATTTTGGATATATATTATATAGCTGTTTCAAAATTATGCGGTTTTAAAACCCATGGAACGCATCTTCATTTTTTCTATGTAAGTCATAGCTTTTTTGTGCGATTTTCCGCGGAACGCATCTATCGCATAAAAATAGGTTTAAGTGTACTATGAATTCTGAATTTAAAATTCTACGAAGTTCGTAATATATTTTTAGCTTCAATAAGAATACATGGATGCAAATTATTTACTCGATCAAAAACTCATGAACGATTCAGACACGTGTACCGAAGCCTTAACCACCTCGTATCGAAAATAGATTACGTTTATTTAAGAATAATTAATATAAACTACTTGTAGATATAAAAGCAGCTTTGTTGATTTTAATTTAAAGCCGATATTTACAATATCCGTAACGTTGAAAGCTTGATAGGCTGTAACTTTCCCAATTTACATTGACTGAAACCAAAATTAGCTTTGTACAAATGGGTGCAAAATTTCGACCGCTGCCTCCCGTACTAACATATTTTGAGAAGTTAACTATGAAGTTACATCCCACATTCCATATTTATCTCCCACATAATGCGTTGTTATTATATTTTGATATATTCAGTCCGGGAATGTCTTCATCGCACCGCGGACTGAAATTATCCAATTATATTTTTTATCGAGACCCGATCGAATGATTACCGGTTTATTGATTGGAGTGTCGATTTCAATTTTGCATGCTTATGACTGTCGGAGCTCCTCAGTTCCTCGATTCTTATCTGATCATCATCAGCGCCAACCTCGAGCCGCTGGAGCTGTCTTATATATCAAATGTGATATTATCTGCGATGTTTTTCCATCGCCACCTCTCGGAGATTTACATACGGGAGCTGCGAGAGACGCATCTATTATAAATGTGTGGTGGCTTTCCTCGTGCGTTACACACGAACAATGCTATCGCGCAGATTCCGATGTTAGATTTTTTTTCATCTTAAATTCCGCCCGCAAAAAGATCGATTTGAAATTCAATTAAAGTTCAGAATTATGTAGTCGATCGACATATAAAAAAATCACACTTGCTAACAGTGTGTTGGCCCACATGAATTTCGACCACTCCACTTTTTTGTGCCAATCCCCAACACGAGAAATTCGGTATTTTATCTTGGATAATTTTTGTTTTGCCGTTTTTCTCTTCCCTCCGCAGCCTCCCTGAATATTTATCGAATCTCTCTTTGATTATTCCCATTGCTTTTTGCGTTGAATCCGATAAGGCCGCACATTGGAAACCGCAGACATTAATGTAAATATTTTTGAATTTGTAAGCAGAAATCAACAGACGATTCAAGCTGCTCGGACAACTTATAACAGTCCTGAATCATCCAGTGTTAAATCGTAAAATATAGATTTATTTTTTCCCCCTTGCCGAGCCTTTATTACTCCGAAAATTTAAACAACACATATCACCAGTATCAAAATTTTCGCAATGCCGCCAAGAATGATACATTCCGTTATATTTATGTATTAATTATTACTAAATGGAATTAAAAACAATACAGCCAATATCATGAAGATTTTAATCTGATCAAAATGTTCATTTTTTATCGGAGGGCTGTTTAGTCCCGCCCTGATCTTGATTAGAACCAGATCCTATATCCTCGTTGTTCCAGCTCACATATTCACGAATAACTATATTTAATAATAATTTCTCAACGCCGGCGTAAACCCAGTAGCTGCTTAAATGTGATGCTGAAGTTAGAACGGGATAGAGTCCATATCCAGATTTCTGGATGCGAGTGTGAGAGCGACAAAAAAATTTTCAAGCATCAATATATTATATATCCGATGCTGATGCCGGCATTGGCGGAAAACCATCTTCAAAACGAGTATGGAATATTTTTATTTGATTCTTTATTATTTATTAAACCGCAACAAATCTTCGCCTCTTTTAATGCATAATTATTCATAGTTTTTTTTTTTAATATAAAAGAGTCAACTTCTGGTACATATTCCAAGCCATTTTTGATCAAGGGCCAAATGGCTACATAGAAAATTGTCACTCTCATTGATAAATTGTTTTGTTTAAAAACAATTTGATTTATTATTTTCTTTTAGTTCTTAGAATCATGAAAATTATATTGTTGCGTTTTAACCCCTTGTCATCTATTGGAGTACGCAATCTTCGACGCGGCTGCCTCATGCAGCACGCCACAAAGGGCGTCTCGATCCGTGGGGTAGTCCGAAGGCCGAACGCGACCGTGTGCCTCTCAACTTAGTCTAAAGGGCCTCGACAAGAATGATGGGGGCGTCCGCCTATAAGTATCAACGGGACTCTGCAGCCTCGAAACAAACTCGCAGCATACGACAAAATCCGTATTTTACCTCCGTAGAGGGGGCTCTTTATCTTCGACCGCTCATTTGACAACACCGAAAAGGAAGAACTGTCAAAAAGAGAAGGAAACAATTAAAACATTGTGTTCTTTGATCATTAATTTTATTTACCATTTGTGACTGATATGGCGATGATCATGAAGTGAAGGCTTCCGGATTCGATGCAAAATGTACTCGAAATTAAAACATGATGTCAACAAATAAAGTTTGCACAATTTTACACGATCAGTCAGCAAGGCCCTATAGAGAATAGAGTGCGTTCGTCCTACCAACCTCAGCATAAAAAGCAAACAGCATTAAACACGGCCAACTTTGACGACCAAAAATCAATATTTATCGGGAGAAATTAAAATTATTTTTATAAAATTAAACGCGAAATATTCTCATGCTACAACATCTTTTAAAAAAAGTTTCAATGTACGTTTATTTTTATCAAAAATCTGGATAAATTGTGATAAGACTACTTTCAAATACGCCAAATAAATATTTTATATTTTTTGTTTCTATATCGTTTTTCTTAAGAATGATCATTTTATTTAATCAAAAAACATTATTCAATTTTGAAGCAAAACTTAGACGTTAACCCTTTGACTACTGAGCTAATTTTAAATCATCATAAACTTAGATGCTATATTTGCATGTCCGACACTTATCATCCGTACAAATCCACTTATCTGTCAGAACTTATGCAGTGTGTATGAAACTTGTACATAAATAAATAAACACTGTCGATAGCACACAATATTCGGTTTTTCTTTTTGTAAACATAAACAATATACTTGTAATCGATTAATTATATCATTCACATATCATTATTAGTCGATACATTTGGGTTAACAATCTATACAATCGCATGATGTATGCAAGATACTCTCTCCGCGTCTGTTTTTCTCCAAACTCAACGTGCAATACACTTTTCATCTCTGTCAGTCTCTAACCTCAACGTGTAAGAATGCTCTTTCTGAATCACTGGAATTCTAACATAACAATATGTAACATAATATAATTATTTAACTACAATAAGTATCAAAATTGCTGGAGTTGCTATACATCAATTGTAGTTGAAGATAAAAGAGCAATTTAAACATGTATGTAACTTATTTTGATCAACTTCCAAGAGCGTAATAAACTTTTTGATTGTTAGTTTTAAACGATTTTAATGAGTGAATAATAGAAATATATCGACAATGGTTGCGCATTTCTGCTTGATGTTGTTTCAATTTTTTTATTATAAATTTAAACTAAAAGCTAAATTTCGCCATTTGAGAAACACATAATTTTGTTGATACAAAACAAACAATTTGATATTTTGTGAAACTTCTTTGAAGAATCCTCGCGGTCGTAAAAATGTGTTCCATTGAAAGAAACACAAAGTTCATTTCTTTTATATCATCAGACTTGGCATCGATTCCTTATCGGAGCAAAAAAAAAAACGAAATCTATTGTGCATCATTCGATGTGTTTTAAAGTTCCGCGCTCAACTGACCGAACAATATGGACACGGCGATGAATTTATGTCTTCCAAGTACCTGATTCGTTTTTTACAGGTAGCATGACATCAATGTTTTAATTTGGTTCATTATCCGAGCCACCGATACATCCTCGTTATTAAAGAGCTACCAAAGCGATCATCTCCTACCGTAGTTGCGCTCATATTTTCACACAGAATCCGTCTCTGTATATGATTCATTTTTCATGAGTCGTTAATTATTTTCTCGTACGGGTTTTTTTTAATTACTTCTCGGGTCCTTTATATTCATACCGGTTCTGGAAGATTAAAAAATACGATTTTATATAATTACTTCTCGTAATTATATAATTAAACGTCGTGATGAGTCCCCCCTTTGTGCTACCCGTTTGGGTCTTGAGAACAACCGTCTCCGGAGGTCTGGTCCGCTGTTAAATCATTAATCAAACTATACACCTCTGTCGCTGATGATCTTCGCCATATCATCATCCTTTTCATCATACGGCGTCCTTTTCTCATCCTCCCGCCTTTTGTCCTCTTTGTTCTACGCTCCTCTCACCTTTGCGTGGCATTGTTTCTCGCTCCGTACGCAGCCACAGAGAGGTCCAAAAATTTAGGATGCGATCATGAGACTGTTTAATTGATCTAATATATGCATGATACTGATTGACGGTAATGTATGAATTATACCAATGTTTACCAATTTTTTCCTCGTTGCATTCTAATGCAAATTCGCCAAATCAAGTGTTACTAATTCAAAACGTCATAACTATCATTTCAACATCTCATTTTTTTAGCTATATTATAAAATGCTTGCATTTTATGACTCGATATTATTGTTCGATATACCCGCCTTTGATCCAGATGATGGCGTCAAATCTACTAATGATTGTGTCGCATGCTGCACGAACATGGCTCTCCATTTTCATTGAAGTCTCTTATTTAAACTTTCCACACTATATAATTTTTATTGTGTATTTTAAAATGGAAAAAATGAATAAAGCTCAGATTTGATGAATATTAAGATCATTGATTTATCCGGAAATTTTAGACAGAAACATTCCTTCTAAGAAAATATTCACTTTGAAATCTCATTATGCAAATCATGTATTTTATACTTATTTTGGCTATATGCATCTTTTTTACAACCTGGTTAAAAAACTATATTATTTAAAAAAATCCCAAAAATGCGCACGAACTTTTGGACTGACCTGATATATAGCTACGGAAATATGTCATATAATCCGTATGCATAATTTTCTATCATGAAAAATTATATATAAATATATTTTTTATGTGTTTCATATTTATTATTAATTAGTATATATTGAAGGTAATATGTAGACCAGATTGTTTAGCTTAGAATTTCATTTGGATGCTGTGTGGATCCTAATCATACTTGTGGTACTGTAATGTAGTATTTTTTTTTTAATGTATAAAAATCGCAATCTTTGATTATATAATTACCCAATCGCTTAAGCACAAAAAACGTGTAATTTATTTGTCAACTTAAGTCTTGTTCGTATCCTGAATTGTGCAAATTTGTCGCTGTCCGTTCTCTCGCGCTTTATAAGGAGATAAACAGTAAGTCCAGACAATGAAGCCGAATTTTCACCTGGAGAATTTTATACGAACTAAGCAATAAAATTTTATTTGAATTCCTTGCAAAATCGAACACAACAATAGCGACACTCTGGAAGGAGCTATTACCCGACTTTCACCTAATTCCGGCACACCGGAGCCGGAGTGTCTTTCCTGATGAGTCCGGCATTTTTGGAGGTTCGTCACGACGGCTCGGTTTTCAGTAGCGGAGGTCGTTAATGAATCGTGCCGGTCTTTCGGGTCGCTTTTTGTTGTTTGATGTTGGGCTGGAAGCTCGCGTGGTAGCCGCCGTTTAATTACTTCACATTGCTACCGACATTTTTTGTACGCGCATGGGTCCAGCCTCACAACAATACGGACGCCTTACGAGAGGAGACCCGAGAACTTCTCTTTTTTTATTTTAATTGCAATATAGATTTGATACGACCGTGCTACTCGGGAGATTGGTATTTAGTCAAATTATTTCAGTACGTCATACGCGGTGCAGTCAGAAACGCCATAAAAATACGTGCGCGATGCCCAGCGCGGGCAAGTTAACTGTTCGTTAGCGAACGTGTTAAGACATCGTGGTTTTTCGTTTCGTACACTCCTAGTCATTGTACGTATGTCTATTAAATATATTGTTAATATATTATTGTTTTTTTAGAAGAGCGGAATCCCTAAACCAGCGTTGCCTAAACTTCTTAAACACATCACCCTTTTACTAAATATTTTTCTGCAAAATTCTACGTTCTTCCAAGTGTTCTTCTTAAAAGTTTTCATGACTTGCTTTAATAATATATGACCATGCTTTTAAAGAAATCTCAAAACAGTCAATATTTCATATATCCTCTATTATATAATAGGTTACCCCAAAAGAAACCCATTATTTTTTTAAAACTTAAAACATAATTCCTACCTCTTCTACAAATTTTGTATCCTTCCTTGTCACAAACAAAAACAACACAAACACAAATCGAACTCAAATAAAGACATACAAAAATAATGGATTTCTTTTGGGATAACCTAATATTATACACTTGGATCTGTTTTTATGCGATTTTGAAGTTATGCGATTTCCAAAAATAATGGAACCTGTCCATCATTTTTCAAAAAGAAGACAAAGCTTTTTTTTATGCGAATGCGCATAAAAATATCTATAATTAACACTAGTGCAAGTTACAACTGTATATAATATAGTCATGTGCGGTATCTCAGATAATTTCACATACTTTAAATTCTTGTTGGAAAGCATTTTGGTCCGAATGTATTTCAGATAGTGAAATAATAAAAACATCGATATTATCAATTGAAATCATTACTTTGGCAAATCAAATTGGTGGAGAAGGCTTTGATTTGATGAATGACATTATTGGTTTGATTTTACATGGCAGCGAAGAAACAAAAGATGATATTGAAGTAGAAAAACATCTGCCACCTTACTGTGATTATGCAAAAAGCTAGTCAACTTAGTAGAACTGCGTAAAAAAATTATTGTTAAATAGTCACATTTTTTTTATGCGATCTTTGATACATTCTATCACACTGATTTGAAGTTATACGATTTTTAAAAATAAAAGAACCTACCCCTCAGCTTTCTATGTAGGTCAAGTATTTTTTATGCAATTTTTTTTATATGCGACTCCCCGTGAAACGCATAAAAACAGACTCAAGTGTAGTTATTTCGATAGTATTGGCTCACATTATTAACTGAGCTTTCATCATCTTACTCCTCGACACGTAATTTCTTTCAACTTATAATGTTCGTAATACCAATTAATGGATAAACTAGTAATATAACAGGGAACGATAGTGATATTGAACTGGAAACTGGAATGGTGAAGATTCAAGAAAAAAGTATTCTTATTTTAGAATTTGCAAGGACAAAATTTTGCTCGAGGATGGAAACAAATAACTGCATAAATATTAAAACAATCCAAGATACACTTCTTGGGTGTCACGTAGGACAAAAACAGTTATTAGAATCCTTCTACTCTAGAAAATCCTTTCTAATAAAATCAATACTATTGTCTCAAAAAGTTTTCCACTACATTCCAAGAAGAACTGCTGAAACTTCTTAACTCCTTAACAAGGTGAATGCATAAACGCATTTGAAAACGTTCACCTAAGTGACCCGCAGAGTGAGCGTTCAAAAATGAAAACTCATAGCTTATGCTACCTTCAAAATTGAGCGCACGATGAAGTGAATATATGATATAGACGATATGGATGTGACCTTTTTTCATAAATTGATATAGAAGAGTTTTGCAATAGTCTGAATGTGCAACGAAGCATACCATCCTGCATACAGATCTTACACACATCTTAAGGAACGCATTTTAGATCGAACAACTATCCTCTTAACAGCATGATTATTAATCAGTGAGATCTTTCCCCCAAATTCATAACAGTTTTAATACGATTTTATGGTATGAGAAATTAAATATTCTCTGTGTAATCTCATGCAATCAAATTAATTTCCAATCATATAAATACTGCGTTCAAATTAAACTAGTATATTCTCTCTGAGGTAGTCGTAAATTTTTGTCCACGATTGTATCGTGCCATTTTATTACGCTTATAGGATTTATTTATACACATATATGGTTATTAAATCAATAAAATAAGTTTTATTGTTATTAACACTTGATGAGTTTTCGCAATTATCATGTTATCTTGATTGTCTTCTTATGCTATCATATTCGTTACCAGATGTTGGCGATCTCTATTAGGCGTTTATACGCGAATAGAGGATTTTTATGCGGCAGTTTCCCATTGCCTTCCATTTATGATTAAAATGGGATATGACTATTTGAATAGAAATATTTAGATACGAGATGATCTGTGGGCAAATGGCGAAAATATGATTATTTTATATGATTTCTTCGAAACTATTAATGTAATAAATATGAAAAAGGTTTAGCCGCGTTAATATTTTAGTATACAATTGATGTGAGTACTGGATAAAGTGGTTGTCTAAATTCAAAAGTGTATAATGAATACTCTACTGGCGCGGGTCAGGAGAAGCCTCCGATTGACCCCCAAACGGGAATCCACCGTGGACGTATTCAATGAAAAATATATTTGGAACATCCACGGTCGGCCAACAAAACGTATCCGTTCAAAGATCGTCTAGAAAAAATGTCGAGGAATGTAACAAAAAAAAGAACCAAGAAAGGCTTCTCACATAGTATAACATCTGGACATTCATTCACGGTTCACGTATGCTGTGTTGGACAAGGCTATTACTGAATGGTCCAATCAGCTGATGGCTAACGGAAGGTCTGCTTCTGATCCAATCTGTACCAAACAAACCCGAATGCGTTCCCGGATCTAAAAAGACGGTTTTTTCCCTTCTCATTCCTTGTGTCCTTACGACCGAACGGTTCCTGCAAGATTAATCCGATTTTTGAAGCATTATTATGGCACTGCCAATAACGGTAGGCTGATAAGCTACCCTTAATTCTATTCAAGTAAATTAATCAATATTCATAAAGACATTTAATATACTTTTTTGAACATGATTCATCAAAACGGCCAATAATTGCATTTTCATGGGATTGGAAATCAAATTAATTTTATCAACTTCAATGTATCGCATTTATCAAACGTGAGTATATAAAATATATTGTAATTTATTTAAATGTAGTGTACTATTCCTATCGTGATGTAAGGCAATGTTTCGTGTCTTACAACGGTAACAATTGATCTGGTTGACCCTACATCTTCAAAATATATCACCACTCTATACAACGACAATTTTATAAAAGTTAACACTAATATGGCATAATATTGTGCATTTGGGCTCTTTTTATCGTCTCCATCTTCGTTTGAATTTTTGGATCAATTAAATTTTGGTCAACAGAGAGACAGCCGGCCATCATTCATCAATTCAGCTTTTTCGACTCACTCTTATCTTAATCAGCAGATGATATAAAATTATCGCTGAAACTTATATATCTGAAACGTTATAAGAACCAAAATGCGCAAATAAAAGAAATTATAACCAAAGCGGATTGTAGTATAATATCACACAATTGTTTCGAAAATGTTTCGATCATTAATTTGGAGCAGCGAGTGACTGTAAGAGTGCAAAGATCTGCTCAGGTCATCTAACGCGATCGCAACATTTTTTATAATCAGGATAAAATGATTGCATCAATATGTCACAAAGGGTGTTAAAAAATGTTTTGTTGTGGATCTTTTCTATTCCATCAATGTTGTTACGATTATGGAAATAGGCTATGAATATGAACCACATTGTGTATCAAAAAATTGCATCTTTCTAACGAATAAACTACGTTTACATTTTTCAAAAATTCGCAGACTTCTATTCATGGAGTATTTCAACGTAATGGAAACGTTGCCAGCAAATACTCGACGTTTTGCTTTCACTGAACGAGCTGTTTCACTCTTCGCACACCGTTTTATATTGAACCACTTCGTTTCAGGCTAAAGTTCAGGTTCATTTAATATACAAACTATATGCATACTTCAAAATTTCATCGGCACTGAATAAAAAATCATGCAAATTGATTCTATCTGTTTGATTGCAGCCGCATCACAATACGTGTTAACATGCTAAAAATCTCGTTTATATCGAATTGATGTTGATAAATTTGAGGATAATTTCGATCATAACTGATGCTTTTTGCTCTGCACGAGTATTGTATTATAGTTATCATAGCTCACATCCACAGCTGTGTATATTGGCTCGTTAATTAATACGACCGCGTATCGAAATTTGACTTCTCACACCGTGAATAATCGAGATCTGGAACATGGTATCGTTATACTAACAACTCGAGGCGATGCGATACCGGCCGTTATTATGTAATTATTAATTGCATCTATTGCCAAAACAGCAACGTACTTGGAACGTCGATTATAATTAGAAGAAGGGTATCGAATCGCTACCGAAACCGCCTCTGCCGGCTCATACCTTCTGCCTGATTGTTCTACCCGGATCGGAATCCGAGCGATGGTACCACGTACTCTAATAACAAATTAACATTTCATGCGGAACGAACTTTTAATATCCCGTCTTCATTCATTTGCGTTTTTATGAAAGGAGGAATTATAATTAAAAAATGTGTATTGAACACACATGTGCGCCGGCAGCCTCTAACTCGATAAATAAACTCCTTATTTATGTATGAGATTTCTTTAATAACAATTTCTGCCGTTTTTTACCGGATAAACAGGCCGTTACCGGTCCGATGAATGGACCGCGCTATTGCGGGGCCTCTATTCGGATGTTCGTATATTTCGAAATTGATTGATGATCGATTTCCTCTTCGGTGGAATTTCGTCAGAAAATCGAGTGGACAGCAATTAATAAACGTCGGATTCGTACTGAACAATTTATGCGCACTTTTAATAAGAAATTAACATCGTCGGTTGTAATTGGCGGCTAAAAGCGATTTCCGCTACACTCGGAAGATTATAGCTGAATACTAATTTATTTAGGATGATTTCTAATTAATAAACGCAATTAGAATTTAATTTAAAATTGAAAAAACCCACAGCGAAATGTTACGTGTTGTAATATTCGTATTGCAGGCTTAAGAATAAAGTTTTAGATCCATAACTAATAACTCATAATTAATCAATTATTTTAAATAAATATAGTTGTACAGGAATGCTTATGAGTGCCTAAATTTACAACAGTTATTAAGGGGGGGCAAACCCTTTGCGTTTAAAATATCTTTTTTTTTAAATAACGTAGTTCGAAAATAAAACATATTGAGAGTATATTATAAAAGAGAAAAATCGAAATATGAAATAGTTACTGAGTTATAGCGCGTAATCAGGAGCACGCCAGAACCGCTGTGAACTAGGGAGACGGGTCAGGTGTAGTGTGTCGTGTGTGGTTGAATTTTCTAAGTGTCAAAGAAGAGTCAAAAGCTGGTGCAAATGACAGAAAACCATTGCTTTAAAAAATATCTAAAGCTTGAAGACCTGACTCCATTTCTTGTCCAAGAGATAAAACAGCATCCCTTACCAATTTATAAAGATTTGTCCAGGGATGAATTACTTCAAAGATGTTTGAGTGGCCATACCCAAAATGCTAATGAATGTTTGAATTCGATGGTTAGGCGACTGGCTCCAAAGCACCTGCATTCCGTTGTAAAAATCATTGAAATATTAACATTCATTGCTGCTGGGATATTTAATAACGACTACAGCTTCATTTTGAAGATGATGAATACATTAGATATAATTATTGGCACCTACTGTAAAGTCTTTGCTGAAAATACCGATGAACCGTAAGAGTCTTTCCGAGACAAAAGTAGCTCGTATAGTCCGAAAACAACAGTTAGTCGAAGATAATCAGCTTTTTGAAAAAGCTGAAGATCTATTATATACGCCTGGAATCGTTGGTTGATCGATAAGTCACTAAAATTGATAGTTTTAGCGCATTGAAACTTTAAACGAGATTATCTCGAAACTGCATTTTCAAAATGTTCGCCAGTTGTAACTTAAAAAGTTGTCGATCGATCTGACTGAAATACTGGGATATTTCTTACTATAATATTATCTAGTCAACTAAGCTAAAGCTTTAATGTTTTCGTGTCAATAAATTATTTTTTGAGATAAAAATTATCAAGATTTTTTTTTTTAAAAATATAAAAGTTTAACTAAAAAGCCTACTAAATTTTTAATTTTAAACCTTTTTACATTTTTATAGCTTAGTTAACTGCCTACACTTATTAAAAATCAAAAAATATTTACATTTTCGATTTCAGTTTAACAGGAAACCTTCGACAAGTGGCGAGCCGTTTGATATCACGAGAAAAGACGCCTAATAGAATGCCTTATAACTCCGCCATTTTGTTTTTTGTTTTTAAAAAAATATAATTAAATAGCACTTTAAAGTTGTAGCAAAATAATGTCAAAAACTTAAAATGATACGATTATTTTATTACCATTAAAAAAAATCATGAAAAACGACTCATTTTCGAGCGTCTAAAAAGATTATCCCCCTTAAAATAACGTTTAAAAATATTAATAGTTTCGTTTCTCACTCATAGATTTTCTCCTACCTGAAATTTCTATTCGAAAATAAATGGGTGCCCACTACGTGGTATTCTTCCTTAAATCGAAACTCTCTTTTTGCAAAAAAAAAGGAAAAAATCAAAATGTGTGTCATTGAAGTAGTTTGACAATTTAATCTAAGCGTTGAGCTAATACACTAAATATCTCTTCATATTGTTTAAATAATATGAAGAAAAAAAACATTTTATTAGGGCATGCCACATGAAGATTCGGTTTTTCACTTAATCAAAAATCGACTGTAATTGAGAAAGTTTCTCTGCAATATTTTACATGTTTGACTATTTTAAATTTACATATAACAATACGAGCACTCTTTTGTGATTTAGGTATCAATAACATGTCGATTTTCCGTTTTCTCACTTCAATAAGAAAAGTTGGATAAATGAGTGACGTACGAATTACTACAAACCGAGCAATACATTGATTCTGCCTCCTATACTTTTGATCAAATAAATTATGTTTTGAAAATATACGACATTTTAATTATCACCGGTGAATTCCGAACGCTCATGTAGCATACCCTAATCTCATGCAGTAGTATTTAACAAATATCGGTTAGACAGATTTTTACAAGAATACATTATTTTTATATGTCCGTACAGAATTTAGAGCACTTACTTCGAAATTGTATATTATCATAAACCTTCAGTGAAGTTAATATTCTACTCTTTTCAGGTAGACGTTGTACCAATTGAATTATGAATATTTACCTATGTAGCTTTAACCTGGGGTGGACACGAGACTATCTGTTTGCTGTGAAAATATCAACTAATCGATAAATGAAAAAAAAAATCCAGACAGATAAATTGCCGGTTGACACTGGGGTGCTATCTGTCGTGTTGATCAATCTGTTCATACCATAACATCCCCCGTGTACATTTTTTGACTCGAATTTATCAGTTTTAGTCATCAGTCCTTCAGTACAAGTTGGGTGCGCATTCGTGGCTGTTGTATGGCGAGGATTTAATGTGGTGGCCGTGATTTTTTTTTAGTTGAATCATGACGCGGCATAATAGTCCGGCAGCCAATAAAACCCGTTGCTGACCACTCTCGACACAATAGGTCGCAAACATTCGCGCTGTATGCAAATAACACGGCGAACGCCCGTAAAAATCCAAGAATAAAAGAATGAAATGTAAACGAGTCCTTGAAATGAGGATATTTTCAGAGGCTGCCGGGCACCGGTTCTGCTGCAGCCGGTATTCTTCGCCTGATAAAAATTAACACCCGTCCTGGGTCGATCTCCGACAGCTCCACTTTAACCTTCGCTGAACCTGTTCGTCATTCACCGGATTGAGGTCTTAGGGAATACCAAACAACGTCTGCACTGGTATTCGACATGCTGAACTTTGACCTCGTAATGCGTGTTTGAGATAACTGAAAACTTGTTATGTCTTTATGATCTGAACTTACGATTGATGATCTTCTATTTATAATGGTTGTTCATTTTGATTGGAATTTAATCGATACTTAAAATACATCGTAATTACGGAAAAACCCCATAATTATCATCTCTGCTTTTTCCACATCTCAAATTAATATCTCCATGACAACTTTCTACAAAAAGTCAGCATTCAATACAATAATATATTCTTGAAAAATATTTTACTCAAAATATCATATTGGTTATCGGACTTTTTTTTAATAATAAAATGTAGGGTTTGAGGCAAAATATTCTGTTAATCTCTTTTTCGCTTGTGCTTTTTGATTTTTATCATCAAACAAATGATAAATATATAAAAAATGATGGTCGTCCAAAGGAGCAATTGCAATAAAAGAAGCTACTAAAGAAGCTAATCATAATAAAAATTTGTTGTTATTGCGGGCTTCATAATTTCTTTTCAATCCCATCACACCCCTTCAATAATCATTTTTTTCTAAGGAATTTATTGTCGCGCAAAAACCATTTTTACTTATTATATAAAAGAAAAAATGAATCTGCTTTGGAATCCTTAATTTTTGAATGAGTCCCAACTTTTATCGTAGCTGAAATATCATCATCTGTACGTGATATAATAATTTTCAGTTTCAATTTATGCTTTAAATATAATCAATTGGCATAAATTGACAAAATCTTGTTTATCTTATCTTTTTAGCCTTTAATGTTTCATAGTGTATTAAAATTTGTTAATATTTCATATAAATGATTGATGATATTAATACAAAAAAGGAATCCTACGAACTTATTGAATATATTATATCATTACTTTTGCATTCAATTCATATATGCTTCTTATTTTGATATGATAATTTTCTGCTACTCTTCCATTTTATTTATGTCAAAGTAAATTTAGTTTTTTATTGTTTCTGTATTGTCTGTTTATTAAAAAAAATCTAATTGTAGTTTTTTAGTTATCAATAATAGACTTTTTTTATTATGTTTAGGTTATTATTTGTAATGTTACTAGAAAATCGAATCGTGCCCCTTCGATAGAATTAATGGCATCAACACCGAATGTCTATATTATTTGCAACAAAGCTACAACAACATTTGTTGTCTTCTCTTTCAGACTGGATTGAATGCTGTTAAGTACGAATGAAACGAAACACCGTGAAGTGATTGAAACAAGGAGAATTGGTCACGCTTCATGCCACCTTATTACCCTGAAGATTCCTTTTTTCTTGTTTTAATAATGCACGCATAAAGCATCACCTGTCTCATGCAAGTACTTCTCGAAGAAGTTTATTAAATAAAATCTCCTCTAACCAAATCGAAGATATTCCTCGAAGATGGAGACAATCGAGCCTGAAACTCATCAGGTTTAAATCCGCTTCGCTTTTTATATCTATCTAATATCGTGATATAATATGAACCTTTTGTCATATCTTATCGACAATAAATCCGGAAAGCTCTTCGCACAATAAAAGTAATTACTTAATAGGATAAATCCTATTAAATACTTTTGAATTTCATCGTTCGTATAGAGAAATTTCGTCGTTTCTTTATTGCGAAGTAATGCTTCGTTTGAAGCACTCAAAAGGCCATCGCGCACGTTTCTCATTTACGGAGCATAATGATAATCGTACTCTATAATCGCTCATTGAAAAATATCTGTATCGAATAACAAAGAAATCACACGGTTGTGACGGGAAAAATGGAGTAGCGATCGATAAATAATTGCATCGCGGCCGCCATTCGAACATTCGGAGTCAGCTGAGTACACTAATTCGGGCCGTTGGAAAGGTTAATAAACAGAAAAAAAGAGACGCGGAAGACTTTGAATTGGTAAATGCGTCGATCGGAAACCGCAAAAGTTCGTGTCTTCCGTTGGCAACGAATTCGATATCGACGAATTTGGACTTGAGGTTTTTAATTGTTTCATGCTGGAAGCTCTCATGTCATGCTGGGGTTGCGTCCAAAAGTCAAAGATGGTTGGAACTTTTTTGTATCATAATCTAGGGAATCGGGATGATTGAAATGGAACAATTTATGAAGCCATTCAACCCTTTAAGAATATTCAGTAAATAGTTATGTATGTTGCAGTAAATACTAAATCATGACTACTAAATATGTATGTTAGTAGTCATGATTTAGTGATTAAACTTGCATCTCAAACGTCTTGGATTCTAATATATAGAAAGATTGGTTAGGGATAGAGAATCCAATCCCGGGATCGCGGACAGTTTTAGGTGCTCATGAATCCCGCGATTAGTAAACGTAATCTCGAAAAAATCGGGATTTTATCTAACAGAAATCATACATCTCACCAGCACGTTAAGGCTACTAAATCGAGACATTCTCGCCGAAATCTGGACGCTTGGAAACGGTGGCGTAACAACTAATTGATGAGCTTAGGCTACGCTTAGGGGCAGTAACTGTCTAATCAATGCATACAAACATATACAGTACATATATGTTTTTCAAATTGTTATATAAACCTTTCCCTACCGGTGATGTATTTACTACACCTCGACTCTAAAAATGGGAATATCGATATGAAATATTATAGACACGGGTTTCAGATTTTTTGTATTCCTCCGTAATATAATTACGAATCATATCAAGGTATTATAGTATATAAGTATTCATCTGCAGCGACGGAAATAAATAATTTGTCGGGAAATCGGGAATTTTGCGAGTTTTAGTCCGTGTCTCATTGATGGTATTATACGAAAATGGGGGCTCACGCGGTCATCAACTCGAACTAGCATTTAAATATCTGATCAAATTTATCAATGTAATTTCTTAAACTATTGAAAATCCCGGTCCCGGGGTGGTCTAATGCAATCCCGAAATCTCGGGATTGAAATTTTGGCTCGGGATTGGATTCCCTAGTTAGGAATCGAAAATGTATCGGGTAAATTGAAAATGTGTGAGATAACTGGCACCTTTTTACATCAACATTTGTCCATGAGAAAGCTCTGTTCGAAGTGAGTATCGCATCGATCAAAAACAACAACGCGTCGAAGATTCAAATAACTTTTTGAAGCTGTATAAATGCAACAAAAATAATTTTTCAAGCGTTTTGTTACAATAGATGAAACATGGATCTATCATTATACTTCAGAGACAAATCGGCATTCAGCTGAGCTGACAGAAACCAGCGAAAACCGCCCAAAGCGATCAACATTGCAAATATCAAGTAGTCAAGTTTTGGCTTCCGGCGTTAATTAAATTAATTAAGCCGCGTTATTTATGTGCTTGACGGATATAACTAACCCATATATGTGTAAAGTGAAAAAATCCTACGAACTTATTGAGTGAGTTGTTTATAATGACTGAATAAGTCCATGTTCTTTAATGAATGCTATTGCAGAGTATCCTTTAAAAATTCTTGATTACAAGACTTTCATGAATAATATCCTCAACTCCTCTTGCCGAAATGCTTAGATCCTATACTACATTCGCTATTCATACGCTTAAATACCATAATTAGATGGATTTTTGGCGTATTTCTTCAGAAATCTCTTCCACGGGATTTCAAGCAACTATTTAAAAAATATGAAGGAGCAAACGTTTCATAAACTAGCATCGTGTGTGTTCAAGATATTGTATAGCCGACCTTTGCTCCAAATGTCTAAGAATTCACACATACTCATCATTTAACATACGGTCATTCTAATAGTTACAATGAGAATGCATATATAATATTTCAATCTATGTTAGTGACATCCATAAACGGTTCGTCCTATAACCGCCCAACTGATGATATTGAAATCTTAATTGCTAAAAAAAGTATTTGTCAATTCGGATTTATCTTAAATAATTTTAAAAAAAATCTTATAATGTTTATTTCAATGTATACCAACACAAACTATACTCAAAGTCCCCTATGATATCATAATTAGGGATCATTCATTATTTCTCTTGTATTTCTTTTGCGACCATGTCTTGTTATTTCTAATATAGTCCTACGGGCAGTAATTTTTCTTAACACCCTTTGGCATTTTTTTGCTCAATTTTATGGATGTGACTATAAATCATACTATTAAAGTAAAATGATCATTTGCTTTCAAATTTAAACTGGATCATCTTATATTATTATGAACTTGAGTTAAAAATAGTATTATTTATACACATATGCTGCTTAATGGCTCTGTTTACAATGTTTGGTTTTAAATGGCTATTAATTCGCATCAATTCAATTAATAGACGTTTGAATACTCAAATGTTTCTCTAAGGGCGTCTTGCATTTTATCTTCTCGCGAAGGTATATAACATTATTATATGCTAAAAGCTATTTAGATCGTTTTTCAAACAATTACATCAGAATAACTGGTCAAATTTAATTTAAGTGGCGGATTATGCTATATATATATAACACAATAAATAACCGATTTTAGGATCTTCTTGACTGATTAAAATTTTATTTCATTTGCCCGTCCCTGTGTACAAACGGCGCTAAATATTTAATAAGGCTTCTATTCCAGATGGGAGCATAGACATTAAGGCCCCGAGAATAACCGCATCGATCAGTGCAATAATAAGGCATTTGATTGAATCTACCCGCGGCCCGAAAGTGATATAATTTTCTTTTCTCAGGTATCTTCATCCCTCTCCGGTTGCAATCAGACCCATGAACCCGTACATTTATATTTAATTTGCCCGTTCGATCACCGATCGTGTATGCCTTCTTCTGGCTAAATAAAATAATCACGGCGTTTTGTTTATGCTTTATTTCCGTTGACGGTAATTTTGGGATCGCCGCAATAATTTAACTGTTGATCAGAATTGTTGATTCGTTCTCATCGGACACGGAGAAAATTATATGCGTTGCGGTGCGATTCACCAATTCGGTCATTTAATCGGTGACTTGGTCAATTTTATATGCCATGTATCTATGGACAACTCTAACTATATGAAGAAAATATTTTCTATTTATTTTTTATTAAATTATTCGACAAAAATAGTGATTTTTCAAAAAATTGCATTTATGTAATATAGTGAGATAAGTAAAGAAGTTTAGGATAAATTTGAAGCAGTAAATGGTGATTGACGTGCAAGCCACGGAATAAGGTACGTTCCCAGACAAATCCAGTGGTGTCAGGTCTGGAAATCGTACGAGCCCCACAATAAGGCACGTCTCTAGATAAAAAAAAATCCAGTGGTGTCAGGAGACCATGTGAACTACGGAATAGGGTCGCCAAAATACTTAATTTACACAACAGAGGCGCCAATAAATATAATAAAAATACAATAAAAAGTATTTTCTTACCCGGCTTCTGACCCTAGCAAACTGGTACCTCTTCAAGTTTAACGATTTATTGAATGACTTGTATGACATGTAGCATATCGTCGGAAAGGGTATAAACTAGAAAATATTTTAAAACTAAACTAAGTTCAAATTAATTTAGAAGAAAGAAAAGAGAAAATTTAGAAATTTAGAAGTTAACATTTCTCATTCGTTTGCACATTTTATATGACTTTGAAAGCTCGGATGTAATTTACTTTATACTAATTGCACAAAATAATATATAAATAAATAAATATAATTCAAAATTCAAAAACAGTTATTTCATTCTATTACGACTATAGATTAAAAAGTTATGGCAATTTAAAGGTGAAGTTTAAATAAATCTATATTGACAACTCTGACACTTAGCACATAGGGCTTATGTGTGAAACTTAGCATAAGACCCTCTAACCCCCTAAAGAATTGTTTGACGAATTTCATATTCTTTATTCGAATAATTTATTTTACGAATATTTGAGACCCTACACCAATGTTCGTGTTTTTGCATTATGGTTTGAAAATGGATGCATTATTGTAGTATCATAAGGTGTTTAAAATAAATTCTCATTTTTTGCAAATGTATTACATTCCTCAAGACTCAGTCCTGTTAAGAGTAGCCAACTATCCTGGATAGAGCGAGATTGTTCTGAAATTGGTGTCCAAAATCCCGATTGAATGTCGAACTGTCCCGGAATTTCAGAGAAAGCTATTATTGGGTTGACTTTTGAATAATGACTAAATAGTTTTGGCCAATCGTAAATTGAAAATGCGTGAGATAGCTGACGCTTAAAAACATATCAGAATGCAGTGTATTGACCAATTTGCATCAATATTTGTTCATGAGAAAGCGTTATTCGAAGTCGGTGCCGTATTCATCGATCACCTTGAAAAAGTTAGAACCAATCAATAGAGAATATTATGTGACGCTATTGGTGCATTTAACAGAAATGATTGCAAAAAAATACCCCAAATGAAGAAGAAAACGATATAAAGTTTAAAACAGTCCTACGTACTTATTGAGTGGTGTGGGAAATTTTAGTTTTGGGAAACATATCCCAGAATTTTCTCAGGAATAGTATAAAACATACTATAGAAAAAAAAACCTTATCGAGCCTTAATTTTGACCCAGCATCTTTATATTCACAAAAAATATATGTTTGAGAATTTAAAAGCGAACTAGAATTTAAGCAAATTGTATTTTTAATATTGTTTGAATATTTGATATTATTAAATTCGGTAACACTTGATCTGGTAGATTGAGTGCCTTTTGATTGAATCATTTTTGGTTTCCATTCTGTATTTCAGAATATAAAAGATCCATCAATAATCTCAGTGTTTACATTTTGTCACCGATACAAAAATAACAGATAATGACTTTTATAATTTTGTCGACATCTATAAATTATTTTTCTTAATTACAATAAATAAGATTGCTCCATTTTGAATATAATATCAAATATGACCCTTACAAAAAAATATATCGAAGAACTATTATCATTATTAGTAATAGTTTTTCACTGCTCTTCCAAAGAAAGACTACTCATTTTTAACATTCCATCTATCGTTCACAGCCGAAACTCAAATACTTGAAAATATTTTAATGGGTGCATCGATAAAACGTTTATATTTGATCGAATATTGAGGTTACTATGAGGTTGACGATCTACATAAAAAAACTGTATAAATTAAAATCATTTTTATATACAGAGTGGATCAAAGAGATGAAAGTGTTTGAGATTTTTTAATAGCTTGTAAAAGATATAATTCATTTAGCAGATCATCTGATAAATTTGAGAAGCGTTTCGATGTTAAGAGTTTTAATTAATTTTTATTGAAATATTGTTTATACACTACATAATAAACTCAAACATTGCCTGAAAAAATAATGGATACGTTTTGGGTGATAGGAAAAGTTTTTTTTTTTTGAAAATATGAAACAATCTCCTCTAATTGGGACAGTCATCTTAGATATTATACTCAATGCCTTTGTTGTGGATTTCATACGCCAAAAATGATTTCAAAGTTGATTTCATGACTAACATACGATCCATTTGTAAATAATCCAGAAATTGTGACTTATTACAGCGTTACGAAGAGCGCTCGTGGTGGCACCGCAAAATTTGTATTGTACCACCGCATTTCGATGTTAATGCCTCCCGACAATCATCCGAGAGGCCTAAGCTGCGGCCATTTTGTGGTGTAAAATTATCCCATTACGGCCTCATCTCGGACCTTTTTTCCACTTTCTTTGTTGCGAATGCAAAGCAACGCGATAGAAGTAACGCTTACCGGCGAGCCAATCTAATGCATTATTGGCTCGTCTTATTTTAGCATCGAGATTCAATCATTGCAATCTGCAGAATTATCCCTGCTCCTCGGACTCTGCATCTTATTATTATGAAATTCGTTTAAAATTGTACCGATCTATCTTTAACAATATTACGGATCCGCATGAGCTTTCATTCGCTCGCTCGCACTTTTTAACACTTTCAACACGGGGGCATAAAAATCATTCGCTTTTCCAACGCCTCGCTGATTGTCGAAGCTCGTTTTGAGATTTCAATGTAGATATTGATTACTACGCTTCATAAATTGATCGTTGCTAACGTTTTTTCAGGAATTTCACTATATTAGGTATTAACATGAAATCGACCATTTATCAATAAATTCACATACACATTATAATAGCTTTTGATCAAAACTTATCAATAGATGGAAAGCATGTCTTTGATCATTAACTATATGTTTTTAATATACAACTTTCTTCCATTTTATACCATTTATGATATTTTGATGATAGTATTTTAGATTGCTATTTAATATTCCTTGTTTAGATTCCGGCTTTGACAATTTTCAGCGAGTTATTACACGCTATTTACGCGAACCCCAGTTTAAGAATTTGTGCCGTGAGATATTTGTAGCACTCAGAGAAGATGTGGCAAAAAAACATACCGCACAGAAGGAATTTTAAAAAATCTTTTGGTGATAATTTAATTGAAAATTGGCCCCATTAATGGAGGTTTTGCATTATTAATAACGAAAAATCACGTATCCCTATTTAAAAATGATGAAAATCTATCCTAAATGTCGATTGTCATATGTTCCAATTTAAAGACGTATCTTCGATCCCAGGTCCACAATGAATTTCTTAATATAGACCTGGGAAAATCTGTTTTACACAGCTTAGCAGAATATTTTTATGGTAGATAATAATAGAATTTGTGCAGCTTGTTTTTAAAAAAATGTTATACCAAAAAGAACTGCTTCAAATCTGATGATATTAATATTTTTGGTGGTTTTCAAATAATAATATCAGAACTATGAGATAATAACTTTGCAATTGATTATAAATCGGCTTATCTTATATGCCATTTATTTGTTTTTTGAATCATAATTTGCATGAACTAATAGCATAAGCAATATCATGTAGTTCGCAAAAGGCAATACTTTTCTTAACCGATGATGCCAATTTTCGCCATTATAATGTATCCTCTATTATGGACTACAATCAGAATGATTAATATTTAATCATCATAGCTGAATTTAAAAAAAATATCTAAACATAATCAAATCCAATATGTACATACAAAATGGATAATTCGCCAATCAACCAAAATTAAGGCGAAGATTGCTATATTTTTTGTTTGTTTTGTTTAAATTTTTTTTATATAAAAAACATTATTTTCATATAGTAATAAGTTTTCGCAAGTCATTCTATGCCCATAATTAAGAAAATATATTGTGTTCAAATGTATCCAATATATGCTGTATTTTTATGATGTAATTAAATTTTGCACAATGACGTCCCAGATGGTTAAAGCAATAAAATTGAATTACGGGGTCATATTTGAGCACTGTCTGGTTTGCAAGGGTCAATACACATCCACCCAGGTGATCCTCGCCCTGTCCCGAGTCTGCAAAAAACGCATTCGACTGTCCAATTCCGATTAATTGAAGGGCATACGCGTATGTGCAATGAAGGTTTGTTGTGCGTAGCGAAGGTTTCCCGCGCTTGATAACAATGGTGCTACTCGCGTTTGCGTTCGACGCATAACAACAGTTCATTACTTATTCCATTGTCAACGATTATGTTTCGTGCATCCGATAAAAATTCCGTGGGCTTTTTTCATCGAAGGTCCAAAGGAAAGCATCTCCGGAATCCACGTACCGTTGGTCCTCGCCAACAATGATGGCCTCTCTGCGCCCCCAGTCACGACCCGCCTCTCAATGGATCAAACGCCTCGAAAAAATACCCGATCAATTATTGTTCGAGCGCGGCATAGTGTCTTAAAAACATCAACACATCTACCCGAGATACGCGACAAAAAATGTGTCACACGTGATGAGAAAATGGTGCCATTCGACAATGTCACCAATGCTCAACATAGTCATCTTAGAAGATCAATTTTGAGGCAGTATACGTTTCATAGTTGTCTAACATTCGCCTTAATTCCGCCTAATTTATTACGATTTTATATGCTCTTATAATCGTAGAGCAGCGGTTCTTAAAATACATTCAACCCTTCTTATTGCGTCGAGATAAGGACCACGATATAGAAGCAAAACGCTATAGAAAATTAGGCACCCATACTAAATTTGTACGTGTTAAGCTTGTTAACAAGTGCAAGTGACTAACATGCACTAGGAGGCATTGATCTTATGTATTTTACCTGTTGCTTACGAAAAAGACGCCGTAAATGAAGTGAACGGTATAGGAGGGTTGACAGTACCAACATTAAATTAAAAAAAAACCAGAACGTTATTTACATAAATGTCGTATATTATTAAAAGCGCAATAGGAAATCGCACATATCGAGGGTAAAAAGTCAGAATTTGAAGACTTAAAATACCTAGGGTTGGGATGAGACCCAAAAAAAAAATGTTGTTCAAGATGGGGTCCGCAAAAGAAATGTTGTTCAAGAGGAGGTCTGCATACTACAAGGCATATCCCGAAAGTAAGTGTACTATAACAATAACGGGCTGTGGTTTTTCGTTTTTTTAATGGTTGGCCATACTGAGTAGTAGAAGAGGATCTCTTGGCAAAGCGAGTATAGTAAGAATAAGGTAGTACGTACATTTACGTTTTAGTGTCCAGTTGCGTGAAAGATGTCGGTAAGAAATCCCACCAAATTCGAACAGGTCAATAGCGCTCGCGAGTTTCTTGCGCGACTTGAATTGAAAGATGAGGATTTTCTATTGAGTTCTATTGTGACTGGAGATAAAAAATGGGTGGCTCATTACACGTCTGAGTCAAAAAGACAGTCATCACAGTGATATCACACCAATTCCCCATCTGCCAATAAATTCAATTAATTCAATGTCCTCAGTGTTTTGGGACCGAAAAGGCATCATTTTGGCAGAATTTCTGCCTACACGGCTTACCAGTTGCATTGAGCGGGATGGCGATTATGCTTAAAAATAGTTAACAAGTGTATCAACGATATCTTGTATCTTTTTTCAAATACACTTTTTCTAAAAGATATATAAACATTTAGTACACTTACTTTCGGGATATACCTCGAACATAAATTTAAGAACTGGTGTCTTAGAGTATATGCTGCAATCATCTTATCAATCGATGGCCAAGCGTAAAAGTTGGATTATTTAGGTATTAAAAATACAAACCTCCATAATTCCCGATACACAAAAAATATAGTTTTTCAAGCTAGGATTGAAAGCTAGTACTAGTAAGCTAATATCAACGTGCTATCTTTGTTTTTGATCTGGATTATCACGTTGATTCCAATTATGAAAAGATTGCACGAATATGTACCTATGAACTGCTCCTCATTCCAGTTAAAGAATCACATTCAAATCCTACATTAATTGATAAGTTTTCGCATTTTGGTCCAAAACTCAAAGTAGAGAGCGAAATTAGACGGTCTTCTTCTACAATGATTCCGTTGTTTACTGATAAACAGCTGAATCTCTTTCTCTTGCATGTATAAAGATGGTTGACTCGGTTCAAATATAATTCTTATTAATAAATTTTCCACAAAAATTAAATCGAAATTATATTGAAGTATTGCAATGAGCTCCCCCAAAGTGCCGATGGGGCACCATGAAATGCCAGATAGACTTGAATGGAAACGAGTGCAGGAGATCTTTGTCCTGCGGTGGACGCCGCCGGCCTGATTTGCCGAAACAATGTTTAAACTTTTAGTGCGAAAATACAATAGGTCATATATTTTTTAATAAATAAGTACGCGGCACACAAGAGTTAGAGTAGAAACCCGCAGACGAAGCGGTAACCATTTAACGTCAACGGCGCAAGGGCAGAGTTCGAGTCCCGGAGCGGCTATAAAAAAAATCGATTATGCACGCGTTCATACCACCGGTCTGTCTGTCAGTCAGTGCGGCGGCAATAAACCAAATTAAAACGTGTCCAGCGGCGACTTGTTAGTTTATTCCAAAACAAATGCCAGCAAAATGGCGTGAAGAATCACGTAACAACCCGTAGTCGTTCGGCCTCGATCCCCAGCGCTCCTCCCATTAAAAACAGCCTCAAATCGTAAATCAAGCAACCCTTTGCCTCCTACAATGCACCCATGCCTCAATTTTATTATTCGAGGCTTTCGACGATTTTCTGCAATCTCGATGACCGCCTACAGCCTTGGAAAGGATTGCATATTCATTAATCATAACTCAATAGCCTTAGGTTCAAATCTATATAAACTTTATAGGAAAAATTCAACGTCAATGCTTATAAAATCAATGGCGTTTTCTTTAATATAGGACATCACCTTCTGATTGAGACAGAAAATATTTTAATATACAATATGCATTGATTGATATGTATCAATTATAAAAAAGATCAATAACTTAATCTCTTTTTGTTTGTGTGTCCAATTATAACATTTCACTGTTGCATCAGTTCGTTCATCAATTTCTAATATATCTTTATATTTGAATCATTTACGAATTTTATATAAAATATACTCTTGAAAGACAAAAAGGTCATCTTCATCATTGTATACTGTTCGTTTTTAAATTGGATTGACACGCATCAGAAGCAATATGATCAATCGATATAATCTGCGGAGGGAACGCTATTTGATTGTCTATAATAAACTATTGCTTTTCAAAGCTCAAAGATCATTTCAGGTTGGAAGATAAACACAGAAAATACACGCCATAAGATCTGAAAGCACTACGAAATGAGGATGTCATTCAATCGATGTGTAACTTTGCAAAACGACTAAAATGTAAATTTTTATAGCATCGTGAAACATTCAGCAAATTAGTAACTGAGCAACTACTTTCAGATCATGTTCTATCAGGTCTGATTTATTTACACTATTTAAAAAAAATCGAAAAATGCTCACGAACTTTTGGACTGGCCTGATAGATGAAGTACACGAAATATATTATTTTTCTGTATGACAGTATGATATAAATTATTATTACAAGAAAAGATTATAACTTCTTCAGATTCCTTCAGTATTTTTTCTCCGTTCAATACTTGATGAGAATACAACAATGCATTGACGAAGTCATATCATAAAAGTATTTTCATTGATAGAATACAAATATTGTCTGAAAAATGTTAAAAGATCCTGGAAGAAGTTTTGATTGACATCGCAATCACTATATTGTAGTATAATTAGAATGAAATGATTCACTTGAATACATTAGTGAGATTGAGTTCCAAATATTTCTGTTAATGTCACAAATCACAAACTATTATTACTTAATCGATCATGTTTATATTAATTTTTTCAAAGCCTTCATTTCAGAAAATTAAAACTTGGAACTCAAAC
Source organism: Stenopsyche tienmushanensis (assembly GCA_008973525.1). Lineage (NCBI taxonomy): Eukaryota > Metazoa > Arthropoda > Insecta > Trichoptera > Stenopsychidae > Stenopsyche > Stenopsyche tienmushanensis. The sequence continues at coordinate 1,048,876 of WACJ01000539.1, forward strand.
CTCTTTTTGTGCGACTTTTTTTATGTGATTTCGAAGTTATGCGGTTTTTTATTAAAGCATTTTTTTTATTTCATAAAGAGTACGTATCGATATATTTTGGATAAAATAAGAAATAAGTCTTTAACACTAACCGAAATTTGTAAAAAATATATAATTTGAGGCTGTATAAATTATATTGTATCTGCTATGGCTGAATAACGACCACGCCCTTTATTCTGGTTTAGATTTCTAAAAAAAATATTACGTTTTTTTACAATTTTCCAATGTTTTGACCTTTAAAAATACATTATCTAAAGGAATTTCCAAAATTCTAACTACTTACAGAGTTATAGCTATTTTAGTGAGGCCTTATTTTTTTCCTGTTTTTTACTAACTTTTTTATGCGATATTGGATATATTTTATATAGCTGTTTCAAAGTTATGCGGTTTTTAAAATCCATGGAATGCATCTTCTTTTTTCATATGCAAGTCGTAGCTTTTTTTGTGCGATTTTCCGCGAAACGCATCTACCGCACAAAAAAGGTTTAATTGTACTATAAACTAAACGAATCAATACTTCTTTTATGCCGCAACAAAAACGATTGTCTATGAACGATTTTTAGCATATTGTTGTTGTGATTGACATGTTTTGTAAGGCTTTCAAAGCATTATTTATCACATCTGACATAATATTAAGCATTTGAAAAAAGATTGGTCTTCACTCTCACTGGTGTTCTTGTACGAAAATCGCCGCTTTAACACGATCTCGATCCCAATCAGATCGATCCTCAATTGCTTTCGCGGCAAGGTTGACAAGTCTACAACGCTGTTTCCCCATTGAGGTTTTGTTTCGCGGAAGGCGGCAATGTGGCGTGATGATATCGAAAAAAAAAGTGTGTGATTATGTCTTATGACCACAAGTTATAATTGTAGATTAATATTTTTGAAAGCCGTATTGGGCCGTCGTTATTCGGTCATAATTATAGGTACGAGGAGCCGATGACGCACACTCCGCTTCGTAATTATAAGGAATTAACTCGGCCACAATTAGAATTTAACATTCAACACAAAAACAATTATTTTTGCTGCACAATACTGTTTGTGTGTGTGTTTTGACTACCACGCTGCCTTCATGCAGAATATTTTAATCGATAATTAAATACATATAATTAAAAAACGATAGCAACTAAGCTTCAGAGGTCGTCAGAAGTTTACCTCGCTTAATAACACACTAAAAAAATTATAATGCGGGAGGCAATGAAATTATTTGTCAAATTATTCCTACAAAGCTGATTCTTTCTCATTTCGTTTTAATATTGATGTTGTTGCCGATTTTATTTATAATGTTTTTTTGAAACCCGTAAAATCAATATTACATATGATCTTTCAATAGGGACGCTCGAAATTTGTTACAGTATAGTGGCCATGTTGTTCAAGCAACATCTGTCAAATTTATTATAATTTGTTTAGTAGTGTATGGCAAATTATCATTAATGGTTTTAGCCTTGAACAACGTATGCAAATAATCTTTTTTTTTCAAAATGTCAGTGCTTAGTTCAAAAAACGTTCCGTCAAAATAACTATCTTTAGCAACGAGACCTATTTTCTAATAAATGGATATGTGAACAAGCAAATTTGTCTAATTTGGAACGATACCAATCGTCAAAACTAGGGAATCCAATCAAGGGATCCCGGACAGTTTTAGGTGCTTACGAGTCCCGGGATTAGTAAACGTAATCCCGAAAAATTCGGGATTGAAATTATTATCTAACAGAAATCGTACACCTCACCAGCACGATAAAGGCTACTAAATCGAGACATTCCTGCCGAAAACTGGACGCTTGGAAACAGTGGCATAACTACTAATTGGCGTTCTTAGGCGACGTCTAGGGGCAATAACTGTCTAATCTATGTATACGTATATAGAGTATTTATATGTTTTTCAAATTGTTATATTATCCTTTCGCTACCGGTGATGTATTTACTACACCTCGACTCTAATAATGGGAATATCGACATGAAATATAATAGATACGGGGTTCAGAATTTTTGTATTCCTCCGTAATATTATTAAGAGTCACATCAAAATATTATAGTATATAAGTATTCATCTGCAGCGACGGAAATAAATATTTTTTTTCGGGAAATCGGGAATTTTGCGAGTTTTAGTCCGTGTTCAGCAGAAATAAATTTTATCAGTCACATTGATGTTGCTATCTCCAACGAGTATGGAGGCTGTGCATGCATTTTCATCAACAAGTTGCCTGGTTTCCAAAATCAGATCCAAACCATATGACGAAACACTCGATGCTTTACTGTTACTTAGGGCATTGTATTTTTATCTTTTCTTGTAAATAAATAATAATAAATATTATATGTATGTACTTAATATAACAATGCTTAGAAAGTTGCAATACTTCAATCAAATTCCCAAAAAAATTTAGCCACGTTTACCTAAGTCCTGGCCGCCTTATATCGAAGGTAGATGACGTTTATTTAACAATAATCAAAGTAAACTACTTGTAGACCTAAAAGCAGCTTTGTAGATTTTATTTTAAGGCCGGTATGTACAATTATTCAAGTTTCAAATTTTTTTTATTGATGTTCGCATACACTTTGTAAAAATGGGTACAAAATTTCGATCGCTGCTTAAAAATACTACTATTACAGGGAAAATTGTGTGTCAAATTGACTTTAAATAATATTGGATTAATTCCTGATACTCTTAATTATTCCAACATTAATATCGTCGAAATTTTTAATATTCAACGTTTGCAGCCTGATTTTTTGTTGTTGTCGGGAGGGGCTGATCTAACTGTGTTATAATACTAATTTGCTTTAATTTGTATATCAAATTTAATTATAAGTTTTAAACTTTTGCGGTTCAATATCAATATGTCCATAACCCAAATAATGTTTATGAATACTGTTCAAATTATCTTAAATATTAAATTATATAGTATGCATAAGGCTATTATAAACCACCATATTAAAACACTTTATCCTTGGATACCTATTACGGAGATAGTATACATCCAATGACGAATCTTAATACATATATATATATATTTCAACAATCTGAAGATTTACATTGGCAGTCGCTTTCGTTGCATTCAGATATACTTAGAAAATAAATTAACTTTGTCATGATATTACCATAGAAAATTATCTGTTATTGTTTTAATGCCTGTAATTGGACTGCGTGAAACTAATTGAAGTATATGAAACCTATTTTCCCTAATCACATCCCACGTCTTGCTAACGCTCAAAATGCAGTTTAATCAAGATGCATTTAATATATTGTATGACATGTTAAATCGATCTAATTCTTCTTTGATCATATCTTAATTATACTAAATTTATCTGGATTTATATAACATATAGTCATATTATCGATTGATAAATAACCAATTTTTTTAATACAATTAACGTCGTCCACTAATTTGAATGAATGTGATTACATCTGTATTTCTACTCCCAGAAATAGACCCAATTACATATTTTTTTGTGTTTACTCGGTGTATAATTATGGACATGGTGTGGACGAGCCCTTAATGCTAATTTGATAACGCACCATGTAATCAATGGAAATGTCGACGTACCATGATAATTGTCCGTCTTTACGTGACGGCGTCATTTACAGACTTTCGTCACGTCATTTACATAGAGAAGGAAATTAACAAATATCTTACATAAGCCGTTAGCTTTATAAACACGGTCGAAAACTATTTTCGGGACAATGATGTCGTCAATGCGTTGCCGTGGTGGCAACGCGTTATACAATATTATTCGGGACTGTGGCGATTCATTGGCGTGTTTGATCGCGTAATTCGTATATTATGTATTTTATTTTTTAATGAAAAGTAAAAATAGCGCTTGAATAATGAATGAGCCGTTGCCAACATTGAGTATCCCTGTATTTAATTAATAATTCGTAACTTTTCATCCTACGCGCCCCGTTGTAAATATTCAATTTACATCACGATATCAGATATGCGAGAAGGGAAAATTAACCGAATTTCGGACGAATCAATTTTCTTTTTGAATATTGTGTTTTCTTTTCTCCGGAAAAGTTTTTTCATTACGCTTTTTTATGTTCAATTTTCGCTGCGAACATTTCAGATTCTTTTGACTTTGCGCGCAATAAACTCCCGCCGAGAAACTCCCCGTCAATATATTTTATTTACGATACCACCTTCTTTTTTTTAATAATAATGCCAAAAATTTTGATCGATTTCGCTGCGAAATTATTAATGAACGGAAAACTTTTTCCGCCAATACGAGCCTCGCGAATCGAAATTTACATAATATTCGCATACCGGAAATATTTCTGCCTGTAAATAATCAGCGAAAATCAATTATAAATGTTTGAATGGAGCGTTATTTGTTTACAAGCATCTAAATTTAAATAAAATTTATATCGTACAATTTGGAAGATCAAAGTTGAATAAATCCATTCACTGCGTCCTGAAAAATAAAGTTTATCTGCAACCCTGTGTGAATCAAAGAGTGCAAAATATCGCGAATATGTAGGATAAAGACACCGAAAAACTTTTACTCAAGCAAACTTCCCAAACATTTTCTTCCTGGGTGAAAAAATATTCACGATTCAACACACAAATATTTGAAGCAGCCTATATAATATGATTAATTATTAACTGTACAGATCGTATTTGAACCACATTGATTGATAGAAAATCATTCTTCGCTCTTGTCTTTACACTAGGGCGAAATATTGAATTCTTAAATATACCCTTAAATGGTTTAAAAAGATGCTGGCTATAAAATATGAGATTTTTTCCGGAGATTTTATATAATATTTACCCGTTGATTTCCACCTATGATTGAATTGATCCATGGATCAGAGGCAAAATTAGCATTATTTTTGAAATTAGGTACGTCGTTAAAAATTAATTAATCCCATTTAATGTCTCGATAGTATTTTTTTTACAGATTCAGGAAATCAGTTTTAATCTGGATCAAGATGGTCCATCAGAAATATTAACTCTTTGCAAACGTATTAAATTTGGACATGGGTGACGAGATGGTGAGAATTAACTTCCATTGAAAGAGCACATGAAGGATGAGCAAGGCTATGAAGGATAAACAAGATTTATCAATTCTTTATGATGTATGCTTAGATCAGCGGCTCTTAAACTGGAGTCCGAGGATCCCTGGGGGTCCGCGAAACCATTACCGGAGGTCCGCGAAAGTCCAAACTACGAAAGTTTAAGAACCGCTGGTTTAGACAATAATGTGTTTCAATAACATGCTTCTATTTAAAAAATATATTTTCCATTGTGTGGTATCTTTAAAAGCAGTCTCCAATATGCAGTCTTGGTTTTCGACTACACTTCTTTCAGTGAATTTCTTTTTGTCATTTTGGAATATTATTTTGTAATATCTTACAAACGAGAATGCCTAATTACAGTTAAACGTAGTTTGTAAAGCTTTATTTGAAATTCTGTGACGTATCTCCGAAGTTTGTCGATTTCTTCACTCTCAAAAGGCGACTGACTCGCCACGGTGTTTTGCATGACGAGTGGAACGACCGCATTTTTTATATTGAGTTTCGTTATCTCTGATTTGTCGGAGAAATGTATTGGTTCTTGATAAGGTCACTTAAGCACTTAAAAACATTCAGAGAAATTATAAACTAATACATGAATGAATAGAGTTAAGATTCGTTTGGTTCCTTGTGTGGTGCCTGAGCATACAAACGACCGCAAAGGGTTAATCGTTTTTAATCTCTCAAAATGTTTTGATGCAAGTCTAGGAATTAACCCTCAATACCAAATCTTAGTATTATGGTTTTAAAAATCATGCAGCATCTGTTCATCACCATATTCAAAAGCCCTCCTTCTTAAAGGTGTCCACTCTCTCAAACATTAGTCGATGAACGCGATGTTCAAACATGATGAACACCAACGAAAAGAAATCAGTCGCTCAATTATACATAATAGTTTGTTCAATTGTTAAGAATCAATGACGTAACCTTATTCAGACGACCCGGAATCAAACATCGAAGCCTTCGAAAAGCGCTACATGCACGAGGCGTAAAATATTTACCGAGAAATCTGACGTATAATTTACATGGAAAATAATTCAAGCATTAAATAGCAATTATAGTGAGCAAACAATAATTATACAATTTGAATGACAAATCAGCATTGTTCAGCGGATGCTTAATTATAGACCCCGAGCAAAAACCGTTGACAATTAGTCCCGTGAATATTTCGATGATTAATTTTTCTATGAATCATAAACAATTCCTCCGATTTCTTCTTCGTATGCACGGCGTTAGATTTAATTTGTTTTTTAACGATTTTTTTTTTTCATAGAAGCACAGGGAGAAGGGGGTCCCTCTCGTCCCCCTGCCGCACGTTAATTCATGTAATGATGACAAAAATAATTATATACGAAGCTGATGGTTTGTTAAATTACAGACCGCTCTTTTGGTCTTGATGACTCGCCCGCCATTGCACATTGTAATTTATAATTGATGTACGCATTTGGACACGTTCACTCCGGCCTGGAATTAATCGAAACATTGTGAAATTCATCATGGAATAAATTAACTGTGTGGCATATTTTATTTTCGACGTCATCTCGGACAACTTTAAAATCCTGCTGTCATCTAATTATTGGATTGATGCAGAGTTAACTTCGCTGAAGAATATCAATTATTAATTTAAATACATCTTAGTTGAGTGCTGATTTGAAGTTGCTTGTTCTTCTACTTAAACGCCATTCTCAGCATATTTCATTTATATCAGGGGTAAACAACTCATAGGCTCAAGGGCCAAAATAATTTTATAAAGGCACAATTTTTCCTACTTCGGGGGAATATTGCTAATAGTGATTACTTTTATAATTGACCCAAGATGAGCCTCGTTAATTCTGGATCTGACAGGATACTTATTTCCATTAAGTGAAAATAATCTCTCACAACGATAAGTATTTCCAAATATAAAAATGATTTCACGTATGAATCTTTGTGTATTCTTCAAGTCTTACTTGCCTCTATCATCCACCATTTGCAGAAAAAAAACAATAAAAATCGTCTTCCAAAGAATCAAAATCTGCAAATCTTATTTCAAATTCAAGATGTCGCATATCGGAAAATGCGTTAAATTTTCATTTTTCGACTGCTTTTCCCAAAGAATTTAATTGCTTTGACTTTGTCGCATGTTCGTAATGATACGATGTAAATGTTTTTGTTATATCAACTGTAAAAGATAAATCTTACAACCATATTGAATCAAAAAACGAGCTCGTGTCTAGATTTTAAGTCATTAAAAACTGACATATTTCCCCTTTCAAACCCATGAATTGCTTAAGAATCTTGGAGCAGGATAACAAACGTACCTCAGTATAGCAAAAAACAAAATATTCGCATTCTCATTCATTTAAAAAGACGGAGAATTGTCGCTGATTTAAGAGCCTCGAGATCTTATGAAATTGATAACTTTTTGATATACGACAACACATTTGTCATGTGTATTACTTTCGTGCATAGCACTTTTTGGTGTATAATACAAAGCGTATGATGGATATTGGATCCGTTATAAATTTCGTCTTATTTTTTTGCAATAATGTCACGAACTCCTTGTTTTTTCCAATCATCGAAAGAATACCAATTGTAGATGTAAAAATTAATTTTGACGGGGTAGATTGTGTTTTTGCAACTTCAAAAACACAAAAAATATATCTTGTCCTGTAGTGGAATTACACATCAGTACAAATTCCAATAATTGTTGCTTATATTGCTCAATGCTTATATTTTCACCACAGGCAATGGAAAATCTTAGGAAAATAGATGATTTTACTTTGATCTGATCGTTCAAATTGGCGGTCAAATCAGTAACTCTTCAATTGATTATAATTATATCAACTTCTGTAGCTTTTATTAGACATTCTTGCGTGTGTTTTATAGACTGGGTTCCAAAAATATTCGTTGTGGATCATATGCGGCCCGCGATCCGCAAGTTTAACACTCTTGATCATATACTTACTTCCTCGTGAGCTCGATGTTGAAGGTAGCATGACCTCCAAGTTGTATTTTTGGTGAGCCATTTAGGTGAACGTGTCGAAGGACAATTTCACGACCTTCTTAGTGCAATTGATTTCACTTAAAAATGTTGTTTAAAATACATAAAATTCAATCACTTCCTTTCTAGTAAGGATTTTTTACCATATGACACTCAAGACTTTTTTTCGATTTTTTTAATGTATTACTTATTTTAACTATTTTTTTGAACTCTTGCCATCCATAGTATACTCAATAAGTGGTACAATTGATTATTTATATTCATTGATATGTTCCATTTGTTACACATTGCCGTGAGGCTGATCATAGTACTTAATCGCACATCAAATTTGCATTTCATTTTATTCTTTTTTTTAATATTTACTTGTAATTAACATAATTTTCTTTGTGTTTGACACGATGCAGTGTTGTTTGAGTTCTTATTATTTGACCGCAATGAGTATTGTATCATCGGAAAAACTCAAAACTACTGATTCAATCCATCTAATACCTTTTTTGTGATATATTCAATATAAATAGTGAATATTTAAACATCCTTTTTTTCGATTTTAAGTCCCCATAAAAATATCTCATCTCAAATAATTCATCAGTTTTTAATGATTTTATATTTTTAGGAAGAATTTTCCATTTTATTTAGTTCAAACAAAGGCTCTAAAATATTATATATCGAAGGTAAATAGTTATCCACGTTCGTAGACAATCTTATATCAATATCACCGCATCAAAATATCAAATTTGATGATTGCAAAAATATAGAAATAATTATTAGGTTGATCAATCGAATACATGGATGTCGTGTATATAAATATATATTAATTTATGCAAATCTCGCCTCGATGATTCTTCAACATTTTGTCTCGTTCGGATACGATTCGTTTATTTCACATGGAGAGCAGTGCAGTAACTTCTGTTATATTACGGGCGTGCCGAATCGCACCGGCTCAGGCCATTATGAGTAATCTTTGTTAGTCTGATGACTTTGTGGATTCATTTTCATCTTTTTATGCGTCTTCTCTCTCCACTCCTCGTCCAGCATACGAGGTCAATGATGATTTAACTCCTCGTACGTGCGGAATGCAAGAAATGGCAGAAGTAAGATTAATATTTAATTGAAAATGAGACTACGTCCGTAAGCTCGCATGTTCGACGCTTTATTTCTTTATTTTTTTGAATCGATGCCACATTAGCGTTTGAGGGCCGCTGATTGGTGGCCGTTTGAGTGCGCTCCTTTTGAAGATAGAGCGCAAAGACGTCGGGTCCTTCCAAAGGGATGAACGCGCCTTAAAGGGAAATCTGTCACTCAAATTATCCCATTGCAATTTACCAATGAGGAAATGCTGTCATATCAATTATTCCGGTGCATCCTCAGGTAGGACGCTATCTTGACAAGTCACCCATTTCCTTTTACATTCATTCCGATCGAACTGGATGACGATGACTTAATTTTACCCCCGCGAAGGTACAGAATGAAAAATGTGAGACGCGCCGTGGGTGTCTTCGCCGCAAAGCACTTCGTTAACGTTCTTTTTAATCTAAAATAGAGCGGGCAGACAAGAAGATATGCCTTTTACGGAAATCGCCGACTGCACTAAACGTATCTGAATTAGTTCAAGCGCTGACTTCCAATAACCGATAACATCGTGTTATTAAAATTTAACCAGTCGCATGGCGTGTCGCTTTGACCCTCGGTCTCCTCCGGAGAGATCATCGGCAGCGTATTTACTGGAAGCTCATTATCCAGACGACGCTAAATAGCTCCGAGAATACGATTCCGAATGCCTAAACGCATCGCAACATTGTATTTTCTATTATGGCGGACATAAATATGCCACGGCGTACAAATCTGTGCGCGAATATCGATTCCCTGCATAAATTACGGGCGTCCATAACAAGGTTGGCAGAATTGTTTTTGCTGAATAGAAGATACCCAATAATGCCCGGTGTTATTATGAAAGAGAATGCGAGCTCTTCTCGTCGGGCTCTGATAAGCCACGGGACGAAACCCGAGAAACGAAACGATTTATTCAATTCGCAATAATGGGCTACCAGGGAGCGAAAGAACAAATAGCACCATTGTGATCACACCAAACGGGAGACGGGCAATTATTTTAATGGGCCTCGTAGACCCTGCTTTGTGGAAAACTTTGACGGCATTCAATGCACGCTTTATATGAGATAATTCTCAATTCTTTAATATAATAATCTCGGATCGAAAGAAGTCTCGTTCGAAAGATTGGCGGTATTAATGCTAACAATCACTTAAATATCGTCAATTCAAATAGCTTGTTTCTTCTCGACGACCCAAAGACTTAAAAATTTTCTCGAACTTGTACATATTTTATTTATCTTATATAAAATCATAAAAGACGAAAATATACTCGACGTCGTCAAATACGAGAATTTTTCTTTGAATATACACTTTATAGTTTGAAATACCAAAAAATGATAAATAATGTCTGCATAAACGTAAATATTAAGAAACACATTAAGAAGATATTGCAACAAATTGCACAATTTTAATTTTTATAATCACAAAAAGAGTCATATTTTAAAAAAATATTTTATTGAATTGAATTGAAAAATAAGTATAGAATTATGATTATTTGATGTGAAGTATGTTATAGTTGCGGTGAAGTTATCCTACAATAAACTGCTGTTATGATGATGATATTTCGAATAAATTTCCATTGCAAATGTATCGTGATGGTTTTCAAAGATTGGTGTCCATAATTTAAGCTCCAATTTTAAACATTTCTATTTTTTATTTATAGTGATAGATTTTCTTGTTTTTTGTATCAATATTGAATTTGTGTGCTTATCAAAATCAACCCTTTAAAAAAATTGAATGTAATACTCGTAGATGTTGATCGTCTTTTTGCCTCCATGTCCTTCAAATTCGTCATCTGGTTAGCTTTCAATCGTATCGCATGCCATAGCTTCGTAATCAGCTTAACAAAAAGCAAACATTACTTTTAAATCGTTGGATAATAATGATAATTTATTTCGAAATTCATCGCATTAAAATAATTTTGCTCTAATTAATTTTTATATAAGATAGTGTTTCGCAACCCCTCTTCGAGGAAAATCGCACTATTCAGCAATTTCGATTTGTTGAATTTCGAATTGACGTGATTTTATTGTATTCTTTAATCGGAAAAGGAAAGAATGGATATTATGCGTCATCTTCAACTTTACGCATCTACAAGTCGTCGGTCCGAGCAATAAATGCAATTCATACGAGGGGCCTATTATGCCGAAGCGTTCGCAGCAAAAATTCAAAGAAGCACCACCAGCATCTCCTTTTTCCTCGACGGCAGTAACAAAACAAAACGACGGAGGACAATAATAATGAAACGTCGCTTTGAACACATTTGCGACGGTGGCCGCCGCTTCAACTAACGACTTCCATAGCAGAAGGTATGCAAGGAAGCCATATATCTACGACAACTATGGTGACTCTGTCAATGGTCGTTATCATACTTTTTTCAACGATAATGACGTGAACTCGGATATAATTATCTTTATATACATATCTCCATGCCGCTTAATCGAAGGCGATTTCGATTATTTGCCAACGGTCTCCAATATATCCTTCAGCTTGAAACGCAATAAAATTAAACTCATCCCAGACGAAATATTCATCAATTTTAGTTCATTTTTATATTTTCAATCCTGCTTTTTATTGTTCGAAAAATGTATATCGTTTAAATAATCGAATATGCAGTTGGATGTGCATCCGAAGCGCATTGAAACGACTTCCAATTGATCTGGACGTGACGCCGGTCGGTCTCTAAGGTCTGGATCCTTCAGCTTTCATTCAATGTCAATCACCCGGTAACGCGATAAACTAGAACTTAAAATACTGTGAAGGCTCTAATCTTCGTTTTACGTCGCCGCCACTTTTGTAATTTTTAGCAACCGCCGCTTAACATTGAATGCCATCGTTATTTGATCTTCATTGCCGATATCCTTTCCGTCAATAATTACCATCTAATCCATATTATATAGAATACATTCCGAGCTGTTTTATATCGCACAAAACATTGCTCAATATTTATTAATATGCATCTTATATTTAAAAAAAACTACCAACTTCCTTCAACATCCATAGCAAATTATTTTTTTCATCGATAATTGAGTTCATTTCATAAAAACATTAATAACTATGTATCTGATTTACGATTATATTTTTATTGTATATGTTGTGTGCAGATTGAAACGTCTATCTATTTTTTGCTCTATATTTCAAATCATAAGATTATTCGCAACCTGAATTACGTTTATATTTTTGATTTATGAACAATATTAAGCTGAGGCGGAAAATATGTCTAAAATCGCCCACTTCATAATTGAAATGCGTAAGAAAATAAATAATTCTATTTGCATAAATATTTATAGCTGACGTTCGGTTGACATTGGATATTCCACCAGCCCACTGCCAATTTGTTGAATGACTCAATTTTGCTAAAAATGTCATTGAAGTTATATTTTTAAATATATGTACTTAATCTAAAAGAATTCCAGCAGCGATTAATGCTGTCATAAATAATGGAGATCAAAGCTAAACCAACATAAAATCTTCATGATTATGATATTTATCTTGAATTTACTCTTCAGTAAAAATCATATTTTTTCATTTTTCCTTCAAGATCGCAATTTATTTAAAAAATATAAAAATATTAGCAAAGAATTCCAATCAATGGTCTTCTTTTATTAGCTCAAATTAAAAAAAAAAAACCACTAAATCAGCTGAATATACACAATCAATAACTTAGTGAATATGAGAAAAATAATCTAATATGATCTTTAAGTTTCAAATTCATTCATTAGATAATTGTCTAAAGTAAAACTTACGATTTTAATGTATTCTAATGCGTTATTTTAAACTAGAATTGTACAATTTCAATATTACTTGCACAATTTAGTCGCAACTTCACCTTCTGCAGAATTTAACCCAAGATGCTTCAGCTACCTAATCTCTCCAGCAGTCAAATCTCGGGATTACCTATGGACAACATTTTTATTTTATTAATAACATATTTTTTATTTATTGAATGTTTCAATTCATTTTGGAACAAATAGACATTTTGTAAAATTTAAATCTCGTTTAAAACTACCCTTTGTACCATCAGAAGACACCAAGGGACTGGGATTAAGGATTCCAAATATTCGAATATTTTTATATGTATACGAGGGTGATTCAAATATAACCCGGAATTTTTCTGTACAAATTTATTTGTATTATATAAAAAAATAAAAATGGACCATCTTATTTTTCTAAAGTCCCCATCATTAGAAATAAATTTATTCCATCGAATAAGAAGGTTCTTGATCCCATCACACGAAGAAGGCGAGAATTATCATCCTCTGTTGCGCAACGCGTTTTCTCATAGACAAAAGCTTGAAATCAAGTGAAATTTTGAGGTTTTTGGTTTCAGCGAAATCGCAATTTTATTTACTTTTCAAAAAAATATATTTTAAAAATAAAAGCGCGTTGAACGTTTCTACTTTTAAACCTCATCATAATTTCATTTTTCAAAACCCTCTCAGTTTGATTTGGTTTTATCGACTTTAATCGCAAAGAATATCAAAAACATCACCCTTTTTTTTACGTGATCGGTATTTTTAAATAGTTTTTTTGCATTTCTTTGTTGCTATTTCGACTGGCAGAAGAACATCGAGCAATTTTCCATAAAAATATATTTCTTCATCAGTAATAATTTCCGCTTTTATGTCCTTTAATGATTTGTTAACTGATTCAGAGGGTAAAATAAATCTATTTGCCATCATACTTATTGAGTTCTATTTTGTTTTAACTTTCTAAACGAATACTAAACGAATAATATCCGAAAAAGGGCAAATATATTCGAATTATTGTCCAAAATCTTCGTCTTACAGTTCCTCAATTGACCGCAAATTAAATCATCTAATGAATCAGTGGCTACAGTGAAAAGTTGTTTATGTTTAAGTTCATATGGATTTTATGGAAATGTGACCGAATTATTGTCCAAAATCTTCGTCTTCCAGTTCCTCAATTGACCGCAAATTAAATCATCTAATGAATCAGTGGCTACAGTGAAAAGTTGTTTATGTTTAAGTTCATATGGATTTTATGGAAATGTGACGCTGTAAAAACCCAAATTAAAAAAAATTGATTGAACAGAATTGACTGCTTTCGGCGGCTTTATTACACAGAAGAGTTTTTCTTTTTTGACAAATTTATGTTCTCATCTAATCATCTATTGTCGGTAATGTGAATGTTTTAATCGTTTAATATAAAATCAAACCTCATTGCATTATTATCAGAATTATAGTTACTAACATCCTTAAAATCTATAGCTTTAGGTAGTCCCGTGATTAAGCGTTCGGACTAGTAAATCAATTATCTTGGGTTCAAATCTATAAGATGTACCAAATATACGCTATATATCAAAGTGGTCAGCAATGATCCTATAGAAGGGACTGCGAAAAGGCATTTAAAAATAAAAATAACTATTATGATTGATTTATGTTAGTCGTAAGGTGCTCGTTATAACCGAGTTGTGTTATTTTTGGAGCGCCCAAGAAGACTGGTAATTTGGTGAAAACGACGAATAATACTAGTGCCGGTAAAATTTGCACACAATGATTTATGCCGAGGCGCGTAAATTTGAATCGCACTAGGCGGCATTAGGGCCGCGGACCGCTCGGGGACCGTTCGGCGCGCACCTGAGACGAGACGTCAACGTCACCCGTTCAGTGAGTGATTGGACGAGTATTGTTTCGTGAATATAAAACGAGGAAAGACGCGCGGAATGTCGACGACTGTGCGTGTTTTACATAAAAGCGATTTCCATTCCTCACGCAGCATCGCGCCGATTGGCCGATTTACGATCAGATAAGCGAACATGCCGGCCCTGATTTTTTCGCCGCTTCCACATAGAGAGCCACTTTAATTAGGCGGATGACGTATAATGGCACATTTCATGCGTCTCGGCTCACTCGTTAGCCCGCTGCGGCCCTGCAGAATTATGACATCTCGTTGTATCTAAATGTATCCTGAAACGGAAGAGGGACAACCGATCCTATTTGATTCGACTTATGGAAGAAAACCAGTGAGGTTATGCTATGTGTCATGCAGTACAGGCTTAATACATGGCATCTCCAAAAAAACGAGCGCCTCATGAAAGGACGAGCTCATCCAAAGATGATCAGTTTTTGGGTTACATTTCAGCCTTAGACAACTAATAGAGATGATCATCTCAGATAAAGATAGACAGTATATTTAAGGAACCGTTTTAGACAATATGAGTTCTTATACCTTTTTAAGAAGAAAATAATCGTTTGAAATGAAACGATTTGTAGTCAGTTCGATTTGAAATATGCGAATAACACCAATACTCATTGATAATCGATGAGACAGAATCTTTGCAAATAATCTAAAACTGGAATAATATCATGATGTACAGGTATATCTATCTCAATGTAGAAGTAAACGACGTCAGGAGTTGTGTTAAAGATGGTAAAACACGTGCCCGAATGGCGTAAAGTGCGATAACCAGCTTCACTCCGATATGGATAAACTTCAACACCTTAAAGAACACCAACATATAAATCCAATCATATTCCATATTCGTATATGTAGCATAGACATAGACGATCCTTACAAAAAATAGACTAAGAGAGCAAAATAATCCAATCATCATCTGCGTAAGAAAGATCTTACAGTTCTACATTAACTAGGCTTAAGATTTAAATCAAAGTACTATTTATTGAATTAATATTATGCTAATAATAATGTGTAATAAAATTTTCAATAGAATTTTGCGAGATTATTTTTCATTGGTCTAATTTTAAAGCTTCCTTTCATCTGCGACCAATTAAAATCGGGGCTGAAAGACGTTAATTAACGCGGCTGGCGTGAGAATCTGCGCGCGGCGCGGAATTCCATTGGTCGACAAATTATGGAAATCTTTAATTTTCACAGAGTAATTAAAACAAGGCGTGGCCACAGAGTGACGGATTGTAATTGGAGGAAAGGGTTGTTCTTCTACAAGCGTACCGAAAGTCATGCTCTCAATACTTTCTCTTATTTTTAATTTTGTATTAATAACTAACGATCTTCAATCGACAAAATTTGCAAATTTTCTGATACGTGCAATATGCACTTTAATTCACCTGCGTCATGATAAATCCACTAAAATTTATATTTTACCTATTGCGAATTTGTTGATTGATAATTTTTTTAACTTAAAATAATTGCGCGTTTGTCGATTTATTTAAAGGAATATTTGCGGATATGAACATTAAATTAGGTGTGTATGATATTTTAAAATAGTCACTATTGAAATGTATAAATTTGGACCGGTTATTTTTCTTGGATTGTGCCCCGTTTATGTGTATATTTATTTAAAGCGAGTTCGCTGATTAAAAATGTTTTGATAGGATTGCTTCGTTAAATTTTCCACAAAGGCACATCCTGCGATTTTTCATTAAAAATAAAGAAGAATGCGCTGCAAAAGAGTTTTCCGAGCTTAGACGTAATTAGATAATAACTCACTTCTTTACGGCTCCCTCGTTATATCTCGTTAAGGAAAGTCCAAAGTAAAAGAATCTCCCGGCTACGTATCCATAGAAGCTTATGGAAGCGACGCTCGGGAGTTTCCCTTTAGGCAATCAGCGACCGTTAAATAAGCCAGCGCTAAGATTTTCGTTGGGTTTTCCCACCCCGACACACCCATTCCTTCGGTCAGAGCTCTCTCCAGGGATTTCCCGCAGCCAATCACCGCCGAGCGTAATAGAGCCTGGGATTAATTAAGGGAACAACGCCCAGCAAACACCACTCCTATACCTCCACTCCTGCGGACTCTCTGCCCCTATCCCACCCTTCGATCTGAGCAGATCGAACGGCCAAACTTTTAAATATTTGCTAAAATACATCTTCATTATTTCATCAATTTTCTGCAAAATATTTAGATAAAAAATACATTTCGGCGAGGCTTTGTTTATTAACTATTAAGCATTCGGCCAATTTTCTTCATAAAAATATCGATTTATCTCATAAGACATCTTGAACTTGACTCCTTTACCCTTTAAAAAGGCCCTTGAATATATACAATCGTCAAATGGGATGAACTTCCTATACATGACGCTTTTTATCCATCCAACTAGTATCGAATGCTTGAATATGATACACGGCGCTAAATAAATAGTGATTCGGATGATGATGGATGTAGGGGAAATCTTCGATTTTCATGCAAAATTTGTCCTTGAAATAGTGATGAATATCATCTTGTGAGGATAGGCGAGATCGACACTTTATTTCACAGCGTGAACACGTATTTCAAACAAAATATAGACATTGGACGTTCCCCGTTTGGATTAAAGTCATTATGTAATAAATTGAACATTTTTTCATTATATCCACGTTTATCACAAGCGTTTATATGATATTTTTATCGTTAAAAATGGTATTTCCGTATATAATTTTTCCTTGCAAAATATGCTCATGTTTATGATAAAGCATCGTTGTCTTTATTAAATGATAAATATATTGTATGAGTCCCAATTACATGTTTCGATGTTATAGTGTATACAAAAGTAAAGAACTACTTAAATTACTTTTAATAGTGATCGTTTTTGTTATTAACCATAAAGTTACCGTCGTGTAATTTTGTGGATAACTTGCTTGTTTTTTAAGGAAAGGCTGGCTGATTTCTCACTGGCTATAATTTATTTTGGAGAAAAAAGCCCACACAACTCTTTTATATGTATGTTTTACGGCTCATCGCGAGTTTTATGAAGAAAATGTCTTCAAAGCAACACTCTGCGCTGAAATTAGTTCTACTTCTCCCGCTGATTACATAAAGCTCCCACATACAGCAGTTAGGAAAAGTTCCGGAGCGCTACATGTACACGTGTGCGCACGTGTATACCTATATGCTCCCGACTAACAAACTCTATAAACACAGCGAGAAAAATCTCATCAGCTTTCTCATTGGCGGCGAGCTGAGTTTTCCTAGAGACGTCTGGTTTTATACACAGCACGTATACCTACGGTCTCTATTAAGAATTTCCCTTAGACAAAGTCCGCCCGAGTGGGACGGGGAGGCTGCGAGAGCGAGATGGAGGCGGAAAATTTCCCAGAAAAACCTAACGAATGTTGGCTCATTTACTAATGTGTCACATCCACACACGGGTGTGTCCCGCTCCCTCTCGCTTAATAGTTTTTCTTCCGGCAAAATGGGGCGACTTTTCCCGCTAAGATGCCGGGGCGAATGTGTGTTTATGTGTTTGGGTTTTCCTTGATGGGTTTTTCCCATGTATTTGCTGATTGAGATAAGGGACGAAATGACCAATAGAGGCCGCGGTGCGAGGAAGCCTCGGGGATATTTTTCTGTTTGTATTTATCGGACAGGACATTCCGTATACGTCGCATAACACACGCGGACATATTTTCAATTTTCATCGCAATTTTTTCCATTTTCGGGGCGCAAAACCGCTTTTCTTAATTCATCGATCTGACCGCGTATAGAACGCTCAAACATTTTGCAGCACGGATCAATAGTCGACGTATTTATAGTAGAAAATGCATCATTCCGAATGCATAAACATATCACGACACAAATATATAATTTACTTATTATTTCTGTATAAGAAAAAAGCCTTTTATTTTGACAATTAAATTCATATTAATATCATTCCAATAAGCAATGATTTAATAATTGATGTATCAAATATATTTATGTAAGAAGATTATGAACTATCAATTAAATCACTGGATTTTTATTCGATCTAAGAAACAAACGACATTAACACAATGATTTATTAGTAGATCAAAATGATAAATGATTAATCCGGAACAAATATTAAATGTCGGAATATTTTATTTGGCATGTGTTTCAGTCATACTTTACCAACATTTCTTATAATGGACAATATTTTTCCATATTGCAAATAATAACGTTACCTTGATCGCTAATGTAATTTGATCTCAATATTGAACTGCACAAGACCTCAATTCACTCCAAACAAAATCTCAAGACGTCATTATCTGCATTTGCATAGCTTTCTAAGTCGATATCGAAGTTGATTCGGAAATCATTCCGTTTCGGTAAAACTTACTCTTCCTCTTTTATGCCGATTGGTTTTAATTCAAAAGGCTTTCCAAATTTATAAAACCCTTTCTGTCATATTTCCTGATTTGGAAAAATATGATCATCAAGTGTGATTGTACTCATTTTTTGGGGGTAATCCTGGAATAAAACGGGGATAACCCAAAATTTGAAACATGGAAATCGATGTTTTAATTATGAACTTTTTGCATTTAAGAGATCACAATGTGTCAATGTAAATATCAACATTTATGCAATTTACGGACGCATTTTTAATATAAATTTTCCCTAATGATATGTTTTTAAATGCGTTGTTTATTTTATAATTATAGTTGTATGATGTGATTTTTCTCTAGATGTAATAATTCATATCATACCTGTGGGTAGCATTAAAATATATAGTGCATTTTCCATAAGTTAGAGATCAAAGTGGGGAATTTTTACACTGCATAAGCCTGCATGTGACAACTGACAAGATTTAAATTCCAAGTCGGGTACCTAAAAATCCACTTTTTCCCTGGGTGTGTATTATTGATCGTATGTTATCGAGATGAAAATATTTTATTTATAAATAATTAATAGTATTTCGATCATTGAATGTAATACTATCAAAAGTTCAATATTTATAAGAAGAGATCTATATTGGGATGCAAGTGTGCGACAATGTTATTATGCCATTGATGGAAGGTATTTTGAGTGGACAAGGATGATCCAGTTGTCGGTGGTCTCAGTTGTAACGGTGAGGATCTATCGATCTGAGGATCTTTGCCGGCGTGCGCAGACTGCGTGTCTTGCGACGGCCGCTTTGATTGGGCGGTGCGACGCGCGGGGGGGAGGGGGCGTCATTTGTTGACCAATCAGATTCCCGCTCGACCGACACGTGCTTTGCGCCTACGCAGGGCTATCACTCTCCTTCCCGCACATTTTCCTAAAGGTCAAAGAAAATGCGGGAAAACATATCGACCGCTCGATTAACCCATTCAGTATATCGATTTTGAGAAGCGTTTAGGTATTAAAAAATGAGACAAGAAGTTTACACATACTAACAATTTTTACTCTCGATGCAACTGCGAACATTTTAGTACAAGTGCAATTATAGAAAAAAAAATTATTCCAAATTAATTATGAAATCTTATCAGGAATCTTATAAAATCATCTTAAGCTCGCGTCAACATTTTACTGATTATTAAACGTATTTTGGCATCGACGGAAAGTCTTCGTCTTAAATGCCGTCTTCAAACGAGTTTGTCTTTCGAAAACACTTATTTATAGATTAAATATATAGTTGAGCGGTGTCTGGAAGGTGGATTGGGCTGTAATCGCGGATCGAGTGACATAATTGGCGTCGGTCAGGTGATGGTTGTGCCGACCCTGTAGTTAATTGTTGTGCAAGGGCGCGCACGTTCGGATGTTATCTGGGCAAGGATTTATGTCCAGGGCCGGCGAAACAATGCGAAATTGATTCGAACGGGCCATTAGGCTCGCATCACCTTCTCTCCCGCAGATAAGCCCGCCATTAGAAGCCTCTGCCTCAACAATGGCGAACGGCGGCCTCCCGCTTTACCCTTATCGTTCCTCATCAGCGGCAGTCATTACACCGACTCCCCGCAGATCATTTGAATCATTACTATAAATTCTTCACAACATCGCGAGAAAACAATTCCAATTCAAACGACAATAAGCGACCTCGAAATAGGATCGAAAAACTCGCTGCTCCGGAGACTTCTCATAAACAAAACGCCCATAATTGACGCAAATGCATGCGTTCCGCCAATTCATACGTTATTTTTGACGGCGAAAATGCCTATAAATAAGTCTAAGGTAAATACATTATTCTTACAGCGTGTTTGACCGCATGTCTGCTAAAAGACCCATCACCCACATCGCAAGCGATAATCATTGAATAACTGTCAAAAGCATTTTGTCATTTCCATGTGTAATAATTTAACCTATTGGACGTATGTTACATATATAGCTATTTATAATGAATTTTAATTTTAAAACTCATCTCAATAACAAACTCTGAAACCCATTATTTTCGCACGCTTTCATTTGAGTTCAGTTTGCTTAAAATCTATGCTATACATGGCGTCGCCCGAAATCAACGAATAACATATTCGACATTGTATGGTGGTACCAAGGCCATAAAACACCATCAATGAAATTTATGTACCAGTCGTAATGATAAACATGATTTAGTCGCATTAAATCATGACGATCCTCAAATGTTGATGAAGATTCGCTGCGATCTTTAATTGAATCAGATCCTCGTCAATCTATACAAGAATTGTGACAGAAACTCTCATTTCCAAAAAGTTGGCAGAATAGTTATTTGGATGCCGCACGAATTGTCCGCAAATTATCAATGGAGACGGAAAAAATAATGGCTTTCTTGGAAACAACCTCCCGTTCCAACGCCCAAGTCAGGATTGACACATCAGAAGGTTGTTTCGTGCATTTGGTGGGATATTTCTAGGGCTATTCATTATAAACTTCTTAAAATTTTATTGTCGAAAACTAGACCCCCTTAAACAATTATCACAAAAAAAGACCCCATAAAAATGTCCATATAAAGCCAAAATCGCTTGTGAAAAAATAAAACAATTAAACTTCTGAAAGTTCAAACGCATTCTTCATATTTGCCAGATTAGGTTTTTAAAGACAAAAATAAAACGTAGATAAAGTCAAAAAAAATTGGGTTCATTTTTCAGTAGAAACCATCTTATTTATTTAAGAATTGAATAGAAAACTAACAGGAGGGAGTGTAATTGAAAAAATGGATTTCTTTCAGGATAACCTAATACTATTCAATTTATAGTTTTATTGAATTTATATTATCACTGGGTTCTAAATACGTTTATTTTCTTTAATTATGCTCTCATTGAAATAAGCTTCGGAACCTGTTGAACTGTCAAAATTGTTATGGTATTTAAAAATATTTTTCTTGTTTTGATGAACTTTTTTATTGTCTCGGCTGTGGGTGCATAATTTAAATATGATCCCGTTGCATTACGATTAGTTGGCATTCTTCTAAGGTTCATTGCGCATTGTGAGCGTTCGTTCGCCCGGAAGGCAGCTTCCTACCACGCGAAAGAACCTGTTACATTAATAACATTGATGAAGAGGCTTCGACTGGCATCCGCGCGGACTACGTGGGAATCGTATCTCAGGCATATCGCTGCCCCTGGGGGACAGAATCCTCGATTGAAAGCTCCCCCTGTGCCTATGATGAGCAGCTTCCATCGTCTTATTTGGTCCACGGGCCGGCACAGACTGTAATCAAGTCGGACTTGCCACTTTGCGGTGCGGCGACGGCGTTCCGGCTCTTCCGACTTCTCGAACCGTGCCTAATCTGATCGGGGAGTCGTGAATTTACAATTCGAAAATGGGAAGTGTTATCGTCGTCATCGGTGTGGGCTTCGACTCCTCGCCGGGTCGAGGATTCGGGACCCCGACACCTTGCCGTTTTTTCTCGTCTCTGAGTTAGCCCACCAGATTGTTCTTATTTGTCGTATTTCTGTTGCATACATCTCTTTTTGGATATTTATTTATTTATTGAACAGCATTATATTTTTATTTTAATTATTATACAAATCGAACGAACAGACTGACATACAATATTTGCTTTAAATAATAGTGGGGAAACGAATATTCAACAGATGAGCGCAATATCATGTGCAATATAAATTAATATTTTGGAGTCCTAGACAAAAATTTAAATTCCAAAATGGTTGTCAACCCTACTTTCAAAAGATATTTACTCTATATCTATACAAATCTTTTTTAGAAATAAGACATTTTATTATAAATGATCTATAAAAAATTGTTTTTGATTATTTTATAATCACTTGGGAAGAATCCGATTATTCAAATTGTTTCGAATTGTTGATGTTCCCATCACTATTTTACAATTTCTGGAACATCTGTACCACTTGTTAAGTCGTAATGTTTCCAATTACTCTTCAATTTATCAAATTTTTAATCTTTACGAACTCGTTCTAGATGATGATAGGAAATAAACGCTTTTAACAGGTCGCAAAGATTGGCATTCCCTGTTATGTCGTATTGAGCCGTTTTTTTCCCCCGTGAGAATGCACGCGTATGGTAAGTTGCAAATTTCTGCAGGATGCATCGAATAATGTAGGTCTTGTCAATGGGAGAATTTTCGAAGTGGAGATTAAACTTTAAGGCTCTCTGCGAGTGTAGATTTTAGGGTAGCTACGCCTCGAGCAATAGGTACTCACGGCAGCGAGAGCGATACTTAAAAACTTGAAAGAGATCTTATTCCCCTGTAAGTAGACGCTCTTGCTAACTTACTCTGGGGCGAACGGTAAGGCTGCGGCCACATTTTGCGCGATCGAAAATTATTTTCCATCTTATCTGCTCCTTCAATAAAACCCGAATTATCGTCGATTCACCGTTGATGATTCCCTGATATCGATGCTCTTAAATCCAATCAAGATACATGCATTCATTGCATGCCTGCAGCACTGCAATGTATCGATTATTATATACATGCTTAATAACAACGTCCAATCGTTCGCTTGGAATCCTAGATCACTGTGTATAAAATCATACAATTTTCTCAAGAATCACTGGACTTATCGCACGAATGGTACATCCTGAAAAAGGAGCAACTCATATATACAGGGTGCGGCAGCTTCCTAGCGATTACCGATGTATGAGTCTGTATAAAGGCGTTAGGGGATTGTAACGAGGCCTCGTTATCGACGAGGTGTGCCCGCTTAGCGAGTGAGCGGCTTAAAGCTCTCAACTGGACTCAAATCCCATAATAAACCCTCGCCTCTGCCATTTTATAGCCAATTAATTAATCCACCGGGAGCTTTATACGCCCAATTTAAAATTATGCAATTTGCCTTCGTCGTCAATATTACGCGGAATTAGCTGGATTGGGCCTACGGTAATAAAACAGCCGAAATCCATTACACAACATTTTTTTACGAATCTTTAATACATCACCGAATGAAGCTAAGATCTGAAATATTTTAAATTAATTAAATATTGACGATAGTTTCGATAATATATGATCTCATTTTTAATGTCGCGCAATATGGCATTACTTACAAGGTGACAATCCCATTCCTAAATAATATAGCCTCACGGAATTGCACAAACCTCCCTCCGCGTTCTATCTCCACATTTTCAGCCTTCAGGGATCGGGGCTGTTCAGTATTTTTGTTTCACCCGTAATCCTCCCACTATCCCATTTGACTCGGATCAAATACATTAAGTTATTTTAAAATAGTCTCACAACCTGCTTAATATCATGGATTTGTATTATCTTCGAATATAACCGCAATCATGATTTAAAAAATGTTTTAATTCATGGACATAATATATATATATATATATCACTGCAAGATAAAATACTTGATCTCTCATTGCCCATCGAACTAATATATTATTGAAGGAAATAACTTTGTAATATCATCCAAAAAGCCTTGTTGAAATGCGATTACCTTTGACAAGGTGCAGTTCCAATTTATATCATATTTTCGTACGTCGTAATTATTTTTATTGATCTGTGTCTTTTGTACATGCTATATAAATAGGAGGGTCTCAAAGACTTTTAAAAAGTAGCTTATTATGATATTTTTACTGAAAATAACGATGAAAGTTGACACTTGCACACCTGTGCACTGCACCATCCCTTCGAGATAAAACAACAACCACCCTTAATATTTATTTTGTAGGTGTTTTGGGATCGCTGATAGATAAGTTTGTTGCTTAAATTCGCAGATTTTTCACAGCGGAGCTCAAAATAGTGTTCTTTTTTAATGCCGAATTTGGATTTTTTTTGGTTTTGGCGATATCGACATCGGGCACATGTACCGCTTCCTGTTTCGTAGTTATTAAACTTCCCATACGGATATCCCCCGACGGAGGATGATCTCGCGCGAATCAGCGAAGCCGTACAACAATTTCAATAAGCATTCCTTAAAAATGAAAATGATTTTCGCGAAAATTACGAATTTTCACGGCACCAATTTTCCAGGGCGCTCTCGCGTCGCCGCGGGGCGGGAAGCACGCGGGGGTGGGAAGCGCGAGAAAAGAGAGAATATTAGCTCGAAACCCCCTTCGCTCCGACTTTTCTTCGCCACCCCTTTTCTAACACCCCGCTTTTCTCGCGTCTAGAGCTAAAAAACCACCACCCCGCCCCCGGACTATTGTCGTTCCGTAACATTTACTTTTGTTATTAAAAAACAATTATTTTTTTCGCTCGCGACATCTCACTTCGCCATTGCGACGGTGGATCCTTTAATGGATTTTTTTTCAAAAGAGAAATTAACTTCGTGACTTCCGATATCGTATCTGGTAGGTTGTTAAAATGAAAAATGCTCATTAATTATTTTACTTTGGAAAATTGAATTTTAGACATTTTCTTGTATCTTTTTTGCCTACATACTTTTTTCCAATATTTTATAGTAGCTTTTATCTGTCTTTTTCATCCAACTTGACACAGCAACTTTTCCAAAAATGATTCGAAAGATGAAATCTCAAATCAAATGCAAAATGCAAGAAAGAAAGAACCAGTTCGATTCACCACATTCTAAAACAAAGCTCTTTTTCCAAAGCTCTACAGATTTTAAAAAGTGGTAAATCTCACAAACACGTTAAAGGGAATATAACTTGAAAGAGCAAAAACATTGAAATACTTACATGCAAACCCTCCGGAACATTATCTCTTCAGATGAGGAGATACAATCAATCTATCAATTTACGTACAACTATTTTGAACTTTGATAAAGTTCACTTATATTTTAGAACAATCAGTGGCCATGGAAAGGTAAGGATAGTCTTTGCTGATATTTTTAAATCAGTCCATAGACTGCTTATCACTATTTTGCAACCACTTTATTGTCTTGAAAAATGAAAGATATTACCGTTCAAAATGCATTGATTTTTTTACTTCATCCAATTACATCCCATTGTTATCAAATGCATTTTTCAATATTATCTTTCTATTTAAATCTATTCAAATGGTTCATTTTATGTTCGTATGATTATATCTGCATTTTCCTAATTCAATTATACTGTATTACATTTATTTATGGCATTGAAGGTGAAATGTAAGACGCATGTATTGCTTGAATAGTATATTTAAGAAATGTTAGGAAGATAGAAGGGGTTGTTGCACCAAGGTAAGTCGGGTCGATGCGGCCACGGATATATTGATCGGAAATGATCATTTTGTCGGCAGAGTGTCATCATAATATATAGAACGACAATATTACACCGGTCTCGCATCCATATGTATCAGAGGCTCTCACGGAGCGTGTTTACTCACACAGAGAGAGGCGCACACGAGCCCGAGAGACCTTCTCCCTCGGCCCCGGCTCCGGCCTCCGCCCCATCGCGCCCCATCGCGCCCCCCGGCAGACGCGGTGTTCGCCAGAAATGAGAATGAAACTGCGTTGCTCTCGGCCGAGGGGGGCGGAGACCGATGGGGGTCGAAATCATATTAAACAGCCCCCATCCGCCCCCCGACGCCTGTTTCCACCCACACGTCATCTCAGGGCGCGGTCGCCATGGCAACGGCCCGGGACAACCTTGCATGATATTACGTATGTACGGCTCGTAGTTTTTCTCGCGCGACTCCACCCCCGCCCCCGCCTTCGCCCCCAGAGCCCCCGTGTGACTGTTACGTGTGAATGCTCCCTTAATTATACGGCCCTTACGCGCGCCACTGTCGCACTCGAAAAACGCGCACGTCCCGACCCGAACCCACGTCCCGAGCCCACACGCTGAAATATGGCAGCGGCCCTCATTTGACACGGCTAATCTTTCGGGAACCACCTGGAAAGAGGACATATCTATATTTTTTCTGCGATGCCAATTTATTCAAAGAGAAACTGGAGGATGCTCATCATCCGAGTCACGACGAGAACAACGGCGAATTAGTTAAGGGATGTAAGCATTACGTCACAATGCAGGCACTCTCATCAGAGGACGTTCATATGACTTCAAAATCCTATATTAAAAGTCTCAAGGAACTAAAAACCAATGCGATTGTCTTAATAGACAAATATTCTTCAAAAGCTTTAGATGTAAAACCAAGCTAACTAAATTGGATTATGACTTTCAAGACAAGTATAACCACATGGGAATAATAAATATATTTTTAAAAAATCATGCGGTAATTACATATGGCTTGTATGAACACATAAAGTAGATTTCCAAAAAAAAATAGCTCGTATCACTCGATTCAGCTTTAATATAATGAAAGAATTACAGCATCCAGAATATTGCAAATTTAAGCTTTGGTGCATAAATGAATGAAGCATTACGTACGTCTAAAAATATAAAATGATTTTGAATAAATATTTTTGGACCGGTTCTCAATCCTGTATTACATGATGTCTCATGATATTTCAGCATCCTAACTAACGTATTATTGAAGGGCTGCTTGTACATATAGAGCCTCATACAAAGTAACCCTACATCTATCAAACTGTCATATGTCAAAGTCGTAACCGGAAAAACGTCGGTTTTTCTGAGAAAATACCTTATCCTTACACCTCGATGCATTTTTGTCAAACACAAACAGATTTGGCTACAGACTCAATCCGAGATGGTAGTTCGATGTCTAAAATGATCCGATGACGTAAGGGACGTTCCATTGTATCGAATGTTGAATTATTAATTTCCAACCGTTGGTTCTTATTTGTGGAGTCGTCTTCTCCGGATAAAAATGAAAAATATAAACGAGTTGATAAAACGTATATTAGGTTTGAAGTTTCAATATATAAGTTTCTGGAATGGCCAGCGGAGAACATTGCACCCCTTGAGATGAGAGATGCACCAGTAAATCACGTCAAATCCTCATACATAAGCAACAAAAGTTTACAGACCGTCCCGGAGTGAGGATAGGGTGGCCGGTCCTCACCGTTTTATTGCCCTCACTTCGAAAAATCTAGTTCGCAGATGATAAAATATCAGACCGCCATTTGCTATCGATAAATTTCGCATATTACTTTCGAAATAATTGAAGCCCAATTCGCAAATTATTGTCGTTAATTTCGTTGTTAATTAATAATGTTTATTTTCCTTTCAGCGGTAAGAAGATACTGTCAATGCGATGCTCAATTGAGTGATTTGAATAAATCAATAAAATGGCCTTATCCTAGTTTAATCATATATGAATTATAATGGGAAATCACCACATTCTTTACGCTTAAAAAATCCCTTATGAAGATCGCCAATGTTCGATCAAAATTAGATTATTTAATCGATTAAATGTTTTAATCTCCCAAGTTGAATTCTGCAAAAAATAGTGCCAAAAATAGCGATATTGTCAGTCAAAGAAAAACGTTATATCCACGGTCCGATAACAGTCAAGCTATACAATAGCGTTGACGGACGGACGGCTGTTTATATGATGTAATAAAGATTTCGAAAATAGGATTTCTTTGACATTTTTTTCCAAAACATCTAACCAATTATGTTTACATGCAGTACTTGGTGTTTTTATATTTAGCTCACAAGTCCCAATCGATGGGATATTATGCAATTTCCTGGAATTGTTAATTAGCCCTATTTACCATGTGTATCCTTATACAATCCAAGTGTGCATATTGTTTTGAAAAAATAACATAAACACGACCCTGCTTGCTTGCTTTTTTCCCATACACATTTTTTGCTGATAGTTTATACAATTTGTGATATATTGTCATATTTTATCGTGTATTTTCGAAACGATTTACTGTCGTTAAATGAGGCTTAATTACATATAACGCCATTAATATTTAAAACATGTATATTCTGTTGCCTTGGCCTGATTATCTGTAACCGCAGCGTTTTTGTATCAATGGCCAACGGCATTTTTTCTATCTTCTTTGACTATGAAGTATTAAATTAAAAAGGATTGTATCCTTTAATCGACGTAATGAGCGGCGGCCAAATATTTAGACGGTGTAACAAATCGCACTTTTCTCTCAGAAACCCATTTTCCATGTGTCGGCCAACTCAAACGCTTTTTGTACACAATGGCTCCCTTTGAAATTTGCCTAAAAAAAACCATTATTCACGCATTTTTACTGCATCCTTTGATGCTACCGCATTCTCAAGATCCTGTAGATCCTTAACAATTAAATCATCACACGTTCTTGCGTCATTAGTTCGACATCGTTTTTTTAACCCCTTTGCGAACGATTCGCCAAGCATCGTATTTAATGTTTTTTTTTTTATATTGGGATTAATATTAATTATTTGGGCGTCTCGTGTGTTTTTGTTGGAATCCGGTTCAATGTCTATATCAGTTCGTCTCGTGGACATTTTTCTTATAACAATAGCGTTAGTTTGTGGTCATCTTGACCCGTCAGAAGTCCGGTCAAACAAACCGCCCGCTTTTGTGTTCGCGTCATTGTCGATCACATTATCGACGCTTAGCCGAGACCATTGTGGCCAATACAGCCTCCGGACCTCTACTCGCATCCGTCACACGCGGGAGGATAAATTCCAGGACGTCAAGGAATCCTTCCTTCGGTTTTTGGGCGATTCACTCAAAATTTGCCCCATATAATATCATAATTTTTCATAAAACTGAACACATTGATTTAACAATTTTATTTAAAATTTTCATCCTAACATATTATAATACCAACAGATTTCTAGTCAATCATTTTGATTCTTCTGCTTTATTAAAATGTAAAAATATTAAGCTTTAATGGCTTAAAAATGTTCCAAATGGAGAACTAAACGATAACAATCCCTAAGCTAATCTTAATTCTTACTATTCTTCTTAAACACTGTCCAAGTGTATCGATCAACTTCCAAATCCATTTTTTTAGAATAAAAAATATTTAATTAAAAGACTCTACTACCTACATCACCCTCTAAAAAAACCACTACCCAAAAGCCACTTATGGAATGTATTGATAAAAAATTGTTAAACTCAGGAAAAAAAATTCAATCAGCAACATCCACTCGCAGGATCAACATTCTTGGCAATAAACACATAAGTTTGGTGGAGCCAGAAAAAAGTTATTTACCATGTCCTATTGAAACCGGGATAATCTGTCGAACAAGAAGATAATAATAATTAAATCAAATTGAACTACAACTCTAAGAAATTAGGTCATATTCTGGATATAACGGATGAATTATCATAAGACGGTTGTGAATTATTTGTATGATATAATTTAAATGTTAATTCATACTTTTTTGTTCGTAAAATTTCAGACAGAAATTCTATCAACACCACATACAAAAATGTAGTTTCGAGAAAACACATTTAAAGTTTTAAGTCCTTAAAAATTATTGAAAACGAAAACATACTACTAATTAGCGATTCCAGCTTCATAATGCAATTTTTCAGCTATCTCAGCTTTGTCTTTTTTGGCTGATCTGGTGTCTGCGAGCTGTTTTAGATGTTTCGGTACCAGAGACTAGGGAATCTGTATAAATGTATGCGATCTATTTTGAATTTGAGCAAAACCGGCAAAAAAAAACATGGCCTGATTCCCGCGGCCAAGGCTCTCGGTCGACTCTCTGTTCCTCTGCGACTGGAGAACAATCTTTCGAATTGCACCAGCGATGATCAAGAGTATGGAATCCAATCCCGGGATCCAGGACACTTTAAGGTGCTCATGAATCCCGGGATTAGTAAACATAATCCCGAAAAAATCCCGAAATCGTTCACCTCACCAGCACGATAAAGGCTACTAAATCGCCGAAATCTGGACGCTTGGAAACAGTGGCATAACTGCTAATTGACGAACTTAAGTTACGACTAAAGGCAGTAACTGTCTAATCCAGCGGTTCTTAAACAGGAGTCCGCGGACCCCTGGGGGTCCGCGAAGCCATTTCCGGGGGTCCGCGAAGATATAAAAAAAACATTTATCTGTATTTGAACAAGATTTTTTCGTGAAATTATTTACAGAAAACATTATAAGAAGCTCTATTTTGGCCAGGAAATGTTTGTTTGTTTGAAAAATTAAGTCACAAGGGTTGGGATGAGGTTCACAAAAAAAAATCTTCAAAAGGGGATCCGCGAGAAAAAATTTGCTCAAGAGGGGGTCCGCGAAGGAAATTTTGCTCCAAGAGGGGGTCCGCGGACTACATAAGTTTAAGAAGCGCTGGTCTAATCTATTTATACATATATACAGTACATATACGTTTTTCAATTTGTTATATTAACCTCTCCCTACCGGTGATGTATTTACTACACCTCGACTCTAATAATGGGAATATCGATATGAAATATAATAGATGCGGAGTTTAGAATTTGTGTATTCCTCCGTAATATAATTACGAATCACATCAAAGTATTATAGCATAAGAGTATTCATCTGCAGCGATGGAAATAAATAATTTGTCGGGAAATCGGGAATTTTGCGAGTTTTAGTCCGTGTCTCAGCAGAAAGGAACTTTATCAGTCACATTTGTGGTGTTCATCACACGGTCATCAACTTGAACTAGCATTTAAATGTCTGATGACGATACCTCCAACGAGTGTGGAGGCTGGGTGTACATTTTCGGCAGCAAGTTGTCTGGCTTCCAAAATCAGACCCAGACTAAATGACGAAACACTCGATGCTTTAACGTTACTTGTTAAATTCGTAATACAATTAACAACTAGGGTCCTTTATTGCAATATCATCTCTGATTTTTTTAGATTTTCAAACGTGTTTTGTTTTTATGTGATATAATCCTCTTATGTTAGTAAAAATCTTCTCAATATTTTCAAATCAGTTCGATACCACAGTCTTCTTTCTGAAGTCAGAATCTGAACATTTTTTCTCATATTAATAATCTTCTGCAGGTTAAACTCTAATAATAAAACTCTTTTATTATCCCAGAAAACAGCCACTTATGAACTATCTTATACCTTGAGCATGTTCAGTTTTTATAAACAACACCCAAAATGCATGTAAAGAAAATCCACCATTGATTTTCTTTAAAATTTCTTTTTGTAATTTCCCTCTTTTTACAATTGATCTTTGTCTCAGATCCAAAACGATCTTTTGAATTGATTTTGAACCACGAATTCAAATAACCAAATACCTCTGCCTCATTGCAGCATCTTGGGTTGATTACACCCACTTAATTTTTATATTGTTATACTGTTACGTGTTGGGGATTTTTTTGTGGTACAATGATTCGCTTCACACGCTGCACAACGAAGGATTCATCAGTAGTTGTCAATATTTATCGATTTTTTTAATGCATCTCAAATCTCAATAACCTCATTCGATAAATGCTATGAACGCCCCA
The DNA here is from genome assembly GCA_008973525.1 of Stenopsyche tienmushanensis. Taxonomy (NCBI): domain Eukaryota; kingdom Metazoa; phylum Arthropoda; class Insecta; order Trichoptera; family Stenopsychidae; genus Stenopsyche; species Stenopsyche tienmushanensis. The sequence goes on from WACJ01000539.1 coordinate 1,081,234, forward strand.
TTTAAAAGTTCTGCGTCCATTATGTTGTTGAACTGTTTTTTTGTTTAATGATTTTAAGCGCTTGACGATGTCTGGATTTCTCTCGAGCTCATGTTATTTTTGTGGATATTTTGATTGTAATGAGTCTTGATGTTATGAACTACAATGTAAACGTTATTATTACACATTCGAACCTATAATTTTGGCATGAACTCGACTGAAGTGAAAATGCCGAACAGATGCATGCTTTTGTGTATCGGCGTTCAATGGATGGGTTCATAAAAACCAATAAACTTTTACGATACAATCTCAATAACGTGCATCGCAAATAATTTCATTGAATTTGCATGTATTTTGGGGCTCTTTTAATGATCGATGATCTATTTTATTGGTTGGGAATTTCGCCATGTTGCTATAGAAAGTTTGAGAAGCCGTGTTATACAATGAAATGACAACGCAATTGCAAGACTTTAACAGTGACAGATTTGATTCTGTTTGATTAAAATACTTGGAAGTGATTGGGTCGATCATTAAGTCTTCTAAATAAGCTTAATATAGGATTTATGGCTATTGTGGCTTACCTCATCCGGAGTTGATTCTCACGCCGTAGCCCTTCCAGCCGCCAACAATTACCCGCTTTAAAGCCGTTTATGAATGCAATTATTCCTTGCAGAATTCTGCGGTTTCAAACGGCCAATCTTTATGCACGAAGTCGGTCCATCCCGGATCGCCAATTACTCCGACGTACAACTACTCCATTGTACGTACGTCGACGGATGACCCGCTGACCGTCTGTGTACATGCATTACCAAACTAATGGTGATCCAGAATCGTCGTGCCCGCTCGATCGTGATTGAATTTATCTCAAACCGTCCTGTCAGCCAAAGGACGAATGCTGACAGAGATCATGTCGTCGGTTGCAGAGACGTGGTGAAATACCTGCCATCGGTCGCTGGCTAATTACCCGCCACATTCCGGGGCGTATGGAGTCTGGACCCGCGTAAAAGTAATTTACCACCGTTCACTCCTCTCCAACTCTTCACAGCGAAGCACCCTGCTTCCAGAACGTCCAAAACGCCCCGTCGAAGCCTCCACAGCTAGCCGTTTTCGCTTCCGAGTCTCGCCAGGTGTGACGTCTGACTTATGCACGCTCTGAAACAAAATGAAAGTGTAAAAGCGGAGGAATGCGATCAACTTTTATATGGCACATTCCTACGCCGTGCCTCGCGAACAATAGACAGAAGACTCCAGCCGGAACGACCCACCTGAGCTGATGTCCTCTGAATCTTCCGAATGAATGCACTCTGCTATCCGTCAATGTTGCCGGGATTAACATCCCATTCATAATAGACTTACAGCAGAACACGCTAGTACCATTTATTTAATCCAAGCCGATCGCCGAAGTGACAAATTTGCAGATTCAACAACAACAAACACACTTGTGACACATTGACAATTTTTCACTTGGCTATCCACCACTTGACTAAATGCCTTGCAATGCCGATTTGATCTGTCGTGGATCTTCAGAGTATGCTTCGATTACTGTCGAAGGCTCGCCTTCAAACTTTTCATGGATGCCTCCATAAACGCTCTAAAATGATGTCCATTAAGTTCAAGTCTGTTGAATATGGATACCGCTCTTGTGTCGAAATTATGTGAACCAAGAAAACAATGTTTGGAAGGGTCGTCATTATTGCGTTTTGCGCTGCTGCCATTAAAACGATTAATGATACGATACACAGACATTTCGTTCAAGTTCAGATGTTTCAATTCAGGATCGATCAATTGAATATTATCAACCAGATATGAGACAATCATACTATTGCATATATGAATTCCATCGCCAATGTCTATTTCTATTATTGTTCAACAGATAATATCACCCCTCTTACGACATTATCGCAATTATGCATTTAATTACGACGTCAAAATATACTTAAAATCATACAACGTTATTTTGAGATATAGATCTTTTACGATATAAATATTAAAGTTTTAACGACGATATATCGTTGATCAGCACTATGAGGGTTAAATCTTTATTGTCCAATTTAAATTTCCCGAAGCACCACTGACATCTGTTAAACATTAATCTGATATATAAGATGTTTATGGTTTTAGTAGCCTTGGCTAATGTTTGATTGGTTTTTGGTCAGTCTTGGGGTTCGATATTTTACACTTAACTCGTTCGTCGCCCCCCGCACGGGCCCCGTCGCGTAATTTTGGTGGACGTTTTTTTCCTCCGATTAAATACGATTTAACAAGTTATTATATATAACATATAAAGACATAAAATTAAAATATAAATATATTTTACATAAAATTATGTTTAAAGTAAAATGTAACTTTATATTATGTAGCTTGATATTAATTAAAACAAGTCAAACACATATACATTTTTTTCGCTTCTTGGCGATCGAGATTTTGTCAGTCAATCAAAAAATATCCAAAAAGCGAATCTAGCATCTCACTGTTACGTATTTCAACAATAAATTACCAATGTTAAATTTATTAACGTCTTTCTATAATGTCTTCCAAATGACAACTGAATAAATATCTTTCAAGATGGACCTCAAAACTTGCATTCCTACCCTTGTCGCATTTGCTTATCTTCACGTTGTTTTTGTTAATTTGACTATTTAATTATAATATCGCATCGATATTCCTTGTGTTTATGTTCCGACTATCAAATTTGGACCCCGTGAGAAACAACACCGATTCACGGCTGGCGACGAGTGTGTTAAGAGTTTTAAACGCATGGAAGCGACAGTCTTTTCGAATACCAAAACCAGTGATATGAATATTTGTGAGTTTATCAGCTATCGCCGCATGAAATTGGGCGCGAAGCTCTATTTCAATTTTGATAATTCTAGTTATCTTCCGATCTTGGCGGCTTTTCTACGCCTGCGTCCAATTGGGCGAGACCAAAAACCCCCTGGGCAATTTTTACGGGATCGATAATTGCCGACGTCCATCGATTCCGAGATTAGTCATTCGGAAATATGTTAATATCTCCCCCAATCGCGTTCATAGAAGGCGCTGAATGAGTCGGAGCGGTGAACTCGCTTTTACGCTGTAATTAAGTAACCGCAAGAGGCAATTGGCCCTCTTCTGCCGGCAGGAACTTGCGGTCGGACGAAAATTGATATCGATCGATAATTGTACAAAATTGAGAGTTTTTCTGATGAGACTCCTTTGTTTCGTCCTGAGACCTGATGAGGCCGCCATTCCCAGGGCGGCCGGCATCACGCTCTAAATCGGCTTCTCGTCGATTAACGCCTATCACCCGAGTGAACTATCTATGTCCAAATTGATCAGGACTTTATATGTGTTAATGGATGCTAAATCTTATTTTGCATCATGTGTGTATATATTGTCACGCCTTTGTAACGACGTTAAAACGGCCCAAATCATGACTTGGAAGACTTGAACCTAAAAGAAGACGGTGTAGCCACAAGGTTCGTATGTCTAATCGGTCCACTTTTCGGACTGCTGATGTGACGAATGAGCGCACAAACAGAACGATTACGAACTTTTATTATAAAACGAACTTCTCCGAAGAAGACTGATCGTGTGGGTTGTTTAAAAATTACATTATTTTATTGCGGGCTTATGCCGGTTGGGTCGGCCCAATGTTTAAGCGATAACGAAGAAAAGAGGGATTAGACAACTTAATATATTCAAGTTCGTTCATTCAGGTTACTCGCTGGGTGAGTGTTCGAAATAAAATTCGGTGGTAATGCTACCTTCAATATCGAGCGAATGAGGAGGTTAATGTATGATACAGACGAGATGGATGTAACCCTTTCCTGTGAATGGATATTGAAGAGGCCCATAGTTCTGTAGAGTATAATAAAAACCATGTACAACTCTCGATCGGGTCGGTATTCTGTGTTTTGCGCCCCAAGCCCAGTTGCGCTCATGGCGGTCACCTACTTTGCCACCCCTTTGTTACGGCCCTGCCAGTTTCTCACGAGACACGGACGGTAAAGGGACTCCTCTCCACAGTTTAAGGATTTCCCAATTCCCGGAGTACTCATGCGGAGATCCGTTCATGGACACAGACCATGAACGGTGAACATGTCCGAGCATGGCGTCCGATCGCGAGGCGCTATTTCGTTTTGTCAGCGGTTCAGAATTTGGACCGATTGGAGCTCAAATACCTTTTTACTTATAATTTATATATATGTATCATAGAATTATTTATTGCTGACCGACTGACTGACTATTTATTTAAAATCACAAGCATTAATCAGCTGGAATGTGGGAGTCAAATATGTTATAAGGTGGCTTTTAGCAATTCATTTTATGGAATCATCACCAACCATTTTGACATGGTTTTTCATGGAAAATATATGTTTTTTTTTAAATATGTTCGCCAGCCACATCTATAGATTTTAACCCAAAATGATTAAGTTACTAGTCCGACTTCTTAATCGCGTCATAGGGTTGAATATACCTTTGCAAATGTGTTTAAAACCCAAATGATGAATAATCAAGTTCAGATATTTGGTTGGAGGATCAGATGGAAATTCATATGACGGATCCTATATTTTATATTTATATTTATTAAAAACATACAGGTTCTATAATATATGAATAAAATATATATTGATTGGTTTTTTAAATGTTTAAAATATGAAATAGCTCGGAACTTAACAGGTTAAAATCGTTGAGCCGTGCTTACAAAAGTTTGCTTTTGCTTTACGATTTAATTTGTCAATATCGACTTAATTATTATGAATTAAGCAATAAAAACAACTCCATTAGTCAAACGATCCGATCTGTTCAAATCGCATCTCGTTCTCGGAATCGTTTTATTTACGAGCGTTCGCATGGAAAAATCAATCTCCCGGTTATCACAGCTCCCAGCCTCCGAAGCGTTTGAGCCTGGACCAATGCGATGGAAACAATTGGAAATTTGCCCCTGCGTAATAACAAGCGACGGGAATAATTTATGTCTAATTTGCTTTTTAACAATCCTTTTTGCCTTTCAAAATTGAAAGACTTCAAAATTATGCTCTTCGCCCCCAGTCTCTCCGGAATGGCGATAAATCGTTCGGCGATGGCCATTTTTTTCTTTGTCAATCCGTGACTCCGCCGCCGAGGGCAAACAGTTCATGCAATATTTATATAAATATATGAACGCCCTTTAATCGTTCTGAATCCGAGTTTGGGCTCTGGCGACGAGTTTTGAAGATGACTGTTAATAAAATCAGGTTTTGCCAAACATATTATCAATCAAATATAGTGCTATAATGTCGGGTGGGTGTCCCTGGGGGCGACTGACTACTCAGACTGCGCCCCGCCCGAGGTTACTTTACTTCGCGTGATCCCTTCAACCATCAAACCGGACAAAGGACGGCGAAATGTGGATGATCAGGAGAAAAACTATCGAATTCCAGATATTTATTTTTTAAAGCTTTCGATTTTAAAAAAAATCCATCTGCGCGATTTCATCCCAATAAGCACTGAAAAGTCGTAGATGCTTAACTCTTTCAAACCAGAGAACATACACGCTATGCTCTAATGTAAATCCACTTTTCTGCCAGCTCCACAATAAGCATGACAATGAACCAGGCTCAATAAAGGAACCTTAACACGGTTGATAACACACAATATTCGTTAATTTCTTCTGAATATTTCTTAATGTTCAACTTGCATAGTATCTGCTTTTTTGTTGTTCAGCTATTTTTGCCGTGAGTTACCGTGCACTCAGTTAACTTCTGAAGGAGTAAATTTTGCAAAGGAGTAGTGATACCCGGCTAATAACGCCACCCTAGAACAATCAGGGGGGAATAACAAAATTGGTCAACGATAAGAATAATGCAAGTGTCCTAATTATCAAAACAAATGCCTGCTCTCAAGACAACACGAACTAAATTAGGCTTATCTTTGTTGAAAAAAGTTAATAGCTTCTTTAGAATAAGATTTTTTGTTAGAGTTTCTATAAAAAAAAGATTTTTTTGGAAATATTAATTCGGTTCGAATTTATAATTTTGAAAACTAACTGTAAGCTATTTAGTTGACCCCACATCTCCTACTTTTAAAAAGTAGTAGAACTTAGCTTTCGGGCATAAACGCTTTCTTCAGGCATGAAGAAAACAAGCGAAATAATGCGCTTAATTATATATTTTTTTCACAATTAAGCTTTAAATCTGAACCTTTATAATAATAGTCTAAGAACTAGTTCATTAATTCAACGTTTGGTGCTTATTTGGATATGTGCTTTAAGTAGTTCTCCCATTTGCCTGCGTGCAAATTCAGCAGACGGAAAGTTAAACAAACGGCTATAAAAATGCTCCTGTCCCGTTCAATGATCAGAGAATAAAAAATAAAAGGCCCGCTCGAAGCAGGCACCGAAGCCAAGACAATAACCACCAAATTACAATTTGGTATCGTGTTTTATTGCACCTGTCCAAAGCCAACCGCGCTGATTTTAGGAAGATGGCAACGCCGATTTGACGATTTGCAAGAATGTATGAATGGGGCATTCGAAAATGCGAAACAACGCTAAATGTCGACAAACGAACGAAAACACAATTTATGATCGCTTTTACGGCCGCAGTTTATCAAATCAACCGGCCGGGCACGCTAAGTCGCCGAGCCGCAATGTGTTGTTAAAATGTTTAATAACCCGCAGAAGAAATTACTACCTGTGTCGTGTAAGAACATTTTTATTTTATTTTGAAGCCGCTGCGTGTCAAACGCCTGTGAAACTGTCTTCCATTCGGCTTTGTTCTTGCTCAGATTCTCGTTAATTAATATTTCGGGAAGATGGACCGAAGCCATTTTTAAATGCATCAGCTACATTTGGAAAAAGTCTTAAGAAAATATTATAACAATTCAAACCTTAGAAGAGAAAATTAAATAGACGACTTCTAGATACCTACTTTTGGAAGTGTTATAGAGGAATTCAACTCCTCAAGTGAAAAAGTCTTCTCAATGTCGAATTCGCAAGGATAAGACCATATAGACGGGCTGGGTACGAGCTCAACAGTGTTTATAAAAAAATTCTCCCTCCTTGCGAAAAAAGATTTCCCTGCCCCACCCTGTATATGGATGCAACTCTTTCCTGCAATATATATTAAAGAAGCCCAAATCCTGCAGTAGACTACATGTAACTGCATTATAATGATGATAAAATAAAGAAGAAGAAGCATAAATATTAGGGAAAAATATAAGTTCTCAACTTCTTATTTTCTCTGCTTCGATAACATTCCATCTTCCAAGCACACAAGATCAAGTGATCAAGATCCAAGATCAGTGAAGTGATCACACTTTTAGGCTATCACTTGTGAGTAGAGAATCCAATGCCGAGATCCCGGACAGTTTTAGGTGCTCATGAATCCCGGGATTAGTAAACGTAATCCCGAAAAATTCGGGATTCAAATTTTTATCTAACAGAAATCGTACAGCTCACCAGCACAATGAAGGCTACTAAATCCTGACATTCCCGCCGAAATCTGGACGCTTGGAAACAGTGGCGTAACTACTAATTGGCGAGCTTAGGCGACGCCTAGGGGCAGTAACTATCTAATCCAGCGCTACTTAAACTTATGTAGGCCGCGGACCCTCTCTTGAGCAAAATTTCTTTCGCGGACCCCCCCTTGAGAATTTTTTTTCGCGAACGCCCTCGTCAATAATTTTTTTTTGGCAGACGCATCCCAACTCTTGTGACTTAATTTTTCCAACAATTAAACATTTTTTGGTCAAAATAGATCTTTTTACAATGTTTTTTGTAAACAATTCGACGAAAATATCTTTTTCAAGTATAGATAAATGTTTTGTTTATATTCTTGCGGACCCCCAGTAATGTCTTCGCGGACCCCCGGGGGTCCGCGGACCCCAGTTTAAGAACCGCTGATCTAATCTATGTATACATATATACAGTACATATGTTTTTCAAATTGTTATATTAACCTCTCTATACCGGTGATGTATTTACTACACCTCGACTCTAATAATGGGAATATCGATATGAAATATAATAGATACGGGGTTCAGAATTTTTGTATTCCTCCGTAATATAATTACGAATCACATCATAGTATTATAGTATATAAGTATACATCTGCAGCGACGGAAATAAATAATTTGTCAGGAAATCGGGAATTTTGCGAGTTTTAGTCCGTGTCTCAGCAGAAAGGAAATTTATCAGTCACATTGATGGTATTATACGAAAATGGGGGCTCAAGCGGTCAACAACTCGAACTAACATTTAAATATCTGATGAAGATACCTCCGAGTGTGGAGGCTGAGCATGCATTTTCAACAGCAAGTTGCCTGGTTTCCATAATCAAATCCAGACTATATGACGAAACACTGTTACTTCAGGCATATTTTCAAAATAATATTTGAATTTTACAGTGTTTTATTTATCTATTTTTGAATTGTATTTTTATCTTTTCTTAAATAAATAAATCATTTTTTATCAAATTTATCAATTTATCCATTAGCGACTACTTATAGCTTTTCAATATATTTTTTATAAAATGTTTATAAATTGAATATCTTTCAACAATTATAAAGGTTTATGTATTATATAATTCTTAACAGCAACAAATTTCCACACGATGAAATTTTATAATAGAATTAAAAATTAACCAAAAAATATTAGAATATTATATCCTTGGATGGATTTATTTTTTCATGATGTTTTAATATTCGTCGAATGAAATGCCTTAAATATTATATATCTGCTATTTTGTATAAATTTTGCATTAAACAGGCACATTCTCCGAAATCCAGAATTAGATTTTTCGCCAAACTTAAGGTCACCAGTGGAAACCTCTCTGTAAAATCGAACGAAGATAAAATCTGAGGAATGTTTACTTAGGCGTTCCGATGCCTACAACGTTGATTTTCTACTTTATATGTAAATTTCTATTGTTTCCATCGGCGCGCACCCCGTCAACTATCTAAAACATATTTAAATCCGATAAAATCAATTTAAAAATATATATTGTTTGACTTTAAGATTATTAATAATGTTTTTTAATTTTTAGATGGCTCGGACGCGGCTCCATGTTTGTGCTATCGTTGAAACAATTGTCAAATTTAATGGACGTCGCTGACGTCCAAAGAGGTGTCACGTCGTCGATTTCGTGCATGGAAAACGACGTCTGCATAAATACGGAAAATTTCAATTTCATGGAAGAACCAATTTATAGAAAAATCGACAGTTTGATTGATATTGGAGCCGGAGACGGAGAAGTCACCATAAGATGGTCGCCGCTATTTCACCGCGTATATGCCACGGAAATCAGCAGCTCGATGAGAAAGCTCCTTAGTACGAAAGGCTTTGAGTATGTATAATTAATCCGATTATGTCGATATAAAATCACTTTGAATATTATTTATAATAAATGTATTTATTAGCGTTCTGGATGCCCACCGTTGGTCAACGGAGAAAAAGTTTTCCGTCATCAGCATGTTGAATCTTCTGGATCGATGCTCTGAGCCTCATAGTATGCTTCTGACTGCCCGCCAAGCTTTAAAAGATGATGGACTTATTATCATAGCGCTAGTTCTTCCCTTCAAACCATACGTCGAATGTAAGCATCGTCTATTGAATATCTTATAAATCATTTATGTGCGTAATTTATAACAGCTGAATTATATTATATAGATACTGACAATCACTCACCGTTGGAACGTCTACCGATCACGGGGAAAACGTTTGAAGAGCAAGTCGAATCCTTCATCCAATACGTCCGAGCCGATATTGGTTTAGAAATAGTCGTCTGGTCCAGAGTGCCATATCTCTGCGAAGGTGATCTCAGTCAATCGTATTATTGGTTAGATGACGCCGTCTTTGTGTTCAAAAAAATGCCACAAATCTAAAAAATGTGATCGTACAACATTGTGTACTTAAAGAAACATGTGTTCTATAATAATTTTTAATTAAAATAATAACAATTTGAAATAATTCAAGTATTTATTGCACATAAAAGCAGTTCTTACAATAGACAAAATGTTGTATATAGGCATATCACTTGGTGATAGATCATAAAAAATATCCTTAATATTAATTTTCCGTGGCCGATAGTTACTCGTTAAAAAATCATAACAATCACACTACACAAAACTTATCTAACTTTACGTTTTCAACATCTCGAGTCTGCATCTAAATTCTTTTTATACATACAAAATGTTTATCGTTTGAGTTTTATCTATTGCACAAATTTTACAGTACACTCTGGCGAAATAAATCATTTATACATATCAAAAATTCACAAATACACATTATTTTGACATGTAAAAAATCACTCCGCATTAACTAAAAAAACATGAATTTCATTCATATGAACATCTTCAAATACTCATCACGGAAACATGGAGATTCTATATCAAATATACAAGCAATAATTTAAAGCAAATAACGAACATATACAAATAATAAATATAATTAATTAGTTTTATAATAAAAATAATATTTTAATAACGTGTCATATATGCGGCATATAGAATTATGTGAAGGAAAACTGAATCTAATCAAGTATTATCATTAAAACATTTATATATAATATATGGATTTTAAATTTTTAAACCCTTCCTTAACCCTTTGTGGTCCAATAGACCATTTAACTGTTTCCTGGAATGTGAAAAGAAATGTTTGCAAAATGTTTGTGTCACCGGCTCATATTTGTGAACCGATGACAACAAAAGCCAACAGTTATTCAAATTTACATAAAAAATACAGGAGGAGTAGATACTGCTGATCAGCTGGTAACGTCATATTGTTTTAAGTCATTAAAATGATGTGGAAAAAATTTAAAATCGATGGCAGAAATCTTGGACGTGCTTAGATCAGGAAGACCATTAAAAATGGACGATGAGCTCCTATTAAATCTAAAGTTAAAATTCCCATTACTTTTCGGTCCCCCTAACATATGATTCTACAAAGATTGTATGGTGTGTGCACATCTTAATATTCCAGGAAAAAGAAGACGGACATCGTTATATTGCGATACGTGCGGCCTCCACCCTGAAGATTGTTTTAAAAAATACCACACTTATAGGAATTTATTTTTGTAAATTAGTATTAAATATATCAACAAACATCATACGTACTATTCACTGAAAACGGCTTGGACCGCAAAGGGTTAAGAAATCACACTTCCTCCGCTTCTCAAAAGCAACGTGCCTTATTTTGAGATAGTATCGCTCAAATAATTTTCAGACGGTGACTTTCGCTCACCGAATGATACGGTACGAAAAAAGGACATGGCAAGTATAAAATAATTTGCAGTTTCACAACATTCTTTCATATTCGTTTAAATTAAAACTTGCTTGTTATTCGAGGCACTTATGTCTGACTAGAGTGTACTATAAAAGTAATAGAAAAATAAATCTATTAAATTACAATATACAAATGCAAAACACTTCTGAACCTTACATTAAAAAGATTGTACTAAATCTGCACATCATCATTTTTCATTTCATATGATATGGCGATATGTTACATAATCCTAGAATAAATTTAAGAAATTCTTATTTTCATTCCACATTTATTAAATTATGCAAATTCTAAGAGTGACGCTATTATATCAATGTATAACTCTACAATCTGAGCTTTTTTCGCTAATGATGTTTTTTATTTAAAAAGGGAAGACTGTTACCTCACACTATCGGAAACAATGCCAACGTTTCACTTTCGATATGCGATCGATCAATCGACGCGCATTAAACATGTTTCTTTTTAACATTCACGTCTATCGGCCAAACAGAATTATTTGCTTAAAACTAACATCCAGTGTATAATTTTAATTACACTTATCATTGATTGTTCTTTGATCATTAAGTAAAGAAATACGTCGGCTTTATAATTATTTTGAATTCATAAAACAGTAATCAGCTTATCATAAATAACATTTCCTAAATGAGAGCATGCATTTTTATGAAGTTTCTTTACACCTGAAAGGTTTTCCTTTGTTCCCTCCATTTACATAGAACAAACAAAAAAATGCACAGCTCGATGATGTCGATTCGTAAAGGATTGCTGCCGAAACTGCTAGATTCGAACGTTTAATAACTGAGGCGGAATTTCGGAAATACCCTTATTTTACAGACATTCTAAATTTGATGTCGATATATTTTATCACAGTGCTGAACGTTAGGTTTATAAAAATTAAAATAAACGCAAATCGACATCATCGAGCCGCGTTTACGAAACAAATTTTATGTATGAGTATGTGAAAATATATCACACCGACTACTCAAAATCTTACATTTTAGACTCTAAAGCTTACAGAGAGAGTAAAAAAGAGTAAAGCTATCTAATAAACAGTCTTGGAATAACATTAGATACTACTTGTCGCTCAGACGGTAACTGGTATAGTCACAGCTACTCCCGAGCTAAAGAAAGCGTGTGCAGCTAAACATTGGTGTTTAAAAAACTTATCATTACATATCAGTCGCACTACTTCCTATGAAACATATTAATACTGTAAATTTTCCTCATACGTATATGTATAAATATATAAAATAATTCAAATTATATTCACCAACATTCTTCTTGATCAAAAAGAAATCAAATTATAAATAACAGCGTAGCCACGGATACATTTCAAATTCTTCATCGTATGATATGAGACGTCAATAAGACAATAAATATTATTGAATAACATATAAAATAGCGGGCATATTAATTTCAAAAATAAATCACTTTTCATAAAACCTAAATAATTATACAATAAGAAAGGACAGATCTTTTATTCGTTAATAAAATATTTAAAAATTAAAATTTGTGTCTTTGTCAGTGTATGATAATAAAAACCGTCAACGTGTATTTTATTTAGTATATTGCACAATGAAATTAGAATACGCGAGTCGTTAACACACTCTATAATATATAAAACTATAATTTTTAAATGCTGCGTACACATTTAATATTAAAATAACACTTTAGATATCTAAATCTGTCATGAATCACGGGTCATTAGAACAACGGCGTCAGTCAGAAAGTAATGCGCACTATTGCCTTGCTGCATTGAAACGGTTATATCAATATATTTCTCTAATTTAGCATATTCGTAATCTTACAAATCGTCAAAATTATTGTCTATAATATTCCGTTTTAAGTTGTCTATAATATTTGTTCTAGTATACATATAATTTTTGAATTTGTATAAATACGCACAATACTAAGGATACATATTTGAAATACGATAAAAAATCCGTATCAATTGTGCTAACGTTACTATCGTAATCGGTCTATTAAGATTGGTTTGAATCTTTTATTGTATTTCAAATATATTATGAAGTTCTACCGGAACGTCTTAAATTCACTACGATTATAAATAACAATTTTCAATGAACAATCACTAGATTAACATTACTTTCGTTCTGACTCAATATATATAAAATTAAAACATAAATACATCAATATAAATTGATGATATAATGTGAATAATAACATCCGAAATAAGAATATCATTGCATTTCCGCAATGTAGCAAAGTACAGTGGAATTTCAAGTTTTATGCCGCAGAAGAGAAGAGAACCCGCGAGCATTCAAATGGTGCAAAGTGCGAAAGGACAGGCTGCATTATTTAGAGGAGTTTAGTTTTATAAAAATTGTCTTTCTTCCACCCAACACAATTCACACCTAGGTTAATACAAGTATATGATTAACCCATAGTGATATGTTATGGGAGAGGATGGATGCAAAAAATAATACCCGTCCAAAGTGCATTTGGCTCCGAAACTATGGCAGAAGACCTTGAACGCCGAAAAGGCACCGGGGCTGGCCACCAAATCCCTGTGGCCAAGCGGTCCAGAAAAAGGACCTCTGATACGGCACAGGAGCGCCTCTCTCTCGACCAACATGCCCAAACACGACCACAGAACATGATCAGCGTCCATGAAAAGATCCCCGCACACAGTCTGAACTATCTTTTAGTTTAATTTTTGCCAGGTATGCCGCAAAACGGCCGTGCCCCATCAGAAACTGGGAAGTCTAGTGATCAGAGTCGACCAATTTTAGCTTGAGGCGAGATGAGACTGAACCAAAGAAATTCCACACGTAGCCACCATGAGACGACTTGGCAAATAGGATCTTCGGAATTCCATCTGCTTCCTCAGCTGATCGAGCAGAGGGGAGCTACCAACTTTAATTATTCTACATGCTTTTTGAAGGTACTTCAGTGCATTTGTTTGCACTTTCAAGTCTAGCGGCATGATTCCCGCAAGGACAAGGAGGCCGTCTGTAGCAGTTATTCTGTACGTTCCAGTGATTCTTAGTAGTGGCTGCCATTGTGCAATGTTTAGGCTTCATCTTAACGTCTTGTCTTGTCCACAGTGTCCAAGCCTGTCCGCCCATGCTCCTGCTCCGTATATAGCAATGCTCTCGTAGATGACTTCATAGGCAATCCAGAGGGGCCCATGGATCAACAAGTTATCTCTAAATTCATGAAATTGTATACCAAGTGGCTTTTCAAACTCTGCTTTAACGTCACCGAGAGCACGCAGCTTACCCTACAAGAGTTTTGGCAAAACTGCATCGATATCATAAGGTGCCTGAAACTCATCGATCGCCTGTGTCTCAAGAAGAGCACTGAACTTTGCATGGGGAAAGTTGTGACCTGAGATGGTTTTAGGACGAGACTTCACAGGGTTTACAAGTGAAAAGCATCCTGTCGAAGAAATTGTGTCCCTGGACAAGTCTCTAGGCCTCGAGGTTAACAAATTTGACATCAAAGAACTCAATGCAGAACATACCGAGGACCTTAGCATCGACGAGTTGAAGGAGTTGCATGAGCAACAACACTGTCAATTAAAAGAGGCTCTGTCGAAGGCCGAGGAAGAGAAAAGGAAGACAGCAGAGAATAGAGCTCATACTTCAATGTGGTTAAAATTACAAACATTTGTGGAAGAAAATCATCCAGATAAAGCTGCAACTATTAGAGCTATTGATGATGTTGCTATGGCTCATTTCAGCAGCATGTTGAAAAGTCACTTAAAACAAGTATCGATTGAAATATTCTTCAAGAGAAATGTTAAAGGTAGTAAGCCAAGATCATCTAAAAAAGAAAAATTTAGTGATTGCAAGAGTGAATCTATTGACAGTTTTCCCGAGATACAGCTGATCGAGGGAGACAGCAACAGCTTCACAGTACTCCAACAACAGAGATTCCACTGTACTCGTTTTGAATGATGCAATTTTACATTGTTTCCTATTTATAGTGTTATTTATACACTTTATAAAAACTAAAACGCCAAACGGACAACCGATCTTTTTGTAATGCGTCAAATAATTAAATTCAAAATGGCGATAAACGCCCCAAAGACCGACCCAGAATAAGCCCGTCACCGCTCTTTAAAATAAAGAAAACATCCCTCGATGGCAATCGAGGCTTTTATTTTGTAACGTGTCTCCATGTCGAAGCTTTTAAACCGTCGTTCAATGAGAAGACTATCAAAAATAAAAATCGAACAAGCATAAAATCAATTAAAATCCGGTCTCATAAAAAAAATAACGCGTCACGCGATGCAGCGCACATATAAAATAATAAACAAATATAAATATTCCTATCAAATGCCGATATATAATTTTATTACAGCTGCATTTTTCTAATGTTATCGTCAATTAAAAAGAGCTTCATACGATTAAATACAAAATAGCGACCGATTAAATAAAATACGCTCGCAATGCGTCGCACGTAGTTTGAACGCGCAGATATCGCAGTATTTAAAAACCATCCGTTTTAAAAGGGAGCATGCGAATTTCAGACACATCAGAGCACAATTAAAAATTAGCTTTCGTAGCAGCCGAAAATTTGAAGTTATAATACCTTTATAAATTTTTTTTATACGATTTGCAATTCTCATAATATACTAACAATTGCTAAATTTCAACGTTTATGTATTGATTCGGATTTAATATAAAAGCCGATTTGTAAAATAAAGAATCCTCAACGTATAATGATGATATAGATAATATTTATATATTGAAAAATATTTTGTCATAAGCCGCGACATAAATAATTAGGGGAAAAAAAATACCTTATTGCAATCCGTAGTCAATCATGCTAAGCGGAACATCAACACCGATGCAACTGATTATTCTTGAAATGCGAGATTCCTTCGTCGAAAACATTTTTATCAATAATGACTATTTATAATCTCAATTTCATCTAAAAATTACAACTAACAATTAACCGAAAAAAAAAATCTAGAAGACTGTTTACCATAATTTGCCTAAAATCAATGTTTAATTCAAAATTTCATTTTGATTTTTTTCACAATATCACAGTTGTCAATCATAAAAACCTGGACTAAATACCACTTTATAACAGATTTTCTAAAGGAAGATTACAATGTGCATATGTTTTCACATTATCAAAAATTGAAGTTATTCAATTTTGACTAGAATGTTATGAAGATAATTTTCCAAGTCTCCATTTTAGATAAAAGAAAATAAATTATGCGCAATGA
The DNA here is from genome assembly GCA_008973525.1 of Stenopsyche tienmushanensis. Classification (NCBI taxonomy): domain Eukaryota; kingdom Metazoa; phylum Arthropoda; class Insecta; order Trichoptera; family Stenopsychidae; genus Stenopsyche; species Stenopsyche tienmushanensis. Next base: position 1,097,652 of record WACJ01000539.1, read on the forward strand.
TGATACTATAACATAACAGATATAAAGAGATCATGATGATAAGGAATATATACAATAACTCGTTGCATATGACAAAAGCATTTTGACATTCGACAAAGAAGCCTTTTCGGACATTCGTAAGCAAATACAGCAAGTTTGAAGCTTTTGCTCGTTTGCGTTAAAAACACACTATTCCATATGCAACGGATCATAATGAGATTTAAATGAATCTATGACAATGAATAAATAATACACTGGTGTTTAAAATTTTGCCTCCGTTCCAAGTGTAAAGCTAATAAGTTGTCATTCAATTTCCAGAAACAATTTTCCTACTCTCAGCCGTCAGATCTTCAACGCTACCAGATCTGTAAGAATATTGGCAATCATTTTATGTTTTATCGATAATTATACACACTAATATCTGCATTATATATCAGCGGTCGGCAACCTTTTTGGGTACACGGAACACTAAATGGGTTCAAATTCACTATTTTATTCTTATAATTAATAAAATTCTGAGTTGATTGTTCTACGGGCAAATTAAGCAAACAAAGTAGTATTTCATGTAACTGTTCTTTATACTCAATGCCGACAAAACAGAGTAAGAGTGCTTTGTTTGTAATATCAATAGATTCATCAAGTTGAATAAAATAAACAAAAATGTTTTTCAATATCTTAAAAAATACAATAACACCAGATTTCTCTGCAAAACAAAAATTTCATCGCGGACCACACTTTGCCGACCGCTGCTGTATGCGATCCTAATTGTAGCTCAATGTCAATATTCAAGTCAAATAAGTTTTAAAGAGAAACAAACTATTCAACAATATCGGCACAATATATTTTTTTATTACCTAAGTTTGTCATCGTTCTTCCACGAAGTTACTTGTATGTGCGGAGGAGGAAGATAGCTCCGCAACGATTGCACCAATTGAATGGTATCCATGAGAATTTTTTGCAACTGCTCGCTCTGTTTTCCATACGGTTTACACATTGCGGGACGAACACATGGTCTCATACGATGCAGATTGCGCGCCAGCTCGGCGAACGCTCGAACGACCCGCTCCTGTCCTCCGCCTCCGCTGCTTCCGCTGCTAGAACCACTCCCAGTGACGGCGGCGCCGATGCCCGCGAGACTTCCGGCCGATAAACCTTCTAACGTTTCCAAATTTGCCCTAAATGAAAAATAATTTACAGATTAAATATAATAAAAATGAACACAAATCTCTATAATAAAACCAAATATGATAACACACCTCAAGAAATCATTCAATTTATGATCAGACGCTTCATAATGTGCTAGGGGATTTGTCGTTATATTACTGGAAGATTTCGAAGGTTTTGTTTGTTGGCTCAAGCTTTCGATTTGTTGTTGGATGACGCGCTGTTTTTCCAAGTTGGCTAAACCATATTTTTCCATATTTTGCTGAGCAATGGCTCTATAATTTTTTTTATGGTTTTATTAATTTTTTGAAAATCAACGTGTTAAATAAGTTCAATATAAAAATGTAAAAAGCGAACTTCTATCCCACATGAGACATGTAAGTCACATTTTAAAAATAGCATTAACCTGTTCTGCTGTTGTATGATGGCTTCTCGTATTTGTTGTTGACCTTTATCTCGAGCTCTCTGTTCGCGATCCAACAAAGCTGCTGCTGCATGAACTGCCGCATGAGCTGCCGAATGCTGAGATGGATGAGCAGTACCTGCTTGACTTTTTGAGGAATCCAAACCCAAGTCCATACCACTTGCAGCTGAAAATTATTACAATCTTGAAATAAGAAAAAATCCTCTGCAAATAAACACCAACATGTCTATATTACATGAAAATTTAGATTTACAAACTTAAACTTAGGTTTTGGATTCATATCCTTATCCTAATTTGAGATAAGGGGCACGGCGTATGAGCACTCTGTCTACGGAATATGGAAAAGTGCGCCCCCAGAGCCGCCAGCCCTCGCGCTTGAGACGGATTCACTCCTAGATATCTCATGTGGGATTTCCAGGAGATCTGGTGAGCTCCAATTTCAACAGAGTGTGTTTTTCTACCAAAGTTATACTAATATAATTTTAAAAAAAAGGGATCCTTACCTAAAGCTGCTAGATGAGGAAGCTGAAAATCTTGAGGTAAAGGTGTGCCACGTAGTAATCTCTCCACGGCTTGACTTTCAGCCAATGAGCCGCCAGTTGCCTCTGTGTATTATAAAAATATAATCAAAAAATTAATCAAAAGTATAAGAAATATGTTATAAGCATCGAACAATAAATTTGCATAAATAAAAATAAAGTTTCCTGAAAAACACTAATAAAAAAATTATCATAATAGTGATAACAGTCCGTAGATGCTAATATTGGTTCCAGAAATTTAAATGGGGCAATAGAAGCTTAAACGATGAACAGACAACTGGATGACCATAGAATTTTCATAATGAATCAGGTCCACGGCAAACAATCAAAGACCTCATAATACCTTGACCAAACCCAACAAAGACGAGCGATGAAACATTACTGGATCTTCACCTTTTCAGGTCCATGGAGCACAGCATTAGAAAAAAACGATTCAGAAATGCAGTTGAAGTAGAAAGGCATTTAAAGTCGTTTTTTTCTTTTTGCTTCTAAGCAGGAAAGTTTTTACAAAAAAGGGATCAAAGGACTGCCAAAGTGATGGGAAGATGTTTTAAATAATGAAGGAAACTATATTTTATAATGTTGTTAAAACAAATATATTACCTGGAATATACGTAGGTTGCTGCGATAAATGTTGTTGTATTGATTTCTGAGTCAATTCTAATTGACTTTTATAGTAGCGGCAAGCTGGATTTGGACAATTCTGAACAACTTCAATGATGAATTCCTTCTCCATCCCGAATTGATCCCGACCTATCGTATATGAGTCCACAACCTGAAATTATAATAAATTGTCTATAATTTAAAAAAAATGCATTTCAGACATCATCGCGGAAAACAAATTTTAGCCATCATATTAAATAAAATATGTGTGAGACGTTAGAAGTATAAGAAGGTAGAAAAAATTCTCCCTCGCTTACCAACCAACTGCCGCTTAAAGTTTCGCTTAAAGTCGACATTTAACCCTTTTTTTTAATAAACTAAACAATGTTTGTTAAAAAGTCATATATTATACAAACATAAGTAATTAATCATAAAACTGTAATATCTTGCCAAAATTATAACAAAATGAGCGCTTGAAAGAAATGTAATAAACAGAATTTGCTTATAGTTTTGTTAATAATTAATATGTATATAAAACAATACTACTCACAGCTCGAACAGTTCCTTCGATTCCTAAATGCAAGCCATGAGGGCCATTCATATGTTTTAACATAACTGCATTAGCAAAATGCTCAAACGGTAGAATGATTTTTCCATTTTCACGAAGAATCAATCTACCCTGCGTGTCCAAAGCCACACGCGAAGCCATCAATCTAAAAAAACACAATAAATATTTAAGATTAATTATTTTTTACTACTATAATAATTTTACAAACATGTTTAACAGCATTTGTACAATATCTTAAAGTGTGTTTGTTTCATGTTTGATGGGTGATCAGTTTTATACTCGGTATGTGTGTAATATTCGGTATGTATTCTAAAAATAACAAGGGAGATGAGGTTATTGACCAGATTGACTTCTTCCTAAAATCAATAGCGATGCGGGTTCTGGTTCAATTTCAACGATTACTGCAAAAACAATAAAAGATGCATTTCCTAAATAATGATCTAGATATGGATCGAGCTCAAAAATTTCAAAGAGAAATTAAATAACTGAAACCAATTAAAATGCAGCCATAATTACAAAATTTGGAATTATTTTTCTGTAAAATATTAAAAACATTTAGGGACCGGCTGAGTTTTTTTTTAAAGACTGGAAAGGGGTTAATCAAATACATTAAGATTCACTATTATCGATTTATCAGTAAATTAATCAAAAAGCACTATCGGTAATTACCGAAAATACAGGCATACAGGTATTTTATAATTAAATTTTACTGTGGCTATGCATGCTAAATTAGGAGTTTTGTTTTGTTTGACTTTGGCAACGTTGAACCACAGATCATTACTGTGAATTTGCATATCAAAAGTAAACATTGGAATCTTGGACTCGAACCAATGGATCAATGTCGGCTGAAAAATCAATTGAATATTTAGAGGAAAAGTTAGCAGAATTTAAACATTAAAATGGAGAATATCATCTGCAGTGCATTAAAATGTTTATCGCATGAAATAAAATTGGCTGTAATTAAAGTTCTATATTTAAAAAAAAACACAATAAGAGCTCCATCGCATGATGAAGAAGACATTAGTGATTTACTAAGTAATATTTCTAATGACGAAGAAGATGAACATAACAATGATGGTTTGGAAGTAGTCCCAATGTCAATAACCCCCGGTAACTTACGCCATAACAAATAAAAATTTATTAATATGTAATGTAAAATCAATAATAAATATGTATAGAAAATCTCTTTTAAAAAATGAAAATCTTCAAAAACCTATTTTAAAAAGTTTGATATAAAATTGGAGATAAATATAGGTAATATTGAATTACATAAAATCTCTGAGATAATATCAGCATTAGGGATTCTGTGTCGAGACGTCCCGAGACTTTTTTCACGGGTGTGATTTAAAATGTGCCTAATATTTTGTATGGGAAAATGTAATTCTTTTGTAATTCGTAAAACTGTTGAAAGTTGGTTAAGTGATTTTGGAATTGTTTTTGAACATGAAATAGTAGCAACAATGAATGATGGTGCTAGTGTTTGGGTATGAAAATCCCATCGTCAATGAACTTTGCATAAATTATGCTACACATCTAGCTGTAATTAAAACATTGTACTAGAAAACTTATCAAACAGAAACAGAAAACATTGAAGCAGAAGAAGATTTAGATTATCACAATGAAGATGAACAAAACACTGAAGAAAGTGACTCCGAAAATGATAATTCAGAAATATAGAACAAAATGGTTCTTTTAACTTTAACATGCATATGTAATACATATAAATATTTACTTTAAAACAATCTGTACATAATTGAAGAGAAAATAAAAGTCTCGAGTTCCGGGACTTTAAAAAAGCTGAGACTTCAGAATCCCCAATCAGCATTACAACCATTAAAAGTAGCTGTAGAAGCTCTATATCAGCGATCGACAAAGTGTGGTCTGCGGATCTCCAGTGATCCGTGAGAAAATTTGCGTGATCCGCAGAGAAATCTGGCATTATTGTAATTGTCTAATCCTACCGCCAGAAAATCATTCACTTCATTTTTGGGGTAACTGCTCATTACCCCAAAAATGAAGATCTTAGACATGGTAATATGTGGATAATAGATCTGTTTGGACTAAACATTCAAGCAGGACCGTAACAAGGGGATAGCAAAGTAGGCGCTCGCCACGGGCGCAACTGGGCTTGGGGCACAAAACGCAAAGTACGGGACAAATATACAAAAAATCCAGTCTAAAAGATGAACGTATAACCAAAAAAATCAACATTATTTTTTAATAAATAAAGGATTAATCGTATAAAAATATGACGAATATACTCACTGTAAATAAGCAGCGCTCGGCAACATTGATGACTCTTTAAGTTCGGTAAAGCACTGTAGCAATTCCACGCTAGGATTCCATCCTTTATTCTGTAAGTACAGTTGAAGAAGCATATACAGTTTCTCCGTGACGTATCCTTCGGCCCCGGCGGGAGCATTGCCGCTTCCGCCTCCACTGCTCCCCGAGCTGCCCGCGCTCCCGGAGTTGTTTTTGGACAAAACATTCTTCATCGTCTCCGCCAAATCCATTTTGTACACGTCTAAATACGTGCGATTCTGATGATTCTAAAATGAAAACACATCATGTAATTAAAATTCTAAATATACATACATGTTTAATAGAGTATGTAAACAATTGAGACGTGCACGGATTGAACGTAGCCGATGAAAAATTTAACAAAAATGTTTATAGGTTATATTTATATAAATTCTCATTTTGTATCATTATTTCATTATTAAAAATAATAAGCGTCCTGTATAAAATCATAAATATTCTATTTTTTAATGAAAATAGTAAAAAAATAGCATAAATTACTTGATATTTTTAAATAATTGAGGCATCAACTAATCGATATTTTTTAAGTCAAACTTCATAAATGAAATCAAAAGGTGAGTCGAAGCCCGAGGCAGGCAAGCAAACAAGCGGGGCGGGCCGACATTGACAAATCCGTTATTGTTTATGGGCGCCAAAATAGATTTATTGGCACCTCCGAAGAGTTCCCGTCTGAAAAAATGCTCGCAACGAACAATTCCACAGCACTGACAACGTCTCGAATAGACAATAAGAATCCAATAGGATGCGCGATTTGTTACGAATGCTCTCAGACGTCGCCCGATTCCGAGATCGCTACTAGTATTGCGGAGATGTGAAATTGATCCGAACCTCACCGGAGTGACCATGAGTCGAAGGACGGCGTTGAGCGAGCGACGGGCCGCAGCGCGGCGCCGGCACCGACACCGACACAGGCCCTCACAACGAGCCTCAGCGGTGCAAACTACCTTTCTGCCGTCCATTTATTACACGACACACTCAGTATATCTTTGCTCCAAACATTTTTTACCTTTCTATAACAACAATGCCATTTAAAATAATACAATTTTAGACGTAATATATAAATATACTACAATAAATGAAAAATGATCTTTTTAATTTAACAGTTTTAAATTCAATCATTAAAATTATTTATTCATGTAATATTAAAATATATAAAAATACTTATATGTATTTATACAATATTTATTCATTACCGAAACAGTTTTTATTTTATTTTGTTGCTTGAATTTATTTATGATTCCAAACAATTATTTTAGGTCAAATTTATTAACCAGTCAAAATCAAAATCAATTAGATCATTTTAATCGATCTAATTATCAATAATTATTTGCAAATACATTTTAATATAAATAAATAGATCAACATTTTTTGTAATTAGATATTAATGCTCGAAATCCTGATGGTCGTGTGTTTTTAGGGATAGGTAGTTAAATTACGCCTTTAGTTCTCATTGTTGTATCGAGAGTATACATGTCTGTCAAATCACCACGTGCCATCGTCAGCGTGCACTAATTTTAAATTTCGCAATGTCGAACGATATAGAAATCGTTGCTGGAACATATGAAGAATTTCTCGTAGGATACAAAATAAATGATACTGTAAGTATTTCTCAATAAAATCGTATGGATTAATATTTATTCGTTTTCGCGGCCGAATTCCTCAAAAAAGCCCAATTTTTAGCATTATTTTATTTGAATAATGTTCATATTAACTTCATTTCATTAGCAAGCTCACAATCGTCATAATATACATACATTCTATATCATCTGTCAAACATTTCATTCTATTCCTTCTAGATAAATTTAAAATCATCAATGTAATGCTTAATGTTTTTAATTGTATACTCTAGGATGAATCAAACGATTTTTCGCATACTTTTGCCACTCATGCACACACTGGGTCGATTAAATGTGTGTCTTCTGCTGGTCGATTCTTGGCATCCGGTGGATCCGATGATAAAATCGTCATTCATGACATGAAAACGCGTACTGAAAACCAAGTTTTATTACATCACAACGGCACTGTTCATGCAGTCGCATTCACGAATGATGGATCACATTTATTCAGCGGAGGATCAGATGGTTCTTTATATGCAATTAGAACGGGTAGCTGGCAAATCGAAAAGCATTGGCCCAAAGCTCACAAAGGTATGCATTTTATTATGACATAAAAATAATGAATTTATTATCTTAAAACCATTGAAAATATGTTATTCGTGTATGAAATTTCGTTTATATCTTACATAAATTATAATACTTTTTTATGCATATTCAGGTGCAGCCGTCACATACATTGCCATCCATCCAAGTAATAAACTCGCGCTCACAATCGGCGATGATCGCACGTTGCGCACATGGAACCTCGTAAAAGGTCGCCAAGCTTACGCCACCAACTTAAAGAGCAAAGGAACGGCTAATCCACTTTCGGTAGTTTGGAGTCCTAAAGGAGAGCGCTTTTGTCTCACAGGTTATAACGATATCTCAGTATGGTGTGTATCAAATGCTGCTTTAGAGCAGACACTCAAATGTCCCAGTAGAGCGATCTGCGCAGCATGGATATCGGAGACTCTCATAGTTGCAGGTTTGGAAAGCGGAGACGTGACCATTTTCAATTTGGAATCAGGAGAAAATTACAGTCACTCTGCTCATAATCAGAGAATAAAAGGAATTGCCTTTGAATCGAAATATTTATACACTGCTTCCAGTTCAGGTCAAATAAAAGTGTGGAAAGCGAAAATTGAAAAAAAGAAACTAACAGAGAAGATCACTATCAGTACCGACTGTCGCATCACGTGCCTCGTTCTAGTAAAACCTTTCGAATCTGTTAAGAAAGAAAGTCTTATACAAATAGAAGATGTTTCTGACCCGCACATAGAGGATATCGAAGAAGCAGTTATGAAAAAAGAAAAGCGGAAAATTTCTGAATCGATTATAGTAATGGATGATAACGATAGCATAGAAGATCGAAGAATTCCGGCAGCCCAAGCTATGTCGAAGCCTTATGTAACTGTCACGACAGACGACGGACCCGCTAAGAAGAAAATAAAAAAACATTTCAACAAAGTGAAAAATAAGAAAAAAATAAAATAAATAAACAGACTGATGAAAATATGTCAATGTATATTATTTTTATCTCTCGTTTGCTGTATGCGGGGACTAAAACCTGTGGGATATTTTGTTTTATCTCATAATTTGTATTATTCTATAAATTTTAACAAATTCCTGGAAATGTATCCATCCACTGCACTGGAGATTGAACTTATATAAACTTAGTCAATTGTTTCTAATAAAAGTATATAAAAATGTCTCTTTTTGGATAACACTAAAAATACCATTATATATATATTTTTAAATTTGAAATTGGAATAATTCAAAGAATGCATGAATTTTATCATGTAATTCTATAATTATAGCTTGAGATTTATTTTTTGAAATGTGTACATATATTTTATTTAAATAACAATTTGGCACTAAAAATGTATACCAACTCGGATAAGATATATGCACTTTCACATTAATTATTTCGATTAATTAGTTTATGTGAAATCATGATATTTTCTCTATCCATAGTAAGAAAATCATATTCTTAAAATTGTGAGATTATAATATCAACATTTTAATCTACTCATTTCATTTTACAACGTAATCTTTTTTGGATTACCCATGCTGCATTATTTAAAATAATTCTATTAAATATTAATTGCTAATTATAAATAAATGCGAAATAAAATTTATATACTTTTTTAATTCCATCGATCTGTCAAGATTTTTTCCATTTTTCTAAATTTTCCCGATGCATACTGTTGCGTGGACCAAAATGTTCTGTCGTCGACAGTTTGGTCGGCCTTAAGCTGGCCATACTTTTTGCTCTTAAGACCCGCCGCGGACTAACCGTTAGGCGGGCAACCAAAAAGTCTTAGCGTTGTTGCAGCCTTGGGAGGCGGGCGACGGACATTTTGGCCCGCACGCATCGCCCCGCATGGAGGCCACGTGCCTCGCAATCTTCGGAGTCGTATTTAATAACCGAAGACTGATTCATTATCCTCATATCCCGTCATGGAGTATTCCCCTCGTCGCCGCTCGACAGCCTGACAGCCGTCGTCGATCCACCGGATAAAAGAACTCTGCGCCCCCTCGCCTAGTTAGGGGGCGCGTCCGCCGCTGTTCGGGCTCCGGCGGCCGGGCGCTGCGGCCGGCGCTTTGCGCCCGCGGCGCGGCCGTCTGGGCCGTCCGAGATACGCCGCGGCGGTTGGCAGCCGTGGCGGGCAGCGGCGTTGGTGCTGCGTTGGGGGCTCGCGAAGCGCGGCGCCCCCTCGTACGCAACAATGGTGTCAGAAAAGTGGAATCCGGGACGACGACACCATAAGGACGACGATGAAGGGAAACCAAAACATCATGGCGCGAAAAGTGAGGTTAGGATACCACCGGCTTGGTCGGCCATTTTGTAAAAATCAGCTGTGATCATGACGCGCGGAACATCGACGCGCCTGCACCGGCGTATTGGTTGGGATGATGATGCGGTGCGATTTAGAGGATCGCCAGGAATGCGGTCCGTCGCCCCATCATCCACGAGGAGCTTGATGCGTCATGGAGACGCTCACTTCCGACCGACCACGCGGTAGCTGCTGAAGGCGAAGCACCTTCGGAGAGATGCCGACATTGGAAGTCGCTCGGGCTTCCAATAGCTCGAGATGGAGCCACTACAGTTCATCGTCACCGTGATACGTAAAATTGTTTTGATTCAGTTCACAGTGGAGTTGTTGTGACATTCCATACAGTGTCGTGCATTTGACAGTTCTAGGTTAAGATTACGTTTGACAGTTGACGTTTCATAGTGATGTGTGTTGGAGATGATTATCCTCACATTTAAACTAGTTTTTAGTAATTCTGAATGTAAATGTAACGCCATATTTCTAATCATTGATTTTAAAATGTTTCAGAGACAACCCCAAGGAACGAATCCTCTGTTCGTTTTAGGATAAGAAGCTGTTGTTGTCGTCGCTTTTGTTTGATTTTTATAAGCTTCACGTAAGTGTGTCGTAATTGTTATGAAGCAAGTCATTGATGTTGTTGAATTGTATGAATAAGGTCGTCGGAGAACCATGGTTCGTGAAGTATTTATTGTGAGTCACAATGCTTTGAACCAGGCGCTGGCGAGCTGGTGATGCCGTCAGGCTGGTAGCATGTGGTTGTTTAGTTTTAAGTTGCGACGCTCTGGATGAGCACCAGGCGCTGGTGTGCAGTGTTACCGCCAGGCTGGTAGTATGTCGCGTAATGGTATTTGAATAGAAACAACAATAGACGCTGGCGACGGGAAATCCGCTGCGATAATTGTTATGGGTCTTTCAGATCAGGGCGGATCGAACCACCTCGGTGGATTCGATCGCTGCCTTCCCTATCCTATCAAGAGGCACCGTCGTGACCGGTGAAGTAGGGTTGGCAGCCGAAACTTTCAGTTTCGCGCAGTAATGTGATACTTCACGTACCAAGGGGTATCTCGACGGAGGTAAATAAATAAAGTTAAATGATTGTTTACGACACAGGATGGCGACGACAATGACAAGCTGTTTGAGGGATGTTTAATATTGTTATTATTGTTTGAATTTGTACAAATTGGTTAATACTTGTGATTTAATTGTTTATGTTTAATTGTTACTAGTAATTAAGTGTATAGAATAGAATCTTTCAACCAGAAGGATAATATTTTGTTAAGGAATCTCTTTGGCGTTGCTTTATATTTGAATGTTCTATGTAAACTGTATAAGACTGAAAAATAAATATGCGAACGATTGGGAGACACGTGGTGTTTGACTCGGGACGAGTCAACCCTTAAGTCAAGGGGAGTGTTGCGTGGACCAAAATGTTCTGTCGTCGACAGTTTGGTCGGCCTTAAGCTGGCCATACTTTTTGCTCTTAAGACCCGCCGCGGACTAACCGTTAGGCGGGCAACCAAAAAGTCTTAGCGTTGTTGCAGCCTTGGGAGGCGGGCGACGGACATTTTGGCCCGCACGCATCGCCCCGCATGGAGGCCACGTGCCTCGCAATCTTCGGAGTCGTATTTAATAACCGAAGACTGATTCATTATCCTCATATCCCGTCATGGAGTATTCCCCTCGTCGCCGCTCGACAGCCTGACAGCCGTCGTCGATCCACCGGATAAAAGAACTCTGCGCCCCCTCGCCTAGTTAGGGGGCGCGTCCGCCGCTGTTCGGGCTCCGGCGGCCGGGCGCTGCGGCCGGCGCTTTGCGCCCGCGGCGCGGCCGTCTGGGCCGTCCGAGATACGCCGCGGCGGTTGGCAGCCGTGGCGGGCAGCGGCGTTGGTGCTGCGTTGGGGGCTCGCGAAGCGCGGCGCCCCCTCGTACGCAACAATACATTTTGCATTTGCATTTCGGTTGTCGCCAAACGAAATATAACATTTTTTAGACTGGCAACTCTGGCAGTCGTTGACCGCCAGCGTCGCGAGCGACGTTTTTCGGTCACTCATACACATTCGATATATTTTTTAAAAAAATATGCAATAATTTTAAAACAAACTGGCATGTGAGAGTATAAATCACATACAATATTAAAAATATATTCAGATCGATTATATATTATAAATCGGAATTGTCTTTTAATCGTTTAAATCGGTTTGATGGTGCGAATATTTTATTGCATTTACGATGCTTTGATAAATAAATGATTCATGTTTATATCATTTCTGGTCATCAAAGTTGATAAGCCAGCAAATAAATATATTTCTTCAACCGATATGTTTCCCTTTAATGGAGATTGTGTACATTTAACGGCACATCAAAAATAAGTGTACTCATAATTGTTACTGCGTATTTGAAACAAAATTTCTATTATGTTTATGTCAATGGATTAGAAATAATTAAAAGACATTCCCATTAGCACCTATCTTATTAAATTACAGACCGATCTGCTTATCTATATTGGCGAGCAAATTTTAAAACAGAATATATGAATTTAGCTCGGGTCTAAAAACTTTTGTATAAAAAGGAACATCGATGTGTGTTCTTCGATATCAAAAAGGTCTTCAATTCAGCGTGATATGATGCTTTATTTCCAAAAATTATCACTTTCGAGATTCCTCAGCACTTTATTAGATCCACACTTATTTTACCCAAATAATCATGCTTAGACTTCGTTTGTTCAACATATTCATTTTTGTATGACATTTCAAAATCGACGTCTTCGAACATCGCAACGAGGAGAGCATATCTCCTCGTTGAAAGATCGAAGACTTGCGATTTTAGGGCGCTCTCCTCCATATATTATAGACGGAGTGTGTTAACTCCCAGTAACAAATTCCTTATATTTAAGACAATAATATGCTACGCCGTTTAGAGCAATGCGTTACATCCAACACTGTCTTGTTCATCAATTTGAAATTATTTTATAAAGCAATCAAATTGCCCACTATTAAAAAATATATTTATCAAAGTCAGACTTGAGCAAAATGATTGAACTGGTAATGCAGATGTACTACGAACGTACACGACGAAATTATATTTGTGGTTCATTTTGAAATGCTGAAATTCAGCTTTTTGCAATTCTTTAGTTTTGTATCCGCACCAAATGTTCAATATTTTCTAAAATTGTCAAAAAGCATTCGCGCCTCTCCTGCCATAGTCTACTAAAGATCCACTGCGGAGGGAGCGCCAAACCGGCATGATTTTTACATTTGATGAACAAACTCTTGTCAATTTCGACGATCAAACCATTGCCATCGATTTTTAGCTTTTTGCTTTTAGACGCAAACTTCTTGCATGTCATTATTCCAGTGTGAATATTCGATTTTTTTTTGACATATTTCATAATTTAAGACAATCCACAAACCATAGTAGATCTTCATTTCTTGTTTTGACAATATGTACATCTTTTTTGGAAACACATTACGATCTCGAAATAATTTTTCAGTATGTGACAAATTAAAAATGCGTTCATTTTGACACAATGAAATTTAAAAAATAAAAAATAACAAATGAATAATTATTTTATTTTCGAGTTCGATTTTGAATCTAAAATGATTTTATGTTTTTTGTGTTGTGGTATTTTGTTTAAAAAGTGATAAACGAAGGCGACATTTTTTTGAGCGTGGAAAGGATCCGAAGAATGTCGGTGTAGAGGCTGCGCTCGGATGTTCGGTGCGGAAGGTGTGCGGGCGGCGGACGGCCCCTCCCACCTGGTAGTCGCCGCGCGATCGATCGGCGGCGCGCTCGCCGGCCGCACATGGCGCGACGTAAACACGCCGCCGTCGCCGCCGCCGCCGCCGCCGCAGCAGCCGCCGCCCGGTCCGCTCCGAGGTACGTGGACGGAGGCGCCCGCCCCGGCGGCTTCGCCCCCCGCGGAAGTTCCGCCCCATCCGTGCGCCGCGACTTCCCTCCGCGCGACATAAACAATAACAAACGGAGAACGCTGGCGCTTCCTCTCTCGCCGGAGGGACCGCCCGCGTCCTCTCTCCAATTACGTAAGCGGCAGAGAGAAACGCCGCCGTCGGCGAGCGCGAGGCGCAGCAGCAGATCGATATCCGGCGCGCCCGCGACCTCCTCCTTCCGGATCGCGAAAACGCCGGTCTTCCCGGCTTGACGTTTCGACGTCGGCGCGAGAGTGCATCGAGACCGCGGCCCGCATCGATCGTCGCGACGCGCCCCCTCCGGTCATGCTCGGATATCGTCCTCTTCGATCCGCCAGTTAACGATCCGATTTCCAGTGACAGATGAGGATCGAGCCGGCGCCGATCGATCGCGATCGATTCATCGTCGCGACTTCCGAAATAAACGGAGGCCCGATTACTTTTGCGCGAAAGTACCGAAATAAAACCGGTCGCCGTCCGGAACGTCCTCCGTTTCGAGGTATATTTATGCGATTCCACGAGAGCGGCAGTTCGAAGCGAGCCCCGATCGAGGCTCGATTCGACCTGCCGAATTTGTCTGCTTTCAAACCGTTCAAATTCCGACGGACGCTGCGGGCTAAATTCAAAATAAATTCGGCGCAAATTCACCCCGAAGTTGTTCATCGACGGAAATGCGTCCGCGCAAAATACACAGTGAAAGATGTCAACCCGGTGAATCGTCCGGGGAGTGCCGTTCCGTTCTGTAAAATATCAATCCGATAGAAGTGATCGATCGCTGAAGACCGGTATTCCATCACAAAAGCGTTCCAACTGTCAACGAAGACGCGTGAGTGCCGCAGCCCCTCGAATTGTGGGCGCAGACGTAAATTCAAAAATTACGCGCCCTTTTCGCTGCCAGGCGACGCCGAAGACCATAACAAAATGAATAGCGCCCAGCTTTTTATCCGTTATCGGAATATTGACATCTGTCATAATTAATAATTATACTTCAAAGTCCCATTTAAAGATGATGCTCCAAAGATTTTCTCATCTTTGATTGCTTAGATAAGGGCCACACCCCTCTGTATTCGAGCAAACGATATAGATCGTCCTAAACGCACATAAATCCTATACTAAAATCGTTATACAATGTATGCATCTTTAAATTATTTATATTTTAAATTTTGCCCCTTTTAGTGCCCATAAAAGTATTACAGTCACTCTGCCATTATTTCAAATAAGTGCCGGATATATCCTAGGTTTGTCGTGTAGGGCTAAATCTGGATAAAATGGAGGGCGGGGAACGATTCCCCCCATTTTCTTAAGACGGCATCTGACGCCTAAAAACGATGCACCATTCGTTCGCGTGTGTGTATGGTGGAATTTAATTGTTTGGCAAAATTTTCAACGTCAAACACTTGGACATATTGTTTGTGTGTAAATTTGTGGTGATTTTAATAATATAGTGTGTTGGATAATCATCAGTATCGTGTAGACAAGGTAAAAGCCTCCCGGATCGCCCATTCATCTTCCTTTAACTGTGATCTCTATTCATGAGCAAAATTACATTAACCCTCTACTGTTATTTCCCAGTATTTTTGTGTATGTGTGTCGATGTTAAATTAAAATATGTTATAAAATTATATGCGGGGGTGGACGTTTAGCCCGGGGGATGACACATCTGGAAGGCTTTATTCACATGGTTTATGTCTTACATATATACGTTTTTATGTATGCACCTCAACTTCCATTTGCCAGAATGAAGAGGATATCCATTTTCTATCTTTCTGTTAAAATCATTTTTTCTTAAAATATAGCCGGGGAGGATAAACACGGATAATTGGAAAATCCTTATAATCCAAATCATCAAATTTCTACTTGGTTTCAATTATAATATCATATTAACAATGCGTTTTTTTCATAATTTTAATATTTATTAAGAAAAACGCTCATTATTAACCTGTATGATAGGATGATCGCGTATTTGCGATAAAGTGTCTTGCAGTCCGGTAACTGTGCATAGGAAACAGAGACGGAGAGAGTATCTTGCGTACATCGTACGATTGTATAGATCGTGAATGATATAATGAATCGATTTCAAGTGTATTGTTTGTCTTTACTTTAGGAGATTACCGAATATTGTGTGCTATCGACAGTGTTTATTTATTTAACTCGTTCGTCGCTGCGTCCATCAGATATGCGCGTCTCCGAAAAGCGAATCCAGCGTCTCATTGTTACGTATTTCTATAACGACTTGTAAATGCTAATTATACGAACGTCTTTCTATAATGTCTTCCAGATGACAACTTTCTAAACATCTTGGATTTCTACCCTTGTCTATTAGCACTTGCTTATCTTCTCTTTGTTTTTGTTAATTTGCCACATGTCGTCTGTGTTTATCCCATACGTTATAATATCGCATCGCTATTCCTTCTGTTTATGCTTGGACTATGGAATTTGGGCCCTGTAAGAAACAACACCGATTCATATTGGGCCGCGAGAGTGTTAAATATAAACTTCATACGTGCTGCTGCGGTCCTGACAGATAAGTGGATTTGCGTAAGCTAGGTAGTCAGTTTAACACTCTCGTCGCCCAACATGTTGCCCACAACGTCTCAGTCTCTCCGAGCTCAACGTACGGAATTCGCTCAAAAATACGCGAACATCCTACCATACAGGTTATTTTTAGTAATCAAACTCTTATCACCCCGGATCAATTTTTACAATCTTACTCTTGTACTATTCGGGAATTGCCTTATTATCCGTGTTTGGAAAAAAATGATATTTTTCAGGCAGGGATTATTCGCATCCGGATAAACAAGAGTATACTGTATGTGCGTACCAAATTAGATCACTCGTTTCCTCTTCGTGTTTTGTTGATTTTTATTTAGTCCTTGTTTGCTGTCTGATTATTACTATATTGATTGGTTTTTACATAATCAATGAAATTCCATGCAAATCTTTTTGTGGTATTTGTTCGTTTTATAATTTAGTATGTTGATCCGGCTCTCGGAGCCCGTTCGTCTATTTTTATCTCGGTTTTCTGGATTATTATGTAGCTCTCGTTTGCTTATTGTAATAATTACATGCTAAAAATTGGCAAACGATTTAGCATCTCTCGCTGGTTACCTTGGCGGCGATAATAAAACTACGGTTGCTTGTTATTACAGTTAGATTCAGATAAGAACGCAAATGGAATCTGATAAGAGTCGTGTTCACCTGTGCTGGACATAAAATGTGCCCTCGCCTGAATGTCGTTAGAGCCGTGCAAATGTAATAAAATGAGTTGTGTGTGGCACGATTTTTAGGTGCGATTGTGAGGAAGGAAGCGAAGACGAAAGATCCGCGTGGCCAATTTGACCGATGATGCTGCATCGATTGAGGTCGTCGTTTCGTCTGCATACCACTTTTTGCCAATGGCACCAACCCGCTATGCACACTCGGCCTTTGCGGAACAACTTCTTTCGATCTCGTAAAATTTCCTATCTCTATTTGGACAGCGTTGACAGTTGTTCGTCGGTCAGGTGCTCGACTGTGCCGTCGATGTGATCCCACATTGCGTCGCCTTTTTTGGTTTGCCTTATCTAATTTCGATGGATGGCCAAATCTCCGCCATGGTTCCGTTGCGTGTCTCTAAGAAACATGATCTTCCAGCGATTGTCGGCTTGCTGCGCAGTCTTGCTACCGTGTCTACGGAACAAACGATCGCAAGGTGACTGTCATTCGAGATGCTTGCAGTTGTTCGACGATTAGTTCCCCTGTAGTTGCTTAAAAATCGATTCCGTCAAGACAACAGCTTGTATTCGTCGACGCGTACTTTTAATTTCCGTGGGAACGTTCAATGAAATTGCCCGGAGTTCAGAGCGACATCATCAAGACGATTCAATTTGTATTCTTCATTCGTTAATCAACGTTGTTCAACACTATGGTCCGCCAATTACAGCGCTTAATATCAGTAGGAATCCGAACCGGTTGCACAAAAACGCATGAAATAATCTGATAAGCATTTGTATCGATTTAATTCCCCCAATAAATTGAAAAAATCACCTTTGAAACCCCACGAGATCATTCTATCGACATATAATTCTTGTTTAAAGGGGAATTTCACCAATAATTCGGAGCAGAGTGGTCATACGATAAAAAAGTGTCAACGACGATATAGCGATCTACTATTCGCATCTGTATTTTTTAGATGATCTCATATTAAATAACTTGGTTTTGAATCCGGATATGTACGGTTTGCTTTATCGTTTTTGATGTGTTTGATTGTCCAAAAAATTCGCATTGCGATGTCTTAACACGCACGGCGCCGAGCGGGTTTGATATGACACACGGACACCTAAATGCGTAAATACATGTGCATTTTACTGTAACCTGTATGTAACAGGATATCTTTGAAATGTAAGTATCAATTTAATGCACACCACGTCCACCGCAGCCTGAAGGTCTCGTCTCCGTGAAAAATTGCATGCCGCCGACGTATCGAGTGAAATATTCGTCGGCGGAAGGCTTCATTATCCTTCTAAAATTCATATTTAGCTCTTCGCTCTCGATAATGGTGGATGGTGTCGCTTCATGGTTTTTGTCTGACGCATCCAGAGAAACTGGTCGGCGATATCGTCATCCTTTTAACGCTCTTTAGCTCTCCTATGGTTCGTGTGTCACCGATGGCATCCTACCGGTTTCGCTTTCTTAGAAAAGCGACATCCTTTTTGGGCTTCTCGACTATCCGTTAGCGAGGCTCGCCGTCTTTCTACCCTGCAATGCGAGCGCTGCTTTCGGATATTGCACATTCCATCGTAGGATCGATTCCGTTATATTTTCGAGGCGAATGTTTCATAAGGCCATGGCTATTCAGCCAGGAAAAAAGTCCTTCGTACTTGTGGTATTTTTCATCACGCGCAAAATTTAATATCTTAAAACGATTATGGGATGAAATTAGCAATAATATTGCTATAAACAATTGAGGATGCTCCCAGTCCTTCCATCGATCTCATTTGGGTTGCATTTGAATGAAAAATTCGCTAAAACCACATAGATCATGATAAAATATAATACTTAGATCTGGTAAGAATGTGGTTGAATTGCATAAGAAGATGCAGCCAAATAAATACACCCTATTCCCAGGAAGCTTGCGGACGATTCAAATAGAAAAATGCACTATATTAAAACTTTGTATTTCGGTTTGTAGAACTTCGTATTTAAAGCCATACAAACTACATTAGGAATAATTGTCACAAACTCATTATGGGTTGTCAAAATCTGTAGAAAAATGCTTCGTTGCAAAAAGATTGTAACAAATTATCTTGTCTGAATAAAACAATAATTACACTATACAAGTATGCATTAAGATGATGATCTTTTTCCAACTCTTTATAATTTTATCTTGATATTCAACTTCAACTTTATACACGCATAAAAGCGCGTTAAACTTTATTTTTACTCGAGCGTATTTATTTAATACGTTGCACGTAGATATCACCAAAGCTGAACCGAAAATCATTATTTTTACCAGAACAAAACCGTAGCCGAACCGATATAAATGTTGGGATTAAACCCGGAACGAAAACCGAAATGAATAAACTAACTATTCATAGCTCTGCAAAATTTTTTTACTGATACTGAAAATAATATTTTATGATCTATTAGTGATAACCCGGCGTGCGTTGCAACGCCACGACTCGCATAACAAACTGCGTACACAAAAAAATATTTTTATTATACCTATATTATTCTCGCAAGTGTAAACAATAAGTTGACAAAGTCTTATCGCAATCGGATGAACGGTATGGCAGCGCATTAAATACGAACAAAGACTATTTTATATATATTAGATTTGTATTGTTGTTATTTAATAATTATGTAGATTGAGTTGCTCTATGCGCATTTTTATTGGTACGCGAGTCACAGTTTGAATTTCACAAATTTTATTATTATGAAGTTTAAAATAAAAGTATATGAAACTACATCCGAATCAATATTTTCTGATGAAAAATCAGAAAATTATACTTAACCTGGATCAAGACGTACGATCAGAAATATCAATACTTTCTATGATGACCCAAATTTGTTGCTAAGGTGAAGATTTTTTCCATAATTTAGATTTGAGATAAAAAGCTTTTATAATATGCTCCCAGGAACTTATCCACTATACCCTGGCCAGGCTGATAACCCATTTTTTCTTGTTATTTCAAGAGCATTAAATTCAATATCAGGTTTTTCTTCGCCGTTTGCTTGATCCGTTTGGTAAATCGACCGGACTACACCTAGAATCGTGAACTTTTCGCTGGTTCTTTTTGTAGAAGACCGCTGGGAAGTAGTTAAGTATCGCCGCGATATAATTTTGGATTGGGCAAGATCTAATTCGTCGTGGAGCTGTAAATTTCGTCATTCGATACGTCTTTAATCTCTTTTCGTTTGGCTAATAGTGGGAACGTGCCTCGGTTAGATTGTGGGCCAAGCTCGTCTTTATAGATGATTTCTTTTTTCTTCTTCTCTGTTCCAACTTATATAATACATCCCATATCTTCCGTATTTTGCGTGTGTGCTTTTGTGTGCCGCTTAACGCAATAAATCCGCTGGCGTTATTCGCGCTATGTGCTCGAGTATCAAGTTCCTCGATGCTGGGTGTAAAATCTGATCATTTTAGAGATTTTCGCTCTAAATTTACCGCGTTTGTCCCGCAAAATAGCTCTCGGAGTTATTCCAATATGTTTTTGTAGTCTCCAATGTGCCGCGACTTCCTAAACGATTTATGTTATTCTCTCACTTTGACATCACCTACACGAGACTTGCGAAACCGCGCGAATTGAATAGCAAATTGGATGGCAAAGAAAGAAATGTATCGAAGCTTCTCAATATTGTACTCACAAAACTGTCATATATATGACATAGACATGTTTGACATTCATGATATTTTTTGAATCCTATTCTACAAAATGTTATACCAATTACAGCGTAGTTTAGTTCAAATGAGTTTGAGTCGTTCATAGTTTAAGTCTTGTGGTGTCTTCGAATGATATAATGCAATCCCTTGATATTTTTTTAGCAATTTCCCTGATTGAAAAGGTTTCACAAATTTTTCACAGCATATATTTGTTCCAAAATGCATCGAAACGCTCAATAACCGAAAGAAATTACGCTTTGTGCAATTTTGAACTATGGGACAGGGAAATCAAAAGATACGCCAGGATTTCGAATCGGAACGAAACCGATGACCGATAAAACCGTTATTTTTTCCGGAACGAAAACCGTAACCTAACGATATAAATGCTAGGGACGTAACTGAAACCAAAACCAAAATGAAAAAGATAACAGGGCTTCGAACCGGATCGAAACCGGGATGAACCCACCCCTACGTGACATCTAACATATTGCTTGTGGGAGCATTTTGTACCCAAATATTGTGTTTTATACAGCAAAGTTTAGTTTGTTTATTAATACGAGATTTGGACACACATTTGATTAACATTAATTATGCATATTTTTATTTTGCACACTATGTTTATCTTGAGAAAAGAAAAACGCATTATGTAACCCTAATACCCTCGCGATTAATGCGCGGCCGAGACCCGCATATGAAGTGTTAATGAGTGCATCTCAGAATCACTCCTACACGTGCGGCGATATATCCCTGTCCTTGTTTATCCTTGCAAATTTGAAAATAAGGAGGCCCTCTCTTAGAGATTTGCCCTCGCAGTTCGACGACTTTAACCGTATCATGCTAAAAATACCCGAGCGCTACTATGATATGTATTTGGTACACCATATGAAACTGAAAAATTCTGAACCCCGCATCTATTATATTTTATATCGATATTCTCATTATTAGAGTTGAGTTTTAATAAATACATCATCATAACGAAGGAAAGATTAAAATCCTATCTGAAGTAATAAACTATTATATAATTGCGTAATTATTCAGCTATCAATATCGTCGTAGTTTCCTGTTTTCGGCGTGTTCTATTATTACCTGTTCATCCATTGGTTCTACATGTCTCTTCAATATCCATTTACGGGAAGTGGTTAGATCCATCTCGTCTGTATCATACATTCACCTCATCATTCGCTCGATATTGAAGGTAGCATAACAATATTTTCATCTTTAATGAATGTATTGACGAATGCTTTCGTGACCGTCTGTGTGTGAGAACCTCGTGTGGGAGGTTTGTAAAGACTGATTAGTTTTCTTCGGTAGACAGTGGAAAACTATTCTAGACGACTGTTTTGATTCTACTGGAAAGAGCTTTCTGGAATGCAAAGAGCCCAGTCCCTCCTTTCCTCGCTAGGGCGTTGCCGGGCTAGGGTGAAGACAGACGTGACGCTTAAGTGCATCTCGGATTCGCTCCTACACCAACTGAGGGTGTCTCCCCATCCACGTGCAACTTACCCGAGCGAATTCGAGACTTAGTTCTTTCTTATTTCAGATTGAACCTCTCAGTTCGGCGATTTCAAAATGATATAGTAGGTAACGGAAGACAATGCTGTTAACGTTGCAAAGTAAAGTTCTTCGTGTCTTCTACATGTAAGACGATGTATTAAATTCATTCGTCAAATAACTTCACCAAGCATTAGTATTTGACGTAGATATAGCTGTATAGGAATATTTATCGATAGCATTATTACTTTCTTCCCGGGTCACAAGCAGGCTTAATTACGCGAAACCCTTTCGTTATTTCCGCAACAGAGCGAAATCTTCTTAGAATGTCACGCATAAACCGCAAAATGCTTGCATTGATCTAATGGCACCGGTCGCCCGGATTGGTCCTTGGCATTATTGCGATCATGTACAAATAGAATTGTAGAATGTCGGGTATTTTTTTTAAACGGGCTGAAGGTATGCATAAGGTTAAATTGATTTGTCACATATCGAATAAGGTATTTACGATAAGGCTGTATTTCGTAAACATTAGAGGTCGTGACGCATGGATATTTGCGATGGAATGTTACCGCAGCACTTGTACAAGTGTCCAAATGGTGGAATACGACATGGAACGCGCAATACGCGAAGAGTCCGCGTGGATAGAACCGAATGCACCGGCTGCATAAGCCATGTGTGCTCAGCTGACAGCCTGCAGCTCCATCGCCATCGCCACCTTCCGACAGCCTTTCATCCTCGTCAATCGCGTGGTGGTCAATGATGACCGTGCGTCAGTTTGCTCCATGAGAATATCCAGAGACAAAAGCTTTCACACGCGTTGATATGCGCTCGCAGAAGACAGGTACGAGTGGATGACCGCAATTTGCAACGGAGAGGCAGGACCAAACGGAAGCTAGCTATTTTAAAACCCACATCGTCTGAGCTGAAGGCTTGACATTCATTGTGTTGATAAAATGAATGCTCGACAATCTTGTGAATTGACGTGCATGCGCTGAAAATTGGATGCG
This sequence comes from Stenopsyche tienmushanensis, assembly GCA_008973525.1. NCBI lineage: Eukaryota > Metazoa > Arthropoda > Insecta > Trichoptera > Stenopsychidae > Stenopsyche > Stenopsyche tienmushanensis. The sequence continues at coordinate 1,120,972 of WACJ01000539.1, forward strand.
CGCGCACGCAACGTTGCAGGAAAAGTGTGCGTCGAATATATTTTTACGATTATGCTTGGTTTACTTCCCGCCATATATGCACACAAAGGCATTTTTAATATGGCGAATGAAATATATACATTGTAAATAGGTCTTTATGAACTTGTGTTTATAGTCGATCTTCTTGCCATCGAAACCTTATCAGATTAATTGCAGCTTTCACCTTCGTATATTTTCTGCACACATTTTTCTACAAATACAATGTTGGTTGTATTATCTTTGCGAAATTGTATCTGGCATGTTTTTCCCCAGGGGAAGTTCTTTATATGTAGTAGAAATTGTTGTCTTAATAACTTTTTTCGTTTGTTCCTCCATAAAAGATCTATGCATTGATGCCGGCAAAATCAAGGATGTTGAAAAAACCTGTACAGGATATCTGTATAAATTTTGGATTTGATGCTGTACTTGATCGTTATTTGTTCGATTTTATTATAATATTCAACTGGCTTGATGTTAAATATCTTCTTAATGTATAAAGATTAAACTCTCTTTGTTCATATGTAATGCGCTGCCATATCTTTGGAGGATTGCGCGAGTAACATAGGCATAGTCTAATATATAAAACATCAATGTTTGTTTGTCCGTATTTAATGCGCTTCCATATTGTTCATCCGATTGCGATACAACTTTGTTAATTTACTGTTTACGCTTGCGGGAATATCATAGGCATAGTAAAAATCTAAGTGCGATCGTTTATCCTTTTTAGCACAATTAAAAATAAATAATAAATATAATCAAAACACGAAAACGTGTTAAAATCGGTCTTCGAGACGAGAGCTAGTGTGACTTGTTGACTCATATAATTGGTGTTAGCAATTATTTTCTTTCAAACTTCATTATCAGCTATTGATTTCATTTTTCGTCGATGAATCGTAAGATAATGTCCTTTGTTTGGGAATAGGTTTTTCTACTTTCCTCCTAAATCTTAACTTAAAAATTAAAAGTAATTGGGATACACTAAAAACTCCTCGCAACCCTTATATTGCGAACCCATGCTTCAGATCATTATATGAAATTAGGTCAATAATCTAGATACATCTACTCTCATACTATCCAACCCCCCTTTACATTCCCACTCGAAGCTGTCTTTATGCAATCCAAGTCTTCTTACAACACTTTCAATTTGATCCGTTCAATAATTTTACACAAGAGCATCTTAAATAAGGTCATAAAATCCTCTTAAATAACGTCATAAAATTTTCCTTCACTAAGCAATAGTGCTATTCGAATGCAATGACTCGACTCGAGTTCAATAAGATCTAACTAGCTGAGTAACTTTTTTTTAGTAATCTAGCTTCGAGTCCCTCGCTGATTGCATTATATGCTGTCAGCCTGATCTAATGATATTATTAATTTTTTTTTTAGTGAGACTAATGAAATGTAGTAAATTGCCAGCTTACTAATTCATTTTTAATTCGTAGCTTTTACAAATTCAATTCTGTCCAGTGGCCCCGATGAAAGTCAGAGAGCTCGATTTGAATCGACATATGGTTGACGGTGTGTTGAATCTCGAATCGATTTTAAGGGCTTCCCGCGTGCCATTATTTCAAATATTGATACTTTCGGATAATTTATTCGCAATTATGAACTTTAATACTTAACGATCGTGCGTAATCTGCGCCGTGATTAAATAAACGTTTTAAGCCTTTGGAACCCATTAAGCGGAGCGAAAGAAGGTCCGCAAGAGTTTCCGAGTGAAATGGAGCAGATCCTCGCCGCTTTAATTCGGGTCACTGATCAGGAGCGCGGAGTTTGCCCCGTTTCTGAATCAAGGAACATAATTCAATTTTTGGCTATTGTGTTCGCATGAAATGTGATAAAGCAGCGTGTCGACAAAAAAATTGTCATTCCCGACAGAAACGACCGCTTGAAGACTACCAAGGTCGCGAGGGTATATCGTAAAAGGTGGGACACGTGGGTGTACATTTGGATTCCATACAAGAATGTACTATTTTTCAAATTGTAAGGATGTCTTTTAAATAGACGCGGTTGTCCCATAATTCATAATGATTCACATTTATTGTTTTTTATGTTGGGTGCCTACACAATCCATTTTTTGTCTGCTAAAATATGCTCCAAACACGATTTTGAGTGTTCCAGAATCAGCAAATATTGATATTTTTGACTGTTTGATAAAAATAGAATAGCTCAATGCATGCAATGCTTAATTTAAAATCATCATAAACTTAGATGCTATATTTGTATGTCCGCCACTTATCATCCGTACAAATCCACTTATCTATCAGGACCGTCGCAGCGTGCATAAAGCTTGTATATAAACAGACACTGTCGATAGCACACAATATTCAGTCGTTTCTTTGCGTAAACATAAAAAATACATTTGAAATCGATTCATTATATCATTTATATATCATTAGCTTGAAATTTCAAAGAGTTATCTTGTTTAATTAGGAATGATAGAAAGAATTAAATTTATTTTCTTTCCGATAGTGAATACATTAATTGAAATTGAATGATATATAAGGGAAAAGTATAAATGTTATTTGTTTTATTTTGTTGGTTTTATTATAAATGTGAACAAACATACATACATTGATTTTTGTATATAAGATCTACTATTAGTTAATTGTACTATATCATTTGAGAAAGTGCAAACAATATGTTAGCAAAGTTTTATCGCAATTGAATGAATGGTATGGCAGCGCATATAATACGGACAAACAAATTTTATTTTTGTATTTTAGACTATGCCTATGTTACTCGCGCAATCCTTGGCAATAAGTGGACGAAGTTTTATGGCAATTTGATGAACGCTATTGCAGCGCATTACATACGAACAAAGATTGTTAGTCGATAAATTTGGGCTAACGATTTATACAACCGTACGATGTATGCAAGATACTCTCTTCGCGTCTTTTTCTCTCCCAACTAAACGCGCCAGACACTCCGTCTCTATCTGTCTCCAAGCTCAATATGTAAGAATGCTCTTTCTGATATATTTTGGATGCTTGAATAAAGTAATGCCAATTGTATTTCAATATTTGTTGAAAATCATACAAATAATATTAATTGAAAATCATTAGAAGAAATGGAGAGTTCCATTTTCTTTTTTAAACCGTATTTGCAAATAAGAACTACCGTTAGGTCACGGTTTAATATAGAACGTGTAGTAGAAAGCATTTTGAAGAATTTGTGTCAAAATGTTGAAATTAAATTATTTGACAAAATGATACTCACATGATTCCATTCATAAATATCACGCAAATCCTTATTTATGTTCACCCTCTTAAATGTATGTCAAATCGAGACAATCGTGTTAATCATGTTTTGTTACATGTGGATAGATGGAGAGATCATGAATTTATACTTCTGGATAATTTCTGAAGCATTGGTCTTGGATGTTTGGTTTTAGATATCAAATGACATAGAATTTATATGACGTTACAATAAATCGCAGCAATGAGGGTATTATAGGTGCTGGCGAAAGTTTGTTTAATCCTCATTTGGTACGTTTGTGTAGGTTCTGATCTTAGTCTTCTGAGATTATTTGTAATAAATCTAATCTTTCAGTCCTGTAAAGGTAATCCAATGTCGTTGTTTTCTTTTTCGTCTGCAAATGTTAAGCTTAAAACAGTTTTCTCCCCCATTCCAACCATCAATTACAATTTGTGACAAACGCATCCCTCGTTTTGGGAATGCGATTTTTCCTAATGATATGAAAGCGCCTGCTTTCATGGAGATTTTTGTGGACCTCATCTAATTCGATCCTCGAGCAGAACCCCTCGCTGTGGATGGTATCCATTTTGACGACGCGAAATCAATGCGCACTCCACTGCGCTCGGCGTGTGTAGTAAACGTGCTGAAGCCCTCGGGCCGTAATTTGAGGGGCCCTTCATAATTAGATCCCTACTCTCGTAATGTCAAACATCTCTTACCCTCGGATGCAAAGCTCGAGGCGTTCGTCTGTGGGGAAACTCGTCCACCTCAACATTCTCGCTCGTCGTTTTTCTTCGGCTGCTTTCTAAAAACCATCAAATTAGCCCGTGTGTTCGATAGATCGAAGACAGGCGATGCACTCGGCTGATCCAGATCTTCTGGCAGTTCGGCCATCGGTGCTTCTTCACCGTTAGGAAGCAACCTGTCCGCCAGATTTCGCTTCACTTTAACACCCATCATTACGCGAGGCCGTCGAAGCAGTTCCAGCTAATCGTATTCATTCTGCTTCGGATCCCACGTGTGTGTTGGAAAAGTGAGTTTCGGACGTGTATGTTTTTTTCGTCTTCTTTTTGCCACCGATTTTCCCACATTTTTTTTTTGTGGTACCATTGTATGCCTTCTTTTGTGAATAATCAACAGGAGGAATATGATTTATTGTGGCGTATCAAACAATAACAAATATCGCAACTCGCTTGACCTTTGAACTTGAAATGTTCACACGTATTTCGTGGTTTACTATTAACCAACGATCGGCTCAATTCAAAACAAAGGTTAAAGGGCGTCTTTACCACTAGGTTTACCGCACCCGTCAATTTGACGAAATCTGAACTTCATGAACCAAATTATCAAAACCCTTACTATTAAATATGCAAATAGGTAGTCCTGCGATTAAACGATCGGACTAGTAACTCAATCGCCACGAGTTCAAATCTACAGGAGGTTTAACTGGTACATATTCGCTATGGAAAACCATATCTAAATGGTTGACAATAGTCCCATAAAATGGATAGCTAAAAGTCACCTCAAACAAATATACTATTTATGGAATGATACGAATATATGTTCAAATGTATGTGCATCTCAACTTTATACTTTAGAAGTCACATGTGATTATAGCACATCACTCGATAAGTTCGTAGGATGACTGGTAAAACAACAACTATTTTAATAAACAACAAAATTAGCCAACGATTTTATTCATCAACATCCTTCAAGAGTGAAACGTTTATTCCAAAACTTCTAGGAACACATCCTACGAACTTATTGGGTGATGTGTTCCCACATATTTGACTGCTCGATTAATTTCATAGATTTAAACATAATAAACCGGTTTTATATATAAAAATATTTTTCCAGCAGCAAAAGTAAATATTATCTGAACCTAAATCAAATACATATATATATAATAATATTTGTTTGTTCGTATTTAATGCGCTGCCATACTGTTGATCAAATGGCGATAAAACTTCGTCCACTTATTGCTAAGGATTGCGCGAGTAATATAGACATAGTCTAATATATAAAAATCAATGTTTGTCTGTCTGTATTTAATGCGCTTCCATACCGTTCATCCGATTGCGATAAAAAATTGTCAACTTACTGTTTACAATTGCGGGAATAACATATACATAGTAAAAATATTGTACGGATGCACCATGTTGGCGCATATCGGTCTGGTGAAATGAAGTTTGGGCTGTGGGGACGGGGAGAGAAAAGATGCGCGCGCAATATGGTGGTTAAGTCAGTCTTCGAGACGAGAGCTTTTAGATCCCAACTCTCTTCGGCTCGCGCACGAAATCCCACTTTGTTAAAGCGAAGATGAAAAATTTTCCAAATGTATATTATGTCAGATAAAGGATGCGTTTGTGTCCTATGAATGGGATTCATTTATTTTTTCAAACGCAATATTTCAATTATATATACATTTTCACATGAAAATAACGATCTAAACGCTTATGTACGAATAAGTTTATCCTAATATCAGAAACAATTATTTCTATACAAGCACTCATCGTTTTACGACCTCTCGTTGTACGATATTTCGTGTTTATCACTTCGTAAATTTTGTTTTAAAATGTACTATAATTGGTAAGGCACTGCTATTAAAATCATTTTATTACTCTCTAAGAGGGAACGATTCTGCAATATGTCTGGAAGGATTTCAGCATTCATAAAAAGCTTGTTTGACATCGTAATAAAATAAATCTTGGATCAAGATAATAAAATTTGTAACCTGACTTCAGATCAATATCTGAAGCTTCAATTCAGGATCAATATCTACTGCCTTTGACACAACAAATTGCTTTACAAAGTGAACGTCCACATGTAGGCTTTAAAATCTCTTTGGACAGTGAACTGAATACATTTTTCTTATGTATATATGACGGGGAGAGTATTTTACGTACATCGTACGATTGTATAGATCGTTAACCCAAATTTATGGAATAATAATATGTAAATGATATAATAAACCGATTTCAAGTGTATTGTTTATTTTTACGCAAAGATTGTATGCTATCAACAGTGTTTATTTATACAAGTTTCATACACGCTGCGACAGTCCTGACAGATAATTGGATGATAAGTGGCGGACTTACAAATATATCATCTAAGCTTATGATGATTTTATATTAGCTCACTACTCAAAGGGTTAATTATTACACTCGATAATTATTGACGAATAGAATATAAATGGTATAATTTGCTACTCGTCATTTATAGATTCATCAGCTGTTTTGCATCGTATATATATCATAGATCGAATTTCACCATCCTCATGCAAAAGTGACATAATTTACTGTTATGTGTTTTGGAAGAATCCAAGATCAATTTAGCAGACCGAAGCGCTATAGAAAGCGTTCGATACATAATGAAAGTTATGATATTTTATGATCCATTAACACTGTCGTGGCCGCATCAAAGGATCAGACCATTGAACGTATTACTTCAAATAGATGTAGCATCAGCAGTGGCGGATATAAAAATTCATTCACCGTATTCATTGATTACGGAATATGCATCACTGGCCACGAAAGTGTTAACCTTCCTAGGTTAAGTGTTTAAATATAATTATTTGCTTTCAATTTGAAATACAAAATCCCAGAATTATTTTTTTGGATTGGACATTGAATAACATATCAATGTTAAATCATCGAACATTTATGCGAAAATTAGTTTTTTCTATATTGGCGTTATTTATTTTAATTTGTAGTGTGTTGATAATATATACAGTTATGGAATTTAAGCAGTTAAATGTCGATGTTGGTAGATAGTGATCGTAGCAATTAAAAACATATAGTTGTGATGATCATTGAAAAAAATCAAAGATCGAATCGTTTCCATCACTGAATATATTTCAATAATTGCTTGCATTTTGATAATGTGTAGTATGAAAAACTTTTATGCTGGCAACGTTGAAGATGTGGAAGATTCATATCTTCCTTGAGCAAATGCTCTCATCACCCTGTTCATATTCAGATCCATCAGCGTTTCCACAGATACGTTCATGCTTAGACGACAGACGACGCAGCTAGATTTTTATTAGTGTCAAGTGTCACTTCTTCGGTCAGATTTATATTTTATCCGATTAATATTTTTATTTTATTTGGGTGGCAGCGCGGATGTTCCTCTTAAAGTAGCAGCATCCTGTAGATGAGAACGTTGCTGTGAATTTCTACTTAACTACTAATTGACCGTCGTCTATTCGTGTGGGATAAGTCCATGGTATATCGTATTTGTAATCAGCAATCATGCTCTCAGATGATTATAAAGCTACCAAACAAATTAATATATCTACATATGCAGACGTTGCTGTGGCGCCTTTTTAAACAAAGTGCGTGTTTGAAGCTATTATTCTTCAAATTTGGCTCGATTTAACCGCTTCGGTGTGGATGGTTGTGCGGAATTATGGACATTTTTCAGGCGGAATTTCGGTGAATGCGTATTTCTCCGCCTCTCTGCACAAAGTCGATCCAATCACACAGTACATTGCATCCGATTGATTCGAATCAATGGTCAATATATGGACCTATCAATAGCCAAAGGGTTAAAGTCCTATATTTAATGATCCTATCGCGCCGCTATTCATCGTCACTACATAAGAACAAAATGCCGAAGCAGTAATAATACAGTACAAATAGTTATCGTAATCTTGCGCAATAAATTCAACTTGGATATTCTCGATGCCGTAAATTCAACTCTTGACAGTTTACCATTATTATATTTTAGCTGGGCTTCGCATCGAAGTACCTATTTATAATGATGACTGCACTTTTCGTATATACAAAATCAACGCGTCGTTGGACAAATATTTGACAGTTCTAACAGATGTTTTATCTGGTTATTCAAATACCGTGCAAGGTGAATTTATGACAATTTATGTATTACACCACGGATTAGGTTAGGTTGAACCATATTCTCATTGTTGCCATTTTATTCGATTGCTGAAAATGTATAAATTGGTGTTTTTTTTAATCGTACATCGAATCGGCATAAACATTTGATCATAAATCGTTGAAGTCATTTTCTAAAAAAAAATAATAGAAATAGGGCTGGGCATGTGTTAAGGCGAACGGATGATGAAATAATATGTATTTAAAGGAGTGAACGATCAGTATATAAAAGTATTCTTTAAAGTCAGTCTTTAAAAAATATGAAAGTAAAACGGAGGGTCGACCGACAGTCTTGGGCGCAGAATGTTCTTCCTACCGGCTCGCCTGTAGTATCGCAGCGGATCCCTCTTCGATTTAAATAAAGATCCCGGTTAAGACGAGCGTCTTTTTATCACCATCTGATCATCTCCACCCTCCTGTTCGTCTTCTCGACTCCGGAATATAGATAAAGATGATAAATAAATTACAAATATGTACAATTTTCTTAAAACAGTCAGATTTTTTTCGTGTCGGTTCTTCTATTTTTTTTATCTGGATCTCTTTTAATTGATTTTTATAAGCTCATTCAAATCGCTATTAGTAAGTTGTTCGAAAACTCAATTATCGGTTTTAAATATTATGTTGCTGTCCAAGTTTTACGATCTGATCTGAATCTCAGAGCCGTAATGAGGGTATAAAGCGCCCGTGGCAAGTATCTAACTAGCTAAGATAGCAGCATAAATTATTAAGATAGATAAATATATATTTTTTATTGGTGACAAGAAGTTTAGACTCGTTCGCGACCTCATTTGACCACCGCCACCTATTTAAATTAGCCTCCGAGGGATCACAAGGTCTGTGTGTTCAACCAGTCCGTTTTTCGGACCGCTGACATTACGAATGAGTACCTCCAGATTGGATGCCATACCTGAACGTGTCTACAGAACGATTACAAACTCTCGTTACGAAACAAAGTTGTCAGATTTATGCAGCCCCTAAGTGCGAAATATTATTATCCTGGAGATCGTAAATCGGAAAATACCTATACTGTAATACTAATCAACCACGAGTATGCTGTTAAAGCAAATTTCTCATGTCAAATTAATAATGATAAGGATAAATATCATTCTTTCTAAAGACAATTAAATATCGAACGGACTGAATCATTTCACCACAGCATAATGTCATCGTTATTTCTGCGTGCAATTGTCTCTCACTATATTAGATTTTCTTTGGATATGGACATGTTTCATAGTCCGCCAAGTATACAAAACCGCGTAAAAAAATGATAAAGCGAAAGTGCAAACGTGGACGATGCTGCATATGAATAAAATACTAGAGATAAAATGATATATTCTGGTTGTTTTGATCCTATTCTGGTTTCCTTTTTTTTTACAGTTTCAGTTTTAGCGATTTTATATAATAAATTTTATATTGTGAAGGAAGAGTTTCGATCTTTTGCGATTAAGGCCATCGTCACGCTAAATTAATATATATTAAACATGTGCTTTCACACCGAATATATTTACATTGCAAATACAAATTACTTCAGCAAAAATAATGACCATGTATGGAGATATTTGATACGTTGCTAAGGTGAATAAAATACAATTTCATAGTACATACTTCCAATAAATTCTGCAATATTGCAAAAATAACTTTGTAGAGTTGTGTTTTATGCTTGAAAGAGTATATTAGTTACTGGAGACTTTAGAAGAGTACTTCAAATTTTAAAGTATATTTATCCAGCGATGATCTGCTAAAGAAACCTTCCATGCTGTATACTTGGTTTTACAAAGATTTGAAAGCTGAATATACAAGAAATGTTCATGTTACATATTTACAAAGATTCCAAAAATGTATCTTCTCAATGATCATCCATTAGTTTTGTAAGAATATGTAGTAATTTATTTAATGTTATATATGGGCATGTGCTTTTGGCTAGCATAGTGGGTGGATGCTGACCAGATGATTTTTATTTAAATTTAAGCAAATATGACGTGGTTAAAGGAACTTATTGTATAATAATGTTTTTGTCTAAATAATAATTTAACTTAATCTTTGTCATTTAGAAAAAAACCCACTCTAAATGTCTTATTGTCTTGCTGCAATTTTCCTAGAATTAATTTAAATGTAAGATTATAGAGCGTCCTTTTTCTTTGTATTTGCAATGTTGGCCATAAAACACTTGTTTTATAAATTTTAATTCAGCCTAATGATGACCTTGTTCGTAAAAAGTCGAAACACGTCGCTCGCAGTAGAAAACTGTAAAAAAAAACATTTTTTCCCAGTTTCTTATTTTTCTTCGGACAAAATCTCCTTGCAAAATTCCACGCTTTAAGTTGGCGCGTGAGCTATCCAAATATTTTGGATTGGATCTATAAAAAGACAACCTTATCTGCAAACTTAACACGGCCTGGAGAAGAAGATGGAAAAAACATCGAAAGAAGTGCTATAAATAAAGTGCTCCGTTATGTAACGAATGAATGAAAGGTTGAAGGTTGTTTTCGTTCGTAAGAGGTTTATCCATAAAAACGAAACTGTCCAAATATGGCATTATGAATGGAATCGCCACGTAACGCGTAGAGTTTTATACCCAATCCGATAAAACTATTGTTCTTTTTGGCGAATTCGTTGTTGTGGCGTCTCGGAGTCAAAGTGTACAAATTGAAGTGATTTTTTTCTTTGGCCAAACAACGAACATAGTGCGATTTTTTTTGTCCATTATGATTATTAACCTGCTCGTTTCGGCGCTGGAAATCAAGGCTGTTTTTAATAATAATTAATGAATGATGAGCTGCTAAACGTTTCAAGGCGATGGAAACTAAAATGGAGAAACGCGAACCGCTCCTATCTTCTGCTGTTTCGATTCGCGTAACAATTTGTTTTCGCTCTAATCCATTTTAGCCTTCAATGCTTAATAATCGCAACCACACAATTGGCGACAAATAGCTCACAATTAAACTCTGAACGTAATATAATAGTGGACTATTTTTAATTCACTTAAAGTAACTCGGTCAAAGTCTCAGCCCCGAAGCCTATTGATTTATTTCATTCACGGTCGCTGAAGCATCGAAAGGCTTCCATAATTGCAAATATTCATATATAAATCCTACAACAATATCATGATGTATATGTTCGTTTATGTTTTATTCGCCCAAAGACGGGCGTCACCGCACGGTAACGTACGAGACATATCCCGAAAATAAGTGTACTAAATTTTTATATTTAAAAAAATACAGGATATTGTTGATACACTTGTTAACAATGTTTCAACATAATCGCCATCCCGTTTAATGCTGGTAATCTGGTAAACCGTGCCACAAGCTTCTTTATGCCCTCCTCGAAAAACTCTCCCACCAGCTTTTTCCCCCACTTCAGAACCTCTTTCTGCAACTGCTCCTCGATTGAAGATTTAATACCACCCATGTGTTTTTTCAGGGAGAGGAAAGTATGATAATCTAAAAGCGCCAAATCAGGGGAATACGGAGGGTGGTTCAAAACATCCCAACTAAATAAGTCCAAAAGCGCCTTGGTAGCTAAGGCTGTCTGAGGACGGGCTTTGTCGTGCAACAAGCACACTCTCGTTAACAAACCCCACTTTTATTACGAATGCTTCTTTTGAGTTTCTTTAGAGTCTCACAATATCGTTGTGCATTGATAGTCTCTCCCTGAGGCAGAAATTCGACCAAAATGATGGTGCCTTTTTGGTGCCGAAACATTGAGGACATTTTTGTCCGATGTTGTGGTTTTGAATTTTTTGGCAGATGGGGAATTGCTGTGACACCACTGTGACGATTGTCTTTTTGACTCGGACGTGTAATGAGCCACCCACTTTTTATCACCAGTCACAATAGAGCGCAGAAAATCCTTCCAATTCAAGACCCGCCCGTACTTGGCGGGATTTCTTACCGACATCTTTCACGCAACTGGACACTACAACGTGAGATTCCCCTCTACCACTCAGTATGGCCAACCCTTAAAAAACAAAAAAACACAGCCCGTTATTGTCACAGTACACTTACTTTCGGAATACTCTTCATATATGTTATTTAGTTTTATTATGTGCATCTTTATCGCTTTTAAATTATTTTTGTTGTCTAGTAAATATGAGTGTGATCGTATATGAACATTCCGAACTAAAGCCTAATCTTAATAAGATAAGTTTGCATATTTTTTTTAATTTGCGATATTCGTTATCAGACATAGGCAATCTCCGTAGGTGATTTTCCCATGTATAGAAGATTTCTATACGGTGAATCTCCATTGTCTTCCATGTGTGGTTAATTTAGAATAAGGTTGAGTATGAATTTTAGATAGAAGATTTTCATACAAGATTTATTTACTGCATTATCTTTGCAAAATCTTATCTGGCATGTCTTTTTCCTCTTGGAAAAAATTGCGATAGTCTTCGATAAACTCATCTGTTGTATTGAAAATTGTTGTCTTGATATCTTTTTTTCTACTTATTTTTTGACACAAAATTTTAGTTTTATTATAATACCATATTATCTCAGGTAATATTTTTTGCTATGTAATGCTGACCAATGCTTGATGTCAATTTTATCATGCTTATTTGATATGTATTGTTTCTAACTTATTTCTCGCTTTTGTAAACAATCGTTGCTCATCAATAGCCAGATTCGTGTCGAACTTGTAGCTATTTTGACTATTCTAAATAATTTTGTTTCATAACTCTGAAGTTTATCAGTTTTTAGACGTTGGTTTCGCTGTCTTCTCATAGAAACTAAGAAATTTTTACCCTTTGAGTAGTGAGCTAATTTAAAATTATCATAAACTTAGATGTTATATTTGCTTGTCCGCCATTTATCTGTCAAGACCGCAGCAGCGTGTATGAAGCTTGTATTTAAATAAAAAACACACTCATTATACGATTCACATATCATTATTGGTTGATAAATTTGAGTTAACAATCTATACAATCATACGATGTACGCAAGACACTTTCTCCGTCTCTGTCTTAAATTCACAATCTCCGACCTGCAAGATACTCTATCCGTCTTTAATTCTCTCAAAACTTATCGTGCAAGACACTCGCCGTCTGTATGTCTCTCAGCTCAGCGTGCAAGAATGCTCTTTCACATGAGTCACTGGAATTCAGACAAAACATTGTGTCTTACCCCTTTAAGGGGTTGAAATTCGTGTAAAAGTGTTCTTGCTCATAGTAGGTCTCCATTTTGTTCGATAGGTATGAAATAGTTAAATCAGTTGGTTGATAATGCACCATATGCATATAGAATTGCAAGAAAGACAAACACGAGGTTCAAAGTTAAGGTCCCAGACAGAGACATTCATAAACGTAATAAACGTGTACGTAACCATCAGCCGACATAGCACATATTACTGTTTCCCATGCGTAATGTGTTACGAAGAAGAAAAAGATATGAACCAGGAGCTGATCCGCTATAAAAATACTTTCATCTGTTCAAAAATCTAAAGGCGTTGCTCAAAAGTGTTGGGTCTTATGTTAGGCAGTCTGGCTCAAGAGTAGATTTTGCGTCTACATCGGACCGGTAAAGTGCATTAGGACGCATACTTCGCAACATTCGCACTAGTGATATTGACTGGTGCACTTTTACTTGCAGATGCGTTTTCACCGGCCGAGATAATATCTCCCGAGGCAGTTTCCTTTGTTTTGCCGGTCTCGGTCTACGTCATGCAGGTTTCTCGCTGCATTCAGTTTCCTGCGTCAGTTTCACTTCTCTCGCAACCGGAATGAAGACTGCTAGAAAAGAAATCGCTCGCCTTCGAAGCTCATTCATGGGCAATAATCTCAGTTGCGCAAGGCTCCGCCGTTGTTTGGTCAACACCCCTACTAGAACGCCAGTGGATGTGCATAACGTTTTCTAATGCAAGGGTCAGCAACGTGCGGCTCGCGGACCACACCTTTCACCTGACCTACACAGCGTTCGCTTTTTACAGCAGACATCCGGCCCGCTAAAGTCGCTCTCGTTGCGTCATTCGCCATATTGCTCGCAAATCTTGTCCAGCGATCCAGTATTTTTTTGAATAATTTCTTTGTTCGCCACATCACAACAAGGTTTTTCCTCGTCGCGAATGTCGCGCATGCAACATTTCCTCGTCCGCAAATTCGAAACTCCTTTTTACCGAGCGGCTTTTTATCAATTCAACCTCCAATTTTCTACGTCGTACATTTACAATCGGAGTTCCCTCAACGTGACCATGAATTCCACAAGTTTCGGAAGCTATTCGCCTTTTTTTTTCTTCGTCGTCGTGCTCCATAACGGTCCCGTTGCTTTTAACGACCCAAAATAACATTATTTTGCGTACATTACACGCTCGGGTACCCTACTCGCAAGTCTGCCCTATCGTCTTCCGCGGTGTAACTCTTGTTTTTTCGTCACCTTCGCACTCCTCGCTCTCCTTATGTCCTCGTCCCCCTCTTCTTGTTTATTATGTCCCAGTTTGGCCTCCTTCGTCCGGGCTTTCCTGTCCGCTGCGGTCCCTTTGGACGTGTTGCGGCGCCTCGCTTGTTAAATCTGGTTTCTGCTTCCATAATCGCGATTATCGACCGCCATCTGAGGTAAAAAAGCACTCAAACGTCGACATTGAAACTATTTTGGTACATCAACTTAAATTTTGCTAAAAATAAACGCATCAGCGATTGAAATCGATTTTCCCCCAAATTCACGAAAATTTTAATTTTTCGTCCGTTTTCCGTAAATTTGTACAGACATATTTTTTATATAATTAATTTGTGCATACAAATGCTAGTCCGCTTGAAATAGTCCTTTTTTTTTAGAGGTTCCCTATTTTATTACCCGTTATTTTAATTTTTTGCTATTAATCGACTTTATCATGCACATTCATCTTTTTCTCAAGGTCTTTTAAAGTTCTGTCGCAGAAAAAAGTTTGCAAAGTATTTAAAGTAAACAAGCAAAAAAATAAGATAATTTAAGCGTCTCGAATGATGCAATATTAATGAATTTACTTTTGTAAATGTATAATTTATTATTGAAAATGTATATTTAGTGATGGCAAAGCATAAGTTACTCTATTACTGAATAATATTTTATTGACTTATTTTAGAAAATTTAAGTTTTTTGATCCAAATTCTTTAATTCTTAGCGGTATTTTTAAGTTAATACAGTGATTTTGCAACAATTTCAAAATGATTATTTCATTCATAATATTTTAATAATTTATTGAAAAACATCGGTCTAATAGTTCAATAAAATACAGGATCTCTGGAATCCTGGACAGTTTTAGGCGCTCATGAATCCCGGGATTAGTAAACGTAATCCGGGATTGAAATTTTTATCTAACAGAAATCGTACACCTCACAAGCACGATGAAAGCTACTGTCTAATCTATTATTGTTATATTAACCTTTCTCTACCGATGATGTATTTACTACACGTCGACTCTAATAAAGGGAATATCGATATGAAATACAATAGATACGGGATTCAGAATTTTTGTATTCCACCGTAATCCAGCGGATGTTTTATTGTATTCTTTCTTCAAGTTGATATTGATTATTGTATTACTCAAAATTGATTGATTAATTGTGTAACAAGCAATAGATTGCATCGATCCGAACTTGAAGAGTATTTCATGACCAAGGAATTTTACAAGTGACTGAATATTTCTAATTAAACCTGCACTACTTAGTCTCAGAAATTAATCGTCTCGCTTCGCCAAAATGTACCCACCTTATTTGCAAATTGCTAAATAATACGATGGGGGCTCAAACGAACCGATAAGTTGGAATCCCGACGGCAGTCGCCTTCGGAAGATTCTTCCCGCCGAAGGCTCTCAGCGGATTTCTTTGGAATATTTTCTCGAGGCGAGCAATCAGGGTGTAATTTTATTTGCTCCTACTTATCGTAAATAACGCAATCAGCCCGTTTCACTTCTCGGCCGAGATTATATTGCAATGGACTGGTAACGATTTTAGGCATTAATGCGAGCTAAGCTTCGCCGACGGCTGCTCGAGATCCCAAGCTGCAATAACTTGGTGGCTTGGGTGGATGGGTGAGACCGGGTGGGCGTCTATTTCCCCCCACGGAAGGGTGCAGAAGGAAACTGCTCGAGGACGACTCTCCTGCCCGTGGCAGGCTACGCCCATTACGAAAATTAATTAAACGAATGCAGCATCATCGCCTTCGATGTTGCCCTTTAACGCCTCAAAACCCAGACAGATGCTTTAAATTCATATCAATATTTCGAAATATGCACAACAAATAATAATTAAAAAATGCGTGAACTCGCGCGATAGAAGTGAATCGCATTGTTTTTCAATTTATTAACGAAAATTTTTAGCTAAAGATTAAGCTGTGTTTGTATAATATATAATAAAATAGGTTTACTACTTGTGTAATGGTTGCTTTATGATTCGCACACAGTAGAGACAGCGCGGCGCATCCGCGTAGTTTGTCGACGTATGCGACGGACACGGAGACTGCATATGATTCTCTCTTTCCGACCAATTGCCGCTTGGAGTTTCACTTTTCGTGACTTCAATAAATTAATATTTAGGCGCAATTTTATACATATTTTTATGAGAGCGTACAAGCGCCAGTAAACGACGCGAACGATAGATCATTTCGGTTTTTTTGCTCCGTTCGATAAAAACCTCATCACATGCCAATCAGATCGGATTGCTCTCGATCGAGGAGGCTGCAATTACTGGATAGAAATCTCAGAAACCAAATACGGCGGACTTTTACCGACAAACGAGCTTTTCCAAAGGCGCCGATATCTCATACAGAGTTGTTTTTATATGGCGTTGAAAGTTTCGCCCGTAGCAGTCTTTCGTTAGCTATTTTATTCTTTTTGCTCGAATCGCAATTTTTGCGTCCATCATTTTTGGGCGCTTAAAATGCGACATTGTTTTTTTCGGCGCGGACTTCTCACGGCCGAATTTCTCAGCCGAAAGCGATCAAACTCATCAACTTCCCGGTTTTATTCTTCGTTTATATGCAAAACGTTTTGATGACTCTCGTATCGGACTTCTGCTGCTTTCATCTCGTAAAGATCCACGAAGCTTGGCGTTTAGATAAGCGTATAATGTTAGGCGGCATTATATTTCCATCTAAATTGGGGGGAATCGTGTATCTTAATGATTCCGCTTTAAAATATATTAATAAGAACATTTTTATGCATTTCTTGGTTCTTCATTTCGAAATATAATATATAATTTCGCTACTCACTCATAGATTATATCCTAATTTAAACACAATGAGAAACCATCTCATAGAAAATCCTTTCTCTAGAAAAATACCCTATGGGGATCGCCTACATCCGATAATAGATTTGGCATCTTAACACATTCCGACCGTTGTTTCACATAAAGTTTTGGGTGTTCACAGTGAGTTTTCACCAGCTTGATAAAATATGAATTAAATATGATTATCCCAATTTTATAAAAACAGCAATAATTGATAACTTTGAACTTCATACTTTGGATCATAAAATTTATATTTCGGGATCAGTCATAAAAAATCAGAACTAAAAATAAATACAGAAAGAGTTTGACATAATTATTGAATATCTATGAAACTAGAAAAAACTATATTTTTTGTGCGTCAAATGCTCAAACTACAAAACGCGTTTTCATGTGAGCGGACCGGAACGAGTTAAGAAGTAGAAGTAAAGATCATTGATTATTTTGGTTGCTTTGAAGTATCTTATATGGACTATGGCCTTCTTAGAAAAAAATGTTTCTTCAACTTCGGTTATTTTCCGTATTAAAAAATATCGACTTAAAATGAATTTACCTAATCACTAATTCTCCTCCTAACCCTGAACTTTTGCAATTTTTTTAAATTTTATTTTTACACTGCAATGTGCAATAGTACAAGTGTAGCATGGCATTGTCAGCCAATATCGCAGTCAGCCGCATATAAATACAACTTGATTATTGAAAATTAATGTTCACTGACAAAGTACTAGTTTTCATAACAGCAAAAAAAAATCAAATTAGGATTTAATACGTTAGTTTAATATGTCTTTTATTCAAATTTTCTAACCCAATATTTATTGGGTTAAACTTATGGGTTCGAAAATTTGGAGACAGAGACGGGTGTCTTGTATCTCATCATACACTCATGCATCGATGGTAAAATCGTGCCGTAAAGGTGTCTACGTGTCTAAACATTCTCTATATATTTTTATTTGTATGTATTATGGTAAAAGCTGTTTTTAAATTCCTAAATAAAAATAAAATAAAACACGAACAATGTCAACAGTGTAAAGGTTCATTTACATTATAAAAGCTTTAAACACTCTGCGAGGTCCTGATAGAAAAGTGGATTTACATTAGAGCATAGCATGTCTGCTCTCCGTGCCGAATGGGATAAGAGTCGTTATGAAATCCCATTTGTCATGAGATAAATGGAATTTTCGCAGGGATTTCATTATTGCATGATATTCGATATTAAGCATTTGGGTTGTTTGGAAGCTGATGGTTTGGAGCACTTATATCATCTCCATCCTATATCATCCCACGATGCACGGGAAGGTCTGCGAGGCCATCGACGCCATTAAAATGACAAATTGCCTTGCAGTCAATTATATAATCCGGCCGTACCTGTTCGCACGATCTTATTTTCAGTTCATCTTTCGACGATCGTAAATCGCGGCGTTTATCCATTATTCAATATTCTCTCGTCGATTCAGAAAGTAACGTTCCACTTTTTCCTTCGTTCGAGTGCGTCCAAGGAAAGTGAAATTTGCACCCGCCTTTTCTAGCAGATTTATTGCTGTAACACTTCAGCGGACTGCCGTATTAATGCTAGTATTTTTATCAAAAGCAAAACATCCATCGTGTCAAATCTGCAAGAATAGTGTTACGCATTGACAGATTGACGTGCGTAGGAATTTCTCGATATACATCAAAGAAAATCTACATATGATTCAATATACAATAGCGGTTGACGGGTGTGTAAAAATATATACGAACATTTTGTTCCCGCGTCCCGTCACATGTCACATTATAAAATCGCAGTTTTCTTATCGACGCTCTTTCATATTGTAAATATTCAATGTATAATATATTAGGTTGAGTCAAAAATAGTTGCCGGCGAAAAGAAACCGTTATAATTATTCTTACTCTTCAATAGTTTAAGAAATTACATTGATTACGGAGGTATAAAAAAAAATTCTGAACCGCGTATCTATTATATTTCATATCGATATTCCCATTATTAGAGTCGAGGTGTAGTAAATACATCACCGGTAGGGAAAGGTTAATATAACAATTCGAAGAACATATATGTACTGTATATATATGTATACATAGATTAGACAGTTACTGCCCCTAGGCTTCACCTAAGGTCGCCAATTAGTAATTATGTCACTGTTTCCAAGCGTCCAGATTTCGGCAGGAATTACTCGGTTTAGTAGCCTCCATTGTGCCGATGAAGTGAATCGCGATTTTTTTGGGATTACATTTACTAATCCCGGGATTTATGAGTACCTAAAACTGGCCGGGATTATTGGCAGGGAGTATTGATAAGTTATCAGTAATATGGGAGAACGTTATCACTAATAATGGATAAGTTGTTGTTTGAAAGTTTGAAAAAAATCGGCAGTTATTTATGACTCGGCCTAATACGATGAGTACATATTCTAATATCGGCATTAGTTCTGTCGGAAGACGCCAGTTTTTATTTTGGCCCGGTTAAACACAACCTTATAAAAACCGGATACCATATGGTTACCGGCAATCACCTTAATTCGCTCACGTACGGCATATTCTACTTTGTAAAAATGTGTGTTTGTATTCAGTTTTGTCGTTAATTTTGTGGCTGATGTGTGTACTTTCTTTGAAAATGGCTCAAACTGAATTATTAATTCGATTCTGTAACATTTTGCGTTGGATGACCTTCTTACGATACGAATTTTAGTTATTAAATGACACATATGAAATATATACTAGGTTATCCTGAAAGAAATCCATTATTAACAATTAACGCCCATCTCGCCTGCAAATTTTCTATGCCCTTATAGATCCAAATTATTTTTGACTTCATCTACGTTTTTAATTGTTTTGCCTTTTAAATAAATGCTCTAAAGAACGATAAGTAGATAACAATCAAAATATGCTAAATCTGCGAATATATGCTCACGTTATCGTGCTGTAAAATAACTCCACCTCCATTGAAGAACTCGGTCTTTTTTTTGCAGTTTTTGTTTGGGTGACAATAAACTTCTGCAGTTATCGTTTCACCCGTTTTAAGAAGTTCACTGTGAATAACTCCAGTCATATTTCACCAAACACATTAAAGAACCTTCCGAAATGTCAATCCTGGCTTGGGTGTTGGAAATTGGAGGGGTGGTTGTTTCTTAGAAAGTTTTTTTTTCTGAGATGGCTTTCAGCAATCCCTTTTATGGGAGCATTACCAACTATTTTGATACGATTTTTCATGTTGTATATATGCTTTTAAAAATGTGGTCGCCAGTCACACCTGTGGATTTGAACCCAATGTGATTGAATTGCAAGTCCAACAGTAGGACTACTCACAGGCACGAAAGTCTTATGTTGTTGCTTTTTTTTAACATTATCGTATATGATTCATTTTTCAATGACGCGCATGTGTTCTACTTTATTATCAGCGGACAGTTCGTGCGGCATCCAAATAATCATTTTGCTCAATTTACCAATGTGTTTTAAATGAACGGTTGATATTGGAAATGAGAGTTTCTTTGATAACCCTATTGATTGACGAGGATTAAATTAAAAATTGCAATTTAGGAACAAAAACTTCTGAAAAGTACAGAAATGTTTCCTTCTCCGTATCTCCGATACAAACTGAACTCAAATGTGACCTTACTAAAATGATTGATTACTTTCGGGATGATCTAATATTATACATATTATCACAATGCAGCCTCATTCAGTCCACTGCAGAACTAAGGCCTTTTCGTTACATATTTTTGTAAACGTTGTGTGACAATGTCTTATTTTTAACCCTTGCAAATTCGAAAATAGAGAGGCTTTCTCTTTAAAAGATCCATCTTTCCAGTTCGATGATTTTAAAAGGATATAGAAAGCAACGGAAAACTATTGTTATCACTGTGGAATCTTTCGTCTAACATTTTTCCGTTAAGGTGTTGCCGTATTTCCTTATTCTTGTTCAATTATATATCCATACATGGGCGTAGGAATAGTCTCTTTATTATGTGATATGTAATTGGTCTTGGGGTTGCTTTTTCGTCAGTTTCAATTTTAACACCCACTTTTCCGGCTCCGTTTCTGAGAGCTCATCTTGTGCTGCACACGTTCGAAATTGCTGTTAAATACATACAAGGTGGATTGGATTTAAGATGTGGAGTAGTAGTTTGATACATCCCAATATTTATCTGCATTCTGTGGGACACACGTTAGATAAAATAAATATTGCTAATTGGTTTGACTATGACCACTGTATAAATACGTCTGGTGTAAAATAAATAAAAACAGTAATCATTATAACGAGCTACAATTTTCAATTATACCTTATCATGTTCGTTCGGTCGTATTAGAAAAAAATGCAAATTTCCCACAATTACAGATAAATAAATACAGGTTTTTAGCCTTTTGTGTTTGGTTCGTTCTATAATTTCATTTGCGAGGATAAAACAATCAAAAAGAGCGTTTTTAAATGTTAAATTTACAACCCTTATTCGGTGTGCCATCAAAATGAATACCTAATTATTTACAAAGTACCGCTGCGTCACGGTGGTTCGCCATCCTGTTGATCAACACGCTGGAACGCCATTAATTTATTCTTAAATATATTTTCAGACAACGGCGAAAAATTTATGATCGATTTTTTGTGCATTATGATTTAAATTCGCGCATGCACATTGCATGCGGAGAGATATTTTCCGGCAATTATGCACTGTCTGTGCAATAGTTGTATATGAGACGTTCTCGACGTAAGATTGATATGCAAATTCGATAAATATTTGCTTCTATGTCGAAAAATACAATTCCGGCATTAAACGTATCATAAAAAGCGAATGATTCATTTCATTTTACATAACCTGCTTCTAACGTGTTCAAATCGCCATTTCTGCCTATATGTGAAACTAATTTGCATACATAAATTAAACGTACACAGTAATAATCGCCGTGCTGAATTTACCTGCGAAAATTTCGGTAGCACGTGTGAGATATTAGTGCCTGAATGCCTAATGGGACCGCTGGGAACCGGGAACTATGTATTCCTTGCTGGACCGATTGATGTCTAAACCCTCGGCACGTATGTGTATGCAGCATTATAATTTCTTTCTTTATTGTTTACGAGCAAAAAGTGAGAAGAAGGAAGAAAAATACGACCCAATTCATCAGCGTTGAGCAGCATTCAAACAGGGAACAAAAGACCGACTGGAATTAATACCTTTATACTGATATGGTATCACAAGTTCCAGGATAATTAATGGCATCATGCTTTCTTTGTTTTAAGGTGTCAAATAGAAAGATTTTATGAAAAAATATACACGTTTAAAAGGCATGTAAAACACCCGCTCCCATGCCACATGCATTAAACGCCATCGAAATTATGTGGAAAAATAGTCAAATACACTTTTTCTAAAAAAATGTAAAAATCTAGTACACTTACTTTCTGAATATACCTCGTACATTGAATATTTTTGACTGCAGTTCTATCTTTGACAGACAAAATGTTCACGTCCCAAGTATTACCAAGTTTCTTTCTCACAAAATTTTACTTCTTTCCTTAATAAAAAAGAGTCATAAAAAATATTTTCTTTCGATAGTCACCTCACTTCTACATAGAGAAGGAGAAGTTATGATTTAATATATTTGCATGGCGAATTTCTTGAAATTTGTTGGAATTAGGTAGCCTGGTAGAAAGTTTCTGCGGTCTGGCACCGGGCCGCGGATCACCGGTTGGGGAACACTGATTTAAAAGATTCAAAAAATACCCTCTTGCATCGAAACAATGCAGATTTTCCGCTCAATCAGTGCAATAATTTGCAATGATTCTGCAGCAATAGTGTATATGTTTCGTGACGTACTTGCGTGTCCATCAAAGTTTTCCATTGATTTACATAATAACAAATAATTACGAAACACAAAATGAAAAAAGGATACATTTACACGCAAGAGCATCACGTGATAGCGAAGTAATGGAGAACAATCCAAGATGCTCCATATCACATATTTCCCGCCCGTCCTGTCCGTTTCGATATGAAGTAATGAACGCCATGGGAAAACGGGGGTGAAATTCCCAAGCAGATACTGGATTTAGTGGCCTCATAAAAACTGATAAATGTACAGATACATTGCTCGATACCCTCGGGTGGTGGCCTGTATTTATATCAATTTTGTCCAGAAAAAGGACACCATTCGCTGCTGATATTTCTATCGGAGGAAAAGTCGACCGTTGCCGTCTTGTGCTGAATTTTATCAAGGGTTGGAATGTTCGAAAATCCCACAAGAATACCGCGCTGTGTGGGATACATAGATCAGATCAAATTGGGCCTTTGTGATGGGAGCTACGAGCGAAAATTTACGCCCCCGGGCTCGGGGTGAAAAATGGATTTTCGAATCAAATCCCCCTTCATATAATAATGGATGTAGGATACGATTTGTCTTGTATGAATTATCCACGATGAAAGTTATATACGTTGCATTATCAATGGGACTTATCTGCTCATAAGATTTCTGTATGCATCGCAGCTAGATTTCTCCTGGAATTTCTATTAGTTTCCGACTCGCGTTTTGAATAATTTCCTCGCTGTAAATCTGTGATCTTTCTAAGAACGGATGCTAAGGAACCTTGTCTAGAGGCTCAATATCCTGACTTTGTCTTTGAATTAACAACATGTCACTTTTTCAAAGGCATTTTTAGTTAATTCAAATTGCATAACTAGAGACTCCTAATTTTTATAAATTAGACTATGCTTGTGTTACTCGCGAAATCCTTAGGAATAAGTGGACGAAATTTATCGCAATTTGATGAACGGTATGGCAGCGCATTACATACGAACAAACAGATTAATTTTTATATATTAGATTATATATTTTTTTCGATAGACAATATAAGGCATAATATAGGATTACTTCATTAATAATTTTGGGTTGAAAATATATAGAAAAGCAGGCCAACACAATTGCATAACGTTGAAAGAATATTGGCTGTGTTGTTTGGTATAGTTGGCTAGTCATGATTGATTTTAAAAGTATTGTAGTCTGTCCTTAATTAGAACAAATGACATTTGTCGTTTTATATGACAGGTCCAAGGTTTCACGTAATATAGGTGGGGCTAGAACCTCCCAACTGTTCAACCCTGAAATTTGTCAGGGGGCTATTATTGTACTGCAAGCATTGTCATGGTGTAGAATTATCCTCGTCCTGTTAATTAATTTTGGACGTTTTTCTGTCAAATTAATTATTCCACAAGCTCGTTGATTGATTTGAAAATCATTGTCGATTCGTATTAAATTGTTATAAACTATCCACTATTTGTCTCCGGTTATGACTTATAAAAAAACGGATAACTTTATCAATAATGTTTGAATGTTCCTTATCTGTATAACATGAAGTCTTCGTGAGAACGTCTCAATGGTTTGCCGAAATTTTCAGCAAGTTTTCATCAAATTTTGAATTCTGTTCTGACCCAAGGGGAAATAAAAAGAGACCAAATATTATATAATAATAACTGGGTTAATTGAAATTTAATATCAACACTGTGTGATTGCAAAAAGACATAGGTGACCTCGCGGATGAACGAATTTGATAATGGGCCAAGATCCAACCCATCCCCGATATTTATTGTTTCTCTTTATAATTTTGCGCTCGCGAAATATTCATAAGTCGAACGTTGCGGAAAAGTTACGTCGAACCGTCACTTAATTTTGAGCGTATTTTGCTGCACGATATGTTTATATGAGCATTTCACCGCTTTAATTGTCTAAAAATTATGATCCGAACAGTACTGGAGCGAGACGCGATTTCAGAAATATGATTATGCTCGCGGATATAACATCATGTTTCACTCCGTAACATAATCCGGAGGTTTTCCGTTTCGGAATGCAGAAAAAGGCACCCACATCTCGTCGATGAAAATGATGGGATTTTCGCGCAGTCGCACCGAGGATTTAGCCGGCGTTTTGATGAAATATTGATACGATCTTGAAATATTCAACGGAGGGTTGCTGTTTTAGCATACGCGCCCCACAAAGATTAACCGGGATCGTATTATCCAACTAAAGCTTTTCATTCGCATATTTTATAATGGACCGCACTTTATCTCCGTTCTGCGTCGTGTTGAGCCTCTTTCTTGCGCCTTTGAAGCCTCACAATGGATAGGATATAATGGTGTTTTTTTTTTTTTCAAAATGATTCGCGGGAAGAGATTTCAATAGCATTATGTAATAACAACCGCTTAATTGGGGCACTCGCGCATTTTAGCGAAAATAATTTTAACTAGCAAGCTTTTATTCGAAAATGTCTAAATTTGGAATCAATAGAGTGTATTTGAAACCTGGGCTAAAATTGATTAATGTAATTCAGATTCAGACGTTTAACCTTTTAACCGCTAGCGATTTTAAAGATATTGGAAATGTGTAAAAGGATTTTTTGCTGTTTCACATATAGGCTCTATGTCCTAAGTTTCAGGATTTATGAAATCCCAATACCACATGCTGTCCTGCGGAATCATTTACGGGTATTGAGCATTTCTTGTTCAGGATTGTCACGATACATAATTAAATATCTTCTGCAGCCCTCTTCAAACTGAGGCTGGACTCGTTGTGGCAGTGAACCCGCGATAGTTTTCCTTTGAATTTAGAATAACCTTTGCCCTTCATCCTCCAACGCGCCTTCTGGTGCACGTGGTCTGAAGCTGGTCTTTCTGCATAAACCTCACCTCTTCTGGAAGACGCGGAGCAAAAGGGGTGGGCGCCTAGATGCTAAGAGATCTCGCGGGGCTAAAAGATCAGTGGATGACATTCTCTGTGTGGCTAGTCCAGGGTAACCCGGAACAGACCATACAGCAGCGCAAGAAATAGGGTCGTATACGAAGACCCTCCAATTCAGTCAGTCGCTGTTTGTCGTTTGTCAAACATAATTAATATTGATTGTTTATTTAGGTTTGTCTCAATTAACTGTTGATATTGAGAAGAACATTTTTTGACAAGGCATTCTGAACATTACATTCCAAAATACATACAGTTGCGTAGCAAAGATCATTCAATGTGTAGCCCTAATGACCTTTGTTGAATTAATTTAAAACTAAAATTGAAACACCAAGATCCATTCAGATCCCCTAGATCGCTGTTGGTTAATTGATTAATCGTAACACCAAGGTTTAGTACAGTGGATTGTATCAATTTTTTTTTAAAATTGAAAATTGTGCAGGACTACCTATGATTGACTAATTAGCAATAATAATATAAATTTAATTTTAAAATAATTTTAAATTCGCCATTCATTCCAAAAGTCCTCTCCTTAAAAAAATATATTCATTTGATATGCAATGGGTAAGTAATTTGATAATTAATATGACAACTCAAGAAGAAAAATCACAAACTAGTAGAACCGCCTTTAACACTCAGGTTGCGTCCTTATATGAGAAAGTTCTAAGCGAAAAAGTGTTAATCTTTCCCTTATTGTGCTAAAAACACCCACCCGTTCCGATGAAATGTATTTGGTACACCATTTGAAAAGTGATTTAAAAACCAAAACATCATTGGAGTCGAGTTGTACTAAATATATCACAAGGGAATAGGGGAAGAAGCAACTAAGAATTTAGAAATACAAGATTTTTTTGTACTGTCGATTATGTATTACAAATTTTATGTATCAAAACATAAGCATTAATGTCAAAACGAAACGCGAACGAATATTGTGTATATTTTTAATGCAATTTTATGTAGAGTACTAGTTTGATACGGTTTTCCAAGCACTCTCACGTGTTTGTTTACCCCATGAGCGTATTTAATTGCGATTTTTATCAACCCTCGAAGAGTTTGCTAAATTAACACTATACAGGATGCACGATTACGTGGGTAAACTTAGACCTGGCTCGGTAACTTTATTGTAAGCATTTCTGGAATCCATTAATGGTTGACGAAAAGCATAGCATATGGTCTTTATCGTCGGATGATAACCATTTGCATTGGTATTATGGCACAAGTACTGATCGATCATAAACGCTTTTCCAAGATATGACACATATGCTGTATCATTTGGTGGTCAAATGACGGTGGATTATTGAAAATCTAAATAATATTAGCGAAAATGACTGGATTCGTTCCATTTCTACATATTTTTCAGATGGCCTCACATTTGTGAATATTCCATCTTGATAGTGATTTGAAAGCCATAATTCATGTCGGCTTACATGCTCCCATAACATTTTCGTTTAATAAATGTAAGCAAAATATGTACTCGGTTCGTTCGAGGAATTGGAATATTTTGCGAATTCGCTTTGATCTCGTGTGTTGTGTGTGTGTTGTCAACAAATTGGGAAGCATCCAAGATCAAAGTTTCCACTCGGGAAATTTACTCCCCAAAAAGCCCTACCATGCGCACATAGGACCCGAATTAAATATCTTTTGTTTGGGCTTAAACAATATGTCACTTAGAGGGGCTTAATTTTGCCCACGTTCCTTCTTTTCGTAACTCGAACCCCCGGCGGATGGATGAATCCTTTCAGAAAAGTACTCCATTTTAACGTGACACGTGAATGTTACGAAACGCTGCGATCACCACGTCGACCGTTAATGATGGATCTTTGTTGTGTTGAAGTTGCTGCTTGTTGAATAACAGAATTTGTTCAAAAACAAGATTTAATCAAAACTTCAATGTTAATGAAAATTACTTAATTAATTAACACTCAGGCTTTTCAATGCGTGGCGCATCTATTGATGAACGTGTCAAAGTTATATTTGTGCTTCAAAGCATTGTGAGTTAATAATATGCGAGTTATCTTAATTAAAATTTTACATGCGTTAATAAATGGTTTTGATTACACAATGTCATGGAAATTATATTGGATTCAGACAAGAAAATGGAAATAAATGATAAGATTGGGGTAAGCATTGGTACAACCTAAAATAATGATCACCAAACACAACCCCATCCGTGCCCTGCAAACGATATGCTAATTGAACACATGCTTCGTGGTCCGTTAAGTCCAAACATATAAGACTTTGATAACTCCTCATCGCTTTTGATAACTCAAATGTCTTTTAAATAAAGATTTGTTGAACAAAATCGTATAATAAGTATCGTAGAACATAGATGCTAACCTTGCCCTAAAGCAGATAAGATTTCATAAAACCATTAGAATTCTTGCATATTAACACGCTTTATTCGGGTACTGCGCGCGTGGAATTGCCATTATAGCGAGCGAAAATATGCACTGCATGCGATAACATACTCTCGTATAAAACACTTGTTAAAAATATTTTTGGATGATAGTCTTAAAGGTACTTCCTTGGATGAACTTATAACTTACAATCTATAAAAGCTTATATTTTGTTCTAATAAGGACGCTCAATGTGATGCTTTTAATAGCAACTAACCCTGTGAATATGTACCTCACTAAACTGCGTTAAATTAATATAACACTGTATTATGTATATCGCTTTACAGTACTAATTTTGAAAAAATGTAGTGCTCCGGCCAAAGTGTGTTAATATAATTTTAGTCAATTTGCAGTCATATGCGGAAAGTGTGTGTAGTCTTAATTATCGTTGGGAATGATATCATTTTACGATATATTTTATTAAAACTGTCTTGCGTTGATTGATACAGGTCACTATAAATAAAAATAAACATGTAGCCCGGATAAAGGCTTCCAGAATCGATGTTCTATATCCTTTTTTTATTTTTAGAGGGATCTTTATTTAAATAAACCATATGGAATGGTACATAGTACGACAGTATTGAGTTTGCGTGATCAAGAAAAAATAAGCTCGATTTGTTATAAATGGGTGGTGGGAGGGGGTTACTGTAAAGTTCAAAGGAATGATTGTTTCCAAAAATATTATTCTCTAAAAAATACAAGTGTGTGTGTATGTTTAAATGTGCAAATTAAACAACTTTTATTATTTATATATTATCCGTAATTTTAAACTATTAACAAAGACTTTTTGCGATTGTTTGATTGAATATATTGGTGATGGCTGGATTTTAAAAGTTGCAGCGATTTATATATTTGCGTATTTTGTGCTCGTGATAAAAATTACATGCGATGATCCCCCGACAAAAATGTGTTAATAAATGAATTATGTACACTTAAACCTTCTTTTGTGCGGTAGATGCGTTCTACGGAAAATCGCACAAAAAAGCTATGACTTACATAGAAAAATGAAGATGGATTCCATGGATGTTAAAAACCGCATAACTTTGAAAAAGCTTTATAAAATATATCCAAAATCGCATAAAAAAAAGTTAATAAAACTTGAAAACAATAAGGCAATTAAAAAATAAAATCTTAAGGA
This sequence comes from Stenopsyche tienmushanensis, assembly GCA_008973525.1. NCBI lineage: Eukaryota > Metazoa > Arthropoda > Insecta > Trichoptera > Stenopsychidae > Stenopsyche > Stenopsyche tienmushanensis. The sequence goes on from WACJ01000539.1 coordinate 1,150,510, forward strand.
TATCTGACATCTGGCATCCCAAATGCCAGACATCCACTAGAGAAATACTAATTATTTTAATTACAAACTATCATCGCTGTATGATAATTTTCGTTGCGATTTTCGATATGATTCAAAATCGCTCTCTTCTTCGGAAGAAATAGTATACCCAGTGTCAATGTCATCATTGTTCTGTGTAGATATCCTCTTTTCAACAATATAAATAATAATTAGTAAAGATGTCACTATAGTCCCTAACTCAAAAAAATAAATCACAAAATGGAAATTGTTTAAAAAAAAATTCAAGTCATTTTTTGGCCTTATTTTGTCAGTTTTTTTTTATATAGTTAAAAAATAAATTTTGACATAAATCTGATAGGAATAATAGAGGGTTATATAGAAAAGATCCGTGTTAAAAAAAAGTAGTTTCGAGAAAAACGCGTTAAAAGATTTGATTATGGTAGGTCACTAAAATAGCTATAATCCCGTAAATAGTTGGAATTTTAGAAAATGCTTTAGAGAATGTATTTTTTAAAAAAAATTAAAATTAAAAAAAAACGCATAACTTTGAAATTGCACAAAAAAAGTCGCACAAAAAGAAGTTTGAGTGTACCGAGATGTTGCAACGTCAATCAATGGACAATTGCACTTATAAATCCATAATTGGATCGGTGTTCGATACATTCCTTGGATCCGTGTATAACGTTCTCGATTTATATACATTTTAATAACAATTCCTTGCATCCCGATGCGAATAAGCTAATTACAGCGCATACTAATAACGACTTGAATTATAAACGAGCTATTTACCCTTTTGCGGCTTATGGGGATACATGTGTGCTGTTAAAAATCTAGTGGTGGAAATATTTCACTCTTGAATAAATAATGCCTTGCATATCATTTAACACTTAGTTCGCTGTTATACTGCAACGAGTCGATGTCGGTGTATTTGGCCCGTTGCATAATAAGACAGAAATGGTCGATTTGAACCCATCTATTACGTTTCTTACGCAAGAGCGCTAATGTATCGATTTTCGCTTTAAAAAAAGTATGAAAAGTACAAGGTCTTCATTCGCGTTATTCAAAATTTGCGCAGCCAGTCAACTGTTGTGTAATACGATTACCCGAATGATTTTCGACTCGATTTTTCGACTAACGAACTCTGCCCCCCCTGTTCTTCGACACGGATACGTGCCTTTAGCGAGGGGTGTTTTTTATTGACATGTCAAGCGTCATAAGATGAAGAGTGGCGATTACTATAATTATGATGTGGAGCTAATTGATTTTCAGTTAGGCGAAATACGTTTTAATGTGCTTTTTTAGAGTAGGCTGTCTTCGCTCCAAAATTACAACGCTCATCCTGCTCTTTCGACCGCATCCTGTTACCATCTTCCGGTTCGTGAAACCTCAGCTCCTTTTACGAAGCCCTTCCCCCGTATAAATTTCAAGATAAGGCAATGCTTCAATGCTCTTTGTTCAAATTTATTCCTCGATGAAAAAGCTTGTCCTTAATTGTAAAACGTGTGGTTATCTTTAATTTATCCTAGAAAATACCGAATTTTTCGTTGTTAACTATATCATAGAAATTTTACTTTTTGGCTTTATCAATCAAATTATTTTACATAAAATAACTGGAATGATAATTTTCAATGTCTCGAAATCGAGAGATATTGTAGTTTGCACTTGAGTTTCATCAGCTATTTTTTCTCTACGAAGTTTTTCACTCGTTAATTTGTACTATAATTAATCCAAATCGGATTTTTTTACTCTAGTCCAGATTTTAATTTCATAACAGTTAATATAAAAATGTTTTTAATAGGTTTTCAATCGATTTCTGATTCGCTAACTCTGATTATTTATAATCAAAATAGGTTTTCTTGTTTGGATGAGAAGCAAATCTCTTCTTTAGTGCATTTAAAATTAAAATATTTCAATTATTATTAACCTCAGCGATAAGTACTTTTTCGTTCTTGCTTTAATTATCATTGATATAAAGCTATACGTAATTTAAATGTGATACACTATATTAGGGGATGAGTTGTATCCACAGCATCTATGAAATGCACACCACAGATTTAAATCTATATCGATAAAGAAATTGTCCACGACGCAGAAGACTTTCATTCAGATTCATCAAATTCAGAATTAAAATTAAAGTTGTTGTCCCATGGGAATAATACATTGAGAGAGAAAATGTTATTATTCGTTTTCGGCGTTCGTTGCGCGTAAATGTGTTCGTTAGTTAGCGTTACCGTATGGTAACGCTCCATTTAAAGGTTCGAAAAGACCACGTCATTCATCGAGCTTTCCTTATAATAAGATTGTCTTTGATAATATAAATATACGACATTTGCGTCTAATAATAACCGCATCGTCATCTTGCAAACGCTCAAAAATCTTGCAATCTCGAGACCTTTTTTATGATCTCCATTCAAAAGATTATTCAAAATAGCCGCAAGATCGCTGCACAATTCTAAATATTACTTGGCACTCGTCCTGCATTCATTTTCGTCGTCGTCTTTATTCTTCTGATGCTAATTTTCTACTTTTTCGATCGTCCAGATAGGATGCTCCACATTGCTCACGTAACGAGTGTTACTTATAGGTCATCGTTTCACCAAAATGAACAAATATCAATCGTTTATTAAATGATGATTAGCATATCGCTTCCTATATAATTTTCTTGACATGCGAGGAAAACATTTCCACTATATTATTACAATCTTCCATCGATCAGATTGACGTCATTATTGGAAAAAATGTTGACTTTTCTTCGAATATGATTTCGAGGTGCTTGATCTGATCAACATGCACCTGATCAATATTAAATATTTTTTGTTCCTTGTATTTTGCTGAGCTCATAACAAATGTTAATATAAAAGTGCAATGCCCATTCAATTGTTCATTGTGCATCTGTGCTTTGAAATGCTTGGATATCGGCAATTCAAAATAGATAATATTTAGATTTGTTGATTTTGTTGACAATTCTTGATATGTATGATCGTTGTATTAAATGCTTTGGCGTAATTTAATCCAAATAATGATTAAATATTTAATCTATACGATAACTATATCATGTACAGAGCAAATAGAAGATTTGCCAAAATAATTAAAATTAAATGCATGCTATCCACCGTCTGCTCAAAAAGGATCTTACATGGTGATATATCTGAAAACCAGTTATGATGGACGGTGTGAGATAGAGAAAGACGGAGCAATCAACTGAAGAAGCTGACTAACTTAATTGAAGCCATACGAACAACTCAAAATAGGGAAAATTGGAAGAGTTTGTCCTCTTGGCAGACATTTGACCTCTTGATCTATATCGTAAGATGTAAGTTCAATAAAATCGAGCTAAATTCAAGAATAGTTAGTGAGATCCTGATGCATTTATCGTCCGCTAGTCAAACGTAAATAACACGAGCTCCATGTACAAGTGTCGACGATTAGCTGCGCGTTGATTGAAATACAACGTTAACGATTCATAATTCGCATTTTATTATCTGCATCAGATAAATGCCGACGCTGTGATTGTGCTCCGGCCGTCGAAACTATCACCAGCAGATGGACGGTATTTTAACACATTATGTACGGGGAACTTCGCACGTGTTCGCTCCCTGATGTTGGCAATCTTTCAACGTGAAAAGCGTATATAAACACATTAAAATAAGCAACATTTTTAAATACAGATATCTAAAAAATTTAAATATTCATACACTGATTTTAAATCGTCTCTAATATGTGTTTTACACAAAATAATCATCCCATATAACGTTTAATATGTTTTTTTTTAATACTTACAAATGTTTTAGATATGTTTTATTCATCTTGTTAGCTAATTAATGTGTTTTTCGCTTTGCTGAAAAACTTCTTGGAAGGAGTTTAAATATTTTACAATTTAAATAATTTTTATGGAGTATTTCAATGATTGACATCAAGTTTTACATTATTCTGCTTCAAAATGTATGGCCCACAAATGTTTATTTGGATTAGGGTCAAGGGGGTGTTTCCAGGACAACACTCAGGATATTTTTTTAGTTTATAAAATACAAGTTGATGATTCATATACAAGCATGAACATTCGCTTTATAGCAGAATAATTATGGTGATAAAAATATTTTCGATGATTGAACATAGTTTTTAGTCACTGTATTGCATTTAAAATGTGCTCAATTTAAAAAAAATGTTTTCAATTGATCCTCATAATAAAAAATATCGTGTTATAACATTTTAACCCACATTAGTTAAAACACAGCGTAATTTATAAAAATATGCTTCCCGAACTTAATGTGTTGATTAAATAAAATTGCATATAGAATTAACATCATAAACATAATGGCTTATCGTTTTGCTAACTATAAAGTCTTCTTTTTTGTTATCTCCTTGTAAAACAACTTTACTTTCATGGTCAATATGGGTCCAAAAATACGTGTATGTCTGTTTCTGTTTCCTGAAAAAACCACATATACAAAGTTCCCTCCACCTTTGGATGATTAGCTTTCTTTAAAGTTTACCTCTTCGGCTTACTTTAAACTTCACTTACTTTACTTTAGTTACTTATATTGGAATGTCGGATTACAGGGGGCGCCGGATTAGACTGGGGCCGGATTACCTAGCTTAGCTATTTGAATTCGAGTTTTCAACGATAGATTCCCAGTTGGGTTTTTTTCCAAAGGCAAAATAATTGAATAAAGCGATCCCTTGTATCGAAATAAAATGGAATTGTACTGTATATTGTTTGTCAATCAATATTCATACTTTTTTTCTAACGACATCATGCCGTCCGTATTTATGCTTACTAAATTAATATACTGCATTCATTCGTTAAATATTAACTCATTAAAGAGGTAAAAAACAGAGTTGTGTCCGAATTCCAGTGATTCAGAAAGAGCATTCTTACACGTTGAGCTCTAAGACGTTGATTGTATAGATCGTTAACCCAAATTTATCGACTAATAGTGATATATGAATGTTATAGTGAATCGATTTCAAATGTATTGTTTATGTTTACGCAAAGAAATGACCCGAATATTGTGTGCTATCGACAGTGTTCATTTATTTATGTACAAGCTTCGTGCACGCTGCGACGGTCCAGATAAGTGAATTTGTACGGATGATAAGTGACGGACATACAAATATAACATCTAAGTTTATGATTATTTAAAATCACATTTCACACACATAAAATAAAAAAATAAATTATATAATTTGTGTGTATAATATCATAATCGAAAATATATTTTGTGCTTACTATTTTTACTAAGCATAAAAATCTTCACGAGTATCAAAGACAAAATATTTCACCATAACGACAAACTGTCAACAACATTGCTTCGTAGTATTGCTTACGCCAACACATGGGAAAATACGTTTGTTGTTTTTTTAGTAGCGTATTTTTTTGTTTGTTTCATCCCTTATTCCGGCCACCCTACCGTATTGAAACTAGTGAAACGGCAACGTTTGCATTCTAACTACCTTGACACCAGCTGTCGAGCGATATGGCACGAAAATTGCCCCTTTCTGAACGAATAAACACATTTGAAAACTTAGTCGCCGACGTTGAGTCTGTCGAAGAAATGCTCCAGGTTCGTTTTAGTGGACGTAAAAAAATCGGCGAGTGCGTCATTCGATATAATATTCCTAACGGTAATTCAAAACCATTCGTCCAATAAACAAAATCTGTCTCATTTTGCCGCTTTTCGTCAATCCGAAACGTGATTTTTTGCTGAGATGTGTGAGAATCGCGTGTCGTTCCTCATTAGAATGTTTGTCTGTCCGAATGGCACGAAATTGTGCTTTTGTATTTGCTCGCTTAATTTGTCGCATCCGGGCGAATCACACATGTTTAAATGGAAAATCCTGGTTTCAACCTGAATGAGATTTTCGTAAGAAAGTCTTTCGGATGTAATGTGAATTTAAAACGGAGGAGTTGGTTTTATTTCTTGTTTGCTTTAATTTCTTTCTATTTCTTTGCAGATGGCTGGGAGTTCGGCTGGCGGAAAGCGGCCCCCCGCCGCAGGGTTGCCGTTGCGCTCTGGTGTCTTCTCACCGACGCACCTTAGGTATTAATTACACTCATTAAAATCCGTTCATGTTATTTTCTATATTGATCTTATATTGTCGATCTAAGAATGACAATTATCGACTGGAAGATCGGGGATACGCCCTTGCGCGTTTAAGATCTATTCTAAGATGCAGTCAAGTGTAATTTAGCTATTCGCTTTGATCCTTTCATACCGGAGAACATACACGCTACGCTCAATAAATGAACCTTAACACTGTTGATAGCACACAATATTCGTTCATTTCTTCGGAATATTTCTTAATGTTCAACTTGCATGGTATCTGCTTTCTGTTGTTTAGCTATTTTTGTCTATTAATGTGTTGCGAAAATAAAAGAACAGGGTTGTCGTACAAGCCTGCCAGTTTACTTCTGAAAGAGTAGATTTTGCAAAAGAGTGGTGATACTCGGCTAATGACGCCACTCCAGAACAGTCAAGGGGGAATAATAAATTTGGTCAACGATAAGAATGATGCGAGTATCTTAATTATCAAAACAAACGCCTGATTTCAAGACAACACGAACGATAGCGATTTCAGTTAATTACATATCTAAATTTTATGACGATTAAAAGATTCTTTAGAATACGATTTTTTGTCGAATAGTAAGTATGAAGTTCCTGGAATAAATACATTGTTATTGCTTTATTAATCCGTTTAATGTATGACTTTAAACTCAAGAAATAATAAAAATATTTGAGTCTCGCGCGGTAGAATTGAACATAGGAAAGTTGATTTTGTGCATTGCTTTTTTCCATTTGTTAACGGAAATTGTTAGCTAAAAGATTGTTTGTGTAATATATAATAAAATTGGAAAGTTACTGGTCTACTAGCTGCTTTGTGCTACGTATAGACACACACAGGCGGCGCATGCCCATAGCAAGTCTATGATGTATGCGATGAAGATGGGGAGACTACAAACGGTTTTTCTTCTCTTTCCGACTCACTGCCGATTGGAGTTTCACTTTCCGTGACGTTTAGGTGATTTTTTTTTTGTTGTTGGTCTGCCAACTTAATCGATTTTTTAAATTATTAATTGATTGCCTTTAAATAATTCTAATTCGATTTAACTTGATAATAAATCCATCGTTTATGTATTTTTATGGACCGATCCGCCTTGTTATGAAGACCGCTTTGTTGTGTTAACCTTTGGTCGCTCTGCAAAAGCATGGCAAATTATAAACATGCCATATTTTGACAACACGTGTATGCATTTGCGACGTGTTTGTCGTTAAGATGTGTTTGCATAACAACCACAAATTAAAGTGGCGAACGAGATCGTTTGGCGATCTCAACTGCCATATATAGAGAAAACTTGACGTGAAAATGCACTCGCTTTTCTTTCATAATTTGGTAAATGATGTTAAAATACGATTTTTAATGCCGCGTTTCACCCAAAAGTATCTGTTTTGAATATGGCTACAAAAATTCGATATTTACGAGGGTATAATAATACCTGCGTGACAAGGTAGGACATTTTCCAACCCTTGTTTAGTGTCGTATTGTGGGAATTTGCATTCAAACGACGATCGATTTTTAATCGCGTCGAAGGTGATTCATAAAAAATAACGTCGAAGACATCGTCCCTAAGTCGCAAGACACGATTTGAATTGATACGTTGCAAGTTTTGCTTTTGTCGTTAGCTTCGGCTTTAAATTTTTATTATCACGTGCTATTAGATCGGTCATGGGGTGCCATTGTCTTGTATGTCCACTGGTAGTTTTTTTTTTTTTTTGGGACGGAAACGATAGCCACGAGCGCTGGTAAAAATTTCAATTATCATAATGGTCAGTGGCCATAACGAACCGCTGCCAGCGCCGTTATGTGTTATCGTTTCAAAGAGATCTCGTTATGAATTCACTTTTGGTTGGCCGTGTGTGTTGCGGAGCCGGTGGAAGTTAAATACGGACTGTTGAAGATCGATGAGCCGATTCCTTTATCTGGAAGTACGACCAGAATGTCTTCGGGCGAAGATAAGGAGGCATTTGGTGGATGGCATTCTTAGTCTTTTGCGTGACTTTCGCACATTTGCGCTTTTCAATCTTCGCGAGTTTGATATGACGGAGTCGATTCCGATGAATATGTTCCGTTGGATCTAAAAATGGCAAACGATTGTCCGCGACATAATGAAAGTCGCCTCAAAGCACGCTCATTTGAAAATGTCTCAATTCGTACGATATAATGTTTCGTTCATCGACGTATCAAATGCCATTTCTACATGTTTCATATATTATTGCTGAAAACGAATCCATCCATTGCTATTTAAAGCGCTTCATTATGCGTCGATACGTAGGGCGGTCTTCAGCGAGAGAGAGAGTGATCCCAACTGCGAGACTCCGATGACGACGAGCCTCTTATTTAAGCATGGCAAAGACCAACTCATCTGACTGCAACTCGTCCATTCCATATTTTTATCTGTTAAACTCATTTGTTCTCAATACACGCATCCCAAATTGGAATATAGTTTCAATATCTATATAATATAATTAAAAAGCGTTATCTTAAAGCTTCGTTTAAGAGTTTTCGTTCATTTCACATAGCATTGTTGTCTTTCAGACCAATTGTATCATTGTTCTCATAGCTCTTTAAGAAATTGTTCTTCCGATTTCTTCCATTGATTTAAGAGAAAGCTCAAGTGAAGCTTTTTTCGTATTTGAAAGACTTTCTGATCAATTTCTTATACAGTAATGCTTTCATAACTCGTTATTTGTCTATTGTCACTTGATCCGTTATACACTTAGGTCTTTTTTATGCGATAGAAACATTCCACGAGGAGTCGCATAAAATTTTTTTAATGGAAAACTGAAGAATAGGTTCCATTATTTTTAAAAACAGCATAACTTTCAAATCAATGTGATAGAATGTACTAAAAATCGCATTAAAAAAGTTTGAGAAAAAATCATATAAATAAAAAAGCCATACATATTTATTTGTTGTTGTAAGTTGTTAATTTTGTGCCATTGCTGACGAGATGATAAGGAGCAATAGAAGAGTTTTTAAAACAGGACTGTGTATATGTATTTTTGCCATTTTATGCTTTCGTAAAAATAAAAATTCTAATTTAGATGTTCTTCTCCGGCTTAGTGGTTTAATAAGACGATAGTGTAAGAACCACGTCTGTGAGAAATACGAGTTACGAGTACAACTTATTAAGTCGGAAAGATTTAGTTGAATTTGGGGACCATTTGATCAAATTAAGGTTTCTATTCGTGTTTTAAGATTTGATTTGCATGAAAATCTATTAAGGAAATCGAATTTCATTATCACAAATTTGACTGTTTTCATTCATCGACTGTTTATTTTGAAGTATTTTCACGCAATTATGTGTTTTATAGTTTGTGAAATGTCCACTAGATGTCGTTGGGTTCGCAATTCTGATAAGTTGGATATTTCTATAAATTGTCATTCTTGTGTCGAGTTTTTACATGACATCTATTGAGCCACTTTAAAAAATCCACCAACAAAATAAAATACTATTATATACTATTTTATAGATTTTTTATTGTTACATCTAATGAGAATAAATAAATTAAACGTGATCGTATTTATTTTTTAAATGTGAATATTTTTTCCATACAATTTTTAATATAAAGGCTTCATGTCTTGATTATTTGGCTTTTAAGTGTAAGTCATATTTTTTTTCATTATAATGAAAATATTTTTGAAATATATCTTCCATTCTTTAATATTTGTTTATCAATCACAGTGCAGATTTTCTCCGAGTGGTTTCAAATCTGTCAATGGGAAACCATCATCGTCGACGCAATATAACTGACCATTAAGTTGCTGAAGGTTCATGTAGTTTCCGTTTCCTGAACAAGTTTGAGTCATTACAGACCCAATTTGTTCGAAATAAACCGTATCTCTGGCGCAATCTATAAATCAATTGTGCGTTACAATTTAATGCCAGTTTTAATATTTTGATGCATTTTTAGCATTTACTCAAATCAAAATTGAATCATCCTTACTGCAGTTCATAGTTCCCAAATTGGCTCCCGCCTGTGTTTGCCAACTCCCCATTCGTGATCCATCCTTCCATGTGCAATAAGCTCTGCAATTCAAATATTAGTATTAAACATGGTTTCACATGCATTTAATACGTATTCGTTATACTTACATGCCCCTGTATATTTCGTAGATGCCATAAGTACCATCATAGTCGCATACTATCGTCTCCATTGTGACTTGAAGCGTCCCATGGGTGCGCAAAGTATTTTTTATGTTACTTACTGCGTGTGCTTTACTTTCACATACTCTCAAATACTGCTTGCCGAATTTTTCTTCGTTGACTGATACAAATATAAAAAAATTGGCGTCAATCCCTATGAAGGGACGATTGAAATTATAACATTACAGGGTCACTTACAACATGGAAGATGATCGACTAACTCTTCAGGAATCACCACCGATGTGGGATTGCCAGTCTTTTCGTCGGCACACCAACATACTCCAGATTCGCATTGTATTTGTTCATAATTTCCGTTTGGCGCACAATGTAATGTTACATCGTTTCTTCCTGCAAATTCTAATTCTGCTCTTCTCCGACTGCAAGCTATAATATAAATACCAAATAAATTTGCATATTAGTTTATGATCATTTGGCGAAAAATTTGACATTATGATTGACTATGAGTATACGGAATTATCATTATTTTTGTCATGGTATATGTCTCATCCGATTACAGATTGGAATTCAGATTACATTGATTTTAAGATTACATTGAAAATCAATTTACGTTTAGTATTTTCTTTATGTCGTAGATTAGTAATAGGACATACCAGATAGCTAAAAGCATTGTGACAAAAATAAAGCAGTGTTTAGCCTTATTTTGACAAAATTAATAACTTCTCGACAGCCCTAAATATTCTAGCTAAAATCATGTTAATAATTTACATAAATCTATCAAAATGTTCTATTTGTAAGATATTTTTGCCTTGTTATACATACAATCTGCTTGTATTTGCTACTATATCTGCTTGGTCCTTGAGTAGCAATCAATAGATTGGAACTTTTTTTAAAAATGGAAACATGAAATATCCTTGCTTTATCTATGGGATAGTCGGGTAAAACAGGTACATTTGACAAAAAGATAAGACCCATAGTAAAAACATCGAAGAAAGAAAAATCGCTCACTCCCATCTCTTCGCATCGAGCTTATGCTTATAGCTTGTCAAAACCTCAGATAAGAACGCTGAGGACACATTAACGTATCGCTCCCTAATCAGATTATGTTAAAATTGAAAGCAGGATTCTTTGATGGGTCTCCAAATTCTTAAATTCACAAAGGATGTCCACGAGACAAAATCCATTATAAATATTGTATCTTCTTTCTGATGCATTTTAGAATTTGAATAAATGAGTAACTGACGCTTTGAATAGGATAAAGATAAAATAGTACACGAAATGCATACAAGCTTTAAATATTCGGGTGATTAATAAAGTATAACTAAAAACATGGCGTATGAGGTTGTATCAATGCAGATCGGATCAGTAAATTAAGAAAATTCCAAAATTAAAATCAGTAAGCACGCAATGAAACCAGATATTTTAAATTATCATGTTGCATAATAAAGCGAAATGGATGTTGCAATCGACTGCCTAAATACAAAAAAAAAGTATTTTAATAAATTGTCAGCTAGATTGTACCGATGGGTGATAAGTATAAAACAATATATTTAACACTATCGTGGCCGCATCAAAGGATTAGACAATTGTACGTATTACTTCGAATAGATGTAGCATCAGCAGTTGCAGATATAAAAATTCATTCAGCCGTATTCATTGATTACTGATGTACACTTAAACCTTTTTATGTGCGGTAGATGCGTTCCGCGGAAAATCGCACAAAAAAAGCTATGACTTACATAGAAAAAGTAAAGATGCGCTCCATGGATTTTAAAAACTGCATAGCTTTGAAACAGCTATATAAGATATATTCAATATCGCATAAAAAAAAGCAATTAAAAAATAAAATTTTAATGATGTCTGACATCTGGCATCTCAAATACCAGACATCCACTAGAGAAATACTAATTATTTTAATTACATTGCTGTATGATAATTTTCGTTGCAATTTTCGACATGACTCAAAATCAAATGTAATCAAAATAATTAGTAAAGATGTCACAATAGTCCCTAACTCAAAAAAAATCACAAAATGGCAACTGTTTAAAAAAAATTCTGTCAAGTTATTTTTGGCCGAAAAAATGCTTTTTAAAAACCGCATAACTTCGAGATCGCACAAAAAGAGGTTTAAGTGTATATGGACGGTCGGCGCGATCATGGTGCATAAATGGCACCATACGGCCCCCGATTGTCGAACCCGTGATGATGCAGCATATGCATCACCGGCCACGAAAGTGTTAAGATGATTAATTAGGGAGGGTTGAACGTACCACATGTCATGTCTTCTGATTCTCCTGTCCATGCCATTCCAAAGATTCGTTTTCCTCTCGCATCCGTACAGAAACAGCTTTAAAAATAGACAAATTCAAGCAATTTTGCAATATTCGTATTCAATTATACATATTGATATATTACCGTCCGACGATTTCATCTCCTTTGCACTGCACAGGATGAAAAGTTCCATCGATGTTGCATCTCGGCATGTAGACAGGTTTTTCAGCCAAATGTTCAGTATAGAAGCAGGACGCTGTAATATATTTAATAAATGCGACATTAGATGAATAGATTGATTTTCAATGCCAATTAAGAGGAATATTTTCGGGCTTACAGTAGTCTATTTCACATACTGGGATGTCTAAATCTAATCGACAGAATTTTCCCGGAGGACACGGATCCCTGTCGCATCTTAAGGGCTCTGAAATTAAATTTAAAATATAGTATTTTGTCACATTATTGCATGGATTGACATTTTTGCGACATAAATGCGAATATTACCTGGAATATGAACGCAGGCCGGACAACACCCGTCGATTCCTTCATTCAACATGATGTAATGTTCCGCAGGACAATCGCTTTGTTGCAAATCCGTAACACAGCTATCGCTAAGGACACATGTCGCTTCTGCATGGATCACTATTGTTAAGAGCAGAATCAAAGCAGCTGAAGGCCTAAAAAGACCTTTGATCGCCATGTCGAAAAACCAAGTATCGGAAGTATCTTCTCTGTTATATACGTCTACTGTTATTGAGGCATCTAAGAAGTAATGTGATTTATCTTATCGTTTGCTAAAAGATTTTCAGCGATTTTAACTATCGATAGTTGTTTTTAAACGAATAGGAATCCGCCCGGACAAGTCATCGTGTTATCTGACATCCTGCCAATCCGATTGTTTCAATTGGGATATCAGAAATTTAATTTGATAATCGGCCTCTTTGAATTCGATTATTAGCGATTTGGCAAAGTGATTTATTTTATTTATGATAGCGTGAGATTAGTATATTATATTTTTGTGTTAGTATGTTGTAAGACAGTGGCCATATTATATTATAGTGCGTTTGACCACAAATAAAACCCACAAAAATGGGTTAAAAAACATCATAAAGCCCGAAAGATGCAAATTGTGCTTTTTCACCGGGATAGATATATCTCTTTGAAAGCTCGATCTCGAATTAAGAATCTGCATTTTAACGGGCTCATGGAAATGCTACGGAGTCGAATTTGAATGTCCAAGGTATGTGATCGAATTATTTAAATGCTCAGGAAATGAACGCCCATTTGACAGTGTATTTATGCATTAATTGGCTTTGAAATTATGACCTGGAAAGGTCTTACGTTTCTCATAATTATGGGTGGATTTGCTCTTAAATCAAACACGAATGGGTTTATGCGCAATTAAATATGCATTGTTTTTAACGAATCTCGACTTTCGTTGAATAAATTCATCATGAAATTTAAATACGACCAATTATTTTACACGAATGCACATCCAAAATATCTTCGGGCAAGAGATAAGGAAGCAATTGGTATCTGTCGTGGTGTTCCTTGATCCTTAGCGTGGTTTTCATATCAGAAGATGGAAGTTAAGAGCGAAAAGTCATAAAAGTCTGGATTATTATCTATTTTTCAATACAAAATTAAATGGGGACTCCACCTTCAAAGCAAATTTGGGCTAGCTTAAAAAAAATCAAAGGACGACATGGTATCCAGGAACTTGAAATTCATGGGGGAAAACTTTCTGCTGACATACTCTCAGCAAATACATTCATTGACACATTGAAGCTATTTGTTTAGAAAGAAAAATTCGACGAAGAATTTATATACAATGCTGATAAGATCGACCGATGGATCACAGGGATTCAAATGTTTACATAGAAATCAGGTGCTTCAACAATTATTGCTAGCAGACGAAAATAATGAAGAGACAGTTATCAGCTTCCATAAGATGGTTGAATTTAAAAGATTGTTGCTACATTGCATTTGGAATTCTTTAGATGTGTCAACTTTAAAAAAAATCATGGAACACGATTTTGAAAATACCTTGTGCGACGAAAGAGATGTAATCTAGTGGTTAAACCAAATTTTGAATGATAAGGAAATAATAAAAGAAATATCTGCCTACGAAGGAGAAGATATTGGTCCCACACATTCTGAAAATCGATAATCTAGAATTCAGACAAATAAAAATTATTCACACATTCTCTGTCTTTTATGATTATTTTCTATTATCCGGATTTTCATTATTCGGATCACTTTCATCCCCAATCAGTCCGGATAATCGAGGTTCTACTGTATTAATATTACCAATCGATAGATATCGACATTTACTGAGACAAAAATGTCGGACGTGGTTGTCTTTGAGTGACTCATTTGCATTTTGTGAATTTCGTATGGTTTTTGTATGAATTATATATTTTAACCCCTCAAAGAGGTAAAACACAACATTGTGTCCAAATTCCAGTGACTCATAAAGAGTATTCTTACATGTTGAGTTTGTAGAGAAACAGAGACGGAGAGAGTCTCTTGTGTAGTTCGTACGATTGTATCGTTAAAGTAAATTTATCGACTAATAATGATGTGTGAATAATATGAATCGATTTCAAGTGTATTGTTTATGTTTACTTGAAGAAATGACCGAATATTGTGTGCTATCGACATTGTTCATTTATTTATGTACAAACTTCATACACGCTACGACGGTCCTGACTGATAAGTGGATTTGTACGACGATAAGTGACGGGCAAGCAAATATAGCATCTAAGATTATGATGATTTTAAATTAGATCACTACTCATTACGTACTCATAAAACACGCTAATCTTTAATAATTTTCTTATTGCTTTCTATATAATTTTTAAATTTATTTAATTTTGATGATCATTTTTATTTCATGATTATATTGATGAACTTTTGTATAGCTATAAAATTTAACACATTACTTCGACAAATTATTCAAATTTGTGTGTGTTGAATTTACGTGGGAGTCAATTTATAACCGTCACCAGTAAACCATGGTTTTTTTATTTTATTAGCATCTTGTTTGCCAATAGATGAGTCTTTTGCTTCGTTCATAATTTTTTTAAAGAGGATTTGAATCGAGTTGTATATTTTTATGGAGCATTTCAATAATCTGCATCCTTTTCTGCTAAATGCTTTTATAATAAACCCACAAAAGTACATAATAATACACAATACACGTTGATAATTCACGTTAAATCATGAGGACTTAATATGGAAATATACTCATGGAAGGAATTATAGGAAGAATTATGCGGTTAAAATATGTATTTCCGAAAATTAAGCATGGTTTTTGGTCACCCTAATCAAATATTGTGAAATAACACCGCGAAATAATATTTTAGCTTATGTAAATCAAAAGACAGCGCAAATCAAAAAGTAGGCTTCCCACATGTAATGTGTTAAAATGCATGCATTTCGACGCTTCTGGTGGTTATACAAATTTGTAAAATGTCCACTAGATGTCGTTAAGCTCGTAATTCTGATACAATGCATATTTCTATAGTGTCGTTATCATGTCTTGTTTTTACATGACATCTATTGATTCACTTTTAAAAAATCCACCACCAATAAAATAAATACCAATTAACACCATGCTATAATTTTATAGAATTTTTATTTTCAACATATTCTCATATTCAATATTCTTTCTACATTTATGGGGAGCTAAAATATATTTTTTGTCAACCACAGTACAGTTCTTCTCCGAGTGGTTTCAAATCAGTTAGTGGGAATCCATCATCGTCGACGCAATATAACCGACCATTGAGTTGCTGAAGAGGCATATAGTTTCCGTTTCCTGAACAAATCTGTGTCATGGCAGAACCAAATTGTTGGAAATAAATCGTATCTCTGGCGCAATCTATAAATCAATATTGCGTTACAATTTAGTGACATTTTAATATTTTGATGCATTTTTAGCATTTATTCAAATCGAAATCGAATCATCCTTACTGCAGTTCATAGTTCCCAAATTGGCTCCCGCCTGTGTTTGCCAACTCCCCATTCGTGATCCATCCTTCCATATGCAATAAGCTCTTTAATTCAAATATTAGTATTAAACATGGTTTTCACACGGATTTAATACGTATTTGTTATACTTACATGCCTCTGTATATTTCGTAAATGCCATAAGTACCATCATAGTCGCATAATAACGTCTCCATTGTAACTTGAAGCGTCCCATGAGTACGCAAAGTATTTTTTATGTTACTTACTGCGTGTGCCTTACTTTCACATACTCTCAAATACTGCTTGCCGAATTTTTCTTCGTTGACTGATACAAATATTTAAAAAAATGGTGTCAATCCCTATGAAGGGACGATTGAAATTATAACATTACAGGGTCACTTACAACATGGAAGATGATCGACTAACTCTTCAGGAATCACCACCGATGTGGGATTGCCAGTCTTTTCGTCGGCACACCAACATACTCCAGATTCGCATTGTATTGGTTCATAATTTCCGTTTGGTGCACAATGTAATGTTACGTCGTTTCTTCCTGCAAATTCTAATTCTGCTCTTCTCCGACTGCAAGCTTTTGTATAAATATGTTGAATAAAAATGTGGAAATATTATCATCTTCATAATTTTAGTTGAATGTGTCATATTACACATTGATTTTCAGATTTAATTGAAATGTACATTAAAAATATTTCGTATTTGTTATAATCCGCATATCGGAGATTAGCAAATCCAAAAACTAGATAAAATAAAATTATTTTTAATCCGACCTCAACGAAATGATGAATTTCAATTACAATAACGATAAGGATTGAACGTACCGCATGTCATATCTTCTGATTCTCCTGTCCATGCCATTCCAAAAATTCGTTTTCCTCTTGCATCCGTACAGAAACAGCTTTAAAAATAGACAAATTCAAGCAATTTTGCAATATTCGTATTCAATTATACATAGTGATATTTTACCGTCCGGCGATTTCATCGCCTTTGCACTGCACAGGATAAAAAGTTCCATCGATGTTGCATCTCGGCACGTAGACAGGTTTTTCAGCCAAATGTTCAGTATAAAAGCAGGACGCTGAGTATATTTAATAAATGCGTTATTAGATGAATTGTTTGATATTCAATGCCAATTAAGAAGAATATTTTCGGGCTTACTGTAATCTATTTCACATACTGGGATGCTTAGATCCAATCGACAGAATTTCCCCGGAGGACAAGGATCCCTATCGCATCGTAAAGGATCTGTAATTTTTATAACATTTCGGCACGGTGCTTATTGTGTTGTTTAATTTATATTTTTGGCATAAATACGAATATTACCTGGAACATGGACACATGTCGGGCAGGATCCGTTTAACATGATGTAATGATCTGGAAGACAATCGCTTTGTTGTAAATCCGTAACACAACCATCGCTTAAGACAAATATCGCTTCCGCATGGATCACTATTGTTAAAAACAGAATAAATCTGGCGGAAGATTTTAAAATATCCTTGCTCGCCATGATTGGAACCAAGTATTGGAGGTATCTGGTCTATTGGATGCGCTCTCTACTGTTATTGAGGCATCTAAGAAGCAATGTGATTTATCTTATCTCAATGAAGAAAATCCGCATTAAATGGATTTTTATTTTTGATAATGGATTTTTATTAAATTAGCCTTAATATTCGAATCGCTGTGATTTTTTTCAATGTGAACATTAAAACCTTTGAGTAGGGAATTAATTTAAAATCATCAATATCACTTATCGCCATACAAATCCACTTATCTGTCAGGATCGTCGTAGCGTGTATGAAGTTTGTACATTAATAAATGAACAATGTCGATAGCACACAATATTCGGTCATTTCTTTCAAGTAAACATAAACAATACACTTGAAATCGATTCGTTATATCATTCACGCAACATTATTAGTCGATACATTTAGGTTAACGATCTATACAATCGTATGATGTACGGAAGATATTCTCTCCGTCTCTGTTTCTCTTCAAATTCTGATACTTTCCGTTTCTGTTGTATCCGAGTTCAACGTCACTGGAATTCGCTCGCAAATAGGCGACCGCACCACCATACAGGTTGAAGACTTTTTTTTCGTCTTGAGAGATTCGTTTAAAGTTCAGATGGTTCATGAAGTTCTCACTTGTACTAACATTTATTTACCTTCCAGTGTTATCCTTCGTCATACTTGACTCCGATATAATCATATAGAATAGACTTTGCAGCCATCCTCAGTTTTCCACTCATGCCAATGCAGTTTTTTTTAACGTCAATCCACTTTTAAGAAAGGAGCTAAGCCTCTTTGGAGCCATCTAATATCAACCTTAACTTGTCACTTTATTACACTTAAACTTTTTTGTGCGGTAGAGGTGTTCCGCGGAAAATCGCACAAAAAAACTATGATTTTCATAGAAAAAGTGAAGATGCTTTCCATTGATTTTAAAAACCGCATAACTTTGAAATCGCACAAAAAGAGGTTTGAGTGTATATAACAACGTATATAAAAGTAATTGCATTTGAAATGGAAGAAACCTGGTCTTTTTGGACAGTTTAAACAGAAGAATAATAGATAATAGTTGCTGTTAAATGTTTTCTAAAAAAGATTGCGACCCCAATATATAATATATACACTATCGACATCATGTTTGGAAACGCTTAGCATATTATCGAATTTTATATTAAAAATTACAAATAACAACGACACACAAATAGTTTCTTTAGATTTTTTTCAACGCACTCAAAAATTAATTCAAACGTAAAAAAGAGCCCAGGGAGTCATTCTTGCTTTCTGCTAAACAAAGGCTAGAGTATGGGTGGTTTTTAATTTCCTTGTGTCATAAGTCCAAATACAAAATGAAAATTTTCATCAAAGGGGTGCATTATATCATGCAAGACACCAGGGGACTGAGATTTTCAAGAATTGTCTCCAATCGAGCTATTGTGGGGTCGATCTGTAAATAGGAAGCTACTTTTTCGACCTGAAACGATCTAAATTATTTTATTTCGGCGCAAAAGTTTAAAAAAATCGTCGATCATTCATGCATTAAAATGATGCTAAAAATAATTAGGTCTTCTTACTTATCTGGCGTTGTCTGGTGTTTGCTTAAGATACCGTCCGTCGAGATAGCAAATCCGCTCCCACCAACTTATTTATTTAGTGAAAATTTCAGTTATAAACTTATCTCTGCGACTTGCTGAGCCCTATTCAAAATTCAGACCTCTTGTTCAATTTATAAGTTCATTTTTTCATGGTGAAAATGGAGACCCGTCGATATGTAGCATCCAGGCGCCTCCATCGCAAAAGTAAGCTTGTATTAAAACATGTGACATTGCAACAAATCTTATTGTTTTCTGTGAATAATTAAGAAATGTGATACGTGTCGAACGCAGGAATTCCATTTTGGATATAATTACGAAATTTCAACTGTCTATGCTACGTATAGAATTCCAAGCATTACACCTCTAATTTAACGTTTATCAGCATTATCGTGTATCCAAATATAATTAATGTGCTGTAAAACCATTCGATTGATGGCTTTACTGTCTTAGATTGTAAACGTTGTCGTTAGACAGTTGTGTTGTAATGACGCCAATAGCAAAATTTGATCGATCCTGAAAACGTCTTAGATATTAAATAACATTCATATAAGAATCGTATTAGATCCAGAGAAAATTATAAATTAAATTGAGAAGTAGCTCCCAAGGCAAAATAAAAGGTTGGGCACCCTTACTATAGTCATTCTTATATATTCCCATTGCGACAAAACTGTCTAACGACACAAAGTCTTCCTTATGCGCATGCTCCTACTCTTTTAATTACGTTGACAGTTTTTATTACTCAGATTATTCATGCGATAACTGCTTAAATTGTCACTAATCGCTTTACTTGTTGCTTTGTAAAATTCTATTTAAGACAATGTTGTAAAATAAAAATGTTCATCTTAATATGCCATATCCGTTATTGGGCGTGGGTGATCTCCATAGAAAATTTTATGTAGTGGCTTCCCATTGCCTTTTGCGTATTTATTGTAATAATTTTCTTTTAAATTTACAATCAAGCAGTTAATGTTTGAAAATATGTAAGCAAATTATTATTATAGTCCTATTATTTAATCCAAATAGATACTTTGTTTATTAATGGAATCTGTTAGCGTTGAATCTTATTTAGCGAATTTATTTCGTAGATCTTCGAGAGAATATCCTATTAGACAGGATGCTAGCTTATTTGGTGGATGACATGGTTTATTTAGATATTTTATGACTCTAATTTTAATTTCTTCCTTCGCTGATGAAATATGTAAGTCTTGTCGTTTTACATCGTTTGGCCTAAGTAATACTGCATTTGTAATGATTCTCGAGATCTTTGCTTGGTATCTTTCGAGTATGTAAATATTGGTACTTGCAGCACAGTCCAAAGTTGCACACCGTGCGTCCATTTTGATTTTATGATCGTTTCATAGATTCTAATTTTATATATTTGGAATATTTGTTTGCCGTTTAACATTATCTATGGGCAGAAATTTCTTCTCAGCATTAATCCCTTAAAGAGGTTAGACACAGATTTGTGTCCGAATTCGAATGATTCAGAAGGAGTATTATATCACGTTGAGCTCTGAGTACTGTGTAAGTGTCATTATGATAAATGAATCATAAAATTTGATTGTTTTACAAAAGTTCAACAAAAAAGAAAGGTGTTTAGGCTTAATTTTTTCAATGCTTCATAGTTTTCTTTTTATAACGGGCATCGTTTGATTCCAAGTCGATAGCTGTCTCCCAATAAGATGAGAATTTATTATAAGACTAATTTAGAGATTTACAGAATATGATTTATAATATAATTTTGTACGTCTATGGACAAGTTAATTTTTCATTGAGTGGCTTCAAATCTGTGGTTGGAAAACCGTCCGAGTCGACGCAATACGGTTGTCCGTTCAGATGCTGTAAGGACATGTAATTTCCATTTCCTGAACAGGCTTGCATCATGACTTTGCCTTGCTCCTCGAAATACTTCATATCCCTGGCACAATCTAAAACCCAAAAAAAAATTGCATAGTCTACATTTACAAATCGCCGAAAAAACATCATTGTCCACTTACTGCAGTTCATCGATCCTATGCCGTCAACTACCGACATCTGATAACTCCCGATCCTCGATCCGTCCTTCCATGAACAATAAGCTCTGAAAATGTATACATTAGTAGTATCTGACAAAACGCTGTTATCTTACAAAGTTTTCTCTTACATTCCACTGCTGACTTGAAACACTCCGTAACTCCCGTCGTAGTCGCAATTTATCATCTCCATTGTGACCGGCGATGTTCCACCATCTTTCAGTTTATTTATTATTTCGTTTATCGCAATTGCTTTGCTTTCGCAAATTCTCATGTACATGGATCCAAATGTTTCGGGATTGTCTTAAAAAATAGCAATAACAAATCAATGCACCGAGAAGTACAATTATTTTTATATTTAAAGAACCAACTTTTGCATTTTCCTGCTTTGTTGATATTTATTTACGCGCTTTTTATTTACGACAATTTACTTACAACATGGCAGTTGAGATACTAAGTTATCAGACACCACAGTCGATACGGGATCTCCAGTTTTTTGATTGGCACACCAACAAAATCCAGAATCACATTGAAGTTCTTCATAGTTACCATTTTCTGTACAGTGCAACGTAGAATTGTTTCTACCGGATTTCAGCAGACTATTTCTTTTGCGACTACAAGCTTTAAAAAACAATTGATACTTAATCGGCATCCTTAACGTATTTATTTTAATTATAAGTATCAATTTACCACAAGTCATGTCCTCTGCTTCTGAGGCCCAAGCCATACCGTAAATCCTGTTCCCATCTTCGTCAGAACAGTAACACCTGAAACGACAAAGAAAAGCAGAAAATTTCGATGTACAGTGTTGTATTTTTTCTTAAAGCATATCTTATTACCGTCCCACGACATCGTCTCCTTTACATTGCACAGCGGCATATGTACCATCGACATTACACTTATTAGGATATAATACATTGTCTAAATGTAGATAAGAGAAACACGATTCTGAAATAATCAAAATATATTCTGATCAACAAAAAAAAACAAGGTCTGATGATGTACATGGTGTCCAAAACAGAATTATAACTTTGTCCATAAGATATTTCTAATAAATTTTTGACTAAGAAAAAAGTACTAGAACATGTTTCAAAGCATGTCGAATCTATGTTGGTTTTAAGTAATGCAACTAGGGAATCCAATCCGGAGCCAAAATTTCGATCCCTCGCAATACTTGCAAAATTCCCGATTTCCCGACAAATTATTTATTTCCGCCGCTGCAGATTAATACTTACATACTATAATACTTTGACGTGGTTCGTAATTATATTACGGAGGAATACAATAAAATCTGAACCCCGTATCTATTATATTTCATATCGATATTCCCATTATTAGAGTCGAGGTGTAGTAAATACATCACCGGTAGGGAAAGGTTAATATAACAATTTGAAAAATATATATAGGTACTGTATTAGAGAGTTACTGTCCCTAGGCGTCGCCTAAGCTCGCCAATTAGTAGTTACGCCACTGTTTCCAAGCGTCCAGATTTCGGCGGGAATATCTCGATTAGTAGCCTTCATCGTGCTAGTGAGGTATACGATTTCTCTTAGATACAAATTTAAATCCCGAATTTTTCGGGATTACGTTTATTAATCCTGAGATTCTTGAGCACCTAAAACTATCCGGGATCCCGGGATTGGATTCCCTAAATGCAACCTATATTTAATTTGTTTTCAATGTGCGTTGCTTTTTTTACGCGATTGGTCTCTGGAAGTGCAAAAAGAGAATCTGATGCACCGTTTTTATGCGCTTTGAAAATGCAAAATTGACCTTCGTTCCATATCATTCCTTCATTTTTTTAATGTTCATATGTGAAATTAAAATTTATATGAGTATTTCAAAAACGTTCCTTACCTAAATTTGGTTCGCATATTCGCCTAGAACTGCAAATCGAACCCGGTGGACAAGTGTCACTATGGATAGAATTATTTCGACAAAAATCGTTAATCACGAGCGCTGGAAATAATACGAGTTCATCGTAAATAATTTTGAAACCAATACATATCTTAAATCGTATCAACCCTGCTGTGACGAAATCTAAGGGCTGATTTTTAAGGTGGTCATTGGAATAATTACGATAATAATTGCAACCGACACAACATCCATACGGGCCAAAACCTTCTTCGAGAAAACTTTTCGGTGGGCAGTCGTTCTGATTGTAATCGTTTATGCATTCATTGGCAAAATCGCAATTTCCTTCAATTTTGTCAATCCAAATCAATATAATCACTACAAAAACCGCGTACTTCACCATTTTAAATTGTACCTCGTACAGGCAGAATAATCGCATAGATTCGCGCACAACTGAAGAATGTAGCAAAGTGTCATTTTATGAAAATAATTATCTTATCTTCGCCATCGACAATTGAATGAGTGTAATTTACAACCATGATCTTTTTACAGCCCAATAAAAATGCTACAGGGTCGAAAATGAAATTTTTACTTTCATATTGGATTTAATTCATTTTTTAATTCAATCGTATAGAATTTTGGTTCATTTGACTTTCTGATTTCTTCAGCTCCTAGCTTGTTTAGTTGTTATATTAATCTTGAGGCGATTTCACAGTCTTGTATAAAAATATTAATCGATCATCCGCGCCTTTTGGTGCATGTTTTGAAAACGCATTACAACCAGCGGTGTTATTTTACAAATTTTCTTTCGTTCAATGGACTCAAACAACCATTGTTCGTTTCGTCTAGACGTGTTTTAAAATGGAAGCGATCCAAATTTGTGTTCGATGTATGTTAATCTTTTTTTAAAGGCCAATCTGCCTGGAGTGTGCATAAAATATTTGTATACAAAGATGATCAGATCTCAATTGGATGTTGAGAGATTCAGATTGAAGAATTCAATTGTACATCGATGCTTTGTGCAGCGTCGAACCGCCGGGTGCCCCACGATCTGACACCGACAAATCAATCGGAGCGTTTCGCACGAGTGTCACGAAAGATTTAGATTGTCATACATTCATACTTTTAACGATATTAAAATTTATTTCATGTCATCCATGACGGGTGCATATACCCATTGTTATGTTCGTTATCTGGTTGTCTTTGATGCTTTATTTAGAAAGTTAACAAAAAATGCCCGGTCGTCCGCCCCTCGAGCGGTTCTGTATTACCGTAGATAACGAAAACGCGTATTCTTGCTTTTCCAAATGAGGTCTCAATAAATATCTTATCGATTGGTGAAGAATTACTGGGAAATCGACTGTTTGCCATTATTCTTATCGTCGCGTTTAAAAGATAAGCTTTTTAATATTGAAAGATCAGCGTCCACTTTGAAAATGTTGTTTTCTTGAGTTCAGTAGTAAATCAACGGCAAGTTGAAGAAACGCAACGTCGACAGAATGCCGCCTTTCGTTCGCAAAGGACACGGGCACCTTCGGGTTGCAGGTAGGCTTGCCAAGTTTTTCTACTGGCAATTCTGGGAGCATTTTGAAAAATATATATTTATGTAATTCCGCAATATTCACGTTGAAAATCCATCCAGTTCCAGGATCCAGGCTAATCTGAGACCAACTATTCCGTTTCGTAAAGCGTGTTTGATCGTGTATGAAAATATTTAAATTTGATTTTGTTTTGTTGCAGGTCCGACTGAGGACTGCGCTTGAAGACATGGAGGAGAAGAGAAGAACAAGTTCCGGTTCGAAAGTATCCCAGATAGCGAACATCTTCCAAGGTATGGCGCCCGCGAGAGAGAGTCAAGTGCCCGAGGGCGCAGCGAATGCGGGTACGCTTCCCGTCGGAGCGCAGGTGACCGTCGTCCGAACGGAGAGCCATCTAGCCAGGTTCAACAATGCGAGGGCAGCTGTTCGAGAAGCTCGGCGAGGAGAGCAGGCCCCCGCATCGAGTCGAGAAATCCCCGTCGGGCGGCGGGGGCTCTGCCCCGCTCGGCTCTCTGTCGGGCCGGTCCCGCTCCAGCTCGGCGGGATCCCGCGCGGGTCGAGCGTCCCGGTCCCCGTCTCCGCCCACTCCGCCGAAGCCCGACCTTCTGCCTTCCGAATCGCGCTGCGGTTCCGCTTCCGGTCGGAACGGCGTCATAGAGAACAACCGCACCGTCAACGGTAGCGTCGATTCGAACGACGTCCGAGCGAAGGCCGAGTGCGGAGTCGCGGCTAACTCCAACGGGACCGTCAAGGACCCGAACAAGATCAGACCCCTCGTTCCGGCGAAGAAACCCGAGAAGCCTGAGAAGCCCGAGCGAAAGTTCAACAGCAAGGAGCTGATCGAAAAACAGCGCAATTGGACTTCTCATTTTTCGAAAGCTCGTTCCGTGAGGGCTACAAACGATAGTTCCAAAAGTGACGCGAAGAGCGCAGACAAGGGCTGGGCTCCGCTCTCCCGTCGGAGAGGCCGTCCAGAGCGGCATCCGGAGCCCCTTCCGGTCGCCCCCGTCATCCCCGACTTCGGTGTTGAGTCCGCCCCTCGTCGAGAGCGCGGCCGCGAGCCCCTCGAGCCTGAGGAGTCCCCCCGTCGTCTCCAGCCCGTCCCCGACGGAGCCCGTCTACGCGGTGCTCGTGCCGAAGACTTCGCCGAGTCCCGAGACGACGGAACCCGAGCAGATCGAAGAAATCGCCGATTCACCCGAAGGTAAGCCCTCATTTGTCATCCATTCGCAATATCAACTTAGATCGATATAACAACTTCTTGCATACAAATTGGTTCAAATTTGAACGACCTGAACGTTACAAAAAATGAATCTCTAAACGGCAGTTGGTCGGAAAAAGAGTGAGATTCATTTATAGTGTCTCCGTCACGTATATCATAGACACTACGCGCATGCGCTGCGCCACCTCTTGTATGTAAAGCAAACACTAGAGCAGTAGCGCAAGCCAATTTTATAATATATTACACAAGACACAGCATAATCTTTTAGCTAACAATTTACGTTAACACGTGAAAAAATAGCTATTAATTTTACATAATTCATCACATTTTGTGTAATTATTGATTTAACCAACATAACCAGATTTTCGTCCGTCAATTTGACTGGTTACTGGTAAATTTAGGTATTTAAATCGGTAAACCTAGTGTTAAACCATTTGATTGCGTGAAGATATTATCGTTATCAATGATTTTTTTTTTTACAAAATTTTAAATCGAAAATATTAATGTGTTATATAAACCAGATCAATATTGTCAGGATAAGATCCTTTATATTCTGAAGCTTTCCTATATTTTGACGTTGCTTGTAAGTACATATTTGATTTAATATAACTTTCTTCTGTAAGCGAAATGAACTGTTTAATTATCTTCGATGATCCAAATCATTTCTGATTCTGAGTTTGATTAGTCAAAAGTTTTACGGTAGTCCTTTGCGTCATTGAGAATTTTATGCAAAGTGCTCCCACAGCTTATATTCTGAGACGTGTCTTGGAAAGCAGCGCTTGAAAATAGTATAATAGGACGTCATCAATCGTAGAAAAAATCATGTTCAAAAATACGATTGTCTTCTTCGCGAGAGAAGGCGGAGGGAGTTACGTTCACTTTCGTTGTTTTGCGTTGGAAGGCCACGCAGGTCAGTTATGTGGGCAACCGGCCCTGCCCCTGGCGGAAATCTTTTTCAGTCCACTCTTTATTTTCGACTTCATTCTCTCAGATACATCTGTTCTTATTCGACCGATGGGTCGCCGTGTCCATTCTGGCTTGATTCTTCGGATTAGACGATACCGTACCAAATGTCCAAAATCAACACGCTTCAAAATCTGCAGATATCTATTTTATTTGGGTTTTGCTTTACTGTAAAATGCAACATGTGCTATTTCTAAAAATATCGAAAGACGCAGCTGCAACCGACAATCAATAAACAGAGCCGGTTCAACTATATGATTAGAACAGACGTCCAAGTCTATACAAGCACTCACAATCTTCAATTATGCCATATTTTATTTTTAATATTTCAATCGATGCCACTTCATATCGTTTCAAGTGATGTACGCCGCTTAGATTATGACGCAATCGAAGAGAATATGCAAATCGATTTAAATGTTGAATTTATATTCTTTTAACTCATTCCGGTCTGCATGTCTCACCCGTTTGAGACGTTGGACCTATGTCTCGTACAAAGTTTTATACAGACACTTTCAATAAGTAAAATGTAATATGTAATACAAAACAACCCTGATACCATAATTGAACCATGTTTGTTTGAATATTGATATTCCTACATCTTGAGCGAATCAATATTGAAAGACAAACCAGAAAAAGTTGCCGTAATATATGTACTGAGTTATAATACATACTAAGTACGTCCGTGAACATGGGCAGATAAGCATGTCCGATATATCGGAAGGAACTAAATTACTACATAAATATCAATATGTATGTATATTATTGTTGCTACATACAGTGTGCTTTCGATTATCTGGGTGCGAATTATCCGGTTTGCAGAGTATGCTTGAAATATATATATATATATATATATATTTCTTTTTAATTATATTTTTTTCTTATATGATTATGAAGGTCCCAAATTGATTGTATATGTATAGAAACAGCTAAGTTTTTTCATGATAAATTAGGATTAGAAGACAATTTTAATGCTTCGTTTGGCTGGTTGACTAGATTCAAGCAACGACACAGGATTCGAGAACTCATGATTTAGGGAGACGTCCCTGTTCCTGTGTTGAAACTGCTGATGAATTCTGCATCGAATTTCGAGAATATTTACAAAGAAAACATTTGCAACCCGATCAAATCTATAATGCAGATGTGACAGAGCTGGGCTGAAAGTGCTTGCCGACAAAAACCCTGGCTTCAATGAGGGAGAAGTCTGCTCCTGGACATAAATCATCCAAAGAAAGGATAACTGTCATGTGTTGCGGGACTCGTAAAATGAAACCTTTGGTGATTGGGAAAACAAAGAAACCTCGATCTTTAAAGGGAACTGAAATGAAAAATCTTCCTGTCAATTATTATAGCCAAAAAGTACTAACTACTAACAGCCATTAATCTGTTTAACTACAAAGAGGACTCAAATATAACCCGGAATTTTGTTGTATTTATTAGTTATATACAAATTGCAAATGGCGTATTTTATTTTTCTACGTAGTTTTCTTCTGTATATTAATTAAATCTCCCAATGAGCTAAAATTGCTTCAATTTTTCTAATGACAGTTCTTGCTGATGTTTGTATTGTATTTATAGCTGAAACTATTTATTTTTATATTCTTCTAAAAGTGAGTCAGCAGCTTCAATCTTAGCTACTTATTATTCTACGCTCATTAATTTTCTTTTTTCTTAGCAGCGCGATGTATTTAATGAAGTTTGACATTTCCAACTTTCTGCACAATGTTACATATCGATGTTGTTTATATTACTTGTTGACGATAAGGTGACAAAGGACGTCCTGTGTATTTTCCTCCTCGGTTTACGACCATTCGTACTTACAACCGTAAATTATTTAGAAAAAACATATCCATGATAGAATATCGATGATGCAATCGATTGCGTAATATATTTGCATCGATATGCAAGAGCAGAATATATGATGTAGTGTATAAACTGCATTTATCAAAATTATTTGATAACGATGCAGTTAGTTAAACTAAGTAATAATAAACTGTCCAAGCGAAATAGTTACAGAATGACACTATGTTGTAAATCGAAGAATATGATAGTCTACAAAGGATAAATGTATCCAGTAAATGGCCTAGATTGGAACATCAACACTGAATATATAATGCAATAAAATGAATGCAAATGAAACGGTTATTGAAATAGTCATCCGTTGACAAGCCCATAACATCCGAAGACAGTCGTTGCTTTTCCGGATACGGATGCCAGGTGGAAGAATTGATGAAAAGAGGACGTACACAATCTGTATCGATTGTCTAGAAGCAATTGAACATGACCATTTTAATATTATGTGAATATTTTTATTTCACTTTAAAATTTATATTTTCAATAGAATCTGCCAGACCAAATGTTACACAACTTTGCAATTAAATTCAAATGTTGAAATTCAGTTTCAATTATCAGAAAAAGTACGATGTGCTAAAAAAAACCCACGCACTACCATTATGTGTATTTGGTACACCATATAAAATTCTGAAAAAATCTGAACCCCGTATCTATTACATTTCATATCGATATTTCTATTATTAGAATCGAGTTGTAATAAATACATCATGGTCAAGGAAAGGTTAAGCCATGGTTGGTGATTGGAATGAATGTATGTACATATCTTTTTGAGACGGCCATTGTTTGTGTTTTAAGTTCAAAATTATCATTGATTATTTAGTTTTCATTCCAAGTCACAATCTGATGAATATATAAATTGATTTTTTGCTTTGACAATAAGGAATTGCGTGTGTCCATCCGCTGGTCATAGATAATTTATGTCCAAAAACTCATTGTATTCGTCTTGCTAATAAGTTAAATATGATTCTGCACTGTGGTCCATGGAGTTTCAAGTATCTGTGGTAATAAAGATCGGTGTGTATTTGATTCAACTAATAGTTTTTTTTGCTACGGAATAATACGAATATATATCCAATTGAAGAACTTCATATAGTAAAAATGAAAATTTCTGATATGTTTGTCGTGTCAGAAATGTGATGCATTTATGTCCAAGAAATTGCGTTTATCTTTATTTTTTCAAACCGCAATGTCAAAGACATCCATGCATGTAAAACCTTAGATTCGTACGATTTTATAAGAAAACACCAAGATCTAAACGCTTGGACATATACACTCGGGTCTCGTATAACACAAATCCGTGTTGTACAAGGTTTGAAGTTCATACAAAAATAGAAATTGCGTTCCAAAAAAAAAAGATCGAAGATTTTTTTATATAAACATTTACGAAATTAATTGAGAAAAACTTTTAATAACATATATCATTCATTCATCATCGCTATCACTTATAATTATTTTTCGAGATCCGTTGTGGGTATCCATCATCAGAGAAGTCTGGAGTATTTCTGGTTTTATCCTTAAAACATTCGATAATAAACGATTGTCTGCTTTTAGCATATAAATCTTTACGTATTTCATTATAAGGTTCCAAGATCTGTTGTAATTCTCTCTTGAATTTTAAACTTCTTTCTCTTTTAATGTTCATTGTGGTAGATTCATTTAATATATCGACTAATTCGTCTTCATTCAGCGCACGATCCTCCAATATTTCTTGGATGTCATGAATATCCAAGTCATCAAAATCTTCTCCGCCAATATTACGACAAATGTTTATTGTCCTTTGGTGTTCATCTTCTATTGATGGTAAAATATCTTCTTCATAGGCTACTTCTGGCCATAGCCTTTTCCAGCAAGAATTTAAAGTAGATCGTTTTATTTAGAGGAGGCCAAATTTCTTTATCAGGACAAGTCTAATACGAAAGCAGAATTAGATGCTTTAGAACGATAATATTTTTTTTTTTTGTATTTATTGGTTGTTTTCACTTGTTACCCAGTTGACGCACACGTCTGGAATAACGATTTTCACAATTTATGAACGTAAAATCTGCCATATGCCGATCTGGTCAATAATCTCAAGTTCAAGGCAGTCTTATATCTTTACGAGAAGTTTCTGCCAAAAGTGCGGCGTGGCGATACATAGACGTCGATAGATGTCTTGATACGGGTGAGACATAGGACTGGAAGGCGTCAAAGAAACTGCCAGTTTTTCTTTACCCATCAATTTGACGGGTTTACGTATTAAGAAAATCGCCAAAACTAATTTTAAATTCAAGAAATAAAACGAAATTTATAGCAGAAAAACTTAGCAGATGTGCTCACTTGACTGTGCCTCGACGCAAATTTACCGCATAAAAATGGTTTACTTTTCGATTACCCTGATGTCCAAAACTTTATAATTGGCTCGGGCATGGCCCGAAGAAGAGTCTTGGCAATCAAATTTGATCACAGCATGTGGGTATTGCAAATTGAGAATTGCTGAAATGGAACTGTTTAATTGCCTGGTTTAGCATAAGTAAGATTATTGTTGATGTTATGAGGCTCGTCGATAGAATGGCGTGGGTCGCAGCCGCATAATGAGAGCCACTGATCCAGGTTCAAATATAGATCTGCTTCCGAGGCAGTCCAGTCGACTGAGCGCCAGTGACGTTCTGGCTCCCTGTAGTGGCACCACGTGCACGTGCACACGTGCTTCCTTATAGTTTGTCGATTTTTGTCATTTTCAAAATGGTGTTTTTGTGCTTGAGCAGTGGTTATGCTTCCGAGTGGAAATGTGCGACGCGGTTGTGCCCCGAACGAAGACATGTCACGATAGGCCTTCAGACGCTTCCTTTGTCGCCTCAGATCCTTTCAGATCGAATATCCAGGTCCCTTTCTTCTCGCGCCTATATTTAGCTAGTCGATCGCCTATTTCATATTCCCACGGACGCTGCTGGAAATCGCCATCGTCGCAAAAATACAACTGCGCTGAGCGCAATTAAGTGTGGCCACTTTTGAAGTTCTTCAACATGAACATCAAATTGACAAGCCCCGGAGGCCAGCGACCTCGCCGACTTGTGTTAGATTGCCTGACTTTGCGGTTTATTGTTTATCATCAAGCGTTGCGACGTTGAAAGTGTCATTTTGCTGCAAAAATAAATTAATATTCGCACAAGTCCCTCCTTCTGAAATTCCATCGCGCCAGAATCTGCAGGAGGAATTTAATCTAAAAGCAGCGTTCTGTCGCTCGGACAACCTTTAACTTGTTGTTAAAAGACCATGTCACTCAATTAGATAATGAAGCGTCTTTTTTATGCCTTCATTGTTATTGAAGACGGGATAAATCCGTCGGCGACAGTGTCGTCTCGTGTGTATTTCGCACTCGGGTCATCCGTTCGAGAAAATCTCGCATTTTTTGGCTAAATATAGGACGTTCCATCGTATAGTTTGCAATTTGTTTGGCGCTAGGGAAGATGGAATACCTCGCTCAGGAAGCACGTCAAATATCTCAGAATCCACCGGCTCCGAATGCTCAAGAAACGTCAAACGTACTCTAGTGATCTATTTCCATACGATTGTAAAAATAAAGCGGCATATTCAAAACAGCGTTGTTTTCTTCGGGTTTCGCTAATAAATCACTTAAATTTTTCGACAGTTAAGATTTTTGGCAACGGTCATGTTTCTATTTTGTCGCAAATCAACAGGATGTTGTGATTTCTGAGCGCTTTAAAATATACTAAAAATGAATATTCTGCGACCAAACGGATAATCAATGCTTGATAAGACCGTTCTTTCGGTTCGTGCTCTCTTCTGGCTTATTTATCTGATGATCTTCATAAGTGCGTGTCTCCTTCTTAAGTTGTAATATCCGCCGTTAGATATAGACGATCTCAATAGGATTTTCCATGTGTTAGTTTCTTATTTGCAATATTAAGCCAATTTTATTATATATTACACAAAAACAACTTCATCTTTCAGTTAACAATTTCCGTTGATAAATAGACTTTTCCTAAAAGCTAAGTTTCATTTCAACAAGACTCAAGCATTTTATTTTATATAAGAAATAATCTATGAATCATTATTTCAGATTCAGAAAATTATAATGGAATAAATCGAGATTGAGACGATCGATTGGAAATATTAATACTTCTGATCTTCCAATTTTTTTCGATACAGCGATTTTTTATTCCACAGTCTGTATTTGAACAGTCCAGGGTCTCAAACCACTATGCTGATCCTTGGATGGTTTAGGCTCAATAAGTCCGTTCCTCCGATTCTGCCTTATTTTCGCATATTTCTGAATCCGTTTGCACTTTTGACAATCCTTATATACGCGCGTAATGTGAGCTTTATCCAGTATCCCATCGTCGGGTTTTTGACCTATCGAATCGCCATAGTCCTCGGCTAAACTTAGAAGTGGGTGTCTGCACCCACCAGTTGTCCCGAACGTGCCTCTTGGACACTCTGACTTTATTCACTGATTAATGCTTCGTCTTTCGTCGCGGGAACGCCCTTGAGTCATCCCGATAATCGTTGTACAGGAAGCTGCTAAGATCGTTTATTTCTGGAGTTTGAGTTAGGGTTGCGATAATACCGGAATAGCATCTCGAATCCTCCGATTCCGTCCGCGCGATGGGGAAACAGTTTATGAAGATAAATGTATCCAAGGAAGCTGAAATATTTCATCTATATTTTATTTGTAAATTGATGATGAGTCGACGATGAACGATGATACAACATATGTGCCATGATTCTCTTAATTATACCATATGCAATTTTTTAGCCATTAATTCCATCAGTATTTAGATTGTTTTGAAATCAATTTGATTTCCAAAATAGCGAAGTTAACCCGCGGAACAGTGTTGAGACAAACAGATGTTTTATCCCAATTGTCAAATATCACATAAGATACATCTCACATGGATCCTAAAGGATCCTGATATAGATATATTTAGTCGCATTCAACATTCAGCAGATGATTATCGCTGTTATTAGAAAGTGTTGGCGGTTATTTTGCTTGAGGTATATTATCGTTATAATAGGTTTTGGTCATGCATTGTATCGCTTGTAGCTCATAATCAATTTCCAATCATATTTTCAAATAAATTTCATTCGTTTGTGTTTAAAATTAAGATGACCGATGCGTTGCAAGTCTGATGTAGTGTTAAATTCATTGAAGGCGACATATTAGAAAATTTATGTCCCAATCAAACTGGAGCAGTCCATCTGCATATTGTCATATTCAATTCAAAAGGCACCATCAATGTAGCTGTGTTTTAATATATCGTCTTTGTCATGGTGATACTTGATTTAACCACTAAAATTACGTTATTTTAAATTCTATTCGCCAATAAAATGCTGCGATTTGTTTGTGCTCCCTTCGTTGGTGAATTTATGCAAATTTTTCAAGTTTGCAAAATATCGTTTACACTTTGGTCTGTTTTTATGCGATTTTGAAGTTATGCTGTTTTCAAAAATACACACATAAAGCTTTTTTTTATGCGAATGCGCATAAAAAAAATAAGTCATCCACATTTAGAACATCCAAATGTAAAAATAGTGTTGCTTCCACCCAACACGACTGTTTATTGGAAATATTGGACTGTTTAAATAATGCTTCAAGTGCAGTATCTCAGATTACTCCATACGCCCTAAATTCTTGTTGGAAAGCAGTTTGGTACGAATGTATTACAGATGGCGAAATAATAAAAACTTCGACATTGTCAACTTAAATCATTACTATGGCAAATCAACTTGGTGGAGAAGGCTTTGATACTTTTTCTCAAAATTATGTCGATGAATTGTTGAGGATACTCCCTTGAATGATATTATTGGTTTGATGTTATATGCCAGCAAAGAAACAGAATACGATATTGAAGTGGTTAATCTTCGCAAAGTTTTTTTTATGCGATTTTTGCTACATTTCATCACATTGATTTGAAGTTATGCGGTTTTTAAAAATAACTGAACCTATTCCTGGGTTTTCTATGTAAGTCTTTTTTTATGCGGATTTTTTATATGCGACTCCCCGTGGTATGTATTTACCGCATAAAAACAGACCCAAGTGTATATATCATGTAACCAAAAATAAATTTAAACGAAACAAAGCTGCATGAATTTTTAATATGGTATGAAAATATACTTGATGTGAATTTAAGGGGATGCGGTGCATAAGCCGCCCACCACTGATGCATTTACTTTTTGTAATCATGGAAAGCAGCCTTGTGTGATTAAGTTCGTGCTTAATGCTACTTCTTGTTCATGATTCATATAGAGTTTTTCCAATAGATAAATACATAAATTATGTTCGAACTACAACAATATGATTAT
Source organism: Stenopsyche tienmushanensis (assembly GCA_008973525.1). Lineage (NCBI taxonomy): Eukaryota > Metazoa > Arthropoda > Insecta > Trichoptera > Stenopsychidae > Stenopsyche > Stenopsyche tienmushanensis. The sequence continues at coordinate 1,185,779 of WACJ01000539.1, forward strand.
TAGTCTTGGTTAATGTGTCATGATGATAAAATTTTATCTTCGAATGATTCAACAGAACCTTAGTTTGGTACTGCTCTACATTATGTTTTATGCCATTTTAAATCCTTCCTACACTCAAAGAACCGTGTGCAATTGATTTATATCTATGATTTTTTTAAATAAATCCTTTCCAGGCATTCTATGACTTGTAGTCTAGCAGGCTTTTCTCCACTCTCGTTAGAAAGTTGTCTTGCGATCAATCTTGCAGAATATGCAGAACAACTGTTTGCTAAAACGATACATTTTACAATGATGTCGATCAACAGCCTTTATTCGACAGGGTCAATAAATAACATGGAGATTTTCAGTCATCTTTTTATCATGAACGCGTTGATTATTATAGATTACAAAATACGGACTAGTAATTATCTTTTTTTAATACGGTATTTTATCGACATTAACTAAAACGTATTGACTTATCGCCCAAGATAATACATTTTTATCGTTGTTCGATTTACTATTGGATGAACAAAAGATACGCCAATATCCTCGTTTTAATAAAATGTACGAAAACCATCATGCACGATTGAAGAATGCGCGATAATGAAATGAAAAACGATTTTTTATGTTTTCTGCGTTTTTCTATGGATAGTGACGCGTTTCGACCTATTAATCAAAGAATCAAACCTTTGAACGTATTACTTCAAATATATGTAGTATCGACAGTTGCAGATATAAAAATTCATTCCCTGTATTCATTGATTACTGATGGCCGGCGCAATCATCCACGGCCACGAAAGTGTTAAGACCGAAGCACTCAATAATAAAAATATGTGGAAAACAACAATTTTCTTATAATATTAAAATATATATTTGTATCTAATCCATATATTCTTGTTTTAAAAATCAAGAATTTCAAAAAAGCCTACATGGTGCCCAATGAGGTCATCCAGTCCACAAATGCTCGTTTTCGTTAGAGGAACCTTGATTTTTATCCAAAAACATATCCTCGACCCACACTTGATCCACGTCACCATAATCTCAAAATTCGCACATATTCTTTGCTATTAACTCTTTAAGGACATCAGACCAGCAAACGATTCGGCTTTGATTTATTACGTCAGTTTCATTTATGTGTGGGCTTCGAATTTATCGCATCGTCTGACATTTGAGAGCGAAATTTTTAACTTGTTCGAGTTGTCTTTGACTTTTTTTTTTACGTCAATGCTATAATTGTACCCGACCAGATACTCGAGAGCGCAAAAAACCTTCCTGCCTTTCAGTCGAAACGAGCAAAAGTTTGCACCGACACAAAATTAATTCTATCGAATTATATTGCTTTTCCCAAGCAATCTAAATGTTCAATTTACTCAATAAGTTCATAGGACTTTTTTTCATTTTAAACTTTATTTAGGATCCTACGAACTTATTGAGTGATGTGTTAATGCTAATTAGTATATCAAAAATAAAAATGCACATTAAAATTGGTTTTCCTTAATCAAAAAACGTATATAGACTATTTTAATTAAAATATGTATCAATGAATATATTATTATCCTCACTGCAATATATCTAATAGCTCATAGCTTAAATATTAGAACCTTATAATGAATTATCCACGTTTATTTGAAAATTGATGATTTTAAATTAGAGCATTTCCAACTTTCCATATATAGTAAAGCCTCGATTATGCGGATTAATTGGGGATGAAAGTAGTCCGGATAACGAAAATCCGGTTAATCGACAATAATCGTACAGTGATCGTACAGACCATAGAAAATATCGCAAAAAATCTTAAAAGAGGACGGAGTAGCCATAAGGTATGTGTGTCCAATCGGTCCGCTTTTCGGACCGCTGACATGGCGAATGAGCGCCTCGCAATCGGATTCCATACCTGAACATGTCTACAGAACGATTATGAAATCTTTGAAAATAGGGATTAGGCAACTTAGTATTATATTATAAAAACGGACAGAGTCAATCAGTGTTGATTTATGTAAAGTAGAATGGTCAAATAAAATAAAAACCACGTGCAACTCTCGATCCGGTCGGTATTCTGCTTTTCGCCGGTGGCAGGCGCCTGTTTTGCTACGACCTTTGTCAATAATCGATTTTGGCTTTAAGCTGGCTCTTCTTTTAGAAGCTGCCAAATAGCAAATGCTTGAATAAGACATATAAGTATTCCTGAATTACACTATTTTTGGTTCTCAAGCCATTTCATGGCGACATCTAAACACTGAAAGGCTTCAGAATGTGTGGGACCGGATATCTCCCCCCTTGCAAATCTCTTCTTTCTCTTCTCGGCCTTGTTCTTCTGAGGCAGATATTTCTATAATTATTTCTTCATCATTCAAAATTTGGAACTCAGAATCGTTCGCATCGCAATTTAACTGCTTACTTCTTATTCGTCGCATTCAGCATATTTAGAAATTTGTATTTTGTCTCCTATAACAGGTTCTACCGCGATACTGAAACTTACTAACGGTCTTTTCATGATTTTTTGAAGCTGATAAGTTTCTTCATTATTTTTGAATGCTTGCAATAATCGTCAAAGCATCTGATTTGTATGTAAACATTTGAATGTTTCTATTACACCTTGATCCATTGGTTGTGTTACCGACGTGCCATTTGGTGGAAGAAATTTATCATAAACATTTCATTGATCTGGTTTAAACTTTATAGATGGGTGGGACAGTGCATTGTCTGGTAATAATAATGTTTTTCCTATTTTATCTATGTAGTTTTATTAATTCTTGTATGAACTGTTTTTCATACCATCGCTTAAAAACCTCACCATTTATCCAGGCTTTTTTCTTATGATCATATTCAACCAGAAGACTTTTGATATTTTTTAAGTATCTGGGGTTCTTTGATTTTCCAGTGATAAACAGTGGTAGTCTTTACTATTATTATAGTGACACATTCTTTATTAATTTTGTACCTAGGTGAAGTATTTTCACATCTTGATGCTAAAGATTTTTTGGGTATTTGTCTCATCAGCATTGTATATAAATTATTTGTCGAATTCTTCCTTCTCCACAAATAGCTTCAATGTATCAATGAATGCGTTTGCTGAAGGTATGTCAGAAGAAAGCTTTTCCCCATGAATTTCAAGTTCCCTGATACCATGTCGTCCTTTGAATTTTTTAAGCTAGCTCGAACTTGCTTTGAAGGTGGAATCTCCATTTAATCTTGTATTGAAAAATATTGCTTTTTCACACAAAAACGGACCAGATATTAGCTGTCCAGTTGATCAACAAATAAAAATGCACATTAAAATTGGTTTTCTAGCTTAAATATTAGATCCTTACATTGAATTTTCCACGTTTATTTTAAAATTGATGATTTTAAATTAGAACATTTCCATCTTTCCATATATATGATAATATCACGACGGTCTTATATGATATAAACATAATTATAATTGCAAATGTGCGCTCAGAAAGGACCGCAGGACGCAATCTTTATTACATTCTATCCTAAAAGATGAGCAACGGTGATAAAATTTGCTTAATTAGACATGAATCATTTTGGTCATTATCGTCTAAATTCTTTCCATTGCAATTTGATATTTTAAAATGATCCTTTATAGCTCAACGGTAAATTTTTGATTACTTTCAGTTTGGTTTTATTTCAAATATGGCCAGCATGTCTATTTTTGCTTTTATTTTGGATTTCGCTACCTTGACGATGCTTTACATCACAAATTCATTTCAATCATATCCCATTTATATATTCATATTGGTTTAAAATCACTATTTTATTCAATAAAATCACATTTCATTGTACTAAAAATCACGTATTATTCTTCGTAAGCACCTGGAGAATAAATCATTCACATCTTTCAGATTCAATGGTTTTGCATGTTATTGAATAGGATTTTAGCTTGTATTTATAAGCTTTGTATAAAAATTGATGAAGACTTAACTTCTTAAGTATTGAGCTTACAACCGCATATTCTTGTTGATTCTATTATGGTATTTGGTTAAAAAAATTACATTATCTATGATTTATTTTTAAAAAGTGCTTTTTTAAAATGTTTGAAAACAATTTTTTAAACGAGAACTCTGTTTTTTGTGCAAACACATTTAATACATCAAGATTAAAATGTAAATAATATAAAAATGAATGTATTTTAAACATTAAAAGGTGAATGATCTCTTTCTTTCGCCGTTAATATCAAAAATATGTGTTCCAAAATAAGAAGACTATGTGGACAATGCACGGGTTAGTATATTCTTCTAAATATACTAATCACTTACATTTTTATAATAAATTATAAGACATAGTATTATTTTTACTAATAACTTATTTAGTTTAGCTTATTCCTAGTTTTTTCATATGTTCGTGGACCAATATGATGTCTATTAGACCAATATGAAGTATATATATATATTAAAATGATTTCTGTGAACAATATAAATTAATTCCACTGTCCTCTACTTAAAATTGTGTAGCATAAATTATGATAAACCTTTTTTCAATTGCTAATAATTTCGCCTATTACGTTGTTACAACATTCAATCATAATGTTATTAAATCAAGTATTGTAAACTACAATTTACTAACTATATATTTCTTTCATTTTAATAATATAATGTAAACGCAAGACAACTAAATATTTTTGATATTGACCTCGAATTTAGAATTAATTAAGCAATTTTTTTTAATGAACTTTCAATATTTCTTAGAAATATGTCTGAAAATTAGTATTTAACAAACACTAAATGCAAATTCATCGCGATTATTTTATATCTTGAATTTTTTTTTAACTGTCTCCTTATTTGATTACAGGTCGGCTATGTCAAAAGTCTCCCGAGCATGAAAAGCGATCTCCAGAAGTGGAAGCAAGTGACACGACACAAAATGATAAAAGATCAAAGGCGATTTCGTCCATGTGCTTGAACATAACTGGTAGACCCCCATCACGTGCTTCCAGTGCTTCGGACGAGGGCGGCTTCAACGAACCCTCGCCTGAAATAAAAGCCCGTCTCAAACCACCGTCAGACGGTCATCGGTACAGTTTTCAACCACCTCAGCAAGATAGTGATTTTAACTTTATCGATGTTCAACCTACGGATCATATCCGTAATGGAGAGAGTAATCTCCCCGATGCGGTTACTCCCGACTCTGGTGTCATAATGAATTCGGTTTTGGCGGAGTTGGAGAGTCGAGGTAGTCCTCCGGACATTTATCGCCCACTCTACATCGATACCGCAACGCAACCGAAGACTGATTTTATTTTTAATAGTAATAATTTAAATAGTAACTTTAATAAAAATACCTTCGATGATCGTTTAACACAAAATGACTCTGCCTCGATACATCAACAAGACTCTGGTGTTGTGATTAGTGAAGCGAGCCAAGGATCATTGGAAATTTTAGATAAATCAGTGAATAGTCAATGGAGTATGCAGTCTGATGGAGATATTATGAGATTAGATAATTCGTTGCAAGATACAAATATGACTTCTACGAGTAGTTTGAATGAATATGTAAAGTGCGAAGCCGAAGCTTCTGTTTTGGAAGACGGAAGCGACGAAGGCGGAAGATGGGACATCACCGACATAGATCCTGTTGTTAATAAGGGTCCTGAAAATATGACACCAGACGAGGCTGAACTTATGTTAAGCTCAAGGTATTGTAATTCATTCATTAAATTTACTTCACATATTTTTGCTGCAATTATTCACACCGAGAAATCTCGACTCATTGTGTTTTATCTATTATCTATGATTTTCTTAGCTCTTTTTCGGTTAATCTCAGATTTTTTAATTATCTGCAACATGTGCACAAATATCTTTGCAATTAGAATATTATAAATAACATTTGCTTATCTGTTATCATATTTTGTTCAATTAAACTCTGTTTTATTAAAGTTTCCGTATTCCACCAATGTATTTCTAATAGCATAACACATCACTCAATAAGTTCATAGGATATAATTTGTTTTACAACGTCATAAAAAGGCAACGTTTTGTTGATGAATGATGTGTTATTTATTTGGAAATCAAAATATAAATGCAATCTAGTTTTATATTAAAAAGCTTCATAAGTTGTATGCCACATTTTATGCTTTTTCCTCGTCTGCACAGTTTAAAATACGTTAATTTTTATTTTCTTATTGCATGTTTTTATTCATCTTCCTTGCTGCACGGAATATTCACCAATCAACGCCATATATTTTTACACCATTCTAGTATTCTGGAGAAGAAAATGAGGTCAGTGTAAGAAAAGTGTTGCTTTTCTCTTTGCTTTAATACGTCTTAATCTTTTCTATAGCTTTTACTAATATACTTTTTTAAATGTATAAATAGATCGATTATAATCCATATTAATTTACATATTAATTTAATTGTAGACAAGAGGCTATACTTTCTGACGAGCAGGCTCAAGAAATCGTCAGATTGCTATCGCCTAAAACGGAAGAACATCCGAAGGAGACTCAGCTGGAAGACCAAATAGAAAATCATCAAAACTCGATAGTCAACGGCACAAGTAACGGTTTAATAGATAGCCTTGCGTCGATGAATGACAGTTACCAATCAATGTTATCATATGAAAGTGGACCGACAATGAATGATAGTTATGCTTCTCTAATAAATGAATCTGGTATAACACAAAGTGAGAAAAATTGTGATACACTGGTTGACTCAATGGAAATGTCTTCGGGTAGTTTCCAAGGCGGCGAAGAAGCTGAAAACGATCCTTTATTGCAATTATATCCGCCAAAGGCTATAACAGTACTTGGGGAGCAAGACGGTGTTCATTTCTTTGAAGATGGTCACTTTTGGACTGAGGTATTATTCTTAATTTATTATGTAAATAATACAAATTTATTTATGCCATAAAAACTATAAATGTAGTTTAAAATCGATGCTTATATAATTTTTTTATCGTGTATTAGATTCCTGGTTTGCCACCAGAGTGTGATGACACAGATGACGACGACGACTACTACCCGCCAGTTTTTGTTAAGAAAAGTTCTAAAGTTAGCTTCAGGTAAATAAAACATAAGGATCGACACATTTTTAATATTTTTTACACAGTTGCCGCTAATTCCATACTTAAACTGATGTATTTTTAATTAATGCAATTTTTTTTTTAGCGCCGCACCTATGAAAATGTACTCAACCCATTCCGTAATGGAATATGATAGGCGAAATGAAGATGTTGATCCTGTAGCTGCCTCCGCCGAATACGAATTAGAAAAAAGGGTGGAAAAAATGATTGTGTTTCCAGTTAGGCTATTAAAAGGACCTGACGGTTTAGGTTTATCTATTATTGGTAAATATTCATATTAGTTACCTTTGTAATTTTTTATTTGCCTTTTAAAATAATCTTTTTGAGATACGTTTATGTTTTTAAAACAGGTATGGGAGTTGGTGCTGATGCCGGCTTAGAAAAATTAGGGATTTTTGTTAAAACCATAAATGATAATGGTGCCGCAGCCAGAGATGGTCGAATTCACGTGAACGATCAAATCATCGAAGTAGATGGCAAAAGCTTGGTAATTACGTCTTTAAATAAATAAATACATATATATACAAATCTGTACATTTTTATATGTTTTTATGAGGGTATATCGAATCATTTGATTCAATTTTATTTCATCGTTTCAGGTCGGTGTCACACAAGCTTATGCAGCATCAGTTTTAAGAAACACATCAGGCTTGGTCAACTTCCAAATCGGCCGTGAAAAAGATCCACAAAACAGTGAAGTAGCACAACTTATTAAACAAAGTCTGCAAGCAGATAAAGAGAGAGAAGAACGGTTTGTTATTTTATTTAGCGTACTTAAAAATAATTATTAAATAAGGTATTTTATATTAAAATAACCTTTTTAGAAATCAAAGAGCTATTGAAGATAGACAGCGAAGACAATCAGAGGATTCTACGCAACCTGTTTCATCTGGCAATTCATCGACATCCGAACCTCCTCCACCTCCTCCGATAACAACTACTTCACCGCCTCCGATTATTAACAATTCTTCTCCAGCTCCCATACTCCCAACAATGGTGCATTCACAAGATAAAGAAGACGTTGAATCGCTTAGAAGCCTACTACAAGAGGTAAATATTTGCACAAGTTATTAGTTTGTGCGCTTTGTTTGGAGTATTTTTATGTTGTTTTGAATCGATATTTGTGTTGTCTATAAATGAATGCTTCACTAAATTCCTCCGTGTTTAAAAATATAATATAAAATTGTAGAAGAGGGTTAATATTTATCAACAATTGCCATAGCATTTTACGAAGTGAAATATTCAAATATAGCATATACACATAGAAAATCATTTGCCTTGAGTTTTTATATGTTGCTTGTTTGATTTTATTTGTTTTAATAAATTTTCGATTATACACTATAGGGAAAAACATAGATGTAGTTAAATTGTTCATTAATGATATGCAACTAAACTCACCTTAATGTTAATAAGGTCATAGTAAATTTTGTTATATTTTATTTGGTGAATGATGTTGAATTAAAATCAAATCAATGCTTACAAAATATTTAGGCTTTTGAGTAGTATGAACATGCATTGTACAACAGAATTTAAACAACTAAGTATACTTACTTACTCAGATAAAAGGGCGTTTTCATACATGAAATTCTTTTTCATAATAAGAATTGATTTAGGGGTTATTTTTGGTACCTGCTAAACCGATAACACTTGCTTTTTGGATCACTTATTGTCGTACATAACTCGTTTACCATCTGCAGTCATCATGTATTCTAAGAACAGCATTTTAGTTTCTTCGTCGAGGAAAGCTTCACACATGCGTATAAGTGCCACCTTATTTTCTTTACTTAATACGTGCAGAATCCATACGCCTTGTTTCCACACTTTGCCGATGTTTTGCAAACTTCTTTGAACGCTGAACTATAAATATTCATATTTTTTCTTTCTTTGTCATTTTTCAAAACAAAGCCTTCCATTGTGAATAGGGGTTGCTTTTGTAATTCAGCCGTTGACCAAACACTGACAAAATGCAATCTGATGAAACACAACTGACCATCAAAGTTACTCATTAAAAAAACGCCCTTTTGTCTGGGTACCCGTAATACATACTCTTTTCACATATAAATAATAGATAGACTAATAATTTTAGAAAATTAGGATAATTTAAGTAAAAGTATACATTAACGCATAGATGCTAGTGCCATATGTGTTTAAAACGCACTTATTTTTCAATTGAATTCGTTCAACAACACACCATGTTAGAAAAAGTTCAACGCTCGTTAAGTGAATATTAAATAACTGCATGCTGTTGTTTATCTAATTTTTTATTTAACAACTTAAGTGATCTTGTCAAAATCGTAAATGTGCCAAAAACTTTTGAATATTCACAACAGATAAAATATATTGATAATGATAGACAGTCTCGTATATGGCCATAGGTACAGAAATGGTTAGATCAGGAGTAGTCAACCTATCGACGATTCTTCTGGAGTTGCATTGTCTTTCATAGATGTAACATGAAAAATTCCTACGGCTCATCATAAAAGCTTGAATACCAACTTGTGGGCATTAGGAATAGGTTGACTACCACTGGGTTTGATGGCAATAGTACGACTTATGTAGATTTGTTTTTGTCTAGTAAATTAATGCATCAATGTCTGGTAAATATGTTGTTTTATTTGAGTGTGTTTGTTGTTGTGTAGATTGCATCAAAGTACTCTTGTCTAAATTTGCTTTTTTTATTACTTTGTGTATTGGAAGACATGTAATGGTTCAACGTATGCAATTACGCCCATTCCCCGATTTACACGATAGATACATTCTTCAGAAACCCGCGTAAATAGAAACCGTGTAAATGTTTTGATCGATTTTGAGCACAAAGTTTTCTTGCTAGGTCGGGAGCATCATCTTCACTTGCATGATACATTTTGGGTATTAAAATAAGGCCAACTAGTTCCTGTTCGGTTATAACGTCATCGGTAAATATTTCTTTGATACCTTTACATTACAAAACGCATCAAAACCAAAAAAATCATATTTTCTCGACTACGTTAAAGTAAAACCGCACAAAAAAGTACCGCGTAAACCGGGGGATGAGTGTATTTAAACAATAAGTGGAATAAAACATGCATTGTTTATGTTCTTTCACACAAATTTTAAATTCATTAAAAATCCATCATTGTATTCTACTGTGCATTCAACATTTTTTTCATTTGTGCAGCACACAAAAAATTGCTGGTCAATATAGACCGACATATAATAAAAAATATATTGAATTATCCAAATACATACGCACTTAATTATTTACATACAATTTTTAATTAACGTGTACCGATTTTCTGCATCCTTATGTGTTGTTTGTTTGTTGTTTATTGCATGTGATTGGCAATGTTTGTGTTTTATTATTTTACAGACTCAGTCTCAGTTAATTTCATCTGAATCGAATGTTTCTCAACTAAAACGAAAGGTAATGTATTTTTAAATTTTGCTTATTATATTTTAACGTGTATTTGCATTGCAACTTATCGAACTATATTGCTGTAAAAATGCTTTCGCTTGACGTCTTAAATAACTACATGCACTTGAATATGCATCTATTTAATATTTTTAGTTGATGGAACTTGAATCGACCGGTGCAGAGAACGAAGAATTCTCCGAAAAATTACGGCAGTCTGGTTTAAAACTCCGAGAGACGGAACGTAATCTTAAAACAACGCAACGAGAAGCTCAGTCGTATAAAGATATGCTACAGCAGTCTCAAGAACAATATAGTAATCTTGACTCCAAATATAGCAAAGTAAATTGAACATACAGTGTTTTTCTTAGACTCAATTCGTACTGTTTCATTAATTGTTTTTTTATTATTTTTATAGGTAAAAAAATTATTAAGAGACTATAGACAGCGAGAGATTGATATGCTTCACAGAGAAGAATTTTATCAACAACTCTTGCAAGAAAAAGATATGGAATATAACTCTCTTGTAAAAACATTAAAAGATAGAATAATTAGGCTTGAAGTTTTATTATTGGTAAGTGTCTCATGTATAATGATTTAGCAATATAAATAAAAACTGCAGTGTGCTACACTATTTCAATTATGTTCCGAAGGAAACACAAAAGAAAGCCGGTGTACCAGTAATGCTGCCATATGAACCAAGTGCCAAACAAGTAACTCCCCAAATGTCGAGGCGACCGCCTCCAGAACCTTTTCAACGTCTTGGTAATTTCTAACTGTTGGTTTAATTATATTTTTTTCTTTTTTTTAATGTGGTGATTTATTTATTATGTGTTCTAATAAAACCGAGGTAAATGTGGACGTATTTGTCGTTTTTTTATTTTATTTTTTATATTTATTATTTTAAAATCATATTGCGATTTGTCTCAAATACTTATTTTGTTTATCATCATTTATAGATTCATGGATATCGGATGGTGACTTGTCGTCTGAAGGATCTCCTCAAGAAAAAACTGCAACTGTAGAACGTAGAACTGTTGTTGCAAATGCTACGTCTGTCGTTAATTCCGGTTCAACCTCGGAACTCGATGCTGCCGATACTGAAATCAATAACACTGGCGCGGCTAGAGAACTAGATTTAGCGATTCCTCAGACTACTCTTCTTGATACGTCTGCTCAAAGAACCAGAGGAGATCTTGCCAGACAACGTCACCACTCTCCCCATTCACTTTCTAATGCAAGCTCTGTAAGTTTTTAAAAAAATCTCACAAAATGCGTTGGTTCCATTTTTCTTCTCAGATAATGAGTGTTAACATTTTCAGTACGATGGATTAGATGAAAGCTATAACGACTCAAACGACGATTCTTTAAGTGAATCTACTTCTGCTTCACATGAACATCAACTTAATTCTATGAATAGGTATTTGTTTTTTCCAGTCGATTATAATTCAATATTTTTACTCAATACACGATATTTAATTGCTATTATTTTAGAGAAGAAAATCCTGAATCAACTTTATCGAGTTTAACAGGGGACGAATTACCGGGAGGCCAACCGGTAATTTTAAAAATATAGTTGTATACATGACGTGCGATTAAAAGTTGTCTTTCAAATTTAAATATGGTTTTTCTTTTTATTTCCAGCAATATTCGGAAGTTTTTAAACGTACTAGTGGCGAATATCAAGTAAAAGACGATACATATTCTACCGTAACACATCACCATCAGTATTCTGGACAACTTTCAGGTGCATTTCATAATACAATTTTAAAATGTAGTTTTATTGTTGTTTTGTTTTTTTTTATCCATTGCCAATTTCGCAGGACCTCCTGCTTCTTTAGCCGAGCAGCTAAAACAAGTTCTAGCAGAAAGAGAAAAGAGACTGGCCGGAGATCCTCCTGCCTGTATACCGTATACTTCTAATCAACCACCTAATCCTGTTGTTCTTACACAAAACCTTGTGGAAGAAATAAGACAAGCAGTAAACGAAGCAAATGCTAGAGGTATATCAAGATATTTTCATTTTTGATGTATAGAATTATCAAGTATATCTATAATAGATTGTCCTGTTAGGAATTGTAACACGTATTGTATATTTTGTTAATCGAATAACACCCAAAAAAAAGTCTTTTTTCAAACTGCGTTGCAAGATGGTGGATTTTGTGCTGAACAAATAATTTACGCAAAATTGCATACTGTACAAATATCTTCAAAAAATTAATGCAACAACTTCAACTAAAAATATTTGTGATATACTCGGAGAATTTCTAATTGTTTGTCAATGCAAGAGATGGTTTAAATAATTTAAAAGTGGAAATTTTAATTTAAAAATTAGGTCCGAAGTGAGAGAAAGGTTAAAGTGGATGACGTTATCGTGCATGCTGAAATTTAATCAAATCCAATATAGACTATATGAGAATTAACAGACAAGCTCGGTTACTTCCGGAAAAGTATTCAAATACACTTGAAAAAAATAGGAAAGACTATAAAACAGGGGGTGTGGATACCGCACGACATTACTGATAAGATCAAGTAGTAGTACGTGTCATTATTTAATTGATAAAGAGAAAAACAGCTGTTTTTACACTATTTTGTTACTGGAGATGAAAAGTGGGTGTTACAAATACACAGGATCTTTACTAGAATCCACAAGGACTTAGAAGATAGAAAATATTGCTCGGCAGCATTCCTGGACACAACTCAGGCTTTTGACAAAGTGTGGTATCCGGGCTTGCTATATAAAATTGGAAAACAACTGCCCACAAATTACTTCTTCATTCTCAAATCATACCTGACAAATAGAACATTCTACGTCGAATACGAAGATAAAGTTACCAAATTGCACAATATGAAATCCGACGTCCCTCAAGGCAGCGTACTTGGTCCAGTTCTATACCTTGTATAGACAACCGACATTCCGACAACAGACACCACAATAACTGCCACCTTCACCAACGACACAGCTCTTCTGACCTCGTATAACAACCCGGCAACAGCATCTCAACTACTCCAGCATGATCTCAACAATAACAATACAAAAATGGTTCAAGAAGTGGTGCATAAAGGCTAATGAAAACAAATCTTCCCATGTCACTTTCACTAACAGAAAAGAGACATCTCTTCCTTTCTCATTAAATGACTTCGCATTGCCATAAGCAGAAGTAGTAAAATATCTCAGTATGCACTTGGACAGTCCTCACGCCGCTCAAGAGCAGCACCATAATAATATATGGTGACCATGACCTAGAAAAAAGATTCAAATGAATAGACATAAATTCTTTTACAACATGATGTCTGAAAACAAATTAAAGGAACTTGGTTGGCAAACGATTCCTCATCCATCTTATTCTCCTTAACCTTGTTCTTTCTGATTATCATTTATTTAGATCGATGCAGCATCATTTATCGGGGGAAAAAATCATAAATATAAAAAATATTTTATATCAAAACTCATTGAATTTTATTCTTTCGGAATCAAAAATAAATATTTAATAGATGGGAAAAGGTTGTATCTACTGAAGAAAAATATATTGTGTTGATGAAATTAATTAATAATGTTTTTGTTTGAATTTAACTCTCATTTAAAAAACGGTATTCTTAACAGAACAATCTAATGTGTATAAAATTTCCAACGTGTAATATATTAACTTTTTTAGTTAAAAAAGTTGGACCCGGCGTAGCTGTTGGTGGAGAGATGCCCTGGCAACCCCTTGGAGTACCCGGTACAGAATCTCCATCATTATCACCTTTATCGGCATCGACTGCTTCATTTAGTCCTCATCATGCCATTCCGGTCATACAATGGACTAAACAACAGGTATTATTTTTA